>OZ057400.1:106129795-106729795 GCA_964056695.1 Melieria picta | reverse complement strand
TGGTGTGACTTTTTTAAATTAATGACGACTGGCTGACTCACTGTTGCCCTAAGGTTTGATAATTTTCAACAAGTTTTGTTAAAAGTTTTTATGTGTGTTGGTCACACATTTCATAGATACACAAATACTATCAAAGATCGATATCTTGTCGCATCGACTGCGTAAACGCAAAGATATATCTTTGTTTCTTACAATATGTTAAGAATATATTTAAGAACCGACTATCAAATAAAAAAGCGAAGTGTTCCGTAAACTCGCTACTTGCCTTCATTAACCTCTCGGACTGGATATAGAGGCTATATATGTTATGTATCCCAGAAGACGACACACCAAAATACGTTTTAGTATCTACCAGGAATAGTGGTAACAAAACGGCGCCTAAACACTAATTTGATGTCGGTACATCGCCACTGGAAGAAACCAACCAACCAAATAATAAAGCAGGCTACAAAATTTTGAATTTGATTAGTTTAAGAAACTAATAAAGTTTCGAAGTCATGAATTTTATTGCCATCTTCGGACTTGGCTATTTGGTTGTCAGTATGAACTAAATTGCAGTGCGGATTCTGATAAACAAAAAAAGCTTCAGACAATTTGTCTTTTCCTAATGAAGAGTGACCAGATAAGAACAATAAGAAAATAAATTTAAATAAAACAATAACAGTGTCAGATATCAAATTGATTCTGTCCTTTTTTGAAACTACATTCATGCCGTAATATATGGAAGAGCACATCATTCAAATGGATGCCTCGGTCGATCCAATATGTGCGGCGTTATTCTGGCAATGGCGTCTCCAATATTGGCCTTGAGCTCGTCCAAAGTGGTCTTCTTTGATATTGGCCGCTACGGCGACTATTTTTTAACTCACTTCGAACCAATCTCTGTCTGGTTGGTGGCCAGACACCTGAAATGACTTTTTCCTAAATCTCAAAAAAAGCTACAATTTCCTCCAAAAATTTGAATAAATCACTTAAAAATTTGTGTTTATAATTTTTGTCATTATAAACTAAGGAATTAAACTTCTCATGAAAAAAATAAAAATTTTTTTTTTATTTATTAATTTTTTTTATTGCGGCCATTCATTCATTGCCATTTCATTCATTCAGCATCAGCTTAACAACAACTTGAAGCAAAACATAACAAAAATGAGATCGGTAATGGAATTCGCTTTTGAAAACTTGCTTTATTCATTGCATAAATTATGCGATTTGAAGTATAAAATGTAATTAAATTAAATTAGAGACTTTAGGTTTCAATATTAAAGGCTTCAGTGCCACTAATGATGACAATTGTCTAGCCATCAAAATCTCCTAAAGTTTCTCCTAAACAATTCTTCCTTCTAAAAATTCTCCTAAAAGGCCAAGAATCTCTTAAATATAGGAGGAAATCTCCTGCTCTGGCAACACTGGGTTAAGGTTGAAAATATCGTATTCACGCTCAACTTTTTGAACGGTGCAACGAATTGTGTGCGCACTGAAGTTGTGATGACAACCCACCACGACAAAATTCACGTTGCATATTTACAAGCCGCAATTTCAATAATTTTTAATTACTTCCACATGCTCGGCAAGCATAAAATGATGAGATGAGGGGACTGCACTTAATAGTTTGACATTTAAACGTCATTGATATCTTTGGAATTTGCTGCGACATCCTTTTTGAAAAAACTATCACTGCTGTCTGGTCACCCTTTCCATTTAAGCTTGCACTTATTGACTATAAAGGCTCTCGAGTTAATTTTACTCACAGTGTTGGACAGCAGGAAAGCTAGACACTTTTTTAGTATACTTTTATCACATACTTACATAAGGAGAGCCTGGTGACACATTTAGGCCACTAAAGAGCATCATTGAGATGTAAGATATGACTACTTTTGTTCCTTTATCAGTATATCTAAACTTCGGATGGGATGTTTGATTCCAAGCGAAATCTAACCTTGTGGGAACACAACGGAAAAATTTTTGACTTAAGTGATAACAATTTAATTACCATAGAGATTGGGAACATAAATAGTTAAGTAAAAGAATTGCAGCTTTAAACGAGTTTCCCCAGTCAGTCAGTTTTCGTAAGTTTGAGTACTTATAACAGCAATGGAGGGTTTTGACAGAATCTTCTAAAATATGATTTGGTTTCGATCAGGAGTGATTTTCGTACCCTCGGGTTTCAAAAAAAACTTCCCAATGGTTCAACTGGCCAACAAGAGATGCTGCTGCTTTGATACGACGGACACAAACTTATTACAATTTAATTGGTAATGGTCTTCAATTCTGATTAGCGGACTAGATTATTATTTTTTTAAGGGCAAATGTCTTATTTGTACGAATTTATCATTGCTTGGTAAAACTGTAGTTGCTAAGAAATCTGAAAAATGTGTTGCCCAACTCTGACTTTTACGAAACAGTGAACTTCCTCATCGCTTATAACACCGTGCGACAAAAATTAAAAAAAAAAACCGGAAAAAATCCATATGGACGTGAAACTAGAGACAAAACATAGTAATACTGCATACTCAGTTTTTCATTTCTACATCCTTTGTCCTTTTAAAAGGACTTCAAAATTTTGAAGGGGGAAAAAATAAAAAAAATATAAAAAATACTTAACCTCGTTAGAATATGACTATATATATATCAAATGAAAGAGAAAAGGCTCAAGAATTTAAATAAAATGGAATTTTTATCTATTTGTCAAAAAAGGATATGAAAAAGGTCCTTTGAAAATTTTAATCCTTTATATCCTTGAAAATGTATATAGAATTTTCTTGAAAAGTAAGTATGTTAAACCCAAAATCTCCTTGATCACGTGTCAAAATTTCATAATTCTCGCTTCATTGATTATGTATCTATTTATTATTTAAAATACTGATACTCAAATAAATTAGAATTTTTGTGCTTCATTAGAATTGCAGCTTCCGCCTTTTTTTAATAACTTTCGAACCAATAAAGCTAGAGTAATGAAATTTTGACACGTGATCAAGGAGATTTTGGGTTTTAACATACTTACTTTTTAAGAAAATTTTATAGAAATTTTCAAGGATATAAAGGATTAATATTTTTAAAGGATTTTTTCATATCCCTTTTTAAAAAATAGATAACAAATCAATTTTATTTAAATTCTTGAGCCTTTCCTCTTTCATTTGATATACATATCGCCATATTCTAACGTAGTTAAGTATTTTTTATATTTTTTTTATTTTTTATCCCCTTCAATATTTTGACGTTTTTTTAAAAGGACAAAAGATGAAGAAATGAAAAACTGAGTACGCAGTATTACTATATTTGGTCTTTAGTTTCACGCACATATGGATTTTTCCCGGTGTGAAAAATGCTGTCGCATGGTGTAATACGGACTAGACTAGATTAATATCAACCCAATTCAACCTTAGACATTATTGATTTTTCTGCGCTACATTGAGATGATGAGGTAAACAACTTAATTAACTGTTGCTGTTTAGTGTTTTTTGCATTTTCCAACCATATTTGACCAAATGCAACAAATATAAAAAAGCATCGTTCTTTTTGTTGTTGTTATTGTAGTTTTGTTGTTGTGTTTAAATCATTTGCGTTAATGATGCACCACTTAAGAATCTTTAATTGATTTTTTCATGCCAACAGCCACAGTCCGCAAAACATACAAACAGCGCAAAAAATTTGCTCCGCCTCCATTGCTGCTTCTTCTACCTATTCGTACAGCTGCTGTGCTTCTTCTGCCATACACTTTGCTTCTTCTTCTAATCTATATGTGTGCAGTTAGTTGTTGATTTGATGTTATTGTTGTGCTTTTTGGTTTTTTGTTTTGACCATAAAAAAGTGAATAGCCCAAAATTGTATACAAACAAAAACACAAAGTACAGATGATTGAAAAAAATTAAGTGTACACCGTCGTGTATCTATCTAATATTTGAAAATGTTAACTACAGCAACAACAACAAAATTCCAAAACAAAAACACTTCGTACAAATAAATAAAAGTGTATGAAAAATCTAAACTGAAAAAACGACAAGTAAGAACTTGAAAGCAAACAAAAATTGAGAATTAATAAAAATTGAAAAATTAGCATGAAAAATTTAAATCATTTGTGCAAAATGAACGAATTCGAATTATGGCATTGCTTATAAGTTTGTGTATGGAAAATACTTTTTTTTCATATACGTTTTGAAAGAATTTGGAAAATGAGAGTATAAATCATGACATATGTTCTTTTCAGTTTGTTTTGCCAAAATTTAACAAAACAAAAATAATATTGAAAATAAAAATCAATAGAGTCGGCATTGAATGTTAGTAAACAGCAGATTTTCAAAAATTTTCTGGTTGAAAACAGTGCAATTATAAGAGAAATTGTGCGTTAAGAAACGTACAATTGAATTTAATATTATCCAATTTTGCTATTTGTCTCAAGTTCTTTTTTCTCTTTTGTATTTAGGTATGTTTTTGTAAACAAAAAGGGGAAAATCGTAAAAACACATGTTCACGTTTTTCAAACGAATTTAAGCCGCAAATTCCTTCAACTTAAACTTGTCTTTAGTTGTTTTTAGTATTTTTCTTTTTTTCCAAAGGCAACAACTAAAAACTGGATAGTAAACTTTTGCCATGAAAACACTTGCACACGTTTTCACTTAGTTTGAAATTCTCTTAACTTAAAGTTGACTAAAAAAAACTTAGAATAAGATGGCGATAAACCACCGAAAAGCCCCACGTTGCGCTCCATTTCGACTCGGAATTATCGATCCATTTCGGCCAAACCGCATGGCTCGAGCCAACACTGTGTGCTCATGCAGGCAAATCAACCATTCCTACCTCCACACACTCCTGTCATGTACCAACGGCCCACAGCGCTGTTGCTTTTCGCCCGCTACGCCCCTCACATCCCTCGCTATCACTTTCCATATGCTGCTTCGCTTATCCATTGCTGACTGTTTGCTCTGTGTCTATTTACAGTTGTCCTTTAACTCTTTGCAACGTGTGCTTTGTAATCAGTTTGAATTGAATTTGCGCGTTGTTTTTTTTTCCAAAAATATCCATTTCTGCAGCCAACTCAACGCGTTGTGTTTTGTTTTTGCTTTTTCTTTATTTTTTCAGGCGTTACTTGCGATTGCTTTTGTGCCAGGTCGTTATCTGGTACTGCGTCTTTTTGTTTGGCGCTTTTGACGCTGTGCTCTGGCTGCTTGTGTCCTTTCTTCCTGGCGCTCTTTGTTGGCAGCGTTGGTTGGTGGTTGCGAAATTTGCAAATTTTTCCACGTCTGTAGAAACCAACTGCGTACTAGTTTTTGCGCTCTCTTCGTGCATAAGCAGACATACATTCGAACTTTTTATTTGGACACTCACACAGACAAACATATGCACGGAGGCACATTTGAGAGTAGCTGATATTTCTAATTTTATCTTTAATGCCGGTAGATTCTATTTAAAGTTTTTAATTGTTTATGTTGTGATTATGTTGTGATTGTGTGTTAATTTATTTATTTATTATATATATTTATATATAATTTTTATTATTTTATTTATTTTATTATTTTATTATTTATTATTATTTATTTATTATTATTATTACAATTATTTCAGTATTTGTTTTGCAAATACAATTCAGGGCTCTTTTTTATGACAAAATTTTGTATTTATCTTCTAAAATTATTTTTACACAAACCTAAAAAAGATGTCACAACTTTCTATTATCGGTTTACTAAAGTTTCATTGGATACTCATTTATTATACCTCAATTGCGCTGAATTTTTAAAATAATTTTTAAAAATAAACATGTCCTTGAAATTTCAAAGTCCTTTTAAAAAAAATCCTGACGTCAGAGAGAAAAACTAAAAACACAGTTTTACTTCATCTGGCCCATAGTTTCTCTAGTACATTGATTTTTTCGTGTAAAATTTTTTGTCGCACGGTGTTATCGGTTTACATAAGTTCGCCAACTTTATATATCAACTTTTTATAAACAACTTCCTAAAGTTCTACACCTGCATCTGATGTTGCCAAGAACCAACCAGTGAAATCTAACCTAACATTTTAAAATTATTTTTTATTTCATAATTAATCACTCTCGCTGTATGTGCATGAAGAGTGAGAAGAAGAGATAAGTTTCATCTTTCATTAATCAATGAAACTTTTTTGATGGAAACATTATGAAGAAATGATAAAATCATTAAATATTTTTGTTGCTGAAACTGTAACTTTGTTTGAATATATTTTAAAAGTAGTAGATTTTCACAAACAATTTTGTGGATTTTATGGTCTGAAATGTATCACGGTAATTGTTTTTGAGCGCATCATTAGCAAAGACTCCATAATTGAGATCAAAACAAGTGGTCTTATGGTTCCATAGACTGAGAAGATTACACTGGCAGATTAATAACATTGTTACTTTGTTCATTGGGCTGCAGCACATAGATAAATTTGTGTAATATGAATATACTTATGTATGCAGTAGGGATATATGTGATAGGTGGGTAGGTTAGGTGGCTGTACATTGGACATGATTTAGTATAGTAAAAAGATTCAGAAAGTAAAAAGAAAGAAGCTTTCATTTTTTGCTGCTTGGTGAAAAAGAACATGAGCCAACAAATTTTAACACCGGCATCAAATGGCGTCGCATGGAGGTTAACGTTCACAAAAAAGCTGGAAAATTCGACAAATTGCACCACAGCTGCTCAGAAGTTGTTCTTAGAGGATTAAAATCTATGACTGACCCCCACTAGTTTTCCCTACTGAACATTTCTTTCAAACATATTTATACCCTACCTCCAATCCTTAATGCGGCTCCCATACAAAATTATGGTTTTTATAAAATTGGCTCCAACTGCTTCCAGGTGGCCCACAGATGTGTCAAATGTAAGACCGACACTAATTTATTTTTCCTTCCGAATGCTTCTTCCAAACATAACTACCCGCTATCTCCAAGTCTTAAGGAGGCTACCATACAAAACTGGTCATTTTCTATGGAATTGGCTCCCACTTGTAAATGTAGTAGTAAACTAAACAAGGAAACATCTTATCTCGAAAACTACTGAGCCGATTGAAATGATTTATTCAACGATCGACAACATTCTTTAGTGCAAAAAATACAAAATTGATTAAGGTTCAAGGTTTCACCACCAGAGGGCGTCTCCCATACAATCGAAGCTGTGAGGTTGTCAACTTTTCGGTTTTTACGAAGCAAAAAAAAATTGTATTGTCGAAATCCAATTAAACTCCCCATTTCGAATAAGTACCACTGCAATCGTAATTCAGTGTTAAGAATAAATTATTTGATTTTTGTAAGAAAATGTGAATTTTTATTTAAGTCGAATGACAGTCGTACTTCTTGCGCAGGCAGTCTGGATTAAAAATTGTTTTCTATGTCACAAGACGTCATTATAGTCCAGGGCTTTCAGGACGTCGAAGAAATTGTACGCCAGATATCGCTTTTGTTCGGCAGTAAGCGCAAGTCAAGCACACAATGCTTCGTCCTTCTCGTCTCTGCTTTTCACCCTGCAGATTCTGCAAAAGTCAATAGAAAATATGCCCAGTCTTTTTGCATAAATATCAATAAGATTTATATTTATATTTTATTTATTTATTTAAAATTGGCCAATAAATACAATAAAAATTCTTACAAGCTAAATTGAACATATTTAATGTAAATGCAATGTGATAGCCTCGATAGTCTAGTCTCATACCAGAGGCCCTAGGTTCGATTCCTAGCTGGTGAAGCACTCGTCTATTTCTATTTATATCGTCTACTTCGTCTACTATATTTATATCCACATGAAGCAGATGAGAATTATCACAACGGGCCCATAAAGAAGCTTAAGTGTGTCTCATACAGACGAAGCCACTACAACCTATCCAACCTACCCTTTCGGACAAGTTCTGGTTTTAGAAATTTCACGCCACTGGCAGTGATTTGAAAGGTTCCTAAGTAGTCCTTACTGGGGCACATGATCAGTGTTGCCGTTTTGGTCCAATTGGTAGCTTGGCTTCATAAATTAAGGCTTTGGTAGGTTGGTTTGTTTCAAGGAATTTTGGTAGGCAACTGCAACTGCATTAATACATTTTTATTAATTTTTTAATGATTTTAAAATGACATACAGAGTCATTTATTTGTATTTATGTATATATTTTGTGTTAATCTTAATGTAATACTTTTAATTGCAGCATATTTAATATGCTGTGTTGTTTTTGTACTGAATTTAATTGTTTTTGTTTTTAAATAATATATTTATGTTTATGTGTTTGAAACTAAATTTTTGTTAGCAAATTTATTTTGGTAGGCTGAGATTGATTTTGGACCAGTTTTGGTAGGGAAAAAAATTCTTAGTGCAACACTGCACATGATGCGGTGGTTTGGTTTTAACCTGAAACCTGTCAAAATACACTCAGTAGCTCAATAAATGGAAATTAAATTTAAAGCGTATCGTTAACAGTTTTATCATTATTAAAAAATTTTATATTTTTTGTGGGAGGTTACTGAGAATTGAACATTTTGTAGGTGGTGCTAGGAATATTGAAATTTGTTTCAATTAAATGATTCCTAGTCTAAGAATAATGTAATCCTACAATATCTAAACTCTTTCCAAACTGTTGCTTAATTTTTAGTTGCTATTACTATCAAAATACACCCACGTACAACAATATTACTTACTACTTCTAGTTGGATGTTTACGTAGGTAGGTCTAAAAATATCTAAACTCTTTCGAAACTGTTGTTTAACTCTGATTTGCTTTTACTATCAAAATGCATCCAAGTACAATAAACTATATTACTTTCTGCTACTAGTTCGATGATTCGTAGATAATGCAGCCGCAGCGAATTTTACTTACAAAGCAAAAGTCCATAAATAACTTTCGTAAACATGTCCAACCAGCTGCTTTCGCGTTTCTTCGTCCCCACATACCCACACATACACACACACACATTTAAATCAAATCAAATATTGTTTCATAATAATCAATAATAACACGCGCCCCTTGACCAACCGCATCATTTGTAATTCTTGCATATAATTATTACAAAAAAATTATAATGAACTTACAAGTACAAGACATGCTATTTTTACGGAAAATCAATAATAAAATTTTTCATGAAATCATCATCGCAACTCATCCTTTAGTGTGTGTTGCCACGAAAATGTCTGTTTCGTGTCTGTTCTTTGGGTCAGCGTATGAAATTGTTCGCCTTGATATATTTTGAGTTGCTGTCTGCGCCTGTCGGCTGCCAGCAACTGCCTGCTTGTCTACTGTTCTATGCTTTGTCTGTCCATTGGCAGGCGTGTCTGTCAGTGCGGTTGTCTTTCTCCTCTTTGGGTTATTATTTTTTTCCTATTGCAAGGCCACAACTTTTGCACTGCACACAAAGTAAAGTTGTGCGTTCGAATTGCGAGGAGTAGAAAGGGCCGACAGGAAGTAGCTGGCAAATGATTACGCGTTTTATAAAGAATGATATTTTTAGCGCTATGATTGTGCTTGCCATTCACATTTCGATTACATTTGTGAGATTGAAGGATTGCAGTTGTTGCTGGTTACTGATAAGTTTCAGTTCATGCACATAGATTGATCTGTTATAATATCTGATTTTATTTTGTGATTGTTGAATAGGTGCAGGGAAAAGAGAGACAGGTGCCTAGAGGGAAGAAACATTGAGTGAACTAAATACTGAAGGTTAATTAAGTAAAAGGAGACTCCACAGTCTTCTTACTGTTGCAGTTTCAACGGCGAAAATTACATATAAACAAACTTTTATTTCTACTCTCTGAAAATTTTAGAGCCAAATAACACTGCACAACGAAATAAATTTTTTTTTTAAATAACAAGGTTCTGACAACGGATTCTGGTAGAGGAAAACCTTAAATACCCAAAATTGTTCTAATTTATCTATTTATATATATTATATCTAGAGCTTTCTTTTGTACGGTGACTTATAGTGAAATTTTGCGTTCAACATTTTTCCCATACACACTAACTCTCAAAAATCAAGTTTTGTAGGACATTTTAGTACCAATTTTGAATAAGTACGAAATAAACACTTAAACACATTTTCATTTTGTGTTAACACTAGAAGTACCGAGCGGTCATTTGACGGTTTTCAGTTTTTGATTAACCGTAGCTCGAAAACGGTTTAAGTTACGAATCTTGTTCTCCTTGACTTTTAATATTTTGCACTAACAATATTTTGCAAAATATTAAAAGTCAAGGAGAACAAGATTCGTAACTTAAACCGTTTTCGAGCTACGGTTAATCAAAAACTGAAAACCGTCAAATGACCGCTCGGTACTTCTAGTGTTAATTCTTGGGGTTCAAGTTAATTTCTTTGCTTTGGTGTATTCAGAGACCTATAGTAGAATTTTATGGAGAATATTTTTGTGCTACCTTACAAAGTCCTGATTTACAGGACATTTTTGGCATTTTAGAAAAAAGGGTCAAATTGACCCATACAAATAGGAGCTACGGGGTTAAAATGCTCCACAAAAATGTTCTTCGTAGTATTTTACATTAAATTCCTGAACACATCATATACCTAAAATGTGAGGTTACATGGTTTTCGTATGCCGATTCACCATAAGAATGTGCAAAAAGGGGAAAACTTTGACCCCCCTAAAAAAAAATTCAGAATTTTTTGCCCCTCCACCAGAATCCGTTATCAGAACCTTGTTATTTTTTTTGTGTTGTACAGTGTAATTATATGATTGTTTATATTAAAGATAAATTACTTAAGAAAAATATTTGTGAGTTATACGCGTTGTAAAAAATGGATTCGTTTTTCAGGGCTTATTCTGTATGCATGCCGAAAGGTTGCATTGGTTCTGCGTTGATAAATCGCAGAAGGATCTGTAAAGACAGAAACCTGAAAACATTTTCCAAGCAGCCTATTTACATCTTACAATTTGCTGTAACATTTGACTTAGTTTTTCATTTATTTGATACGATTCTCCAATAGTCTCATTTCAACTGAATTTCAATATTTTTAGATGTTTTCCAATCATTGGAGCAATTTAAAATCCATTACAGGATAAGGTTTTGAATTGAAGACTTTTATATAAGTAAATGCTTAGCTGTTTGTATGTGTTTAGTTTATATATTCAAGATTAGATAACTGAATCCATTTACATCCAAGTTATATGTACATAAATTTAAGTACATGAACTTCTTAAAAGATTATTGTGGAAGTTTATGGCTAAGCGTCCAGCAATCCTTGATGTTGATGATTTTATATTTGAATGGAAGGAGCTGATTGTGAACAGATTTTCATAGAAAATTACTTTTAATCCTAAAAGTTTGTCTATGCTTGTTGAGCATATAGAAAAGTTATATTATTTGTCATAGGTTAGATCATAACTTTTTACTAGAATAAAATCAACTTCGAACCTGCGCACAAATGGCTGAGCCATATTAGCCGAAGGCAGTAATCGCCCTAACACAGCTCAACTAAGGCATAGAATTTTCTCGTGGTTTTTCATAAATTGGATCAATAACATATTCGTGGTAGGTCTTCTCTGTTTCCCTTTCATAATTTTCACCTGCTTTCAAAAATTCATAACAACAATTATAATAATTTTTAGTATTATTTGCAAAATTGTGCAAATTCTTATTTCGGAATAGTGTTGTCATCATTGGCGCTGTATTTCAATTCGCCCTGTTTTGGTAGTTTGCGCTTTGCCGCAAAGCGAACACAGTGCAAATATTTTTTTGCAAAGTGTTTACAATGAAATAAAAGGCATTGACGTAAATTCAACATTTCTTTCCATTGTAATTTGCAGCGTGCGGTGTGGCGTTGCCAAAAATGCTTTGAATTTTGTCGTTTTTCATTCCCAAAAAGAGAAAGAAGAACCGAAAAGACCAAAAGCTTTTACAAACATTAGGCAACTGTTTGACCTTCGCACTTGCCGCGGCTGGCGCAAGTTTGTCATTAGAGCCGCAAGTTGTTCTGTCTGTCCTTCTTGGCGTTTCTAATTTTTTTCCGCTTTACGTAACGCACAAATGTGCGCCGGATTGTGCGTTGTGTAACCAAAAAAACAATTAATAACAACAAACAAATAAACAGACTGTTGGCCGCACAGGTCGAGCGCCGCGTCTTGTAACCAAATGCGACGCATATGAAATGTGCATACGCGTGTAGGTGTATGTGTGTTTGTATTTGTTTGTTTGTTTAAGCATGAACGTGCCTGGCCAGCGCCACTGTCACTGCCATTGCCGGGGGTTAGTGCTCTGCCGTCGAACTGCTGCCACCTTTAGCGGCCGCTTCGAGCGCAATCACAGCTTGGTTGGCCATTTGAGGGGCGCTGCGCTGCGCGAAACTGCGCGTCAGTTGACGGAAAACTTTCTTGTTCAGTAGAAAAATGTGCAAAGCATTTACAAAAATATATAAATACACACATGCATACATGTGTATACCATATGTACGTGTAAGTACTCCACCTGAGTTGAAAGCATAACAAATTGAGTGGAAAAATCCCACTTAATGTTCATACAAAGCGAAAAGTCTCACGTGCATTAGAAATTCCAATTTTTCACGGCCAAAGTTGCCACACTAAAAGTTATGAAAATGAAATTATGAAATTATGAATTTAAACACGGGAGGATAGGAGAAGACATACTTATACATTACAATTTTTAGATTTTTTTATTATAACATGTCGTCGCCTGAGAAAACAAATGTCGTATGTCTTACTAGGCTCAATGGAACATACGACATTCGTTTTCTGATGCGACGATGTGTCAAAGAAATCTAATAAATTCTTCTTTTGAAATAGATATGTTTGAAAAAAATTATCTAATACGTTCAGAAAAATTGTAATATATTTTGTACCAAATCAAAAAGTTTTTTAAATGTGTTTAAAAAAGGTACAAAAGTGACAATAATCTTTTATTAGCAGTTAATTTTTGTTTTTAGTGAATATTTGAATATTAAGACTAAGATATAAGACTACAGATGTGATAATAGAAATAATAGAACAACTTTTCACTCGAAATATTTTATAGAAAAAGGTTAGTTTCGATTAGAAAGACTGTTCAAAAGAGCAAACTTGGACCAGAAATGATGCGCTAAGGACGAGTTAAATCTCAGTTGAGCCAAATACCATTTCAAAACATATTTGTCACCCAAAATGTTTGTAATAAACAGATATTTGGTGGTTCAATGCCCAAAACCTCACTTGCGTGGTAGGACTATCCAGTGGCGCACATAGGATTTCATTCTGGGGGGGGAGGGGTTTGCGTACAACTTTTCAGCCGAATACCATTCGAAACAATATTTTTACCAGCAATTTTTTGTGTTTGGGGGTTTGAACCCCCATAGGTAATAAAATAAATTTTTATTACCTAAACAGTGACATGAACAACTGAAATAAAAAATGTTTGCTTATGAAAGTTTCTTCAAACAATACAGCAAACTCAGCATAGAACTGCAACTTTCATCCACATAACACATCGGCTGATAAGTCCCCGGTCTGACCCATTGTAAGCACTACAAAACGAGAAGTCATATTTTTGTTTTTAAGTAGTAACCTTCAAAAGGTACCTGTACAAATTTCATTACGATGTGACATTTGGTTCAAAAGTAACAATTATTTTAGTAAAACAACTTTATTCGTTTTCAAAACAATAAAAAAAGAATTTCGTGTTCTCATAGAACATTGCTTTTGGATGGGGAAAAACACCATTGAAACAAAAGCCTGGCTCGATAAGTGTTGTCCGGACTCTGCACCCGGAAAATCGACCATTATTGATTGGTTTGCTCAATTTAAACGTGGTCGTACGAACACCGATGAGGCGCCGTGCTGTTGGCGGCCAATTGAGGTGGTTACACCGGAAAACGGTAAAAAAGTCCACAAAATCGTTTTGGAAAACCGTAAATTGAAATTGCAGGAGACAGCTCATACTATCAAGATATCAATGGAGGGTGCGGATTTTATTTTGCATTACATTTGTCCAACACAAAGCTGTTTTCGAAATGGGTGCCGCGTTTGCCAAGACAATGCACAGTGCCACAAGTCTCTCGCTACGATGGCAAAATTGCGCGAACTAAACCCCAAATGACTTCCGAACCCACGCTATTCTTCAGACTTGGCTCCCAGTGACCTTATCTGTTTGCAGACTTAAAAAAAAATGCTCGCCGGAAAGAAATTTGGCTCGAATAAGGAGGTGATTGTCGAAACAAATACCTATTTTAAGGCCAAAGATAAATCGTTTTACAAGAAAGGTATCGAAATGTTAGAGAAGTGCTGGAATGAATGTATCGCTCTTGAAGGAAATCATGTTGATGAATAAAATAGAATTTCTCAAAAAAAGTTTTGTTTTCTGCGTTAGACCGGGGACTTATCAGCCGATGTCTAAAAAGTTACTCACAGTTCTCAATTGCTTTGATGTCGAATTTTTGAAGAATAGTTATAACTTGTATACAATTAAAGCTTGTTTTCACAGAGACTTAGGTTAACTTTAGAGATTACTGAGATTAGAAAGTAAACTGCTAGTAAAAAAAAGTTTACATTTTACAGATAAAAATTTACTCACAAAATTTGATGGCAAATTTTTGAAATCTAATTGAAAATAGCTTTAATTTTCCTTGTTTGATTATGATTTATTTTTGTTTCTTGTTTCATAAAATGTGTTATTTTCATATGCTTAAAAAATCTCCATTTAACTCTGTAATTAACTCTTTCTTGGTAGATTAACTTTTGATCAGCATTTAAATCGGCAGTTTACTATTCAATGCGAGCAAAATTGTCATTGTAAAAACACAAGAAATAAAATAGTGTAGTGTCTAATAATAGTACCAAATTTTTATGCAACTTTCTATGCAAATGAATCCTTAGAAAATTATCATAATAAATTCATTCACTTCAAACCAAATCCACAAAAATATTACAAACACCTGCAAAAGTCATAAATTGTGGCAACTACACTAAAACTTTTTTTCTACTTAACTATTATAGGCGGCAAACTACAGCTGCACACAAACCGTAACGTAGCATGTCAAGAATTTCCGTGCACGGTACAACAATATTTTTATTTTATTTATTTTTTTTATTTTTTGGAGTACGAAGCGCCTTGGGGGAGGGGGGGCACACGACACTTTGCAACGCATTTTGCTTTGTTTACTGTGGAAAAAAACAATTCTTTCCGCATTTGACTGGTTCGGCAGTTCGTTTTACACCAGAAATTTATGCATAAATAATAAAAAAAAATGTAAGATTTTCAACTCCACACACTTGCAGCGCAAGTGAGCGAGCAAATTAAAAAGAGAGATAGAGATATTGCGAATGCGCCATTACATGCGACAGAATGGCAAAAGTGGAAAAATTATAAATAAATAAACAATTCTGATTTGCAACGAGGAGGCGCGCATGTGCCGCGCAACTTGAGTGTGTGCGAAAATATTTAAATTGAATTGCTGTAAACGTTGGAAATTTATTAATAATACATTTGTGCCGCATACAAACACACACACATACACATATTGTGTGCAAATGCAGACATGCATATTTCAGACGCAGCCGAACGATTGACGGCAGCTGCAAATGTGAATAAAAAAGACGCAAAAACGTTTATTGAAAGCAACGCCACACAGCACCAACTCATTGCGTCGTTGCGTGTGTGTGTGTGTGTGTGTGTGTGTATGTGTTTGTCGGCATGTGTTCCAGTTAGAATTGCAAAATAATTGAAAGCGAAAAGTGCAAAAAGCAAAATTGCAAAACATGCAGCGGTCAAAGCAAATAATTGTACGTCATTTAATGTTACGTATACGCAACGTTGGTCGTTATTAGAGCAGCCCACAGCGTTTGCGGCTGCTGCTGTTCTTTTGCCACTGTTCTTGTTGCTTTTGTTGTTGTTGTTGCTATTGTAGTGCGAGAATGTTGCTGTGCATTTATTGCAGACTGAAACGTCTGCAAAGTGCCGCACAGAGCAGCCAGCAGCCAGCTGATGTGACGCCTGAGCCTCGTCAAGCGCTCTCTTGGCAACATTTCCCACTCTCTTAAGTTGTCTACTACGCAGCCCTTGTGCTTCCCTTAGCTCCGCGCAGCAACTCTCCCGCTGCTGTGCAGCCATCTTTAGGTGGTGTTGTTCGTCGGCCATTGGTGCCAACTTAAAAATTCATTTGCCCTTTTACACCCACACACTCACATGTTGTTGGTGCTGTTATGTGCCCCTTAACTACGCACATACCAAGCGTCATGGCTTTGGGCCTCAGCAGCGGCCATTCAGCTGCCTGCAGCATTCACCTATATATACACACACACACACGTATACATAATTCATACATACTTGCACATACGGGTTCCTTTGCTTTAGTGGCGTCACCAATGTCCTCGTGACGCTTTTGCGTTGTAAATACAACATAATCGAACATACTTATGCACATATTTGGTACATAAGAATGTATTATTATGTATGTATTATTATGTACAAGCCTTATATTGTGCTTGTGTTATTGTTGCTTTGTGCCTATATAAAACACTTTGTGTACTCTCATTCCGGCTGCTTATGTACAGCGACGTCAGCACAGACGAGCCTCCTGCGTAGTTAAAATACATGCTCATTGTTCTTGTTGTTGTACAAATATATATTTTTGTGAATTTCCTTACCCACTCTTCATTTACCGCCGGCCCTGCCCAACCTTCCGCAAACCATTAATTTGTGCCCTTTCTGCGTCTCCTTTTGTGGCTACCTTCGGCCGCAACTTACTGCGTCTTGCTTTTTGGCGTTGCCGCGCACTAATGCCTCGACCAAGCGCACCGTCTTTATTATTGAAAAAGTTTTTGCCATACTTAAGTACAGGACTTCAACTGCTCACGGCTGCTGTTTGCAATCTGATTGTGTGCGTTGTTGTTGTGATTTAATTTTATTCATATTTTCGTTGAATGTGCCTGGAATTGTTGGTTGCGCATTTAAGCAATTCGATTGAGAAAAAGTTCCGCGAAATGTTTGACAGTAGGACGCAAAAAAAAGCGACGCAAAAAAAGGATGAATGAAAGATTTGTGCATTTTTGAAGGGTAAACTTTATGTTATTTATTCGTGAAAACCCTAGTTTTTGCGAGATAAACATTTTTAGGGTTGTTTGTCTGTGAAAAGTGTTCAAGCGCAGTAAAGGAACGTTTTGTGAATTTGCTCAGTAAGAGAAGGTATGCAATCTTACGCAAACAAATAATTGAAGGATAAAGACTTGGGGGGAACTTTAGCTAAAATTATGAAATTATAGAGTAAATCAATTTTGAATATCAAATTCAAGTGAAATGTTGGTTGGAGAATTGTGAAAGTTTTTATTTAAAATTGTTTTTATCAAATAACTAATATAACCGGATACTCAATTATTCCCAAAGATTATTATAGCATGATTTTCAATTCTGTCAAGGAGCATTCAAAAGTTTTAAAACTAGAGTCCAATTTAATTCATGCGGCTTGACTGTATGGCAGCCGTATTCGGACAACTGAGTAGCTTCACATGCCATCTGCTCTTTAGTGTCTCTACTAATGGGGAGCCGAGAATTGTTGATACTGAATGGAGACACAACATGTCGCTTTGTATTTAGTTCACCTCGAACTATTACATTTCCCTGTAGGAAATCGGACTGGTCCAAATGTAGTTTTTCAACTGGTTGCTTGTCAGTCATAGCTGATTTCAGAACCGACTCGTTTCCTTGGAGCAAACTCACCCATTTAACGTGGCGGTGTCCTAGGCGACAGTCAATTGTCCCCCGTCTGCATCCGTTTGTAACTACCTACTCCAAAGTCAGTCGTAAGTAAAACAGTTTTCAAACCAATTGCAAAGCGAGTAATTAGAGAACTAGTTTATTCTGGGTTAGTTCTCTAACCAGTTGAATTTTATAAAGGAAAATAAAACAATAAAATTTTTAAATATTTATTTTATTTCAAAAATATTTTTAAAATAACTATAATTCATCGGGAATGAAAAACCAACTCTACAAAAAGATAAACTTGGACTTGACTTCTGCCGAAAATGTTTGGGGCCGGCCGCAATTCAATATCCACATCATTATTGACTACGCCTGCAATATTTAAACAAATTTATTAATTTATAAAAATTAAAAAACAAACAAATTAATTAATAAATACCTGTCAACTGCTGCTTCAATTCCTTGTTTCACACAACTACGCAAAATTCCAACTGAAAGCATTCAAGGCAGAATGTGCAAATCGAGCGAGCCTCGAGTCAGAGAAGCAGACGTGTTAAAAAAATGCAAACATTTCTGTCGTCGTTGCAACAAAAGTATCGTAAGATCAGACTTAACAGTATTTTGTTGATTGCTTCACCTCTGTTTCGTCTTTCTCATTTTTATCTGCTCTTCTCGCCTATGAACGCGCACAAAGAACGTGAACGATTAGAGGTGAACTGACTGACTTCTGCATTCGCTGTCAGCTACTTTCACAACTAGTTGTCCAATTGACTTACAAAAAACCAGTTGAAAAATCAATGAATTTTGGGAACCAGTTGTCTCAGGTCCGACAGGGAATCAATACATTTTACGTCAGAGTTTCATTGTTTCTTCGAAGCTTTGTAGTTCTGATCTCTTCGGGACACACCTGGACTACTGCATTGCGCATCTTTTTTGCTGGAGATTTGCTGTCATGTGACATAACTGAACCAGCGTAGCTACCGAATATTAATACACACATGTGTACGTTGAATTTATTAACCCAGAAGCATCTAGTGTGACTATATGATAAATGTGCATTCAAAAAGTGTAATTTTTTATTATGTTTCATATTAGATCGCTCAAAAAAAGATTTTGCAATGTATATTCGAAAGAAACAGAATTTCGGCACATTCGGGTTAAATCATTCACCTGCCTTGGTACACAATTATGTGGTCAACAATGGGTTAAGATTTCTATAGAAACAAATCTATGACAAAAAAATGAGTAAAAGGGGTTACTGACATAAATTTGGTGAAAAGACGTGAAGTTAGAGATACTTATTATTTTACATTTTTTTTAATTTAAAAAAATTGTGTTAAACCAAAATGTTTAGGCTATTGGAAGGATTCTATAGATAAATATGATTGAATGGGTCAAATAACACTTTTAATCCGGAATAATTCAACACGTACCTTTTCACTTTTTTGAAAATCAAATTGTAACCTGGTCAACGAAGGGTTAAGAGTTTGTATGGAGAAAAGCCTATTAACTTTAAAGTTGGTGAAAGTGCTTACTTTTCAGAAAATCACATTGTGAAGCGTTAGTAATGTGTTAACCTTTCGCTATTTTGTTGCCATATGGCAACATGCTACTTTGTGGACGTCTGCATCCTCTATGGATGCAAGAATACATTCTTTTGTTGGTCTTTAGAATAGTTTAAAGTTTTAGGAAAAATACGAAATGAATAAACTGAATATTTAATTTAAAGAAGAGAAGTATACACGTTTTTTGATTGGTATATCTTGACATAGTAAAGGAAGAAGAAGCAGAAAAAATTAGAGAAATTGTTAATTTTACGTTTTCTTTCAATTTAGATATTTTTTTTTAATTTTTTTAATTTTGGCTGAAGTAAATGAAGAAATATTCAAATTTTCGTTATGCGTAAAAAGTAGTGTCCGACCGAATATTCGGTTTCGGTTTCGGTTTCGGCCCAAATAAGTGGTTTCGGTTTCGGTTTCAGTTTCGGCCAAAAAATGGCCGAATAGCCGAAACCGAAACTTTCTAGAATATTTTTTACATTTTATTGTGTAGCAGATATATAATGAAAGGAGGAATAATTTAGATGCCACCAATGTAAATAAACTTCTTTTTTTAGCATATAATATTAAATTATTTAATTTTGAATATTAGCGAGTAAGGTACGAAAGGGTGATTTTTTCATGTTTACGTTTTTAAAAAATGAATAAATTGTTTTTTTTTTAATAAGTATTTATTTATTTATGCTATGTTTGTTTGTTTGTTCTCTATTTACTTAATGTAAAATTCGTTTGTTGAAAAAAGTGCTTGATATGGTGATTTTTATTTCAACTAGAAAGTTTCGGTTTCGGTTTCGGCCGAATATTAAAAAAAAACCGAATATTCGGTTTCGGTTTCGGCCCAAAAAAGTGGTTTCGGTCGGACACTAGTAAAAAGTTTTATGTTTAAGTAATTATTACAGCCACAACGATGTTCTCATATAAAAACACTCTAAAATACAGGGTCCGAGTACAAACATTAAAAAATGTCTTATGGAATGTTGCTAATATAACCACATAGAAGCCTAAGACGTAAAATTTAAAATTTTAACTTTCCCCAGTAAAAACCTGTAGCGAAAGAGTTAAGTGTTTGTATGGGAAAATATGATTTAATGCGCTTATTGACTTAAATCTTGGTGAAAGTTGAACTTAAGAACTTGATACGTATTTTTTTTTACTTATTTGAACAGAAAAATTTTTCGAAATCAACTGGGGGTTTAAGTTTTTGTGTAGAGAAACATGATTTAATGGACTTCTTAACTTCAAAAGTAGTGAAAGTACTTCATATCAAAAGTAATTAAACGAGTATTTCAGTCGTGCGCAATTTCTGCTCCCTTGGAAGTTCTAATTAAATGCCATTCTTGTGATTCTAAATGATGTATTGCCATTTTATTCGCTTTATCTGTTTGAGTAAGGGTTCTTCACTTGTCAGTAAAAAAATAAAAATGTATTCAAAATAAATTCTTATTATTGGAGAGAATGTCGCAAAAAACCTTCTTAGACAAAGCAAAAGTAAAGTCCATAGAATTTGAGAGGATGTTGAATTCGGTTAGGAGTTTCTTAATAGAAGCATTTCAAGTAGAATCATTTCAAGTTGTTGTTGTTTATGTCAACATTAAAAGCTCAGAGAGTGGAAAAGATCTGACTGCAATATTGAAAATGATGTTTTCACGACTAGCTGCAATTAAGTTAAATAAAAATGTTCAAAAAGTTGAAACAGTAGAGAGATCTGACTGGAATATTGTCATTAATTTATTCGAAATAATATCCCAGCAAACCAAACGATATCGAAACGATATAGAAACGATATCGTTAAAGCGAGAATTTTTCTCGTTTTCGAGTATTGCTAACGTGTCTAAAATGATATCGAGAACGAGAAAAATGACACTATCGTAACGATGTCGAGAATTTCGAAAATCTCGATATTGTTGCGATATTGAAATTATCTTATCCGAGATATCGTAACGATGTCGAAAATTTTGAAAATTTCGATATCATTTCGACAGCGTAATTTTTCTTGTTCTCAATAGCATTTTGGATACCATTACGAAAACTTATTTTCTTTCTGAAAATTGAAATAAAACGCATATTTTACAGTACTGTCGCATGGCCAGTCCATTATTCAAATCAAATAACGATTATAAGTACACGTAAACTCGGTTTTAAATGCGCGCACGTTCACGTAATGAAAATTTTTCGTTTGGCAAAAAAATATTTCATTTGACTTGAAAATATTCAAAATCTTCAAGGCAAAATATTCAAGCATTATCGAGATTATTTCGAGAATTTGTCGCTAAAAATTTATATCGAGAAATTGTTTGTAGGGATAGAAAAAATTCAAATTAACTAAAGTGTTTGTGTCATAAAAAATGTTACCAAATTTTGATTGCATAACAACTTTTTAGTGCTCCACAAATTTTTCACCAATGCCAGCTGGCAATTAATTCGATCATACAGAAAATGAGCATTCTATTCTTCAACTTCTTAATTTTCACTTTCAATTATCGTTAACGTAAACAATACACAGTCCAAAGCATTCCCAGTGCGCGCTAAATGAGCCTCAATTGCTTGAAATTACGTTCGTCATAAATTCTATTAGAGCGTCAATTATTCAAGGACGACTTGTGACGAATGCATCACATTATCCTTTTTTGTTTTCGGTAATGTTGCGCTTTGACTTCACTCACGTAGTCCTGTGCCGCCTAATTTCGCATGCATAATAAAGAAATTGCCGCACTGTGAGTTGAGTAATAAAATTACAGACGCAACTAAAAATAAAAACAAAAACAACAACGGCTGCATTTGGCCGTCGACACAACTAATGGCAGATAATTAAGTACAAATGGCATGCAGAGCGAGAGAGAGCCAATGCAAATGTCCTTGCGCACGCAAGAAGCAGCAAAGCGAAAAGCCAGGGCCAACCGAAAGGATATTGATCAAACAACTTAGGTGCAGGATGCCAAATATTGCCGCTGTGTGGGTGTGCGCCTGTGAGTGTGCGCGCTTCAGACGTTGTGAAATAGTGGAAAAATTATTTTTCAAAAATAAAAGCATCAATTTTAAATGTGCTGTGGGTGGTGTGGCAGCGATGAAAGTGAAAAAAGCTTAAAAGTTAAAGAAAATTTAAAATAAAAATTATAGGAAAACCTGAAAACAACTCATCTCTCAAGTGTTTCACAACAAGTGCAACTCGATACAACCACAAACTGATTCGCCAAGCAAGTTGTGAGGACAGTACAGTGTTGATAGACTAGATCGCTCCCCATCGCAGACTCGTTGATGGCTGCCACCAAAATCATTGATGCGCCGCGCAATGGGCACGAGATGGCGCCGCTGAATACGCGCGCACGCGGCGACGGCACGCACGGCGTGACCATTGTGCTCACGGCGCCGCAGCGCAACTCGGTCAGCTCGGTGGAGATACCGAGCGGCGAGCCGGATCGTGCTGCCTGGTCCGGCAAAATGCAGTTTTTCCTCAGTATTATCGGCTACTCGGTGGGACTGGGCAACATTTGGCGTTTCCCCTACCTGTGCCAACAGAATGGCGGCGGTAAGTAAACCCTTCTTACATCTAATCAGCTTATTTGTCTTCCCATGTCCGAAAATGTGCGCCAGCTATCGAATCGAATGCCGATCGCTTGAAGTCGTTGCGGTGCGCAGTGGCTTAAAATTTAATTATGCCCCACAATTTCAAGTCAATGTAAGCTCACACGTGGCGTATGGGCAGCTTAATTGCATTAGACTGCAGCGATTGCATTGCATTTAATTACATGGAAATGCCGCTGCGTGGTGATTTATTGGCAAGTAGTCGTTGCGGTAGCGACAAACAAATAACGACGGCAATGCATGGGGTCATCCCGTAAGTAGTGATGGTTCTTTATTGATCCAATTAGTTGAATTTTCGTTTGCTGTTATCTAATGTCGATAGGCAGTGAATATTTTAATGCAAGTTATGGCGTATTGTGGTTCGTTTGTCATTAAAGGTTTTTATGCAAAATATATATTTTTTCATTAAATAGTTAGATTTTGATAGGCAGAGTTCAGGTTATAAAGCAATAAATCAAGCATTGTAATGAAAATGAAAGAAAAGCAGTTTCGAGTCGTTTAGTACAGAAAAGTTTTTACTGTACAAGTTTTGAAATGAAATGAGAGACCAGACATTTTTCATTTCAATTCTAGAAAGACCGCAAGTTTTCTATATCTACAAAGATTACATATTATATCCGATGATATTTCGAGAAGTACACATCAAATTGTAATTATAGAACCCTAATTATAGAACTAATTATACAAGTTGAACCTTTCTTGGCCTTTCAGGAGAATTTTTAGTAGGAAAAATTGTTTAGGAGTAAGTTTACGAGATTTTGTTGGTGATATATTTGACACCATTAGTAGCACTGAACCCATGAATATTGAAAGCTAAAGTGCCTAATTTATTTTAACCCTTTCGACCCCAAAGTTGCCTGAGAGCAACTTCACCTATTTGTCATCTTATAGCAAAAGCTACGATTGATTTATGGGTTTAAAGTATTTATGGGTTTAAAGTTATCATTTTAAGAAGTGATTTCAAAGCAAATTAAAAAATGTTACTGTTATCTCCAAAATAATTTCCAATAATTTGCAGCGATATCAGGGAGAGTTTGTGTTCTAATTGAAGTCTACGAATTGGGCGTGTTTGATCAAAACCCTGTTTCTTGAATAATGGTTAAATAAAATCAAAAAGTGATAATTTCGTATTTTTCCATAAATATTAAATAATTTTTGTATAATTAAAAAATATTGATACAAAATTGATTTAACCCGTTTTAAGCTAAAATTGTTCAAAAGTAAACTAGCTCTAGAACTCTAACAAAGAGGCGTGGCGACTTCAAATGTCGAGTGCGCACTTCTTAGGTAAGTGTTTCATGTTTTAAATACCAAAAAGAAACATCGAGGCACAGGGTAAAATTCGGGGTCGAAAGGGTTAATGAAATGTTGTGCTTTAAAGTGTATGCAATAAATAAAGGAAAGCGAATTTCAAACCGATCTAATTTTTATATTTTTTGCTTTTGTTAAGTTGTTGTTAAGCTGAATCTTAATCAATAAAAAGGCTGCAATAAAGAAAATAAATATATTTTTATTTTTTTTCTGAGAAGTTTAAATCCCTAGTTTGTAGTGACAAAAATTATAAAAAAAATTTAGGAGATGTTTTAAATTTTTGGAAGGAAATTTTAGTTTTTGTTTTTAAGATTTAGGAGAAAGTCATTTCAGGACTTCATTGCCGGAACATCGCCACTGAAACCAACCACCCCACCACATTTAAGCCAAAGTCTTGAGTATGAGTGAAGGTCTAATCATAAGTGCCCAATGATAAAGATTATAGATGAAAAATCAAATCATGAGCCGTAATCTATACGATAGGTACCCAATGTTTAATGGCTAAGCTTGAACAAAGATCTAATCATTAGTGCCCAACGATAGGAATTATAGATGGCATTCTAAAGGAGAACATGATCTATGGTTTTTCTTGAAAAATAAAATTATGTTCCATAACTAGCAATTATAGGCGTTACGTTACTATCTCTTAAAGGACGCGCTCTTTTTTTCTTGAAAAATAAAATCATAAGTGCTCAATGATGGTGTTTACAGATGGTATCTTAAAGAAGAACATGATCTTTTTTTTATGAAATATCAATGTCCACTTTTGTGTTTCACATATCCTCCTTTCTAGGTTCAACATTTTCCTTTGATCTGTTTTCAAATTTTGAAATGTTTTTTCACGATTAATAGATTTCTGAAAGTTTCCTTATTACAATTTATTCTTCTTCTAAATCCTTCTAAATTTATCTTAAAACAAATGAGCCCTTTTCATTAGTTTGCCTTCCAAGTTGATTCTTCAACTAAACCTACTCATGATTAGTGTAGGTAGAGTGAAATTCCACAATATCCATTAAATAATTAAATAAACATTTAAGATCTGCCAATTTAATTGTTAGCGGTTCATTAAAATTCATTGCAAAAGTATTAAAACTTACCCAGCTCCTGTTATATGAGTAGCGAAAATCACTCACCGGTCTTCTACTGTATGAAGAAAAAAATTCACAATGTTTGAATTTTAACATTTTATTAATTTTATATAAAACATTCATCTTACTCATACGATTCCCTTACTGCGATTTTAAATGATTTATTAGTGTATAAAATTCTCTAAATACGTATGTCGTTCCATTCTGTTACAGTAACGAACTCTTTGATTGTTGAATTTCAAAATGATTCATCGGAATGAATAGTTGTGTAATATATAATTTGTCACCACTCTAATGCGACTATTTTTCTGTTTAAGCTGTAACAATTAAATATCACTTTTACTTACGCGCCGACCTAATAAAATTGCCGTCAGCGCAGCTAATTGAATTGAATTACCTTTGGGGCGGTTATCAGCTCTGCGATTTTTGTGTTTTTGTAATGCAACGATATACGGTTGCAATAGGGTTGAGGCTGCGGGCAAGTCTCGAAATTCCAAGTATGCAAGCGCACAATTCCCTAACGACTTTATTGGTTGCAAACATATTAAGTAGAGTGCTTACGAAATGAGTCATTTAATTGCAATTTAAGACACTAAACAAATCGTTCTAGAGAGATAAGAAGAGTTGGTTACTTTATGAGTTTCAAAAGAGATTTAGTGGATATATTTTTGAATGATTACAGTGTGTTCAGTAAAAGCGTGCAAATAACTGCTTGAGTTAGGGAAATAAAATTTATTTATATTAAATTATGATAATTTCTGTAATGCGTAAATTACTTTTTATGTTGTACAGTCTTCCCCATTTCCAATTATTGCCTCACAATTTGTAGACAACTTGGAGCTATTTTAAAAGGCGTCTCAATTGTTCTATTACTCTGATATCTTTTCCTTAAGACTTAAGACATCTTTTCCTATCATAAGTGCCTACACACTTTCAGTGGGATTGGCAACTGGAGACTGAGACATTATTTGCCTCTTTCAAGCTCCGACTGCAATGTTTTGGACCGTTGTCCTCTTGTATGAAGCAATCTCGGTTTTCACGCCTGAAAAACATTGCAGCAAATGCCATTAACCCTTTTGGTGCAATTGTATCAGTCCTTGAGTAAAAAAAATGAACAGTAAAGATCACAAATTTTACGAATTCTGCCTTCTAGAATCAACTGTAGACATGATTTTTTGCCGAGTGTTTTACTGTGCATTGGACAAAAGTACCATTTGCAGTCCATACACACCTTCAAGGATTATTTAAAAGGCTTGAAGATTTTAGTAAAGCAATTTTAGTCCAGTTCATATTTTTATGACAGTGTGCCTACTCCAGTCGGTTTTTAATGTGTTTTTCGGTTCACATTGGAAACGGTTTTGTGTTTTAAGTTTTTTTCGATCAAGTTTGCGAATAGTGAAGATTAAGGTAAATCTTTTTATGTTTCATCAAAAAATGTTGAGCACTTTGCTTAGAAGGACTTTTGAAATGGTTTCTCTCAATTCAGGAAAATTGTTAGAGAAGATGAGATGAGATTTCCTCATAATATTTTTCTAATAACATTTATCTTGCATTCTAAGGTAAATCTTTTTATGTTTCCTCAAAAAATGTTGTGCACTCTGCTTTGAAGGACTCTTGATTATCTTGGTTTTTTCAGTTCAGGCAAATTGTTAAGATTTACATGTTCGCTAAACCACTTCATCCACTTCTTCACAAAACCTTTTGACTTTCGAATATATTTTGAGGCAGTTTAATGGGTGATTTTGGTCCTCGATTAGATTAGAAACAAGAAACACTTTGTCAAAAGTGAACCTATTCAAAGCATTCATTGCGGAATAAGTCATGTAACCATCACAAATTTTTACTGCGTGTCAGAAAATCTAATCTAAAATTTCTGTCCAGCGGCCCTAGGTTCAATTCCTATCTCGGGCTGGTAAAACACTCGTCTACATCTATCGCTATCAATATGAAGCAGATGAGAATTACAAGTATCGCACAAGTGCGCTCTTGGTAGGTGATGGTAAAACCTCCAAGTATGAAAGGAAAATTGGCAAGTGTAGGTCCCCTTCTACTTTCCCCATCCGTTTGAAATGTGTGCTGTAGCACATGTTGATAAAACACTGTTGTATACACATTTCAAACGGGTGGAATCACAACTCACAGTAATTCGACTCCATACAACCGCGAAACAAAATTAGAAGGAGTGGTCTGTTCTTAATGAAATTTCGTATGCCAGTTAACCATGGTCTGTTGAATTGAAATATCCACTTTGTTTTTCCTAAACTATCATAGCTTGGCAATGCCTGAGACTTAAATTTGCAATTTTCGTAATTTTGAGTAACCTATAGCAAGAAATAGCAACAGATTTGACATTTAATCAGTTACGTCAACATTAATAATTGTAAAGAGTAAAAGGAATTGTATGAGGACCCTTTAGTTTTGAAATAAAAATGGTGATAATAGATGCATGTTTTGCATTTGTGCAGTTTTTTTTTCATTTTTCATATTGATTGCATACTTTCAGGAATGAATAAAATATAATTTTTCGGAAAATAGGTGTTTAGACCAGTTTTCAAATTAAATTATTTTTAGAGATCGGCATTATTCGACAAAGAAAGAATGCTTTTTAAAATACACAAAAATCCAGGAACATACTTTCACATACTTTTTAGATATTTTTCTCTAAGTTTTGCCAATTATCAGGTTTTAAATTTTGAAAAATATTTTCAATAAATGTGAAGTAAAAACCATAAAATGTGCAAATTTTAAGAAAACATTAAAAGCGAAAATGCCCACATCAATTCTTAAACTATACTGAAAGTTTAAGCAACTTCTTTCAGACTATATATTTTTACGATATTTTTTACTCAATAGACTAAAAAACAGAAAAAATGTGTTTAAATTTTATTGTGAAAAATGATTTTACTTTGGGCAGCTTTTGCACATACGCCAATTAATTTTATGCACAGATTTTTTTATTTTCTTAGTTAGATTTTTACCTTTTAAATGACATCAAATTTGTTAAATTCTGAGACTATAAATTTTTTGATTTTTTTCTACCTACATACCTACCTGGAGAATCTAGCTTATAGGACTTTTTACAGTCGTCAGGTAATTCTGATTGGTTCAATGAGTTAGTGGTCTTAAGCTTGTTTCATAAGTGGGCTCCGTCGAAGTGCAGCCAATCCCTCCTACTCACAGTAATCAGAAATGGTTAGTGTCTGCGACTAATGGAATACAGTTAAGGCACCACACGCTTTTACGAAACACACTGTATATCTTCAAATTAATACACTGCACAACAGCATGTCTGTTGCATGGAGTTTTTTACATAATTCTGAATCGTTTTTTTCACGCTGTTTTCAAAACCATACTCCGTTTTTATGTGACAGTTCTAGTTTTCGCAAAAAATGGGCGTTTTTCGAATTTTCCTCGGCTTTTTTCTCGTTTTCGACTTTAATTTCTGAACCAATAATCCTATCGACATGATTTTTATAATTAATCAATCAAGTAATCAATTTTATGCGTTCTAAATTGGCGTTGTAATAAGGTTTCAAAGTAGGAAAATATTGAATTTCAAGGCGTTTTTTCTGATGGCGAAAATTGTACAGATGTTTCATAAATCAAGTTACGAAGTATACGAATATCTTAAGAAGAAACATCAAGCAATACAACACAGCCAAATTATTTGGCGGAATACACATTCGCATCGAAATAATAGCAAAAATGTACCATAGTCATTTTCATCACTTTTCATACTTTTTCCTTAAAAAATTAGGGGCCTCAAAATATGCTCTTTTATATGTTCCATTTATAGTCTGAAATACAAGCAAAAAACAAAAATATTTTGAATTGCTCGAAACAAAAAAAATTAAAAACTTTGCATGTCGGCTTTCATTACACACCTAACTCGTTAATTGATTTACAAAAAATGTGTATTTGTTTGATCATCAAAGAAAACGCCTTAAAATTCCATATTTTCCGACTTTGAGGTCCAATTACCGCGGAATTTTAAAACTTATAAAAAAAAGTTGCATCGGAAAAGAAGTCGTGTGGTGTTGTAAATGCGATAGGGTGAAAATCATGTCAATCGGTTTATTGGTTTAGAAATTACGATCAAAAATATGGAAAAAATGACACGGTACCTATATCTCACTAACTAGAGCTGCTAGAAAAAATCTGAGGATAGATTCGAAATCAGCGCACCCATATTAGTAAGAAACAGTAGAAAAACTCCATGCAACAGAAAAAAGTGTTTTTTGTTGTGCTGTGGTATCTGTGTATTCTATATATTTCAAATTTGTTTTGTCTATTCTTAAATCCTCTAAAAAAGTCCATATGGTCCTGGGCACATGTCCCAGTAGGTTGCGATGGCACTAAGTCTTTACACTGTTTTGGTCAGTATTTAGCTTGTAAATCGTTTTCTACTGCACCTTATGCCACTCAAGTCTCTCCCTAAGCATTACTCATGCCAGTCAAGTGGCCGTCGGGTCATGTCTTGTCGACCTGTGTGTCGCAAAAACGATACGCAAACAATTCGCTTGATTTGCGGAAATTCAATACAATAATAAAAGTAAGAAAACGCAACAAGGAAACGTGAGACAATATGTAGCTAAACTGACACTTGGTCAGCCATAAGCGCACAGCACACGACATGAGCGAGTGGCGCGCGCAAAAGTCGTCGCCACCGTAATGCGAGACCAACACGCCGCGTCGCGTCGCGTCGCATCGCTTTTGCACCTTGAACTTGCTGCGTTGCGAAAGCGCAAAAAAAATTTAAAAATAACGTTACCCAAATACTTTAAAGCACAACAAAAAAAAATGCCATTCAACACGGTGGCAGATGGCCCTCGGCGCCTTGCGTCGTAAAAAAAAATTTAGCAGCAACAAAAGCAGCAAATAATGTAACACACTTTCGAACGCGACAAAAGCGCTCAGCTTTCAATGCAATATGAATGCATCAAATGTCAACAACGAGAACAACAACAACAACAACAAAAAAATACAAACCCACAACAACAGCAATGAAACGAATGACAACAACAACAACAAGAGCAGCAAATGCTAATCAACCAAATTGCGCTAAACAAAGCAAATTTCATTTATTTATTTTGTTGTTGTTGCTAATGTATTGCAACGGTTTATTCTATTTTTGCACTTTTATTTTACTATGACTGCGTTTGTTGTTGTTGGTGGTGTGGCCGCCGTTCGCGATAAGGTTAATTAGTGCAGCAGGTTGCCGCGACCGACGTTGGCGCTGATGCGTTGCGGTGCAAGTGTGGCATGCGCGACAGGTGTGCGACGGGCGACGGGCACGACGCACTGTTGGCCCAGCGCCGGCCGAACAGCTGGTCTTATCAGCAACTGCCGGCTATGCGAGGCAGTGGTGCGCTCACCACCAGATTTGTGCCCAACGAGCCAACCGCGACGTGGGAGCGCGGTAATTGCCTTTCAGGAAAATGTCAATGGCGAGCGTACTAACTGTGAGCGGGGAGCGCTTTTCATTTTGTGTATTAATTAGTGTGCGACAGAGGTTGCGGCGCCCTCGCTGTGATTTACGATTCGCACAGGGCAGGGGGTAGGGGGAAGTGTTGTGTGGAGATGGGTTGTGGTGCGTTAAAGTCTACGCTTGCCTACGCTTCTATTTATACCTATGTATGTATGTTTGTATGTGCGTGAAACGCTCACAAAAGCAACCATGCCAACGTTTAAGTAAAATTTCATGTATTCAACGTTAGTCGCCGTTGGCTTCCGTTCATTGTGTGTGGGTGGTATTTTTCTATGATACAAAGCAAAAAGAAAACTAATTCTTTGCCATTTTTTCATGCCAACCCCAATACAACAGTGGTGAGAGTGGTCATTGCAAGTGGTCAAGGACTTTTGTTGTTTGTGATTGGAAATGTTTACTTCGTTGCTGTATAAAATATTGTGTGCGTGTCTACCTGTCTATTTATAAACTTATATTACACCGTGCGACAAAAATAAAAAAAAATTGTACACCTGAAAAAATCCATATGGGCGTGAAACTAGAGACCAAACATAATAATACAGCGTACTCAGTTTTTCATTTCTACATCCTGTGTCCTTGTAAAAGGATTTCAAAATTTTGAAGGGAATAAAAAATAAAAAAAAATATAAAAAATACTTAATCTCGTTAGAATATGGCGATATGTATATCAAACGAAAGAGGAAAGACTAAAGAATTAAAAAAAAAAATGATTTTTATTTATTTGTAAAAAAAGGATATGAAAAAGGTCCTTTGAAAATTTTAATCCTTTATATCCTTGAAAATTTACATCGAATTTTCTTGAAAAGTAAGTATCTTAAAACCCAAAATCTCCTTGATCACGTGTTAAAATTTCATTATTCTCGTTTCATTGATTTTGTATCTTTTTATTATTTAAAATACTGATACTCAAATTAATTAGAATTTTTTTATTTCATTAGAATTGCAGCTTCCGCCTTTTTTTAATAACTTTCGAGCCAATAAAGCTAGAGTATTGAGATTTTCACACGTAATTAAGGAGATTTTGGGTTTTAACATACTTACTTTTCAAGAAGATTCTCTGTAATTTTCAAAGATAAAAAGGATTAAAATTTTCAAAGGACCTTTTTCATACCCTTTTTTTAGAAATAGATAAAAAATCAATTTTATTTAAATTCTCGAGCTTTTCCTCTTTCATTTGATATACATTTCGTCAAATTCTAACGAGGTTAAGTATGTTTTTATTTTTTAAATTTTTTATTCCCTTCAAAATTTTGAAATCCTTTTAAAAGGACAAAGGATGTAGAAATGAAAAACTAAGTACGCAGTATTACTATATTTGGTATCTAGTTTCACGCACATATGGATTTTTCCCAGTGTGAAAAATGCTGTCGCACGGTGTTACAGTTAGTACATAAAATACATGACATGTGACGTGCGAGTGACATAACGTGGGCGGCATATTTGAACGCGTTTTTGGAATTTGCATAAGTAATGAGGAGCAAACTTCTTAGCAATTCATATACTTACATGTACTTGAAGTGTTGTAAAATGTGCTTGACGCAAATGGAATGTTTTGTATTTATTTATTTATTTAATTATGAAACGTCGGCATTTAAGAATTGCTTCTTTTGCATGCCAACGAATTTTAAAGTTTGCTTACACATTTGTTAGTTATTGACAAGCCAACTTCTTTGTTGTATTTAAAGTTTAAGAAAAAGTAAAATTGTACAAAAAGTCAAAGTTAATGAGATTACGTCTGAAAAGAGTAATTTATTATAAGGGATTTTGAAATAGTTTTGGCATAAAAATTATGTTTCGTGTAAAATTCTAACCGATTGGACTTTAAAGCTCTCTGAAAAGCTATAGGTTGCTTATAGATAAGTTTATTTGTTCTGTAAATCAGTTTATCTATAAATTGAGTGCCTCAGCTTTGAAATGGAACAAACCACACAACAAGATGCAGATAAAAAATATTGAACCATAGCACAGTGATTTGTTCCAAAGACAAAATTCAAAAAATTTATAGTCTCAGAATTTAATTATTTTGATGTCATTTGAAAGATAACAACAACTACAACTAAGAAAACTCCAATAAATCTGTGCAAAAAATTAATTAAAAAACTTTAATTCGAAACTTTTTCACAAAAAAATTTAAACACATGTTTTCTGTTTTCTAGTAAACTAAATTGAGTAAAAAATTCGTAAAAATTTATGTTTAGCAAGAAGAAGCTAAAACTTTCAATATAAATTAGGAATTAATGTGGGCATCTTCGCTTGTAATGTTTCCTCAAAATTTGTTTCACATTTAATTTAAAATATTTTTCAAATTTAAAACCCGAAAATTGGCAAAACTTAGAGGAAAAAATCAAAAAAATATGTGAAAGTATGTTCCTGGATTTTTGTGTATTTTAAGAAGCATTCTTTGTTTGTTGAATATTGTAAACACATCCTTCGCTATCTTACGATCCCAGAAAATAATTCAATTTGAAAACTGATCTTAACCCTTTCGCTACAGGTTTTTACTGGGCAAAGTTAAAATTTTAAATTTTACGTTTTAGGCTTCTATGTGGTTATATTAGCAACATTCCATACGAAATTTTTTCATTTTTATACTCGGACCCTGTATTTTAGAGTGTTTTTCTATGAGAGCAGCCACATCGTTGTGGCTGTAATAATTACTTAAACATAAAACTTTTTACGCATAACGAAAATCTGAATATTTCTTCATTAACTTCAGCCAAAATTAAAAAAAAAGCATCTAAATTGAAAGAAAACGTCAAATTAAAAAGTTCTCTAATTTTTTTTGCTTCTTCTTCCTTTACTATGTCAAGATATACCATTAAAAAAAACGTGTATACTTCTCTTCTTTAAACTTAAATATTCAGTTTATTAATTTCGTATTTTTCTTAAAACTTCAAACTATTCTAAAAACCAACAAAAACATGTATTCTTGCAACCATAGAGGATGCAGACGTCCACAAAGTAGCATGTTGCCATATGGCAACAAAATAGCGAAAGGGTTAAGATGACAAATAGGTGAAGTTACTCTCAGGCAATTTTGGGGTCAAAAAGGTTAAGAGTTCAGTGTTCAGTGACAGACTGAGTTGTTAAAAGAAATTATTAGCAACTCTATATATCAATACATATATATAGCTTCCCCCTAGGTATTGCTTTGATATTCTTTTATGGTAAATTAATTTTATCTTGCAAATAACTCGTTGAAGTCTTGAATAAATAAGCTTATCACGAGTCAACATTAAACGTATCTTTTAAACCCCATTTGGGCGCGATACTTCCCCCTGCTTACATAAAATAAAACAAACGAAAACCGTCACTGTCAAACCACCTACATGCAATCGGGCCTAATTCAATTAAGTGCGCTCCCCTAAAATTGATTTTGTGCCACATCAAACAATAATTCTCGAACCTCACAATGCGCACTTCGCGCCCTGCACCGGCCGTATAAATTCAATTACAATTCCATTAAAACCTTTTTCGCGCTTTTGTGTCGTTTCATGCCTCGCCGACTGTTGCTGTCACCAGGCGCCTTCCTCATACCGTTCATGGTGATGTTGATACTGGAGGGCATACCGCTGTTCCTCATCGAGCTGGGCATCGGGCAGCGCATGCGGCTGGGCGCGCTCGGCGTTTGGAACACCATACACCCCTGGCTGGGCGGCATCGGCATTTCGTCGTGCATTGTGACGCTGTTCGTGGCTCTCTACTACAACGTCATCATCACGTGGGTCTTCTTCTACCTGTTCAACAGTTTTCGAGTAAGTTGACACGCGCTCCCGTCAGATATTTCACTTTTTATATTACTTAAATTTTCTTTCTTTACAGTATCCGCTGCCGTGGGCCTCCTGTCCCACCATTGCGCCCAACTCCACCATTGAGGTGGAGGAGTGTGCGCGCTCCTCGGAGACGGCCTACTTCTGGTATCGCACCACACTGGACGCTGCTCCTGTCATGGGCGCGCCGGGCGGCCTCAAGTGGTGGATTGTGCTGTGCCTGCTGCTCTCGTGGACCACTGTGTTCTTCATTGTGATGAAGGGCATCCAGAGCTCGGGCAAGGTGGTCTACTTCACGTCGCTCTTCCCCTACATTGTGCTGACCATCTTCTTCATACGCGGCATCACGCTGCGCGGCGCCAGCGCCGGCCTCATGCACATGTACACGCCCAAAGTGGACAAGCTGTCCGATCCGACGGTGTGGCTGGACGCGGCCACGCAGGTCTTCTACTCGTTCGGGCTGGCCTTCGGCTCGCTGATCGCCTTCGGCAGCTACAATACGCCCAAGAACAACTGCGTTCGCGACGTGCTGCTGGTGTCCGTCTGCAACGCGGTCACCGCCATCTACGCCAGCGTTGTCATCTTTGCCATACTGGGTTTTAAGGCCACTGTCAACGTGGATCGCTGCATCGATCTGTGAGTACTGCGGCGCTTTGTGCTGGAAATCGTTGGTTACAAGCGGTTGCTATTGTTGTTGTTGTTATTATTGCATTTTATTGTAAGTAGTTATCGTTGGCGCCGAGGCAGCTGAATGAATTTAGCATCGCTTCAATTTCAAGTTCAATTCAATTGGCGGTCCCTCCTTGCGGCTGGGCGCGCGTGGATTTTTCTAGCGCAACGGCCGTGTGTGGGCCGCGGCGGGGCGGGGGCGAGCCGTGTGTGTGCGCAGCCCTGAGTGTCGTAAATCATTTCGATGAAGCTTTGATTGCTCAATTGATTGGCGGACAGTGCGTCCGCAGTTCGCTCGCCAATTGCCATTTGCCAATTGAGTGTTGTGTGTGCATAGTTGTTGGTTCTGTCATGCAATAAAATCGCAGTTGATTATTGCAATGAACCTGATTAATGCACAAATGCAACGATGCAAGGCGCTCAAGTAATTGCCATGATTTTGTTATTGTAATGCACTTCCAGCAGTGCGTTTCGCAATTTAATGTCTGCTGGCTGAACAAACAAACAAAGGAAACAAATCATAGAAGCGCATGCGGTGAACTGTTAGGGCTCAATATTTATTCGTTGCATGAGAGGTTCACTTATTCATTTATGATTCATTCATTTCTACGTTTCATTCACACATTGTGTGCTTAATGCGAACATGGACAGATCAGTGAGATATTTCTGTTGATATTCTGACTAGCGTTTGTTCATTAATAAGTTTTGTTGTTGTTGTTTATTGAGTAGAAAACATTAGATAACTTATTTGGGCACACAATGCACAGAAATACGGGATTTTTTCGGGTTTGAATATATTATTTAAAGTACCTAACTAATTCAGACGTATTTTTTATAGGGAGCCAAAATAACAGTTATGAATTTTTAAAATTTCGAAAACGTTGCCCATTTTTAAGAGATATTTATAAATGTTGGACAATAATTATTATGAGGGGAAAAATACTTTTTTCGCCATTTCGTAGCTATTATTCGTGACAAATATTTTTTCTGTGGCCTAATAACTATTATCAGCAAGAAATATTTTTTCCATTGCTCGGTAGCGTTTATTTTGTGAGAAATATTTTTTCCGTTGTCAGTAATTATTGTGAATGGGACATATTTTTTTTCGTTGAAAATAGGGCACACAAAAGAAACAAATGTCTGATCGGTGAATGCGACTATAAATTTTCTATGGAATTAGGTTCGCTGATCATAAATTCGATGTCAGAGTTGGGTATCCACCACATTTAAGGACTTCCCTAAGTCTTACGCCTTCTACCGGGACGGGTACTGGACAAGGGGCTGGCACCCACCACCCACACAATACAAAATTTAATCATTGATTCGATTTTAGATTCATGAAATGATTTCAGAATTATTAGCAGTATAGCCATGGCGTTAGCCCGAATGCCAACCTGGCTGTTACTCTCCATAGGTATTAACCTTGTTGGGTCCCTAGCGGTACCGTTTAGAGCTTCTTAGTTTTGCGGGTTGCTGTAAAAGTGTTCGGTGAGAATTTGGGTTGTTCTGGCTAAGTTCAGCAGGGTGTTCATGTCGTGCTTGGGAGCTTCATTAAACTAAGACAAGAACGAGGCCCCTAAGTGAGTAAGGCGCAGTCTTCAGATAGCGGGACACAAGCAAAGAATGTGCCCCACGGTCTCCTTGATGCTAGTTTTTGCATTTCCTGCTTTCATCTGACTCGATGATGTCCGTTTTTATGCACTAAAGCACCTAAAAGATTTTAAATAACGAAATTTAATTCAGTAACAATTTTATTAGTAGTCCAACTCTGAATTGATAAGGAAATGAATGCGGTTCGCCGACTACTCAGCAGTGTTACCACATAAAAATATTTTAACATACATATATGGAAATCTAAAAATTACATAAAACTATATAACCGAATATTTGTGTGTCATGTTAATTCTTAATTTTTTATGGGGGTTTTCAGTTGGAAAGGGAAGATACTGAAAGTGAATCTAACTGAACCAGGTCTCTCAGGGTATAAGTAAACTGCTTGACATCGACTGCTTCGAATTTAATTTTATTGCTTTTGCTTTATTAATGTTTTCATTGCTGAACATATTAATTGAAATTTTTATTGCTTTGCAATTTTAATTCATTCACTTTTCTAACTTTCTAAGGAAACCTCTGACTTTGACAATTTTTAAGGCCTAAAATAATTGAAAAACTAAAAAAATTTGTTAAATTAATTAAAAATTACAAAAAATTAAAAAAAATTGTACCTATATTTCTAAACATGATTCCATATGGGCTTTTCAGAAAGATTGACTTCGCCTGGTATTCTGCTGTTCAACAGCTCCATAGACTTTTCAACCATTTGCTATCATTGCAGTGTTGCCAGATACCTGAAATAACTTTCTCCTAAATCTTAAAAAAAATACTGAAATTTCCTCCCAAAAGTTAAAAAAAATTTGTCTTTTATAATTTGCGCTATTTTAAAGGAATTAAACTTCTCATAAAAAAACTAAAAATATATACTACTGTGTCCAAAAAATAGGGTGACATTTGAATTTATGAATTATGAATGCATTATGAATTCCTTCCGCCGGGCCAAACAGTCAACAAGGAATATTATTTGAACGTTATGCGTCGTTTGCGTAACGCTATCCGCCTAAAAAGGCCGGATTTGTGGAAAGACAATTCTTGTTTTTTACACCACGATAATGCACCATCCCATACTGCACTCGTAATTCGTGATCATTTCGCCAAAAACTCAACCCATATCTTTCCGCAACCACCGTATTCACCTGATCCGGCGCCGTGCGACTTCTGGCTGTTCAGCAAGCTCAAAAGACCGCTCCGGGGACACCGTTTTGATACGAAAGAGGAGATTCAAGCCGCAGCGAAGACGGAACTGAAGGCCATCCCGGAAAGTGACTACAATCAGTGTTTCGAAGATTGGAAAATCCGTTGGCATAAGTGCATTGCATCGGGAGGGGATTACTTTGAAGGGGATGAAATTGATTTCGAAGAATAAATAAAGAATTTTCAAAATAAATACAATGTCACCGTTTTTGGACACAGTAGTACATACAATTTTTCTTAATGCAGCCTTTTTTTTATTCATTTATTTTTGTATTCATCTATTAAACAAAAAGTGCCATTTTTACAGGATTTCATTGTGACAGCAATAAGTGAGAACGAGATAGAACTAGCTTACATTTTGTAAGTTTACAAATTTTTAACACAATAGGGTGCTTTGACTATTAAAATAGTTGCCAAAATATGTTTTGTTGTCAGTGTTCCCAATACGTCATACTTCGTTATCCAAAAATCCCCTAACATAAAATTTAAATCTCCTAAACTTTCTCCTAAACAATTCTTCCTCCTAAAAATTTTCCTAAAAGGCCAAGAATCTCCTAAATCTAGGAGGAAATCTCCTGATCTGGCAACACTGTATCGTTGAATCATTTATTGGGGCATTTTGCTCTGTCCCTCAAACGACTATTCAATATATTAATGGGTCCTTAGTGGTCCATAGGGGTTAGTTAGTACATTTATGAATCGAACAATGGATTCATTTTGTTATGATGGCTTCCTCTCTTTGAGTATCGATGAAACCCCTAAATAATTATAATTGAATATCATTCTTAGAAAATATGTATAGTTTAATACATAAATGCTCTCAGTCATCAGTACCCAATTTATTTCTTTTTTCTATTTCCATTTTTTTCCATTGCAGCAACAAAGACATACTCGCAAAGCACGCGCTCCTGCCCTTTAAAAATGCCACCACAGAAGAGTACGAAACCGTTATGAAAACGATTAATGCAAACGAATTTGCCACATTGGAATTGGAAGAGTGCAGCCTCGAAAAGCAATTGGACAATGTAAACTCAAAAATTTTCATCACTCGTGTTATTAAAATGAATAATATATTTTCTTCTTTTTCCTGATCTATGCTGCGTTTTGTAGGCCGCCGAAGGCACTGGTCTCGCTTTCATTGTTATGACGCAGGCAATTGTGGAGCTGCCTGGCGCCCCATTTTGGGCGGTGCTCTTCTTCACCATGTTGCTATCGCTCGGCTTGGGCTCACAAATCGGCATACTCGAGGGAATGCTGTGCACCCTGTTCGACATAGACATTATAAAGCGGGTTAAGAAACAACATGTGACTGGGGTGGTGTGTCTTTTCTGCTTCATTGTCGGTTTAATCTTCTGTACAGGTGCGGGCGAGTATTGGCTCAAGATGTTTGATTCATTTGCGGGCACCATTGGTTTGGTGGTAGTCGCACTGATGGAGATGATAGCCGTCGTTTATGTCTACGGCCATGAGAGGTATGGTAGCTGCGGACGTTTTGTGTGGGCGGGCTGAACTCGAAGGCATCGCTAGTCCGTGGCAGTTTATACTAAAAGCGTTTCGCCGTTTATTTTTACAGATTCACCGAAGATATCTATCAGATGACCGGCTATAGACCGGGTCTGTATTGGCAGCTCACCTGGCGCTACATTGGACCGGTGATAATGGTCGCCATATTGGTGTCATCGGTAGTCTTTATGATCATTAAGAATCCCACTTATGGCGCTTGGAATGCGCAACTGGTACGCTTGATTGTTGAAAGTAATCTTCACATCATTGTTAAACATTTTTTGATTTTGTGAATCGTGCAGGGCGCAGTGCAACAGTACGACTATCCGCCATGGGTCATGGGCATCGCTTTGGCAATGATACTCGCCGGCGTCTTGCCAATGCCAATTGTGTTCCTAATGCGCAGCTTCCAGTGTCTGAAGGTCGACTTGGACATACACCAAGGCTCGATACGACGAAACGAGACCACGGCGTCCACCAAGGAGATGATTGACAACGACGACGATGAGGTGAGTGTCGAGCTGTGGTGGTGTTGGTAAATTTTGGGCAGGGTCTTGATTTAATTGATTTCTAACTTTAAGTATGTTGTATGATTTATGCACAAGTGCCCAAAATAATTAAGAAAAAAGCCAATCGTCGAAATTGTGTTCCACTCTTGAGTTGAAGCTTTTAGTGTTTTTTGTTTTAATATTTTTTGAATGTAAGTTTTAGTTGTTATGAGATTTGTAATATTACCAAAATTCTGCCACCTTCATGCCAATGTCAAAATGCTAACTCACTTACACACTTACACTTGTCTCTTTATCTACTAATTGCTTACGTTGCGATTCATAAACATCATCCAAACTAAAAAAATATATATGAATAATTGTAAACTGAAAATCCGAATGCTAAAACGAAAATACCAGGTTATGAGCCCGGATGTACCACCTGCATTAGCAGCGACACGCTTTACTATCGGAGACTTTGAAGTAAGTTAATTTTTTTCTGTACCGTAGAATTGCTTTGTCTGTACACACATACTTCATGGAATTTTCCTGGGGCTGCACTTTGAGGAAAAGAATTCTGGTGAAAAATAATTTTTTTGAAAATGAAAATAGAATACGTCTACGATATGATAACTTTGTCATGACGTCTGGCTTTAGTTCTAATATTTTAGAATGACAGCGGAAATGAAAAATAAACAATAAAAAAATACAAAATCGTATATTTGTAATTACTTAAACAATTCAAGCTTATCCCAAAATCTTTAAAAAGTATCTCAAATATTTATGTCCTTTGAAATATCGATCTTATTAACGGAATCTTAAAAATAGGAAACAAACTTTGAATTTGCCATCTCAAAACTTAATGTGAATGAAATTCTTGAGACTACAAATTAAGTTTTGACTTAACCATCTCAAGACCTCTTTAACGTTAAAATGTGGAAATAATCAACCAGCACTTTTGGTAGATAGTTTAACTCTATAAAGCCCAAGGGAGTCAAACAAACCCCATTAATGTTTTTAGTTTCATTAAGTTTGTTTAAAAAAAATTTAGTCCTCTGCACTTTGATAGGTAGTTTAACACTAGAACGCCCAAGACAGTCAAAAGGTCCCATTGAGATTTTTAGTTTCATTAAGTTCATTTAAAAAATGTAGTGTTCTGCCTTTGATAGGTAGTTTAATCCTAGAATGCCCAAGAGAGTCAAAGGGCCCCATTGAGATTTTTAGTTTCATTAAGATCGTTACAAAAAAATTAGTTTTCTGCATTTTGATAGGTAGTTTAACACTAGAATGCCCAAGGGAGTCAAACAAACCCCATTAAGGTTTTTAGTTTCATTAAGTTCGTTTAAAAACAATTTAGTCTTCTGCACTTTGATAAGTAGTTTAACACTAGAATGCCCAAGGGAGTCAAAAGTCCCCATTGAGATTTTTAGTTTCGTTTAGTTTGGTTAAAAAATTTTAGTCTATTTGCACTTTGATAGGTAGTTTAACATTAAAAAACTCTTATTCTTTCATAAATTTTTCAATTTTACTATTTTCAAAAATTAAAAAGAAAAACAAAAGATATTGAAAACAAAAGTTGTACCTAAATTTTGTAACATGAATCTATATGGATATTTAAGGAAAGTTAGATGGGCCGGGCATTACAGTGATAAGTGGCCATCTCGAAGACTTTACTTTGTCCAGCGGTTATCAAACTGTTTTTGCGAACCATGCATACACATTGTGGATCAAGCTCGTACCACCTATGGAGGACGCTAGTTGTAGTACAAACTTTTTAAAGCCGCTGACTTAGACCATGAGGCCCCAGTGTGTTATCGCACAAGCTTTTTTGCGCTGAGCATTCACAGACGAAACCTGCTACACTTTCCTAGTAATTTTCTGTGCAGCAAGTTTTGCCGAAGTCGTGCACAGAAATCCATTTGCCTATTGACCACTAAGGCAGTGTTCGTTCAGTAGAATCAATTCTTTGGATTTAAAACTGTTTTTTTACGTTGCATGTTTGTTCTTGAAGATTTCTCGCATTTTCTGTTTTCAAGTTCTTAGTCTTCTGACAATACTTGAAAAACTGCTAAACACAACTTTGATAGGAATTCTTACAAATACAGCCTTAAAAAGTCAAACTCCAATTGACTAGATTCGCTAGACCGATTAGTAGGCTGCATAGAAACGGAGAAGAGGGGTTTCACCATTCATCAGCGGGCTAATCACCTGTAAAAAGAGTTGGCGAATTAGAGGAATAAAAACGCGGTTATAAGAAATACAAATCGGTAAAGATTAGACGAAACGAACGACCGAGACCAGGGAACATGATTACAGAGGGTAAGGAAAGGATGGCATAAGACGTGAGGTCGATCCTATTCCTATTAATTTGAAGCTTTCAAATGTCTTAAGATTTTGTAAAAGGCAGTCATAGTGTTGAAGATAGGAAACCACCCTCGGCAAGATGGATGGATGGTAGGATCGATTTGAAGGTGAACCAAGAAACTATCCAATGACAGAGAGGAAGCATTCTCGTCTCCATTTCCTATTTCTTTAGAGCCTTAAACCATTTTAAGCTTCGGTTGAAAACAGAAAAAGGATTGGAGGTAGGGTCCTGTCCTCGGATGGATAAATCAATGTATGTGCAGATGAGTCGAGAAACTAACCTAGGAACAAGGAAGCGTTGTCGTCTCTATTCCTATTACTTTGAAGCTTTGAAGCATTTTAAGATTCTGTAAAAACCAGCCATAGTAGAGGAGATGGGATTTCATTCTTGGATGAATGGATCTGAAAGTGAATCGAGGAATTAATAATTATTATTAAACACAGTACTTATTTAGTCAACCTGCTATGTGCTAAGCTTACCAGAGGTTCTGTGCTTCCAGGAGGAGCCTAAAGGGGCAAAAATGGCATGAATGCAGTATAGCGAACCCTCGTGAAAATAATAAATGAGTGTGCTTTTATATAGAGGGTTGGCTCCTGAATCTAACAAACTGAAAATATATATTTCATTGTAAATGACATTAAACAGGCTACAATATGGTAACAAACTTGTTGCACCTTTATTATGGATTTTTTCGAGACAAAATTTTTATACAAATTTTTTTTTTGCTTAAAACTTTTTATTAGTGCATTTTACGTATCTAATGTTGTACATTAGTAGAAAGGTATGAAAAAGACCTTTCGTTTGATACACATATCGTGTAAATCAGTTGGAGATTAATTGAGTTTTTTTGATAAAAACTTTGAACTTTGACCCCGAGCCACGTCTTTTGTGGGCGTTTTCCCGGCAAAATGTTTAGTTTGTTAGATTCACAAAAATATGCTCTATATGGCCCAATTTTCAGTTTCTTTCCCATGAGGGTTCGCTATACTGTATTTGTTCCGCAAAAATAAAATGGGAAAAATTAAATTTAGATTTACTTAAGGGGTTAGGTCCACTTGTAAGGCAAAAAAAGAACGCTTTTTTGCAAATTTTTTCTGAAGACGGGTTTTATTATTCATGAATAAATCTTTTTGTACATTAAAGATACACATTTCAAGAAGTTACAAAAAAATTTTCATGTCAAAATGTCCATAATATTAAGAGATATAGTCAATTTGCTGAGACACCAAAAAAAAAAGACGTTTTGCGGTGATCACGATTGCAGCAGTCTGGATCATCTGAAACCAAAAAAAACGAACGGGGATCTTTAGTAAATCAGTTAACGCTCCGGATGGACGAAGGGTTTGTTCATATTTTGATTTGTCGCAACATGGCGGACGTTCAAAGTCAACATTTTTTTTTACCCAAATTTTCGGCACTTTTTCGGCTATAAAAACAAAAAATTTCATCGTACAAAAAAATCCTTCATCCATCCGGAGGACAATTATATGTAAAATAAGTCCTTAAAATTTCAAGAGGATCAATACAGCCGTTTTCGAGTTACAGTGATCACCGACTTCGAAAACGTGGTTTCGAGAAAAACGCGTTTAAAGTTTTGAGTATAGTTAAAATCTTTCAAAATTATACAATAGAGATGTATTTCAATGTAGTACATCTCGGCGAATAATAGTCCGATTGATCTAAAAATTCCAGGGAATACTTTTGAAATATTATACTTTTAGAAAATTTAATAAAAAAAAAATCGATTTTTTGAAAATCAAGAGTGGACCTAACCCCTTAACATACTTATACTTAGAGTATTGAATAACTGGCCTCTTATTTGCATAGTAACATTTAAAAGCTATAGGATCATGAAAATGTTTCCATTTTAAAATGTTCATAGGTTGTTAAGGCTCTTAAGAAAAAATTTGATTCAGCAATATTCAAGCATTTTCATCAACTTAAATATTTTTAATCTTTTTAATATGAAAAAATATAGTAAAAACTCAAACATCCCAATTTAAATGTGCTTTTAAAAAGCCTCAACTGTGCAGCCCCAAATCATTCACATTTCGCTCATTTGTCAACTCAACTAACACAATGCTCATTTGTTTGTGCTTTTTTTTTTGAATCTCGAAATTTTTTAGAACTAAAATGAGTTAATGGAATATGAATGAAAATTCTCTATAAAAAATATTCCCCCCTTCAACAAAACCGAAAAAAAGTAATAAAAACCAAACGGATAACTGAGAGCGGTTTTAAAATTTGTAGTAAATACCATACAGATATAACAACAACAACAAATTGAACGTAACTGAATTTTTAAAACAACGCAACGGTTACCTCCTACTAAACGGTTACATACAAAAAACAAATATTTTTTAAATGATAATACAAATAAACAAATGAATTCATAGCAGCAGATTTTCAACGAACAGCTGAGAAAACAACAACAACAATTAACGAAAAAAATATATATCTAACTGCATTGAAAACATTCCACCCACTTGTGCGCATTACGAACAACAAAAACAACAACAACAGCAAATTAACAACACCAAGAAGAAAAAAATCGCCAACAGCAAAAATTACCGTCTCTACTAATTACAAAATGACTTAATGTCAACGTAAAATCATCACCGACACTGTCACCGCTGCCTTCTAATTACGTAACAAACGTCAACGCAATCTTCACTCAATTATTTACTCGCTCAAGTCGCTCCTCACATTTCACCCAACACGGCCAATAGCGGAGAAGAGAAAATATAGAAACATCAAACGTCGAGCTGAAGAAATGTCGCTAAATTGTCATTGACGTTCTCGACTGTCATTGGCCACATTGCATCACACAGACATACAAGCAAAACTCGTTAGTGCCGAGTGTAATACTGCGCTCGTCACGTGGCTCATGGCAATTCGTATCAAGTAGGACGCGTCCTGCAGAAGCTCAAAAATTAGTTTAAAATCGCAAATTACCAAAAACTTATACACAATTCTTACTATAAATTATGATAGATTAAGCACGAGGTGAGAGCAGTTGAGGCGCTTCGTTGGAACGCAATCAAGTCAATCGTATTACTAATTTTTAGAGCTAAATTGTGTGTAACTATGTAATCGCTACAACCTAAATACTCACGCACACCAGTTGCTAACCTAACCTTAATTACAATTACAACAACCATTACATTTAAGTGCATTGGTTTGAATTGAACGAATTAGTGCAGCGAAGGCGAAAAGCAACAGTTGCAGAGTGCTTTGAGCTGTTCGAGATGTATGGCAACACACTCGGGCTCGTAGTTTCAAGACTTTGACATGTAGCGTTGATATTTATTGGCATTGCTATTGTTTGTACGTAGGCGTTTGCGTGTAAAAATAAACCGTAATTTTAATGCATAAAAACGGCTTCGAAGACAAAGCAAAGTGAAGAGGTAACTAATTAAAATGTGTAATCACTAATCAAATGTGTGTTGTAAATTTGTTAAAAATTTGTGTGTAGACTTGATGCTTTTCATTATATAAACATACTTATACATATATACCTATGTGTGTTGTTGTGTATTATGTGTGCAACACATAGGTGTGTCTGCTTTAGTTGTGTGTGTGCATGTAATATAAGAATTTTACTCATCATTTCAGGCTCATTTATGTAATTCATTCAATCACGCTAAAGAGAAAGTAGAGATCAATTGAGTACATATGCACTAAAGATTGCAATCTCGAACTAATTGCAATTCCCGTATCATTTCGGGATTGAACAAAATGTTTAACCCTTTCGACCCCGAATTTTACCCTGTGTCTCGATAGTACTTTTTGGTATTTAAATCATGAAACACTAAGAAGTGTGCACACGACATTTGAAGTCGCCACACCTCTTTGTTAAAGTTCTAGAGCTAGTTTACTTTTAAACAATTTTAGCTTAAAACGGGTTAAATAAATTTTGTGTCAATATTTTTTAATTACAGAAAAATTGTTTAATACTTATGAAAAAATACAAAATTATCACTTTTTGATTTTATTTAATCATTATTAAAGAAACAGGGGTTTGATCAAACGCGCCCAATCCGTCGACTTCAATTAGAACACAAACTTCCCCTGATATCGCTGCAAATTACACTGTACAACACAAAAGAATAACAAGGTTCTGACAACGGATTCTGGTAGAAGGCGCCAAAAAAAAAAATATACGTGTATCGGCGTTTTGAAAGTTTACGTCTGAATTTTCTTAAGGGGGTCAAAGTTTTCCCCTTTTTGAACATTCTTATGGTGAATCGGCGTACGAAAACCATGTAACCTCACATTTTAGGTATATGATGTGTTCAGCAATTCGATGTAAAATACTACGAAGAACATTTTTGTGGAGCATTTTAACCCTGTAGCTCCTATTTGTATGGGTCAATTTGACTCTTTTTTCTAAAATGCCAAAAATTTCCTGTAAAACAGGACTTTTTAAGGACAAAATGTACCACGAAAATATTCGCCATAAAATTCGACTATAGGTCTCTGAATACATCAAAGCTCAGAAATTAACTTGAACGCCAGAATTAAGCCAAAACTGAAAATGTGTTTAAGTGTTTATTTCGTACTTAATCAAAAGTACGATTCTACCAGAATCCGTGGTCAGAACCTTGTTATTTAAAAAAAAAATTGATTTTGTTGTGCAGTGTTATCGGAAAATATTTTTGGGATAACAGTAAAATTTTTGTAATTTGCTTTGAATTCACTTCTAAAAATATTTATTTATTGGTGCATACTTAAATTGAACCCATACATCAACCGTAGCTTTTGATATAAGATAAGAAATAGGTGAAGTTGCTCTCAGGCAACTTTGGTGTCGAAAGAGTTAAAGCATTAAATTTGACGTAATTTGCAATAAAATACATTTTATTTGTCTACTAAATACAATTAAAAATTGTGGGATTTTTGGAATTGAAAGTCGCAATACCGAGATAACTTCACGTTTTCAATTTAAATATGAAATACATATTTTGTTTAAATTAGGTATTTATTTAATTTTATATATTTATTTAAATATTTTTAAGAAATTTATATTTACATATTTTGAGCGAATATATTTCATTTGTGTATTAAATACATTAAATACTTTAAACTAAGAGCAAATAATTCATGTCAAATAACACAAAAGTAGAGAAGGCAACTTAATTGCTGTTTAGAATTGCAAATTTAGAAACAATACCAGATAGAATCTTGTTGCAGTGCCTTTGTTTTATGGGCCCATTTCAAGTTTCTGAGCAGATTGATTCTACAATGACAATTTTTCACTGAATAGTAATACAGGGTGGCGCAAAAGTTCCCACCTGGCGCAAAATTTGTCACCCAGTGTTCTTTGGCTCCAATTTGTTTATGAATAAATGAATTAATGAATGAATAAATAAATCCTTCCTATTCATTCATTTATTAATTCATAAACAAATTCAAATTAGTGCCAAAGAACTCTGGGTGACAACTTTTGCGCCACCCTGTATAACGTCTGTTTGTGTAGGAATAATTTCTAGAAAATTTGTAACAATTTTGACCTTTTTTGTATTATAATTTCAACTATTTGGATGCAAAGAACTGTTTGTTTGTCTGGCTGGGCTCAGTTTGATTTTGAAATGAACTGTTTTCGTAATCCTAAAAGTTTTTATAAATTTTTTCCTACTCCTATTTGCTTACTATTAGTGTCCGACCGAATATGCGGTTTCAGTTTCGGCCCAAATAAGTGGTTTCGGTTTCGGTATATAGTGAAAGGAGGAGTAATTTAGATGCCACCAATGTAAATAAACTTTTTTTTTAGCATATAATATTAAATTATTTAATTTTGAATATTAGCGAGTAAGGTACGAAAGGGTGATTTTTTCATGTTTATGTTTTTAAAAAATGAAGTTTGATTCTCTGCCGTAGAATTTAAAAATTCTACAACACTTGATATAAAAAATCAATTAATTGTTGCGCAGATGCATTCTCAACAGGAAAAAGCAATCCTCTGAGAATAAAAAATTTCCCGAAAAAAGCTTCTGAACGCGTTTTTAGGAATCAGCATGAAATTGTTGCTTCCGTCCATCCATTTACAAATTTGTTAAAAAAACTAAATTGATCTCTTAGATAGCTTAACTCTGGTTTCGTAATTGGGTGGTACCAGTATGTGGCTTGGGATCAACTTTCCCTTGAAGATACACGAACTACTAAACCTTGGCCAAATTTGGCGTGCAACGAAACTTGTGTTGCCTTCAGCCCATTTTAAATTAGTGTACTGTATAGCACTCGTAAGGGTACGAAGCTTACAGGTTAAAAGAGGGACACCAAGCGCTGTCATGTCTTGACAGAACTGCTCAGTTGTACCATGCCGAGCGAGCTCGTCTGTTCTACAGTTCCCTGGAATATTTCTATGTGCCGGGACCCAGCATAGACGAATGTAAAGCTACTTGGCAGTCTCATTGAGAGATTAACTGCAGCTGAGGACAATCTTTAATGTTATGAAGACCGCATCCAGAGCCCTAAGAGCGAATTGGCTGTCCGATAGTATCAGGATATCTCTTGCCGATTTTAACCTGAGCCAATCAAAGGCTGCGCAAAGGAGCCTTAAGTTTAGATTTAGTAGTAGTAGATATCATAACCCACCCGATAGTTTCGATCCGTTCGTATAAATATGGACATATGGCCACTGGCGGGGAGCTCATCCAGTTCCCATTCGGCTCATGAAGGGATTAAAAATTTATAGTGCTTATCGAAGGATAACCTGGGTGTCATTGTTGGTATTGTTAGTAACGAAAGTTTAAAATGTCTATAGAAATGCAACAGACGCGTTCCCCTCTCCCACTGTTTCATAAAGCTTTTGAAAATTTTGCGGAAAACTTAAATCTGACTTAAACAATTTAGCTTTTTATATTGGGTAACCTTTTCTTATTAGGTATACAGAAGTCAAATCTTATTCAAGCCCTTTTTCATTTTTTGTTTTGTTTTACTTGTTTCGCTCTTAACCCCTTTTTTGGTTAGTTCCCACAGCTTACCTCTCTCTCCTTGCTTGTACAAATATTAATTTCATGGGCCTGAGATCATAGGCCAGTGTGTTACACCGTGCGATAACAAATTTTTCGCACGAAAAAATCGATATACTCGCGAAACTAGGGGCTAAATGTAGTAAAACTGCGTTTTCAGTTTTTCTCTCTGATGTCAGGATTTTTTTTAAAAGGTCTTTGAAATTTCAAGGACATAAATTAATAATGTTAGAAGGACGAAATTCGAAGATGTGGTAGTGTACATATTAGTTCTTAAGATATATTTAAAAAAAAAAACTATGGAAATTTCCAAGAATATTCAAGGATAAAATTTTGAATGGGCATTTTCAATACCTCTTCGTCCTTTTGCACCAAAACATTAAAATGTCTAAGTTTCTCAGGATCTTTCATTTGATACATTTAATTATTCTACAATGCGCTCAATTTTTAAAATAATTTTTTGAAATAAACATGTCCTTGAAATTTCAAAGTCCTTTTGAAAAAATCCTGACGTCAGAAAGAAAAACTAAAAACGCATTTTTTCTTCATTTGGCCCCTAGTTTCGCGAGTACAGTCGTGTCTGGGTATAGTGAACACCTCGATATAGTGAACACCCAAATGTTGACATGGAGCCTCTAAATATTGAAAACAATTTTGAAAGCAATTTCAAGCAAAAAACAAAAAGTGTATATTGAGCAAATAAAACGAGTTTTTGAACAAAAATGTTAACCTTGATATAGTGAACCACCTCAATACTGTGAACAGGCCTTGCAATAATTAGTTCACTATATCCAGACACGACTGTGTATAGATTTTTCGTGTATTTTGAAATTTTTTGATTCTTGTCGCACGGTGTTATATTTTTAGTGTATTTTTCATATACCAATAGAGTTCAATAGGCTGGCTACCTTTCCTCCACTGTTTCGTTAAACTTTTAAGCACCATTTAAAATTTTGGAACGCAGAAAAAACTATCCATGCTGGACAATCTTTTTCTAAAAGGTATACAAAAGCTGAGATCTTTTTTAACCTGATACATTTATTTTAATAGTATTTTTATATATTTTTATTTTTATTATTTTTTTAATTATCATTTGTTATTATTTTTTTATTTAATTTTTTATTATTTTATTATTTTTATTTTTTATTTACCTTTTTAATGGTCAGATCTCACAGAACACTGCTCTATTGCCAAGCACACTCAAAGAGTTTATAGCTTCCTCATACATATCTCAAGTATAGCTAATCATTTAAGGTAGCGCCTAGAAGTATGCAGTAGCAAATGTTGTTTCTTGAATTGAGTCAACTTCAAAGCAAACCTTAGCGTTTATGAATACACCAAATTTTCAGCGTTGGCCTTACCTCCTTACAAAGGACAAAGCGTTAAAAAGAAACTAGTTGTAAAAGGGGAGGGGGACATTTTTTTAAATGCCTTTGGTTATGCCTTCAAATGCCTTTCAATGCATTATTTTCTTTAGCTGCTTATTGCTTAGTGACTTTTGGCCAATTAGTAATTTCACGAAGATTTAAAAGAAACCACATTGACACAAGAAGATCTGCGTTATCTAAGTTTGCGGCCTACGAATTTATTCAATGTTTATCAACAGAAGCTTTAAAGAGTGTCTTATTTGCTAGATATTTGTTTGCAATAAAAATCAGTGCAATTTATTGTAAAAACCTAAAATTGCTATTGAAAAGCCAAGAGCAGCAAAAATCAATCAAGCACAGAGCGCGAAATATTTCATTGTTATTCTGCTTGCATGAGAAATATTTCACTAAGAACGCAGGTGGTATAATGTGTTTTAGAAATCTATGCAAAAGTATATAAGAAATATCAATACTCACTAAGATTACCAATTGCATGCCCTAAGTTATTTTTTTAGCCTTGTTTATCTTTAATATGAATTCATGACTAATGACTAATTCCTTTTTAATTCTTCTGCGCCGCCTTTGCAGGATGAGGATGACTACAGCGGACCGGCGCTGGGCGGCCATGTGAAGACGCGCGATTCGGACGATGACGACGATGACGGCGATGATGACGACGATCGGCCGGTGACTATGCGCAGCTCGCGGCTGCGTCCCACGAGCGCCTCGGTCGTCAATCATCATTTAAATGTGCCAACAAGTAAGAAAGCGTTTAAAATGGAGGTTTTCGATTTGTAGAAGTTTTAAGTAAACAAACAAAAACCAAAACAAAAAAAAAAAAAAAAAAATAAAACATTGTATGTTCGTTTCTTGGGCGTTATTTAAGTAAGTTATCAACATTTATGTTCTTATTTTCTTCTTTGTTTTGGAGAGTTTTTCTAAAAAACTCCCCCAAAGAACTACAAATATTAAATATTAAATAATAATGTTGTAATAATAAAGAAACAAAATCCGTTTAAGCATAAACTAAACGAAAACCAAACCAAAAACAAAGCAAAGCAGAAGCAACAAAACATTATATTAAAACGTAATTGTAAGTTGATAAGTTTGCATTGTATGTACTTGTAAGATAAATGGAAAATTACATAAATACGTAGCACATAAACACAGCGACACACCTACACTACACTACCAAAAACACACACACACAACATTCGTACATACATATATATACATTTACACCTATACAAACAAATAAATGCAAATATATATACAAAATGTTGAAAGTTGCGGATTTAAAAAATGAACTTGAAGTAAAAGCAAATGTAACCGATTTCACCTAAAAGGATTTTATTCATTAAAGTGTGTAGCATACAAGTTAAGTAAATCTAATAAAAATGTTACTACATTTATAACAATAACACAATAAGGACACAAACACACATAATTAACACAGCAATTACAGAAACAACAACAACAATAGTAGCTGCAGACAAAACAACACAACTTGAAACTTTTTTGTAACAGTGTTTTAGTTTATTTAAATATAAAAAGGCGTAAATTGAAAACTAAGTTAGAGAGAGAGAGAGAAAAAGCGAATGAAAAAAATGTCTATGATATAAAAAGAGATTGAAAGTATAACTATTTTTTTCTATCGAAGAGGAAACATCTAAAACCTAGTCTTGTCAGTTGTCAAACCTCCTTTTGTCTCGTTTCGTTTCCCCTTTGGACTTTATTATTTCAGTCAGTCTTGAGATACAGTCTCAATGCAGTCAGTCACTAGTTGCAGTTACTAGATTCTCTCAATGTGCGTCATCTATAGGTGTTTCTCTGGACGGCTTGTCAAGCACCCGTACATATTTTTTTTTGTCCTGTTAATGCCTGTCTACGTGATAGTAGCGTCCGTCCGCATCAATTGTGATCCCCATTGGCAGCTCGTCTGTGTTCTTTTTTCGCCTCAGCGTCCCGTGAATATCTGCGAAAAAATTGAATATTTTCCAAAGGCGCAAAAAGGCGCAGTATTTTTTAAGAGAGGATTTAAGAGAGGAAAGTCCATTTAAAAAAAGTCGTAAAAAGGATTTATGCCAGTTCACGCGATTCGATTTTAATTGCCTTCCTAAATTTGGTTATTTTTCATTTTCATTGATAAAAAAATTCTTTTTGAAAATTCGTGAAAAAACTATTTATACCAAACAAAAAAGACCAATCAGGGGTCCCACTCCTGTCAATGTAGTTTTAATATTAAAAGAAATTGGTGGCCTATCTACAACAATACATTTTCTACAATTTTTTTTGTACAAGTACCTAAATAAATTTAATTTTTTCCTTTCATATATTTTTGTTAAAATATATATATCCGACTTTGACAAGCTATATCTATATCCAGCTTAATTAAACAACTACATTTAACATGATACTACTTTCGCCAAAATCCACGGTAATTTTTTTTCTTTTTTTTGTTCACTCTCGAAGCACTATTCGACGCCTTGACACAGCAGCTTTGGAATCCAGCATTAGTTCGGTTAAAATTTGCGTGGTAGGCGTCACCTCTGACGTCACATTTCTTACTTGCTCGAACCTCGAGCAGTGGGACACGACGTTGTAATTTGACATAAGATCGAACTTTTGTGTCCAAACCGATGCAGGTTGCTCCGAAAAGCTCAATGGCCCCTTTAGGAACTTTGTCAGAGGAAAGTTTAGTTCCTCCCGTTTGTGATGCACCCATCTTTTGATATGATTTGTAGAAGGTATTCCAGCTTTGCTACCACAGTCGCAACAACTCCCCTTTTTCCTCCGTGCTCACCTTTGCGCCGTCCTCGCCTCTCTGTCTGCATTGTATTCGTCTGAACTCAGTCCGACTGGAGTCCTTCCAGCCAGTAGCAGCACATCTTCGTTTGAAGTACTTAGTTCAAAAATCACTGAGGACGCTTAAAGCCGCAAGTCGACATACTGCTTCATGTTGGCGTCTTTCTGGCAGCTAACAACTCTTCTACAGCTCCTCGGGCCACCGTTGTTTAGTAGTTAGTATCCTTGGACGTATAACTATATCTATGACGCCTAAACATGGATGTCTACTTCTTTGAAGTGTGATGTCTGTTTTAGCAATAACAAAATAGTTTGATTATTTCATTATTCTGCATTTGGGAACACTCAAAAGTAGTTGCTCTCTGTTGTTCTTTGAGAGCTCTGACATACTTTGACTTGGCGGCCACTTATCTTTAACCCTCACTTCAAAAAATGCCTCCAAATGGATCTCCTCCTCCATGACATTTGATTTTTCGGTCTAATAAAATTAATACAAAAGTTCCCTACTGATATGACCATTAAAAAATGTCTCAAGAAATTTATAATTGAAAAAAAATTCAGAAAAACTTTTCGATTTCAAGTTACTCTCACTTAGATCCAGATGGTATTTGCGACTATTTGTGAGATCTGTGTCTTACAAAAATTTATAAAAATGGATTTAACTTACAAAAATAAGGGTTCAACTATTTGGTTCAATGCCCCTCATTGACTTATGAGGAAGACCCCAAGCGATATTACACCAAAAATTACAAAAAAAACGACTTTCTCTATCAAATTAAATTTGATTTCGAGTTGCTCTCAATTTAACCCAAATAGTTTTTTTTACACTTTTTGAGGTCTTACCTATACAAAACTATCTAAAAATTTTTAATTTTTAATTCACAATAATAAAGATTCAACTTACTAGTTAAATATTTCTAATTGAGACCCTTACTAATATTAGACCAAGACTAATAATATTAGAAGAACAATGGCTTTCTTTACCAAATTAATTTTGATTTCGAGTTGCTCTCAATTTGATCCAACTGGTATTTTTCACACTTTCCGAGGTCTTAGCTATACACAATTATCTACAAATGATTTTAATTCACAATAATAAAGGTTCAACTAACTGGTTCAATGTTTCTTATTGAGATGCTCACTGATATTAAATCAAAAAATAATAATTTTGAAAGAATAATGACTTTCTCTTCTTCTTCTTCTTGACTGGCACGACAGCCCGATTACGAGACTAAGGCCTAGCTACCCGCAACCAACCGTGTTGTGCGTGCGAATGTTTTTTACAAGGTTGGAAGGGACCTACAGTTTTATGCCGATTCCGAACGGCGAGTTGGGAGCTTTTTCATAGGCAATTTTACTCTCAGAGGTTTGCCATTTCTTGCTGAGAGGACAGCCGCCGAAAGAAAAATTGTTGTTTTTTCTTTTTTTCGGTGTTAACGCAACGGAGTATTGAACTCGCGGAGTCTTGACTCGCGGCCCAACGCACTAGCCAGCTGAGCTACGGCGGCTGCTACGACTTTCTCTACCAAACTAAATTTGATTTGTCTTTCTCTTCGAAAAACTTAATTTCAAAAAACTAGTTTCCGACTTTTCCGAAATTTTCATATTTTTAAGCCTTTCCAGTTTTTTTAAATTATGTTCATTGCTTTTCTCTCTCTCTCTTTCCTTATCGCACTTACGTCCACTTATACTCAAAACGTAAGAATTCAGCTAAAAGCTGCTTACTTGTGCTGTTTTATCTTTTTAATAAAATTAGTTCTACACAAATATTTCTTGAATACTTTACAATTATTTTAAAAATATTGAATTGTATTAAAAGAAAAATACAAAAATTATAATGAAAAATTTGTATGTTAATTCTATGCTTTGTAGTTTTACCATGACGCATTTTCCAAGAGTTCAACTCTTTCGTTTGTATGTAGTACATTAGTTTATGTAGTTTTTAGTAACACGAAATATTGAAATTCATAGTGAGGCCTACTTAAAGTTACAATTAAATTCTTCAAAACTTTGTTTAAGCATAACAATTTTCGTAATTATCGACACTTGTTTTTTAAGTTCTGATTTGTTAATTATATAAATACAGATAAGTGATCATGAAATGAACAAATTACCCCAACGTACTTTAATGAATAGTTTTATACACAGACATACAATAACAAAACGATACATACACACGAAATACGACAAACAAACAAACAAAAAAACCAAAAATGGCAAAAATTAAAGTGTGATATTATTTAATATCCTCTAAAAATGTATACTTAAGTCTAAATTAATGATGGATTAACAGTAGAAAATGGATAACATTTAAATAAAAATAAAATGAAAAACTAAATGAATCAAATATAACAGAAATGCACTCAATATTGATAGAAGCAAAAAAAAAAAAAGCATAGCAACAATTCTTATGTAGTTTGAAGATGAATGAAAACCGCGCATTGAGTAAATTTGCATAAATTTGTATGAAAACAACAACAAAGTTTTCAGGACAAAATCAACTGGAATCATAAGTTTAAGTTGGACAAGCTTGAAGCTTGTGTGGAGTTTGAGTTGTAGTTGAGTTTGAAAATCGGCGGCACATTGAATTTATTTTGTTGCTTTGATACACATACATACGTACATAAGTACATACGTTTTTGAGGCATTTGTCTGAGGAGCAGTTTTCCAGTTTCAGTTTAAAATTGCTATTTCGATTGGGTAAGAAATTCGATATCTACGAAGTTCATAAGAACAACTTTCTGTTGGATTGAAACCAAAAGAGTGGTCTGAAAAATTTCTGAGTTATAAATACACAAGCATTTTTTTTCTTTAAATTTTATTTTACATACATAGCCCTCTTGTGAGTCTACACGATTCTTTAAACTGTTCAAATAGAGCGTTGGACTTTGGTCTAACGTGAACAAACACGGCACCCAATGCGCGGAAAGCTTTTTTTTAACCCTTTCGACCCCGAATTTTAACCTGTGTCTCGATATTACTTTTTGGTACTTAAATAATGAAACAATTGCCTAAGAAGTGTGCACACGACATTTGAAGTCGCCACGCCTCTTAGTTAGAGTTCTAGAGCTAGTTTACTTTTGAACAATTTTAGCTTAAAACGGGTTAAATAAATTTTGTATCAAAATTTTTTAATTACAGAAAAATTATATAATATTTTTGGAAAAATACAAAATTATCACTTTTTGATTTTATTTAACCATTATTAAAGAAACAGGGTTTTGATTAAACGCGCCCAATTCGTAGACTTCAATAAGAACACAAACCTTCCCTGATATCGCTGCAAATTATTGGAAGTTATTTTGGGGATAGCAGTTAAATTTGTGTAATTTGCTTTGAATTCAATTCTAAAAATATCAATTTGTTGGTGTCTACTTAAATTAAACCCATAAATCAATCGTAGCTTTTGCTATAATAGGTGAAGTTGCTCTCAGGCAACTTTGGGGTCGAAAGGGTTAATCTTAATCTAATCTAATCGAAGCCTAAATCTTGATTCAATGGGTGACAAACACGTCGGCCTCTGCTATTTTTTTCACTTAAATTCGACAGTTGTCTAACACCATTTGGAGAACTTAAGCTATGTTGAAGTCATCAATGGTTTCAATTTTTGGACGTCCCGAATGTTCTATCGCTCTCTGCTATCTTCCTCAGTTTTATTCGATGCTAGTCTAGTACCATTTGGTGAATTTGAGCGCTATTGAAGTTTGCAATAGTTGAAGTTTTTTACTTCCCAAACATTCATTGTCTCGTCAGCGGTTTTGCGGTGATAAATGATGGTGCAGTGTTTCTGTTTCAAAATCGCTGAAAGTTTGGTAAATTCCTTTCAAAAGAGTCGCAAAAAGATTCCCTACCTTTTGCTAATGGGTACAGACATCTTCATTTTGAAGTGGGAAACTTTTCAGACTGTTCTGCAGACCATTTCCTAGTACAAATCTGTATATTTCTTGATCAAGGCAAATTAATGGCTTCAAATTGCATGGATCATCGATGGTTCCATAAACTTACGACAGAACATAAGTCGCTGATTCAAGGTGCATTGAGTCCATGGATCAATGGATTCGAATATCTGGGAATACATAAATCAATATATGGTCTTATATTTTGTTGTTTGATATATCTGTGTGATTATCTGTGCCCCGAAAGTGGAAGCAATTGCAACTGTTTTCTATTACTTTTGGAACAGAAGAAATATGCTTCAATCTGGCATATTTTGTATGTTCAGTGAAACATATTTTCCTGTTCTATCATCAAAAGCGCTAACTTCATTTACTGTTAGATCACTTTTTAACTTTGGTCATTGAGTTCCCATTAAAAATCACAACTTTATTTGCCATAACTACTAATCGAATATCCTTAGCAGTAGTTGCAGTAGTAGAAATAAAAAAAATTACATCAAACAATTCAAAATGGGCGGACGAGTGTGTTTCCACAATAAACGTTAAACCACAAAACAAATTGTTATAATTAAAAAAAAAAACGATTGGTGCAACACTAAAACAAAACACAGGGAAATTTCGAAGAATGCTATAGCAAGAAATAAGACAAACGCATTGTAAAGTCAGCATGGAATGGCTGAAGTGATGAAAAGCTAATGTAAAGGAGGCTATATACGAAATAATGACAACAACAGCAACAAAAACAACAAAGCGAAAATCATCCGAAACAACCGATCTTATGTTTTTAGCTTCCTCTGTGTTTTTTACAGCATAAATTCGTGTGTAATTAAACAAAATTAAAAAAAAACAAACAAAATGTGTAATAAACAAAGAAAGTAATAACTTTCATTTTTTAACTGTTTTAATGTTTTTGCAAAGAAAATTGCAAAATATGCAAATTAAAATCAAAAGTTTAAGCAGCCAACAACAGACAGTAAAGAAGTTTATGTTTTATTTAAATTCGTTTTATTTTCTGGCAATTTTCATATTGAACGAACATATTTCAACGGCAACCGCAAAAACAAAAATTATTGATGGGCATAGAAATTAAAATGAAAATATGCAAAAAGAAAATTATGAACCGAAGAACAAGCATGAAAAGTATTTCTTATTGTAAACACTGCTGTGAATAGTTTTTAGTGGTTGTAAAAACAAACAAAAAAAATTAAAGAAAATAGCAACAACAAAAAATATAAACAAATAGAAAACCAATAAAACGAGTTTGTCAATAGTTTTTTAAGGCATTAGAAGTTACATAAAAGCAAAAACACCGCAAAGTCACAACGCAAGTTACATACTCACATACACACACACACACAAACATACGAGTATGTTTTTGAAAAAGTTGAACATTATAAAGATGAACTATTGAAAAGTTTTATAATCGGTTTTATTTTACGCAATTCTGTTCATTTTATACTTTCATTTTGTTTCACTTAATTTTTATACGACATGTCCTGCACTGTGGAGTCGAAAAAAACGTATGGTTGTTTTTCTTTGAAGTATTTGTGATCAGGATCAGCAAAAATATTGGGATGGTCATTAAAATTAGTTCGTTTTTTTGTCAGTCAATAACTGGAAGGAAATATTGGCATAAAATTCTAAATGAAAATCAGCATTGAAAACCCGACTGAGATTAGCTGTGTGAATCAAAGACCAGAGGATCATTGTCCCGAATCAATACTCTGTCAAAACTATAAAGAACAAAACTTTGTTTTGGCAGCTAAAGTCCCAGCAAGTAAAGAAAATCTCTGAGAGTGAAATAATTGCCTGTTATTGTTCTCCATTTTCTGGTCAGAATCGGCATGGTTGGTGGGTTGGTTGAGTGGTTGCTACCTAAGCTAGGTAGCACAATTAGCACTTAAAGTGCCATTTTAGTGTTACATCCTTATTTTTGGTGATATTGGCTGGAATTTTAAATCCCTTTATGAGATTTAGGAGCTGTAGAAGCCTCCTAATCTTCAAAGTAGAAATTGTTCTGAGGTTTTAAGGTAAGGGAGCCCCGAGCGAGCGTAGACTGCTCATTGCTAAACCTTGGCATATACAGAGAAAGGTCTCTCTTGTCTCTCTCTGGTTCTTCTCCTCAAGTCTGCAATCATTGGTTGCACAAAGCTTGGCTCAAATTTCTTAGGGATTTGGACAGATTACAAATTTTTGCCTATATTTATGTTTAATTTCCTTAGGATTGCCAAGATAGACTTTTATGTCTATGAATTCTTCCAAGTTCCAAACTAAGGTTAGGTTAGCCTATAGTTCGAGAGAGCTTTATTAGGTGCAATATATTTATTGTCTCATTCAATATAACACAACTATGTACAGCAATGATCGTTGAAGAGATTATCAGATCGCTGGCCACTGTTGCCGATAGTCCAATGACTTGTGGCCTCTCTGAGGACTTAACTAAGAATCGATGACAAAAACAAAAACCATGTGATTCATAAAATTTTCAAAATTTCCATATTAAGCTCTGAAATGAAAGGAATTTTAAGATACTCGCTTCTTTCTTCAATTATAACTAAGAATGGCGAAGAGAGATGACTCTTAATCCATTAAAAGCTCTCTTAAACCTCGCGTTTATAAAACTCAACGTAATTACAATAAAAAACATGAATCATTTCCAATTTTCTTATTGACAAATGCTTGAGTCAGCTCACAAAAGCAACTAAGCCACAGTGCAGAGTATAAAAAAAGTCGGGCATGACCTATTCAAATAAATTTAATTGAATTTAAATATTTATTGCAACTTGTATTGCCAACTCAACAGAAGCTATAATTCTACCTTATCATCGAATTTTATCAGTTTTGTTGTTTATTCGATGTTTTCAGCTTTATTTTATTTTATTTTTTATTTTTATTTGTTTTTTTTTAATTTTGCTTACATTTTAATTTTGTTTTTAATTTTTAATCGTCCATCGCATTAACATTTTTCAGCTGTTGTATGCAAACAAACAAAAAAAATGCATATAATTTATTGCAAAATAGCATAGATTATGAAAAGCCGTAGAACCTGGAAATATTTATGAAAATTCATGCAAAATTGTTGAAGACAATAAAAATGGGAAAATATAATAAAATAATTAAACGAAATTTCGTTGTGCTCTTTTTTATGCGAATACTTGTGCAGGCAGTGTGAAAATTACATCCGGGATGAAAGAGTTTGTAGCATAGTGTGTAATGAATAATAGTTGTCAGGAATTTCTATGTTGGCTGGTAATGCAAGGCAAGTAATTGAGGTTTTTTGTAGCTCAGAAGTTTGGTGCTTGAAAAATATTTAGTAGCAATTCAATTCAATTTCCACGAAAAGTTCATCATTGGGGAATTTTGAAGGAATATAAATTTCATATTCATTCCCTTTTCTGCAAAATTTCATTGAAAAATATTTAGTGTCGCAAACTGACTGTTTTGTTCCAATTCTATGAAATTAAGAGTTTACTACGTTGAAGCTTGTTCAAAGAAATATATTTCCAGATTCATGTTACAAATTCTTATTATAAAAACTTTAAAAATGCGAAATATTTAGTAGCAAAAATTGATCATTTTGGTAGTTCAACTTCCACGAATTTAAGAGTTCATGATGTTGGCGCATGTTGAAAGAAAATAAATTTCCAGATTTATGCTAAATCTAATTTTTATGAGAATTCCTCTAAGGTTTGCAAACAGATTTTTTTTTTCAACTTTTAGCAGCAAGTGTTGATATTTTTGCGCAAATGGATCGAAAAGTTTTAAATAAAAATCTTTTTAATCTATTTTAATTATTTCAATAACTTACTTAGCTCACCTTAACAACCCGTTACTGGGTGTCCTGGCACCTCTGCTCGTCTATCAAGCACGGTCAGCTCTCCCTCAACTTGATTACCCACCGGAGACATAGTCTTTCCATATGTCTCTTTCCTCTAACTTTCGCATCGAACTCCTTTTTCGCTAGAGCGTCACTGTGCATCCTCACTGCGTGTCCAAACCAGCACAGCCGCTGAGTGTTAATTCGCTGGACATTTCAATATTGCAATAAAGTAATGATTGAGCTTTAAAAACTGTTTGGGACAAATTACAAATTAGAATCATTCATTCAGTCGGTATTATATTATTGCCAGATTTTGCATGTCTATGGTGTATTAAATTATTTCGTGAAAAACCTTTCCAAACAACTAACTGAAAGATTTGTACACAAATGAAATGTGCCAGTTGAAATTTGGCAATGTGAACATTGAAAACTTCTTCAGAACATTGTTTCATTTATTGTATATTTAAACTAAAAGTTAACGAACATGATTCGCTCTTTATTTATTGAGTACCTATAACACTACTCGACACGAAAAATGCTCCTAAAAATAAAAGTATTTTTTAGACTAATCTTCGGCTGCTGAACACGAAACTGAAAATCAAAAAATTTTCTTAAGAAGCGTTTTCGAAAAATCTTCGAAAAACACGTTTTTTCCCTCTTATTTCAGTTATGAGCACATATCTCGTAAACCAACCATCCGACTAACACAAGTGGGCCGTCGTTCAGAACTTTGAAATAGAAAAAAATTTAGATGTATGAATCTACAGACTGAGATCCAAAACACTTATGTTTTGCATACCTGACATATTTTGGTCCTGAAAGTTAAAAATAGAAAATTTAGTTAAAAGGAGACAATTTTCCTTTTTCATTTGATACCCATATCTTCATCATTGCACAACCGCAAATATTAAACAAAATATTTGAAATGTGTATGTCCTTAAAATTTTAAAGTCCTTTAAAAAGGTTTTTGGGTCAGAAAATGAAAAACTGACTATGCCAGGATATTATAAATGACCTCTAGTTTCACGTCTATATCAACATTTGGATGGGTCTCGGAAAAATTAAAAAATTTTTTCGCATGGTGTAATAAATGAAAAGTTGGTGTTTTCACTCCGTGCATCATAACTTTGTAATTTTTCTTTCAATTCTATTGATGTTAGACTTAATATTTGCTCAAATAATATATATTTCATCTTAGATTTTAAAACCAGAGGAGATCATTTATTTTATCTATAAAAAACGATTCGAAAATGTATAATTTTTGAAAATGGTCGAAAAATTCACATTTTTACATCTTTCATCGTCAGTAACTTCCCCAAATCTCATATGATTTGGACAGTCGATATATCGTTGGAAAGGTTAGTTAATTGCCTTTTGAACGCCCACTTGTGTTAGTCGGATGGTTGGTTTACGAGATATGTGCTCATAACTGAAATAAGAGGGAGAAAAGGGTTTTTCGAAGATTTTTCGAAAACGCTTCTTAAGAAAATTTTTTGATTTTCACTTTCGTGTTCAGCAGCCGAAGATTAGTCTAAAAAATACTTTTGTTTTTAAGAGCACGCGATGAACCCATTTTTTGTCGAGTAGTGTAATTTTGGCACAGCTGTGGTTCTGTCTTTTTCTGATAGTCTACTTAAAGTTCACCAGTTGTTCAAATCTTCTTTTCGGACATGGTACACTATTGTACACCGCTTTCTGTAAATAATTTTGAGTATCAACGGAGATATGATTTCCTTCACATGTTCATTTCTTTCTTTCCCTTTCAACAAGCCAGTTTTGAACTCTGAAGCTGAGTAAGTTTGTTTTAAAGAACTACACACTGTAAGTCGTTTGCTTCAGAAGTACGAGGTGTATTTGGTATATGTATGGTCGTATATCAACAGTGAGAACATGGAACTGCTACCTGGAAGATTGTGTTCCAATCTTGGCACAACTTAAACTAGACACAAACGATTTCTGCTTGTTGGTTTTTGCTCAAATTGCAACCCGCACCACTTAAGTTTCCTCATGAAATCATACAGTGTCGGCACAAAATTATTTAGAATAATTAATGTCTCTGCCGATTACGGTTCGCTGGGTCTTAGAAGTCTAGGCGGAGCACACTGAGGCCATGAAGGTCCATTGCAGTGGCGCCCACAGAAGATTTCATTTTAGGCGAACTTTTGCGTACAACTTTTGAGTCCAATACTACATGGGCCATAGTTTGTAGCAGCAATTTTTGTATTTGGGAGTTGAAACCCGAAACCTTTGTGCAACACTGGTCCATTGTGTCTATAAGATGTCGAAATTTTTTTAACAAATATTTAAGGTCAGTTAGCTTAGGATTAGCGGGCAAAAAAAATGGCCTAACTTAGACGATTTAGTTCGCAACAACGGAAAATGTATGAGCATTTTTTTAAGTGCATTAAGCATTAAATGTATTTAACTTAAACTTTTAAAATCAATACTTAACGATTTAGCAGCTTAAAGAGTGCATTTAAAAGTCTCATTAAAATATTTTCAGCATTTGTGAGACTTTCAAATTATGGCAACTACTTATTTCCCCTGTTGCAGTCACAAGTGAGTACAGTTAAAATACAAAAACAACAAAAAATTTAAATAAACATTTCCAAAGTGTTTTTAACAATTTTGAACATTTCCAACATTTCAAAAAAGTGGTTCTGACATTTAAAATTTTCAATTATAAATGAAAAATATATATTAAATAAATACTTAATAAAAAAAAGTTTCCAATAATTTTTCACATTTCTAAATGTTATTAACAATTCAGAATATTTAAAAAAAAACCGGTTCTTACATTTAAAATTTTCAATTCTAAAATGAAAATAAATAAAAAATATATAAATTAATAGTAAGAAATTAAAAAAAAAAATTCTTATTATTTTTCACATTTTCAAAATGTTTTTAACAATTTTGAATACTTTTCTTCATTTCAAAAAGTGGTTCTAACAGTTCAAATTTTCAATTATAAACTAAAAAGTATATAATGAACTAATAAATTAAAAGTTAATAAAAAAAATCAAAAAGTTTCTAATAATTTTTCACATTTCTAAATGTTTTTAACAATTTGGAACAATGAAAAAAACTGCTTCTAACATTTAAAGTTTTCAATTCTAAATTGAAAATAAATAAAAAATATATAAATAAATAATAAAAAATTTTAAAAACATTTCTAACTATTTTTCACATTTTCAAAATGTTTTTAACAATTTTGAAAATTTTCAACATTTCAAAAAAGTGGTTCTAACATTTAAAATTTTCAATTATAATTTAAAAATATTTAATAAATTAACAAAAAAAATAAAAAAGTTGCAAAAATTTTTCACATTTCTAAACTGTTTTTAACAATTTGGAACATTTAAAAAAAGTGGTTATAACAATTAAAGTTTTCAATTCTAAATTGAAAATAAATAAAAAATATAAAAATTAATAATAACGTTTTCAAAATGGTTTTAACCATTTTGAACATTTCATCATTTCAAAAAAGTGGTTCTAACATTTAAAATTTAAAATTCTAAATCAATATAGAATTGCTTATTAAAAATTGGTAATTTCCATAAATTTACTAATCACTGAGTAATTTTTTATAACCTGTCAATATTTGAAGGCATATAATAATTTATTGCAATTAAATTACAATTATATAAGTTTTTTAAAACTAATTATTCAAATATAATTAAAATTCATTCATACTTGGTACTTCATCTAATCATTTACATTAAAAAACGCATATAAATATTTGACAAACAGATATTTCGAAAATTTCATACTAATATCAACTTTGAACATTCACAAGCATACATACATATGTGAGATTATTGCAATGACTTATGTAAATTTCATTGTAATCTAACTCAAAATTATTATCAACTATTGCTAACTATACATACCAATTATTATGATTAAAAAGCAACTGAAACAAGCAAACAAAAATCGATTATTGCAAACAAAAATATATTAATAAATAGAGCGTTAAGTTCAAAGGAGCAAAAATATCAGAATGTGTTTTAATTTATATAGGTTTTAGTGGAATGAATGAGTGACGAAAAGGGGCCCTCAATGTTGTCCTCCTCAGCAAAACACCGAACAGGGGATGATTTTTATTCGGTAAGAATCTTTCAGATGGGTTAATACAGGTTTACGTTTTTTAATGAACATTTTATAATTCCTGCGCTTTAAGAAAACAAAAGGGACTCAGTTCGAGTTTGATTTCAGGACTCAAGATTGATTTGCTTGTATTATGTGGACCTCAGCTATGAATTTTCCACGCTTATAAATGCATAGGTGAATGAGTGCGGTGAACTGTCAAGTAAGATTTAAATAGAAAGTTTTAGTTCGATTTGAAAAAATCTCTAATATATAGACGTGAAACTGGAGCTCATTAACCGGGCTTTCTAAGCATTTCATTTTCTGATCCAATATTCTTTTTAAAAGGACTTTAAATGTATTTTAAGACATCGGCATCAAATGAAAGCGGAACATTGTTGCTTCTTAACTAATTTTTCTATTTTTCACTTTTAGGACCGAAATAAAAAAATAATAAAATAAAAAAAGTTAAAAAAAAACTTATTTTCAAAAACGTATCCTTCAATATCCTTGAAATTTATTAAGTATTCTTTTGAAAAAATTTATGTTCTGGATTCAGTCTGAAATGTCGTAGCTGCATTCATAAGCAAGAATAGTTAATTTATAATTCCATAAGTTCCATAAATAAAATATTTTTTTAACTCTGCAATTAAGGATCCACACATTACTTTAAATTGATTATTTTAATATTTTTATTTTCAATCTATAAAAAATATTAACCCTTCATCATTACTTTTACAATCCAAAATGAAAATCAATCAATAATGAAGATCAGCCAGGAATCATTATTTTTCCCATACAAAATGGAAATCAATCGTCGATTCGAAAGTGGAAAAGCGATATAATGATTCATCATTATGAAATGTGCAACCATTTAATAGATTCTGAAGTGCTAATTGATGTGGTTTACAAATCTTTTGAATGGAAATTTTTCAATCACAAATTAAATTGAGTCATTAAAAAAAATCAATACTTTTGGTACAAAATGTTGGCAAAAATGGCCAAAATTTTAAGGTGATTTATTGCTATATGGTACTTTGTTGTTTTTGATTTTTTTTACTGCCTGTCTGCTCGCTGTCTAATCAAAATGTGAGCATGAAGGTTTAAAAATATATATGTTTTGTAGATAGCGGGCTTTTTGAACTTGGTTTCAATTCCATTCACTTTTAGTTAGGTAGAGTACCGAAAGGCCGTGCTTACAAAAAATAAAATACAATCAAGTTGATTGCTTCAGGTTAGAGTGCTTGAGTACTTGACATTATTAAATTAATATTAAATAAATATGCATAAGGTGACCATATATTTGGTTTTTAAAAGTAAAAACTCGTATTATCTCAAAAAGACTTTGAACTTAGTTGTCGTTTTAAAAACTTATATTGTGATTTAATTTAAATAAATAAATTAATAATATTTTATCACCTCTTGAGGCGAACCTAAACATTTGAGGGTTAAAACCAGCAGTTCAGAAAACAACTAACACGGCTAAATCTTGTTGAGAAAACTGTCTGTTATGCTTAGACGTGCCGTCCTCGTTAGTCCAGTGGGTAGTGAACTGGCTTCTCATACCAGAGGTCCTAGGTTCGAGTCTTAGCTAGTGAAAGGCTCATCTACTTCTATCGCTAAAAACCGGTGAAATATGTGGTTCCCTACTCTTCTCTTCTCAAGAAAGCTTGTCCACCCTCACATCATGATCATCATCATGCTTAGACGTCATCCGTAGAAGAGAATGGTTTATGGATCATTAGTCATAGAAACTAGTCGAGATAATGGGTAAAATAACTAATAGGAGGAAGGTAAACAATTACTGTCGACTTTCCGATCGACCTTCAAATAGCTAAACAAGAAAAATGAAATAAAACGAGACCCACTAAGTGCTCTGTTTTTGGTCCATCTTCTGACAGAATAAGAGGTCGGTGTTTTAGCCGAAAAGCAACCCTCATGCCGATGGACACTGGTTTTTTGAAATCTACGGAGATTTATACTCTCCGCGAAAAAAATTTAGGAAATATGATTAGGTATAAAAGCGTACAATGTTCGAAAAAAACAAATTACAATTATTTGAAATTTTTTACATGTTTGGCCTCGAGTGGAAACTAAAATTTAGGAATACTTTAACATACTATATGATTTTGTATCCAATGACTGAGATAGCCAGTCCAAAATTGCAATACTGTAATTCCACTTACGAGTAATACGAGTACATTAACTGCGATTGTGTTTCGGTTTGTTATCTTTTAGGTCTTCTTGTAGAATCTAATCCGTATTCTTTCTCTCATCAAACTATTCGGTGGAGTTGAATAACACTGTGCGACAATTTTGGGGTTATTAAATCTGACCTGGACTAGTGGCGCACGCAGGATTTTGTTTCGTGGGGTTTTGTGTAACTTTGTTGAGAACTTTGAAATAGAATAAAATTTAGATATATGAATCTACAAACTGACTGATCCAAAACATGTATGTTTTTCCTACCTGACATATTTTGGTACTGAAAGTTCAAAATAGAAAATTTAGTTAAAAAGAGACAATTTTTCTCTTTCATTTGATACCCATATCTTCATCATTGCAGAACCGCAAATATTAAAAAAATATTTGAAATGTGTATGTCCTTAAAATTTTAAAGTCTTTTGAAAAGTTCTTTAGGTCGGAATATGAAAAACTGACTATGCCAAGTTGCTATAAATGGCCTCCAGTTTCACATCCATATCAACATTTGGATGGGTCTTGGCAAAAAAGAAAACATTTTTCGCACGGTGTAATAAATGTAAAGTTGGTGTTTTCACTCAGTGCATCATAATCATAATTTTTCTTTCGATTCTATTCATGTTAGGCTTAATATTTGCACAAATAATATAAATTTCATCTTAGATTTTAAAACCAAAGGAGATAATTTATTTTATCTATAAAAAAAAACATTAGAAAAATTATGATTTTTGAGAATGGTCGAAAAATTCACTTTTTTACAACTTTCACCGTCAGTAATATCTCTAAATCTCATCTAATTTGGACAATCTGCATATCTCTAGAAAGACTAAGGTATCATCTTCTAACCGACGGACAGCTTGTGTTAGTCGACTGATTCGTTTACGAGATATATGCTCATAACTGAAACAACAGGGAAATAATGGGTTTTAGACGATTTTTCGAAAACGGTTCTTAAAAAATTTTTTTCTTTTCAGTTTCGTGTTCAACGGCGCAAAGTTAGTCTAGAAAACATTTTTATTTTAGGTGCATTTTTTGTGTCGAGTAGTGTTATTGATGATTGAATATTGATGATTGAATACCGTCGATTGAATGCGACGGTTATAAATTTAATTTCTGTACTAACTTAAAGATATTTCGGGGGGAGGGTTTACACCCCAAACCCCTCCCCTGTGTGCGCCACTGACCTGGACCATGCCACCATTGGTCGGTAGTACTGGTATATAGTAACAAAAGCCTCTAACATTGACCACCGAAATTTCGGTGAGGTATAATTATTTGTCTATAGAATGTTCACAGAATTTGTCAATCTAAACATTAGCTGCAAATTTACTGAAGACAGTAATAAAAAAAATTTTTAAAGGGAAACTGATTTCGAAAACATACTAAGACATACAAATTTTATGCGGCTGTAATTTAAAAAAAACTAACTTTGCAAAACAAAGCTAGGCTTTTGTTACTCTATACCAGTACTACCAACCAGTGAAGGCCGGGTCCAGGTCAGAAAAAGATGTTGCACAATGTAATCTAAACATCTAAGTTTGCCACGAAGCATTTTAGAATGTGAAACAGTGATGCCAACCGTAGGGAAAAGAGGCTACATGTAGGGAAATTCAGCCTTAAATTTGCGATGTGGGGAAAAATGGACAGATTTTTAATATTTACTTAAATGTAGGGAATTTAAAAAATCTCTACATTTTAAAAAAATTTTATTTTTCTGTTCGCATATAATTTATTTTTATGATTAATGCATTGAAATTTTTCAATGTGGCAATCTTGGCAAGTAAAATCTTTATATATCCTTGAACACACCCAACTGGCTAGCAAGGATTTTCATGTATTTTGTCTGTGCTTGAACATACACTTTTGTCAGCATATTTGCTTAATTTCACTTTTGCCGCGTTTTCGAGTACATTTTTCAATTTATTTTATTTATTAGCCAGATTCTGAATTAAGGAGAGAAAATCGTAAGTTTCTTCAAATGTTATACTTTTTTTTTAATTTTCAATACTTTAAATTGTTTATAGAACAATGAGCAATTTTTCCAATTCATCTTTTTTTTGTAAACGGGTTCTACGAAGCGAGCAAAAGTTAAGTATCGAAAGCGAAAATTTAACGACAGCTGGCTGGAAATGGAAGAATTCAAGGGATGGCTTGAAAAAATCGAAACGAATAATTTCAAATGCAAGTGTGCAGCTTGCGACGTTTGATTTCGATGTTTGAAAATATATGTAGGGAAACTTGTACGGAAAATTTATATTTGCATAAGGAAAAATAGGGATTTTCTTGAGAAGCGGTAGGGATTTTTTCAAAAATTTGTTGGCATCACTGATGTGAAATTATGTGGCAGAAAATTCACCATAGACATGAAAAATACTTCTTTTCCAGGTTCATAACTAACGTTTTCCTTTCAACGTTCAGACGTTAAAAACCCCTCATAACAAATGTACAAATAGTTGAAAGGTGTTGTGGTGTTAAAGTCATTTAAGTCATTTGTTAAAACGATAATTTTAAAACTACTTTTAAACAGGACACCCATTTTATTTACACTTTTTACAGTAGAAATTATCTCACTGCTTAAAGAAATGTTTTGCGTTTGAATTTTTAAATTTTTAATTTTTAAAAATTTTTTCGGTAACAACTAATTTTTCAAATGGTCACCCAACTCAACCGATCAAATGTTTATGTGCCAAATCAAATCTTTATGTGTCAATTTTGCGATATCAAACATTGATTAGCTTATCGTAATTGGTGCTTAATGGAGTTTATAATTAACCACAATTAATAAATACTACGAGGAGATAACGTAAACGAATTCTTTGGGAACAGCAATGTCCCAGGCAATGAGCGGTTTTTTGTTTAGATTTTTTATAGTAAATTATTAATAAATTATTTAATTCTTGGGTAAAGAAAACATGGCAGCACCAACTGGATAGCAAAACATTTAAATTATTTTTTAAGAAAATAAAATGAAATAAAAAATAATAGCAAAGAATATAAAATTCATTCAATAAATAAATACAAGAAATAAAAACATACACAATAAAAATAAACCCAAACTATCACGAAGTAGTCAATAAGGAAAATGTATGGAAACTATAAATAGCGACAACTGAAATTACGAATTCTTATCAGTGACCACACTCGAATCAACAACGGCGAATGCGAAGGCACACGAAAACATAAGCAAGTAGTGGTGGCCGGGTAGTGGAAAGAGAGGCTCGCGGCGAGACGTAGGCAGAAGTGTGGGTCGTGCTGATGTTGGCGTACACCTGGACCAGCTGGTTTTGCCACATTGCCGAGTCGATCAGCGCAAAACGAAGTCACAGTCCAGGTTGGAGAGAAACAGCTGAGCTCCAGTGCAGACTTGACAATCGCTGCTGATGCAATGCGAAATTTATATAGTATCGCCACGAACCCACGCGACTAATTGCGATCGTATGAAAACAGCAAAGTCGCTGGCAGTCAAAGCGGTGCGGAGCGCGGCGACTGCAGAAGAGTGTCCATCAGCCAGCAACAGCTTCAGCGTCCGCGCGGTGGCCAATTGCAGATGCACGACACGTCCCTGTTTGGCTTCTTGCTTATCTTATCGTGTGTTAGGCTCAAAACAAAAACAACACAGAAGCCGCAAAAGTAAACAACAACAACAGAAAACGGCAGCGCAGCATAGGCCAACCATATGGAAATGCAAAATCAAAATAAGAGTCGCCGAGTAAAAGTCATAAATGAGAGACAATAAAAATAAGTAAAATAAAATAAGACAAAATTAATTTAATTAATATAAATACAAATACAACAATAGACGAAAGAAAAAAGCTGAAACGTGCAAAAAAAGAAATAAAGCGTAAAACAGCTGTAGGAAGAATTTCTTGAGGGCAGTGTGGAAGAGAAGCGAAGCGCGTTTCTCAGCGTTGTTTACAAGTCGACGTAGAGAATTAGTTAATATTCGCTTTGACTTTGCTTTCGAAGAAGGATGAACATGTGTGCATATGAAAAATATATGCACAGTGGCGCACGGAAAGGGGATTTTAAGGGTTTAAATTCCTTTAAAAATCTGTTTGTTGCAAAAATTGTGGGTGCAAATATGGTTTCAAATGGTATTGAGCTCAAAGGTTGTCTACGGAACCCCACCCAATATGAAATCCTGTGAGCGGCACTGCTGTTATTTATATATTGCACACTAAAAACAAAAGATTCACAACACAAAACATTCAAATTTTCGGGACAGGCAAGAACTGCTAATCCTGCAGAAGCAACTTTATTAACAGAAAAGCGAACTTACATTTTTTTACTGGTTAATGAAGATTTTGATGAGAATACATTTTTTGAAGTAGTTAGAGATGTGTGCTGTGAATGGATTTATGGAAAAAAGTCGATTTTGAAAAATTTTTAGTTGTGGCTGTTTTGTATTTAGTTTCCGATATATATGGACCACAGACAATCGAAGTATTCGGTATTGGATCTCCAATCACGCAATGTTTTATTTTTCAAAATGCTTCATATCAAAATTTTTTAAATGATACATTTTTGAAAAATGCCAACTTTAACACTAGAATGCCCGACAATCTGACACACCTAAAATGCCCATATGTAGTCATTTTGACTACATTATTGTTTACTGACTTTTTTTTATTTTATTGGTTTTTAAGTAGCAAATATGAATAAATGTACACGAGATTGAACTAAAATAAGCATTTAGTTTTTATTTTTTATGGTTTACAAAGTAAATTCATTTAAATAAATTAGCGTACTTTACACATAAATGGGATAAAATGGAATGCAATTTGGAATTTAGAATTTGTGAATGAATTTTATGAGTGAATTTTGAATTGAAAAACTTGGGAATTGTCACAGCCTACTATGATATTATTTTTTTTAAATGTTGCAATTATTTGAAATTTTCATATTTCGCAATTGAAGATGCATATTTGTCTATTTATCAGTAAATTTGCTGAAAATTGTATATAGGTAGTCAAAATGACTACCATTGGACATTTAAGGTAACTTTTGAAAAATTGGGGTAAACAATTTTTTTACAATATTTTTATTTTATTTATTCCATGTAGCTTAAAAAATTAATAAAAGTCACGTAAGATATTTTTTTAGAAAGCGGTGCAACAAAAGTTATTTACAATAAAAGACCTCAATGTACTCAAAATGACTACCTTGGGCATTCTAGTGTTAAATGTGAACTTTAAATGTCCTATTTTCTTAGAAAATTTTCTGATTTTTCACTAAAAACAGAGTAATAGAAGGTTTAATTGTATGAGAATTGAAAAAAATACCATTTGAAACGAATATTTGTTTTGCTATATATTTGTTTTTTCTTTTTTATACGAAAGAATATATTTTTGTTATTTATTTGTTTTTTCTTTTTTATACGAACGAATATTTTGTATTATTTATTTGTTTTTTCTTTTTATATAGGTACACATCGAAAAATTAAGGCAAATCAAATAAACTTAAAGCTTTAAATGGTTAACTTCAAATGTTTCTGAAGCTTTTATTGACCATCAAATTATTTCAAATAAGAGACAGCGTAATTATTTGGTTAAAATCAAATGTGAAAGGATTCGACCAAAAAATGTTTTCAATGAAAAATTGTCTGAAATTTTATAATCAAAAAACAAAAACAAAATAAAAAAATTTAAAAATTTTAATTAAAATTTGAAAAATTTCCAATGTCAAATTGTCTGAAATTTTTTAATCTGAAAAAAACAAATTAAAAAACATTTAAAAAATTAAATTAAAATTTAAAATTAAAATTATAATTATATAATATTTATATATTTAAAATTATAATATAAAAAACAAACAAATTTTAAAATTTGAATTAAATTGTGAAATATTTCCAATGTTAAATTGTTTGAAAGTTTATGATCTGAAAAAAACAAATTAAAAAACATTTAAACATTTTAATTCAAATTAAAAATGTAAAATCGGGAATTAAATAATTTTGCAAGACACAAAAAAATTTAGCAAAAATACATATATAACACCTAAGAAGTTCTCCAGTGAAATGGCTGATCCTGCTGCCTGATTTATAATTACGAATTTATTGCATATTAATGATTTCAGTTTTATGGGCGGTGCAACGCCTCCTTGACAACAACAAAATATATGCAGAAATCTTTGTCTGGACAAACTATTCACGATGCCGAAACTTCAAATAAATCGGTCAAATAGTTTCCGAGTCTATAAAGAAAATACGTGCAAATACACAAAAAGGCAAATATTAATTTTTATAAAAAGATTTATGTAGAAAACATAAGAATAGTACAAATTGTCGGGCTTTGAGGTGTCATATTGGAATAAAAAAAAACGGATCTATATGTTCTCAAGCTTAGAGTTCAGTTGTTCGACACATATCTTAACGATTTCGTTATGAAATTATGGAACAAAATGTTTTTTCAAGTAAAAAACAATGTTTTGGTTTTGGTAAACAAATACTCACAACCTTTTCAACTTTCACTTTTATAAATTTTGTATGTATGTATCGTAAGTACAGTAAATTTTATAACGAAAAACATTTTGGACAAATTTGTTGATGTACGACTTTATCATATCTACCGAAAATAGTTGTTGAAAAAAGTCTTTGAAAAACTTCCATCCAGGCGGAATGGATTAATGTTAAAAATAATAATTTTAAAATTCTCTTTGGAAATATTGCAAACGCTTTGGATTTGGATTTGGGTGCAGTTTTTCACACATTTCTAAATTATGCATGAAAAAAGTAAAATGTAGATATGCCCAAATAAATCTGCTTTAACCCGGTAGCGCCTAGCGGAACCATATGGCCACATGAAACATGCACTCAAAAAAATGTAATTTAACCCTTTCGACCCCAAAGTTGCTTGAGAGCAACTTCACCTATTTGTCATCTTAAAGCAAGAGCAACGATTGAATTATGGGTTTAATTTATAGGGTACCAACAAATTAATATTTTCAGAAGTAAATTCAAAGCAAATTACAAAAATTTTACTGTTCTCCTCAAAATAATTTCCAATAATTTGCAGCGATATCAGGGAAAGTTTGTGTTCTAATTGAAATCTACGAATTGGGCACGTTTGATCACAACCCTCTTCTTCAATAATGCATAAAATCAAAAGTTTATAATTTTGTATTTTTCCATAAATATTAAATAATTTTTCTGTAATTAAAAAATATTGATACAAAATTGATTTAACCCGTTTTAGGCTAAAATTGTTCAAAAGTAAACTAGCTCTAGAACTCTACAAAAGAGGCGTGGCGAAGCATCGGTTTTAAAACGACTATTATAGGGCATACGTTTAGGAGAACACACTTGACTTTATTATTTGAATTCTCAACAGCACAAGTTACTATACACTATTATCTACATGTCAACTAAGGCTCTAATCTACACAGCGTAACCTTTCCTCAATCAGCGCACAGCGCTGACTGCTAGTTGATGCGATGGCCACGAAGAATTCCGCATTTGCTAGCTCTGCGCTAGCAACAGTAGCGATTATCGCGCGCTCGCAAACAGTTCAATTTTGGGCTCAGCAGCAGCCGGCATTTTCCAATTTGTCCACAAAGTGCGGCAGCACAGCAAATCCGCCAAGCGTACAGCTAATCAAACGACTGATCAAACGACCCCAGATGCTGTGCTGTAATGAACAAAACACATAAACAACAATCAACCAGTGCAATAAACTCGCATGAAAAAACTCAACAATACAACAAATGCAACGACGCAAATGAAAACAAAAACAAACACGAGAGCGATTGTGAATTTGCAAAACAAAAATATAAAAACGTAGCGTTAGCGTAGACCTAAAAATAAACTTGAAACAATTAAAAAACCAAAAGACACAATATATCTATAAAGTCTTTAGAGCTCGCCAAGTTCATGAAAATAAACAAAGATACATTTTATTGAAATTCAAATAAAAGTAAAAAAAGTGACAAAACTCAAAACCCAAACCAAATCGAACGAAACCAAAACGAAAATGCTTATCAAAGCCATTCAACTGCTCAACCAGACCGGGTACGTAGCACATTTCACAGCGAGACTTTTGCTGCGTGAGTGTGTGTGTGAGTGTGTGTGATATAGTTGTACATGCAACATAAAATGCTGCAGCCACTCTTGTTGCAGTTGCATTGCTTGCAGCACCAAACAAGCGCTGACTGCCCCCAAAGTCCACTGCAAAGCGTTGCCCCAATCTTAACTTCCCACAGTTTCACGCACTTTTTTAAAATCTTCATAAAGTACAAATTTCGATATTAATTATTATAATTAGTATTTAACATATGGTTAAAGTTGTTCTCCTGGCAACGTTGTTAGATTTCATCCATTTTAATAAGCAAACAAAAAAAATAAAGCCATGCAAATCCCAGATACAGATACACGTTTAATCTTTTTTGTAGTAGCGAAAGATAAACATTGACGCTTAACATTTTTATCAATGGAAATTTTACTATATACGCGTACACGCGACGTAAGTGCGCCGAGAGTAATTATTCACACATCCGCTGATTTGCATATTGTCACAATAAACATTCGGCTTTTCCTGTTGCTTTACTACGGCCCAAACACGTCAGAGAGGGGAAAAGCAAGAAAGAGAGGCGCTGGGTTATATGCTGCTCCGTGCTCTCTTTTCGATTGCAAAATTGTGCAGCAGCTGGTCAATTTATAAATTTTTCTTTTTATTAGCTAAGCCGGCTTACTTAGGCCGCAAACATAGTGGAGCGGCGAGCAAAGCGAAGAGCAAAGCGGCGAGCAAAGCGACTAAAACAAATACACGCACATAGTGACGAGAAAAGCGAAAAGCGTGTATTTGTTTTCGTCGCTTTGCTCGCCGCATTGCTCTTCGCTTTGCTCGCCGCTCCACTATGTTTGCGGCCTTAATCTGCCGATGCCAAGTCGATGCGATGTGTAAGGTTCCATATTGCTTAAAGGGGTTTCTAGTCTAGAAACTCGAAAAATCAATTTGTTTTTAAAATTCCATATTTTCAAAGACCTTTAAGATTAAGCCCCTTAAGGATTTACGGAAATTCGAATTATTTTTGGAGTTATAGTTAAAATGAAATGAGACTGTAAACTTTAGTGTCCGACCGAAACATCTTTTTTGGGCCGAAACCGAGTTTAGGTTTTTTTTTAATATTCGGCCGAAACCGAATCTTTCTAGTTGAAATAAAAATCACCATATCAATCATTTTTTTTTTCCAACAAACGAATGTTACATTAAGTAAATAAAGAACAAAAAACAAACATAACATAAAAAAATAAATACTTATTAATAAAAACAATTTATTCATTTTTTAAAAAACATAAACATGAAAAAATTACCCTTTCGTACCTTACTCGCTAATATTCAAAATTAAATAATTTAATATTATATGCTAAAAAAGAAGTTTATTTACATTGGTGGCATCTAAATTCCTCCTCCTTTCACTATATATCTGCTACACAATAAAATGTAAAAAATATTCTAGAAAGTTTCGGTTTTGGCTGTTCGGCCATTTTTTGACCGAAACTGAAACCGAAACCACTTATTTGGGCCGAAACCGAATATTCGGTCGGACACTAGTAAACTTTAAACACGTTTTTCTCATGATATCTCAAGTTCTAATGCAACGATTTACTTGAAATTCGTAATAGATTTTGTTAATACTATCAAAATAGTCTCGACGTAGGAGTTTTTGTAATTGGTTTTTTTTTATTATTTTTAAAAAATTACCAAATTTGATAAAAGGTGGCAAAAAATTACCTTTATTTTCAGAAAGGCGCCATTTTGTGCAAACAATTTTTTTCAAATCGGCTACGTCCAGATAATTCTACATCCTTGTTTAATAAGAACTAACCTTATTTTAATGTTTCAAATCATCAGGAGGATTGGAATCCTCCAACCAACCAGGAGACAACTTTTTTTTTGAGTCCCCGCTTTGCCGGCCTCTACCGAATTGAATGTTGAATTTTTTTTAACTACAGTATAATCTCGATAATTCGGACACTCGCTAATACGAACAACGCGGTAATCCGGACACTCAATTTCTATTGTAGACTCTGTAATCCGGACACTCAATTTCTATTGTAGACTCTGTAATCCGGACACCAGTGTTTGGTTTTTAATTGTCCGGATTATCGAGATTATACTGTATTGTATATTTTTACACTTTTCAAGTATCAATAAAAAACTCATAAAAACATGGATGGTAAAAATTATCACTGTTTTTTTTATTAGGCCCGTTAAATCAACTCAAAATCTAGAATAACCCCTTAACCCTTGCAACCCCGACTTTTACCCTGTGTCTCGATATTATTTGTTCGTATTTAAATAATGAAACACTTTGTCTAAGAAGTGTGCACACGACATTTGAAGTCGCCACGCCTCTTTGTTAGAGTTCTAGAGCTACTTTACTTTTGAACAATTTTAGTTTAAAACGGGTTAAATAAATTTTGTATCAATATGTTGTAATTACAGAAAAATTATTTTATATTTATGGAAAAATACAAAATTATTTTTGATTTTATTTAACCATTATTAAAAAAACAGGGTTTTGATCAAACGCGCCCAATCCGTAGACTTCAATTAGAACACAAACTTCCCCTGATATCGCTGCAAATTATTGCAAATTATTTTTGGGGTAACACTAAAATTTTTATAATTTGCTTTGAATTCACTTCTAAAAATATCAATTTGTTGGTGCCTACTTAAATTAAACCCATAAATCAATCGTAGCTTTTGCTATAAGTTGACAAATAGGTGAAGTTGCTCTCAGGCAACTTTGGGGTCGAAAGGGTTAATGTATCTAATGAGTCCACAGAATTTAGTCATCGTCGTTGCCCCTTGCACGTCAGTGCAAGTTTGACATTTGCAGATTTTCACATTCAACATGTTGACGTCAAGTGTAGCATCGGTGATCACAAAGGGTTGGTTTTGTTTGTGTTCATCGATGATGCATCTGTCCTTGAGGTGAGTTTTTTTTCGTATTCACCGGTGATTCACTTGGCCTTGCGAAAATTTTTCTTATTGTTCACCCGCTTTACAATGGTCTCCAATTTGTTTTCAGTGTACTCGTATATTATTTACAACACCTTGCGTCTGTAATTTTGACCCATCCAAAAGATGATATAGGCGTAAAACTAGAGGTCGTTCGCAGTAACCTGGCATATTCAGTTTTTCATTTTCTGATTCGATGCCCTTTTAAAAAGACCTTAACATTTTAAGGACATATATATTTCAAGAAAATTAATTGAAATATTTGCAGTTGTGCAATGATGAAGATATGGGTATCAAATGAAATAGAAGATTTGTTGCCTTTTGACACAGTTTTTATTTTAAACTTCTAGGACCAAATATGCCAGAAGAGTGCTTTCAAAAATCGATATCCATGAAATTTTTTAACGAATCCTTTTGAAAAAAAATATAATTAGGATTTTGGTCTGTTGGAGTCTTTATTGGTTTATAGGTAAAGAGGATAAATTTCCATTCATAAGCAAGATTTTAGTATAAAATTTGAATTTTGAATTTTTCCCATGATAAGATATACATATATACGAGTATATGTATATATATCGGTCAAAAATTATTTCTTTACATAAATTTCTAACAAGTTTACCCCGTCAAATGTTAATTTCGAACACTGAAAAACACGCGTTGGATTATCTTAGATTTGGAGTATTTGCACTAAAGTCTTCAGTCAATGGGCCCAGTAAATTACGTTTCTCTTAACACTTTGTTGACCACGGAGATTTCGATAGAAATATAAAAAAAAATTTTTATTATTTAAAACAATTACTTTTAAATTTCTCCTATAACCCTTTCGCGACAAAGTTTTACCTCGAGAACAGCTTGTTTTTTTTTAACTGTAAGGAAATTTGGAAACGGGATTAAAAAAAATGTGTTTGGGATCTAAGCAAAGTCCTTGATCCTGAAATTTCAGCAGATGAATGGACATGAAAAATTTGTCAAATATAAAAGACACATTAATGCAACGAATAGTGGAAGCTATTTTTTATGCCTGTTTCACCAATCATTGGGATGCCTTGGATTTGTTTGACGTGTTTCAAATTTACTAGGACATATTGTCCCGAAAGGGTTAAAGTTAAAGCTTAAATCATGTTTCTCTACAAACTCTTAACTTCTGGTTGAACCCATCAGATTTTAAATTTGTAAAAAAAGTTAAAACAACGTTTTGAAATACATATCTTTTCGAGTACTTTTACCAAGTTTTAAGTCAATAGGCCCATTAAATCATCATTCTTGATAAACAAACTCGAAACCATTGTTGAACACGTTTTATTTATGTAATTTGAAAAACAATGAAAAAGATGTGAAATTATTTTTATAGATCCATTTTTTCCCTTATAGATCCTAAATTTTCAAAAATAAAAAGCTGGGCGATCTGGGGATATCAAATCAATGTATTGTAAAGCTTCGTGCGCTTGCTGTCTTTTACTTGTCAGAGTAAGGAAGAGCTCACTGTCCTCAAAAACGTATAGGAAATCCGAGAAAATTGAAACTAAAAGTTAATGACTTTTAAGAGGCTTTGAACCTCTGTAGTGTGCTTAAAAGTTCCTCACCAATGAATATAATCAAATCTATTCGAATTATGCATTTAGCTTCTCGTCTTCAAAGTCAAATCAAGCCAACTTAACAGAACAGAAGCTACTCGCCGCTAATTGTTAAAAAATAATTTCACTCAAGATTGAATACTTGAGTGACATTGTCGAAGGGAGTGAGCGTATTTTTGGTGATAAAATTACGAGTTGCTCACAATTTTCTCAGTTTGTTTATAAACAAAATCCAACTATCTACTTTTGTGTTTGGTATTTTGTTTTTACATTATTTTTTGTTTACTTGTTTTACTTTCGCTTTCCGCTGGCAACAACAACGATTGCTTTTGCTTACGGCGCCAAAGAAGCCGTACAGCAAAAGCTTTTTTTACGTCGCAAAATTCCATTTCTAAAGTGTGCCAGTGTTGCTGACCCACACAATGGGTCGATTTGTCAATCATTTTGCTCGTTGCCAGCAAGTAAAATTGTTGCCTAACGTTAGGGGCTATTTTGAAGATTGGCGTTTAGTGTTGGCGGCATTTTCGGCAGTTGCCGTAATCATTCGATTTGGTTTATACATATTTTGCAATTTTATTTTTCAGAGTTGAGAGTTTTTTATCAATCGATTGCTTGCAAATTTGTATTTGAGCTAAGTAGCACCCGAAAAGTATGCTTCAATTATGAGAATAATTGTTAACAATAGGGAGACAAGATTTGGCTCAATGGAAGATTTAATTACAATTTTTAAATGCAGCGAGCATACGCAATGACATTGGATGTTCTATGCTTCTCGAAGAATGTGCAGTTGTATAAAAATATTAAAACAAATTTACCAGGACACACGAAATAACTATGTCATGTTCAAAAGGAGATACCGATACAAATTTCTGAATTTGCATTAAAGTTCGTTGAGTCTTCCGGGCTTTCCAGAATATTTAAGCCAGAAAACAAATAGAAAGACGGAAAAGTCTTAACTTATTTAACACTAGAACGCTCAAAAAAGTAAACAAAGACTTTGTTGATGTCTTTTATTACATTACTGAAAATCGTTTCTTTTATTGATTTTAATTTAATTAATTTTATTTTATTTTGTTTATTTTTTTAATTATTTTATTTTACTTTAGTTTTTTATTAGATTTTATTTGATTTTATTTGATTTTATTATTTGATTTCTTTATTTTATTTTATTTTATTTTATTTTATTTTATTTTATTTCATTTTATTTAATTTTATTTAATTTTGTTTTACTTTATTTTATTTTAATTTATTTTATTTGATTTTATTTTATTTTATTTTATTGTATTTTATTTTATTTTATTTTATTTTATTTTATTTTATTTTATTTTATTTTATTTTATTTTATTTTATTTTATTTTATTTTATTTTAATTTATGTTATTTTATTTTATTTTATTTTATTTTATTTTATTTTATTTTATTTCATATTATTTGATTTGATTTGATTTGATTTGATTTGATTTTATTTTATTTTATTTTATTTTATTTTATGTTATGTTATGTTATTTTATTTTATTTTATTTTATTTTATTTTATTTTATTTTATTTTATTTTATTTTAATTTATTTTATTTTAATTTATTTTATTTTATTTTATTTTATTTTATTTTATTTTATTTTATTTTATTTTATTTTAGTTTATTTTAGTTTATTTTAGTTTATTTTAGTTTACTTTATTTTATTTTATTTTATTTTATTTTATTTTATTTTATTTATTTTATTTTGTTTTATTTTAATTTATTTTAATTTATTTTTTTTATTTTATTTTATTTTATTTTATTTTATATTTTTTATTTTATTTTATTTTATTGTATTTTATTTTATTTTATATTATGTTATTTTATTTTATTTTATTTTATTCTTTTTTTATTTTAATTTAATTTTAATTTATTTTATTTTGTTTTATTTTATTTGATTTTGTTTTATTTTATTTTGTTTTGTTTTGTTTTATTTTATTTGTTAAAAGTTACTAATCTTTTTGAAAACGATCTTAAGGTCCTCTTAGTTTTAAACGATTTGTTCAATGTGTTTTGAACATTCATTCAAAGAAAACATTTGTTTCGAAAAGAAATGTTTGCAATTATTAAATGCCAATTCCAATCTGCTTAAATGAACGACCCAATACTCACCGTTCGGTCGCTTTCCATACCAAAGGAGTTGTGGGGTTTTCTAGTTTGGGGTTTCACAAAGTAGAGCAAAACAACTTTTGATACAATTCACTTAATAACTTTTCTTCTCAAACATTTACCTTAAAAGTACCCTTCTCCCCTATAACCGACTGTCAAAAGCTGCTGCAATATTTTTGTTTTCAACTTTGCTCCAAAGTTACCTCTTTGCGCTTCGTCAATGCTTTTCGGCCGGCTGTAGTGCTCAGTCCAGTTTTATTTTTAGCTGCAATGTTTTTGTTTTGATTTTCGCATTTATTCACTTGCTCTGCCTCTTTCTGGAGCTCTTTACAGTCGGCTTTTATTTTGCGCGCACGTTCGCATCGCCATGAAACCGATTTTATTGTTGCCTAATCAAGCAAGAGAAAAACAAACATAACAACAACAAATGCGACCAGTGCAACTCCACACTATCAGCACAGCGGCATCGTTACGAGCGAAACGCGGCCCCCCAGCCCGTCGGCCAGCCGGCAACTGTTGTAACAACAAAAGCAACAGCAACAGCAACAACCAAAACAAAAATTCGTCCACTTGGCAACAGTGGCGCGTCGCTGGCGGCTCATTCGCTTGCAGTGTGCGCTGCAAACGATCGTAATTCTGTGAGACTGCTTGTGTGTGTGTGTGTGTGAGCGTATCTATGTGTCAGTATCTGAATTTGTTTAGTGAGTATTTGTAGGCTTTTTAACGATCGGCCTCGTATCTCTTGGTTTTTTCTTTTGTTTGTTTGCGAAATCGTCTCTGCATGCTTTCCGCGAACGTTGGATCGTGGAATTGTTTTGAATGTGAACCAAATTTTTGGCAAATGTGGGTGGCGCGCTATTTGTAGTTTTAGTGTCGCCTTAACAACAACAACAACAACAGTATCAGCAACGATGACAACACAAATTTGTGATGTGGTGTTATCGCTGTTGTTGTGTTTTTAAAATAATTTTTTTATACCGCAATGTGGCCGCTTTCAGCTTCTGCTGCTGGCTGCTATCTGTTGTTGTTGGTCAACACAGTGTTGCCGCCAGGCCTTGGTTACTGTTGCTACTTCGCCAGCCGATCAGCAATCGTTGTGCTCCAACGTTGGGTTTATTTTTAGCCACACGTGGAACTGGCACAAATAATTTGTTTATTTTGCTTCTGTTGTCAGCTGCCAATGCGGCGCATGACTACTTTTATGCGCAGGCAAATGAACGAGAACTAACCTCACTCTTATCTTCTTCTTATTCCTCATGAGGTTAATTTCTTGCAATTAAAAATAGTCATCATTTTAAATTGGTGCGGGCGAGTATTGGGTGCGGTGGCTTATCATCAGCAAAACAGCATTCGCCACTCACACTTGTTCGTCTCTACTTTGTTTGTCTTTTGAATATTTGTACAAAGTTGTTTTGTGAGTTGTCTACGTCAAAGCGAAATGGCGTTGATAACCTCGAGCAGACGAGTCGAGCCCCTTTGCTGCTTGTTTTCGAAATAAAATAGCGGCACACACAAAGGCAATAATAAAAGATAGCTGATGCAATAATAGCGAATAACAACAACAACATTATCTTGCATGTGTATTTGTGCTAATTTGCACAACAAGTAAAAAAGAAGTACAGAAAGGGAAATGAGAGTGGAAAACATTGTAGAATCGAAATTGATATATGAAGTTGAAGTTTTAAAAATTGTGGAATGAAGAAGCAATAGGAGGAGATTCCATTTGTATGTGAGGGAGTTTTATGTAAGTAATGGCGAAAAAGAATACAATGAATTTAAAAGAAGAGTCAATTCGAGAAGATTTGCCCACGTTTGGTGTGACTTAATGGAAACGGTGCCCGATAGGTGTGAATTAGAAAGAGAAAGAGAGGTGTTATGGCTGGACATGTACGAGTATGATAGTTTATAACACCGTGCGACAAAAATTAAAAAAATTGTTCACATCGGAAAAAATCCATATGGGCGTGAAACTAGAAACCAAACATAGTAATACTGCATACTCAGTTTTTCATTTCTACATCCTTTGTCCTTTTAAAAGGACTGCAAAATTTTGAAGTGGATAAAAAATAAAAAAAATTTAAAAAAATACTTAACCTCGTTAGAATATGGCGATATGTATATCAAATGCCCAAGAATTTAAATAAAATTGATTTTTTATGTATTTGTAAAAAAAATTGTAAAAAAAAAAGAATATGAAAAAGGTCCTTTGAAAATTTTAATCCTTTATATCCTTGAAAATTTATATAGAAATTTCTTGAAAAGTAAGTATGTTAAAACCCAAAATCTCCTTGATCACGTGTCAAAATTTCATTACTCTAACTTTATTGGTTCTCCAGTTCGTCTCTAGTTTCACGCACATATGGATTTTTCCCGGTGTGAAAAAATGCTATCGCACGGTGTAATCTATCGATGGTATAAAGGGTTCAGCCATTTAATTCGATTGAAATAATGTATTTCGACAGTTTTTTATAAATTTAATCATACATTCTTAAACTAAAATAGACAGTTTTTACAACTAAATAAACAATTTCGAAGCGTTTTGGGATCATGTAACTTTCCAGGGTAAAATGGTGATTGAAATGGTGAACAAACCAATAATGTATTGGAAAAACTTTTGGAACTTGGTTTTCGAAAACAATCACAACTCACATGTAGTCAATGAATATGAAGAAGTTTTTTACAAAATTTCAGGTAAATACCGAAGCCGATGCTACTTAATTGGTAGGAATAGGCACAGGAATAGAGGCACATCCAAGGGGTGGTTTTGGGGTTCAAATGATGAAAAATATGGTTTGAAATGTTATTGGGCTCAAAAGTTGTACACACAAGTTCCCTCCCTCCCAAATAAAATTCTGTGTGCGCCACTGGGTATAGGGTTGTTTTAAGAGAAGTATTATTTATTATTTTTTTTATTATTATTTTTTATTATTATTTATTTATAATTATTATTTTTTATTATTATTACATATTAATTTCAGAAGTATTATTTATTATTTTTTTATTATTATTTTTTATTATTATTTATTTATAATTATTATTTTTTATTATTATTACATATTAATTTCAGAAGTATTATTTATTATTTTTTTATTATTATTATTTATTTCAGAAGTATTATTTATTATCACTATATTGCTGGGATCTTGTTAGTATGTATGTACACTATGTACTATTATAGAAAATTATGGATCACTATGAGATTTTTTGCAGAACTCGAGTGTTTAAGGTAATTTTTAAGACTATTCGAAATTGTTCTTGAAATGTTCAAGAGTGCAAAAACTGTTCGTATGAAAACAATCTTTTGCGTATCTGCAGAAAAAGCAAATTCAACTACAACAAAACGCAAAAAGCCAGATGCCAGTTGACATCGAAAATTGTAGAATAAACGCCTCGAGAACTCCGTTTGCAATTTAGCAAAAATGGGTTGTGTTGAGTTGTTTGTAGTCTCCTCTCGTTGAATCCTCATAGTATCTGGATCCATATTTATAAATCCTTAATGTTGAGCAGATTTTCTAATCGAATAATTTTGGTCACACACACTTTTACTAATTGTAGGAATGTTTTCGCAAAGCGTACTTTACAATGACGATTCACGGGCCGTGCTACAGTACAAGTGAACGATTCAGTATCTACAAAGTTCTTCACTATTTTACTCACAGCTCCCTGGATTGATCGATTAACACTTGAATGCCCAAAGGAGTTAAATAATTAGAAATAATTTTAAATAATGCTTAAATAATTTTAATGTAATTATTTTCCATAGAAAGTCTTCGGTTTTTCTTTCTTTGCTCACTCCGCTTGGGACTTCAACAATTCTATTGACTTGTGTTGATTATTGTTATCGATTGAAGTTCTGTTAAAGTGGGTGATTTGTCCATCGCTAGTAGCATTAGGTAATGGCATCTGTCGTTCCTTTTGAGAAACTCCTTCGTATGTGAAAGTTTTTTACTGGGTTGTGTAGAGTTGCTTAGTGGGAGGCGTTCTTCGAAAATGCAGCGGTTGGTGTTTTTCGAGCTTATTTTAGATGATGTATGCGCTGCGACATATTTCCGTTAGTTCGAACTGGTACTGCTAGTGTTGTGTTGTTGTTGTTGCACTGGTACGACTACTGGATATGAAAATGTGCTGCGAGCTGCTCATCACAACTGATTGGTGTGGAAAGAATTGGAACTTGTTCAAAGGATTTGGCTGGGTAATGATTTAGGGATGGAAAACAAAATTAAAAAAATGAAAAATTAGGAATCTAACCCACTTCCTTTGGGATGGAATTTTCTTTGTAAATAAAATAAAAATTATATAATATTGTTATTTGTAATTCCATTTGCATTAATTCATATTCGCTATTTAAAACTTATTAAAAGAGAAACAATAATTTATTAGAATATTTGGTAGTCAAACATACTTCATCTGGATATTTGAGAAACGATGAATTGGCCGGGCAGCGAAAATCCTCTCTCAGACAGTTTTTTACATTTTTAACCCGATGTGGAATTGGCAAACGGTCCATGTTGCATAACACTTACACACTAACTAAATAATTTTTACTTTTTTCCATATATAATTAACGATTGTCGAATGATAGGTTTAAATTTCTAAGACAACGATTTGGCTAACTCTACATTGAAAAATATTTATAACTTAAAATTGTATAAGAAAATTAGCTGTAAGCTTCACATATATTCAATAGGATCCATTGAATTAGCTAAAATTTAATGAAAAGATTAGTTCAAATCAATAATACGAAAAAAATCAATACGAAGAAAATAACAGGTGGTATATAGAAAAACATCAATAAAAGAACAACAACAACCACTCTAAACTGTAGCCACACACTCATAAAAAAATTCTTGACAAAATAAGTAATCTCTACAATAAAATTTGGCTTATTCAATGCCTTCCAAAAGACATGCAAAAACAAATACCTATGTATAGAGAGTTGAATTTATAAATGGTGGTTGTTTTTTTTTCGAATTTCTAAGGACCGCAATTGACACAAATATAAACACTTTTAGCAATAACAATTATGACACCAATAGTCACAACGGCAAAAAACCGAAACAGTCGGCCATAACAAAACAAACCACAAAAACAAACCAGATAGCGATGAAAATTGTTTTCGTGTTGTTCCAGGGTTGATGCAATTTTTGCAATTCGTTGCAATTGAATTGCAATGAGTTGAATAATTTCTAATAATTTTCCATTTTTCCCCTTTCAACGATGAATAGTTTTGTGCGCTGCTGTTGTTGACTGCAAACTCGCAATGATGCTTATCGCCAACAACAAAAGCACCAGTGACATCGTCACCCAAATCAATCAATCGAGCGGCCCCAACAACGGAACGCACTCATTCACTCCGTCCATGCGTCAATAATCGTAGCCGGTATTCATTAATGTGAGCTGTGCTGTGTTATGAGTTCGGCTGCAGCTTGCCATTTATATACAACCGATTTCCAGCTAATTACAATTTAATACCTTCTTTCGTTATGCGACGCTATCGGCGCACCTAATTTATTTATGAATTGTGCGAATTTTTGCCGCTTCGTCACATTTTGTTGTGTTGTTTTGCTCGAGTTGTTGTTGCTTTCGTTGGCAGCAAATGGATAATGAGCGAGCAAGCGCATAGTCAGGCGCCGTTCTATTCCTGCTATCGAATATCGAATCGCGGATCGTCTTTATTGGATCGCAGGAAATCGCTGTTTGTTGATTATACTTTGGCACGCGCTCGATACAACAACAAAGCGCTTCGTTGTCATGCATCTTGAGGGATTTCGCTGTCATTTGTCACATTAATTTATGTGCCGGACATGGTTAATTTGTAAACACCTAATTGTGGGAACGTTGAGTAAGGTTTCACTGAACAATGGAATTTTCATGCTTGCGAAATTATTGACAAGCTGAGGAAAAAGAACGAAAGGAACAATACAAATTTTTGTAACAATATTTGGACTCACTTATATGGAGATCTAAGTACCTAGGAACACATACATACTACATATATACCATAAATATACATCAGACGTGTTTAAGTGTAATGAAGGGTTTTTCATACCCTGGAAACGTCAATTTACCAAGAAAATGTATGAGCGAACAAGTTAGAGAAAAACTATATCGTAGCCATTTTAAGGGTTGAAAGCAGGAAGTACGTATATATTATTTGGATGAAATAAGCTTGAAGGCAGAAATAAATGGATTCCATCTGGAAGCTACTTAGTGTGATAACAGCGCTTTACTCTATACATGAAATCACTGTATTAAAAGCATTGGAACAAAATAGTCGTGAGGTTCACTTCGTTTTTGCGACACTTCGATAAGCTATTTTGTATGAAACCCCTCTTAAAAGTTGAAGACAGATGGCGTGTATGTTCGGGGAAAATGTTGAGAAAGTATTTATTTGGAGCAGGACACCTTCTAAACAGCTGGCATTTTCTTAAACAATTACTCTCGTATTTCCTTATTTTGAGTTTAGCTTATTTGGATCTGACTAGCACAAAACCGTTTCCGTCGTTTCTAGTTTATGGTAGATGTTCATGATATTTTAAATGGATCCTAATACTTAGTAATACAATGGCTACCAAATACTAACTTCTGATAGCAAATTTAGCTGTTGATAAAAATATTTAATATATTTTAGCTTTAAGTTAATTTAAACACTTTACTTGCTAAACCAACAGACAAAAATAATAAAAATTGATAGTTCAAATCATCTTTGGCCTGTATTAGTAACGAAAGATCTATCGTTTAATTGTCTGTTTTCATTTAGTAAATGAGTCCATTGACTGTTTTTCCTTTCTGAAAAAAAATAGTTCTATACTAAGTATGTCAATAAGTTTGATATTGTTTGTAGGATATTGTTTATGTTATGTTTTTGTCTTCTGAGATTTAACTATGGTTTCCATTCTTCATATTAATGCCTTAACCCTTTCGACACCGAATGTTACCCTGTGTCTCGAGATTATTTTTTGGTACTTAAATCATGAGACACTCGCCTAAGAAGTGAGCACACGACATTTGAAGTCGCCACGCCTCTTTGTTAGAGTTCTAGAGCTAGTTTACTTTTGAACAATTTTAGCCTAAAACGGGTTAAATAAATTTTGTATCAATATTTTTTAATTACGGAAAAATTATTTTATATTTATGGAAAAATAAAAAATGATCACTTTTTGATCTTATTTAACCATTATTAAAGAAACAGGGTTTTGATCAAACGCGCCCAATTCGTAGACTTCAATTAGAACACAAACTTTCCCTGATATCGCTGCAAATCATTGGAAATAATTTTGGGGATAACAGTAAAATTTTTGTAATTTGCTTTGAATTCATTTCTAAAAATATTAATTTGTTGGTGCCTATTTCAATTAAACCCATAAATTAATCGTAGCTATTGCTATAAGATGACAAATAGGTGAAGTTGCTCTCAGGCAACTTTGGGGTCGAAAGGGTTAATGCAATTTAAAATTTGTCTGGTTTAAATTTTGTAAAGATAAAAGATATCTTTGTAAATTCTTGTGACTCTCGTCCTCTGTTTCCAAAAGATCTCTTTTAAAGCTTTCAGACTCTAGTAGTTTTTTGTTTAATTTCTTAAAATAATATTAAATTTGCAATATATATGTATTTATGTATGTAAGGACAGTAAGATGTTTAGTTTTCATTTCAATATATTTTCTGACCAAAAAATTGCCAGAATTTCACATTTCAACAAACCACACTTGCGATATTTTCGAAGTCTTTTAATCTGGGTTGCTACATCTGTCATCTGGTGCTCTCTTTGAGCACATCTGGTGCCATCTGTCGAGAGTTTGTGTGTGATAGCTTTGAAAATAAGTCAATGTGTTTTATGTTCTGTGAATTACGCTGATTTTGTTGCAGATATAGTATCGAATTGATGTCGCTAAAGAAATATTTTTTTTGGGCCAAAATGTTAGCGCTGGCATCATTACCGGTGACGAGACATGGGTCTATGAATATGACATCAAAACCAACCAAATGAATGGAATGGTGCTTCTCAAACGAACCAAAAATTAAAAAACCACTACAGACCACTAAGGCTTTGTTGACCGCGTTTCTTGATTGTCGCGGTGTTGTCCACTCCAAATTTCTTCCGTCAGACCAAACAGTAAGAAGTTGTTTGAAGAAAAAATTTTCGTCGCAAGATTCCAAAGGTATGAAGAAACAACTCGTGATTACTTCACCACGACAACGCGCCGGCTCACACAACTCAACTTGTACGCAACTATTTGACCAAAAATTCACCTATGAAAAGTGTTTTCAAGAATGGAGGAAACGACCTTTGATAGAAATAAAATAAATATCGATGAATAACACAGTGCAAAAAAAGGGGCAAGGTCTAACAAAAGTATATTTTTCGGATTTTTACCGGGAAGTTTGAGTTTTTTAAATGCAGTTTAACCCTTTCGACCTCGAATTTTATCCTGTGTCTCGATATTACTTTTTGGTATTTAAATTATAAAACACTCGCCTAAGAAGTGAGCACACGACATTTGAAGTCGCCACGCCTCTTTGTTAGAGTTCTAGAGCTATTTTACTTTTGATCAATTTTTTAATTACAGAAAAATTACTTAACATTTATGGAATCAAAATTATCAAATTTTTGATTTTATTTAACCATTATTAAAAAAAACAGGGTTTTGATCAAACGCGCCCAATTCGTAGACTTCAATTAGAACACAAACCTTCCTTGATATCGCTGCAAATTATTTGAAATTATTTTGGGGACAACAGTAAAATTTTTGTAATTTGCTTTGAACTCACTTCTAAAAATATTAATTTAACTTAATTTAACTCAAATTAAACCCATAAATCAATCGCAGCTTTTGCTATAAGATGACAAATAGGTTAAGTTGTTCTCAGGCAACTTTGAGGTCGAAAGGGTTAAAGATGGCGGCAATTATAATTGAACTATTTTCGTTTTATTGAATAGTTCCGGGTATTTGTTTCATCAGATACAATAATCATGGTGGATTTTGCAATTTTCTAGAATCAGTCTTAATTTGTTTTAAAATTGTTGTGCAGGAAAACGAAAAGTTCGCTTCGCTCTCTAGAAACTACTGAAGTTATACTACTGAACAAACGCATCTTTTATGCAGGTTTATCTTTTTAAGTGCATAACTCTGCCTTCTGCTTCCACAACACCAACGTCTAAATGAAAACTTTGGAATTATGGAAAATTGAATGGTATACAATTTAAAATATTTATTTCTTTTGTTAGCACAATTAACCCCTTACGCATTGTGAATTTATTACAACAACGAAATCCACAATCAATTGCGATCTTTCTCCAAAAATACATCGATTTCAACTGCATTATGAAATTGTGAAATTTTTTACGAAACACTCAGACGCTGCTCTGACACATTTTCCTAACACGTTTGAATTTTTTTTACACTCACATAAACATACTATACATATATTTTCATGTACATATGTATGTGTTGTGTAATTTCCAATAAGTGATGCGATGAATCACCACCATTTCGATCAACAATAGCCGACACCTTGTTATGCGTCAGTTTTCCGGTAAATTAAATTCTTCTTCTTATCAATTTTGCTAGCAGCAAACAAAGACCTGAAAACTGTCAAATTGTTTCACATTTCACTTACTTAATTAAATGTTGATTTGTTGTTAAGTACTCTGAAAAATTGAATTGTTACAGTTTGTCGGCAGCAGGAAGCGCCAGACACATTGTCCGTAATTGAACTTTTGCCACAACGCAGTAGACGCCCGTCTGAGTGATAAGCTGAAAATTCCAAAGTTGACAACACTGTAAAGTATAAATTTTTTTCGATTATTATTTACATGGCAGCCAACATTTAGCAGTGCGATCGCATTTGTACTTTGGACGACGGCAAAATTCCGTATCACTGCGGCACGCGGCTGCTGTGGTGTAGCGGTTGTGTGTCTGTGTGTGTGTCTTGACCGCTCTCAACTGGTTTGCTTTTTTGATAATAAATATTACATATATACTCAAAATATAAATTGTGTCTAGACTTTTGGACTACTTACTCAGGTACGTGAGATATGTATTTGAAAAAGCTTAAGTCTTCAGGGTCTTCTTCAATGAAACGTTTTCAGTTAATTTTTAGTGTCAATTCTTCATCCGGTCCCACTCTCTCCTATAATACACACTCTTTATCTCACTTTTGCGCTCTCAACTGATCTGCGCGCGTCCAATGAACTGTGTGAGGTACAAAACACAAAGAACCGGCCCTTTTTTTCGCCACATTCTTCAAAAAACCTGTCCAAACACTGATTGCATTTGTTGTTGTTGTCAGATTTGTCGCTTTCCATTTGTTTTTGCTCCGTTCAAGATCCAAGGTTATGCATGTTAATGCTCTCGTCTGTCCCGTTCTGATCTTCTTAAAGTTTAAATTTTTTATTATCTGTTGAAACAGCTGCAATTCCATTGGCCCTTCTTCAGGCAAAGCGTACAGTTTTCAGTTTCAATGGGTTCAATGTCATGTATATGTATATTTTATATACATACAGTGTTGGAAAAAATAATAGAAACATGAGGTTTTATTTTAGATTTATGAAAAGTTTTATTTTAATTGACTTCATAAATAACCAATTTTGAATATTAAACTAAAAGCAACTAAAAATTAAAATACTTTTGAAGTTCTAATACAAAACAATATAATTTTACAGATTTTCTTGAATTCACCCTGGAAAAAATAATAGAAACAATAGATATTTGAAAAAAAAACTTATCAATCTTGTTGGGCAATGCTTACATAACTAAAAGAAATTAATATTTTGTGGAAGCCCCTGCTTGTTTGATCACTTCTTCACATCGTGAAGACATCACACAGCCTTGGGAATGGAATACCACGCTTTTTGAATATGGCTCCAAAGTGGTTCTTTATTTGCGGCTTTTAAGGGTCCAATTCTCTTTTTTAGATCTGCCCAAAGGTGTTCGATTGGGTTCAAGTCGGGGGATTGCGACGGCCAGTTCATCACGGGAACTTTATTCTTCTTGAACCACTTCTTTACCACTTTGGATGTGTGTTTTGGGTCGTTATCATGCATAAATTCCCACCTCAATGGCATTTCCTCCTTTGCGTAGGCCAGCATTACGCTATCCAAAATGTTGACATAGTGAACTGCACGCATTGTGTCTTTTATCCAAAATATTGGACCCACACCTTGCTCCGAAAAACAACCCCAAATCATAATCGAACCTCCGTTGTGTTTCACCGTCTTTTTGGTATACCTTGGATCAAAAGCTGTATTAGTGGGTCGTCTGACGTACTGTTTTCCATCAGATCCAAACAAATTTATCTTTGTTTCATCTGACCATAACACATTTTTCCAGTTTTGACGGAAAAGGTGTGTCCTGGCAAAATCAAGTCTATTTTTCTTGTGTTTAGAACTCAATAGAGGTACTTTCCTCGCAGTTCTGGCTTGTAGTCCTGCTTCTATCAGCCTGTACCTTACGGCCCGAGCTGTTACATTTAAACCTAAACCCATTTTAAGCTCATTCGACGATAGAAATGGATTGGCTTTGCTGTACCGTATCAGCCGCGTATTCTCCTTTCAGTTATTTTGCACTTTCGGTACATTGTGAAGAGCATTATATACTTTCTTCTTTGAACATTTCATCAGTTTTGCAATTTGGTCCATCGTTTTTCCTTCGTTTCTCAAGTTTTGTATCACTTTTCTCTCCGCTTCAGTACAATGTTTAGCACGGCCCATTATGAAAGTTTCTTATTGCTGAAAAGCCTATTTTTTAATTCAAAATTGCTTACTTTAACATATAATTGCAATTTAACACAATTAAGTAAAAAATCTAACATTTCAAGATTTGTAAAAAAAGACCAAACACGTTTGTTTCTATTTTTATTTCCAACCAGAAATCCTAGATCTTTACTCTTTGAAAGTTACAATAAGAATGAAGCGAAGTACAGGGAAAGTTGCAATGCAAAACAAACAACCGTTAACTAGTAATCTCAACTTGTGACCAATTCCAAGAAATATGCATAAACTGTGGGAGTACAGTTGATCCAAAATATTAAAGAAGGTTGTTTCTATTATTTTTTCCAACACTGTATATACATCATATCTTCCGAGCTTAAAAAAGTTTGTTTTGGTTCTGTTTCTTAACCTTGTTTGCAAAAGCTAAATTTCAGTGTACAAATTTATATATAGAAATTATTTTAAGAGAGCGTTATTCAAACTAAAAATAGTCGGTCCTACATTGAGATTAATTTAGGTCACATATTATTGATATTTTGCCATAATTGCGATCACATTAGACTGATGCCTGAATAACTTATCGGTCTCCAACAGCTTTTTAGCAGCTTTAAGAACTCAGATAATTGTTTTATGTATATGTGGGTTTATGTTTATTCAACACTCAAATGCATGGTAACTTCAAATTGGAATATAATTTTTTTAAACAACAACAAAGTCCAGTCTAAAGTCCTTTTCTATGGCAAGTGCCTTTTCTATGGCAGTTTTCTATTAGTAATTTGCATAAAAAAAAATAAATACATTATAAGTATGTTAAGAAATGCTAAGAAAAAAAATGTTTATTGAACAAACATGAAAATAATTAATTTACATTTAGTGGTTAAGTAGAGTATTACTGCTTGAACATAATGTCGTAGCTGCGGCTGTTGTAGGACCTGTCAGAAGTTGAAATTTACGAATTTGTTTGAGAGTGCATAGCTAAGGTTGTGGGTGTAGTTGTGCCTGTGGCAAAGATTAATTTAATTTTATATTTTCCCGCCAAACTTTTCGACAGCTCCAGCATTTGACATTTAATTTTGATAACAATTTGATCGACAATAAAAAATCAGAAAAACTTATTGAATATATTACAAATAATGAATTTTTTTGGAATTTGTGCAAATTTTATATGTTGTTGAAATTTTTTTATAAATGACAATTAAACTTTTAGAACTTTTGATATTCGCTTGATACGGCATTGTGTTCACAACTTTCGAGATCAGCTGACATAGCTGCCACATCGCTTGTGGCTGTGGCATTGCATTCTGTTCAGGCAGTTAGCCACAATGTCTACTTGTTGAGTTCTCTTTTCGTCTATCTACTTTTTCTTTCCTTTTCTTCTATCCAAGGTTTCGTCCTTGAAAACACATTGCATATTACTTTGGGTAGGGCTTTGAGTCTTATTGGGCAATCTTTCTTATTCATGGTTGTTCTAATAAAGATAGCGTCCCGTTCAACAAAGCTAGATCCCAATAAAAGTCTGTAGGTCATACATTCCTCGTCTGTCTTCAGGTCATACAATTTTAGATTGTCTTCGGTTATTTCTTTGAGGACCATATGTTCTTCGGATACTGAAAGATCTTCAATCGTATTTCGAAATCTTTTAGTTAGATCATATCGCACGCTAAATAAAAATAATTCATTACTCAAAAATCTGAAATTTTCAGGAGAAGCAAACTGTTTATCCTGTAAAAGTAGCACAATTACGAACAAAAAACAGACATACAGTATTTTTCCAGTTAAAAAAAAATTTAAGGTTTTTGTTTTAAATTTTTTATATTTTTTAGTGATGTATTTTATGATTTCCAATCAAAAATTTAAGACTCAACGCATATAATAAGACGCATATGAACATTAGTACGAATTTATTACGTTTGGCATGAAAACTCAACAACTGATTAAATTCTTGCTTTTTGTTACCATCCGCGTTTCCTTAAGTGAAATCGTTGTTTTTTTATTCAACTAATTTGAGCTCTTGGAGGATGAAAAAAACTATCACTATAACGAAAATGTTATTGCCCTCCATATATGAAAGTGACGTCAATCTGAGAGAGATCGCAAATAAGTTATCGCTCTAATGAACGGAAAAGAGCACTGCAAAGTTTTTTTAAAGGTTTTAATTGTATGATGTTATATGACCAAATTTATTTGAACTCACTTAAAATTAATCTGTAGTTGAAAGGTTACGTTTAGAAATCAGCGCTAATTTTAATAGGTTTTAATAAATAGGAGTCAAGGCGATCACAGTCATTGAATTAAATGATTTTTGTATGGTCAGCATTTTAATTTTTTATTATTGTTTTTGATGGACATCTAGAGTCTAGACGAAAGTAGTAAACAAAATTACTTGGACCGAGTTAATAAGTCTCGGTTTGATTCTCTTTGAGTTGCTGATAACTTATGTGTTTATGTAAATATTTTGCCATACCAACCACGCCTCCTTTTTTGCCTTACCAGCCCTCTACTGAAGTAAATAAAGCCTGACACTAGAGTGTGGATCACTAACGATAGATTTAGTTCATAATGTTATATAATGTTATATAATCTTTTTATATTACGACAGGGTTTAACGATATATTTATGTTGTACAAAGAGAAACTGTACATTAAGTTTTAAAATTCAAAAGGTTTAAATAATTTTTTTAAATGTTTCAAATAATTCAGCGTTATTTTTTAGGTTATTCTTATTAAAACGATTTAAAAAAATAATTGATATAGAAAATAAACGATTTTTCGCAACATGACCAAATTAACCTGGAAAAAATGCATTGTAACTGGTAATGAAACATGAATTTAAAAGTATGATGAGAAAATTGACCAAAAGTCTCCCCAAAAGAAGGGCTGACATTCCAAAAATCTCCAAATTGTTCAAAAGTTTGGAAAGTAAGTAAGTAAGTAAGGAAGTCAGTAAGTAAGTAAGTAAGTAAGTAAGTAAGGAAGTAAGTAAGTAAGTATGTAAGTAAGTAAGTAAGTAAGTAAATAAGTAAGGAAGTAAGTAAGTAAGTAAGTAGTAAGTAAGTAAGTATGTAAATAAATAAGTAAGCAAGTAAGTAAGTAAGTAAGTAAGTAAATAAGTAAGTAAGTAAGTAAGTAAGTAAGTAAGTAAGTAAGTAAGTAAGTAAAAAAGTAAGTAAGTTAGTAAGTAAGTAAGTAAGTAATTCAGTCAGCAAATAAGTAAGTAAGTAAGTAAGTAAAAAAGCAAGTAAGTATGTATGTAAGTAAGTAAGTAAATTGGTAAGTAAGTAACTAAGTAGGTAAGTCGAATAAAGGCTGATTTTAAAAAAATTTCAACATTATTCAAAATTTTAGTTATTTTTTGTTTTTTTTTTATATTACGGCAGGGTTTAACGATATAAGTATATTCCTTGGCGAGAAATAAATTATGAGTACTAAGTATTTTTTGTTGTTTTTTTTTATTTTTAGCGAACGCCTTACTAAAGTCTTCGATTAAGGACTTAAGGAACCCGAAATTTTAATCATTAAAATTACTAAGTCCTGTGAATTTTAAGTCATTTGGAGACATGACTGTCTGCGGATCAAGCGGTGTCTATATGTTAAATAGCTTATAGACATATAGCTTTAGTTAGCGCCCATCTTCAGGGCAATAAAATGGGTTTTGATGACTTAGCAACAAATTTAATTTAATTTAAAATCTTAATAGTTCCGTGTTTTTGTTTTACAGAATATAGTAAATCTATATTCTGTGCAAAGTTGTCTATATTCTGTACCAGTGTTTTTTTTCAAGGTTCAGCAATCAACGACGCAAAAAAACCCAAAATGCTTATCAATCGGAACCAAAGTGCCAAAAATTGTTTACTCTACACAATAAAAACATTCAACACGTGGACTGCTTTTTTTATTTAAAAAAACAATACCAACGTGGAAGGGTCCAGAGTGTCGACATGGAAATAGAAAATTCACGGCGCTACGCATCAGCTATGACACCTATCAGTTAAGTCGCGCTCGTGGGGTGGCGGGGGTCAGAGATGACGACGCAATGATGCGCGAAAAACAAAGAGAACACACGAAAAGCGGGCACTCAATTAATGCGCCGAGCATTTCGGCAGTTTTTTGTTTGTGTGCGTGTGTGTGTGTGTGCGAGTGCATATTTTTAGAAAAACGCTTAATTGATGCTTGGCAAATAAAGAAAAAAAATATATATTTTAAATTGAACCAAAAATTAAGTAAAATAAGAACAGCAGAACTTTTTGTGTTGATACAAATTCTTCTTTTCCACGAAATACTGCATTTTTTCATAGATTTTTTATAAACAAAGAAAGGTGAGTGACACTCTGGTACTGAAGCTTTTAATATAAAAGCTAAAAACAATTTATTTTGAAGCTGATTAATATTTGAAACTAGCTGGGCGCCGCGGTTTTGCACGCAAGCAAATTCTTAACCCATTGTTGACGTTGTCATATTTTGATTAAAAAAAAAACTTGTGTCTAAATATTTCTGATTTCAAGTGTTTTGAAGTGAAACGGCTCATTAAATCATGTGTTTTCACATTTGCTCTAGGCAAATTCTTAACCCTTAGCTTACCACGGTAGATTTCGATTTTCAAAAAAATGAAAAGCACGTTTTATTTATTTGCCGATTGAAGTGCTTTTGATAAGTTTGTAGTCAAAAGGTCCAACAAATCTTGTTTTTCCATACAAACTGTTAACCCATTGTTGACCCCGTTAGATTTTGATTTTCAAAAAAGTGAAAAACGTGTCGAATTGTTTATCGCTAAGAGTACTTTCACCAAGTTTGAAGTCAGTGGGCCCATTAATTCCTGTTTTTTCACAGTTTCTCCATACAACTTTTTAACCCGTCGTTGATCCTGTCCGGTTTTCGTAAAAATGAAAAACATGTATCGAGTTATTTTACATTTGAAGTACTTTCACCAAGTTTGAAGTCAAAAGGTTCAACAAAATTTGTTTCTCCATACATACTTTTAACACGTCGTTGATCCGGTTACATTTAGATTTTGAAAATAATGAGAAACACGTGTCTATTTATTTTTTTTGGATTTCAAGTATTTGTAAAACTTTTGAAGTCAGTAGGCAATCGGTTCATGTTTATTTTGTTTCACAGTCGTCCCGTAAACAAACCTTAACCCATTGATGGCCCAGTTAAATTTGGATTTTCGAAAAATTATAAAATACGTGTTGAATTATTTTTGATTTAGAGTATTTTCAGGAAGTTTGAAATCAATAGGTCTATTTTATCAAGTTTCTTCATATAACAACTTAACGCATATTTTGCCCCTTTAGACCCCGAATCTAAATCTCGTCTTAGCGGAGGTTAATTTTTTAATATGTACCTACAGTTCAAATTTCCTGTTTGTAGCTTCAGCGGTTTGGGCTGGGCGATGATGAATCAATCAATCAATCAGTCAGTCAGTCAGGATAAACATTCTATGTATATACAAATGGAGGCGGTACCACGCCCCCTTGATCAATGCTCACAACTTTGTTCTAGTCGAATTGTGCCACTAAGTGAAAAGTTCGTACCAAGTTTCATTGATGTGCGACTACAATGCTGCGGAAATCTTATGTAGCCACGCCCGGTTTTCCCGACTTTTTCTTTTTCCTAAACCTTCGCGTAGTAATTACGAACAAACCCGCCGAAGGAAGTATCCAATTTGGTCCAGTCGTTTTCAAGTTCTAAGCATCCGAACAGAGCAACACTAATTTTTATATTTATTTATTTACTTATTTATTTATTTATTTATTTATTGATTTATTTATATATTTATTTATTTATTTATTTATTTTCATATTTAGCCAATGAAGAAATGTCCTTACTGACTATAGGAAATATTAATAATTACAAAATAAAATGTACTTAAACTATTTAATAACAAACCTTTCGTCAAAGTTTACATCTAAGCTTTGCCATAAACATACTTAAAAAATTAATTAATTACCAAAAATTTCCCACGCTCCAGTCATCTTAAAACACAGAAAACTTTGTACACATTCTTTAAGTTCTTATCGCCGTATTAACGCGCCTTGAGAATTCAAATCAGCTGGGCAGCAAAACATACTCGCCGAATTTTCTAACCACTGCGAAGGTCTCACACCTACGAAACACATATTTGCACTCCAGTTGCGTCAGTGCAAAGTTGCCAGTCAGCGGCAGAAAATGAATTATTGCAGGCAAACAGACGACGAGGCAAATATATACAACGAATAGTGTGTTGAACACACAGCACGCCACCACACTCCGAGACGCCCAAAAAGAATGAAATTAATTTGATATTTTTGGCTCTTCTAATTTCTTGTAGTTTGCAATGTCAACAAAAAGTTAAGAAAGTGAAACCATGTGTGGCCGTTTCATTGTTGTTTACCGTTTTTTACGGATACTCTAATTACGCACTCTACATCCGGCACATACACACGTACATACACAATGAAACACTCAAATGTACAGACATACTTCATATGAGAATGCACATACGAGTATATTAGTATTTATTTATTTATATATGTATATATGTGTGCTTGCAGGTATTTACAAATTGATATCATAATTACGTGCACCTTGAATACTCAGAATTGCTCGACTATAACAAACAATAAATGAAACACAAACTGATAATGAAATGTGTTTACCCCCAAAATAAAAACGGAAACGAAAATATTCATGATAAAACAATTGTTGCTGTTGTTGTTTTATACGAAGTGCACTGTCGCTATGGCCAAGTTAACTTTCGGCCTTAAGTATAAATACCTAAAATTTCAAGTTCAACGAAAACACATCGATATTGCTAAGAAGAAGTAAAATTTGAACCCTGCATTATAAAGATTAAGAAACGATTGGAGGCTCGTTTAATTTACTTAAATAAATTTTGCTCAATTGGTTGCGTTGATGGGCGTAAAAGTGAACATTGTGCCAGGTTCAAAACATTTTTTGATAGCAGAAAATTATCAGGAAGCAACTTCGAACTGGGTGTGTGGTCTTTGTGAATAATTGTTCCAGAACTATGAACGTAAATCTGCGAAGATTGCACGTTCTCGTGTCCAATTCTCGGCATATGTTCTGCATGGAAAGTTATGTTCAAGAGTAGAGTTCATACCGTTTCTGACTTTTGAGATATTTCAACTACTTCTACTACTAATAATTAATAATTGACTGGCACGACAGCCCGATACCGCGACTAAGGCCTAGCTACCCGCAACCATCCGTGTTGTGCGTGCGAATGTTTTTTACAAGGTTGGAATTGACCTACAGTTTTATGCCGATTCCGAACGGCCAGTTGGGAGCTATTTCATAGGCAATTTTACTCTCAGAGGTTTGCCATTTCCTGCTGAGAGGACAGCCGCCGAAAGAAAGATTGTTACTACTACTACTACTACTTCTACTACTACTACTTCTTAAGTGGCCATAATAACCCGTCACACGTTTCGATCTGCCTCTCTAGAGACCTCTGTTTGTAGCGCGTCTGCCGCAGTTGATCGCTCCAAGAGATAATAGGGCGTCCTCAACTTGGTCCTGCCACCGAAGACATGGTCTCCCTCTTCGCCGTCGACCTTCAACTACCTAATCGAACATGTTTTTTGCTTCCAAGTACATTAGATTAGCATTTCACATCCCCTACTTGATCTGTAAGATCTTATTTTAGTTACTAACGGCGCTACGCATGAACCGAACTGGTATATTAAACAAGTTTCAAGGAGCTACAAAGGAATACGGAATGAAGTTGACTGAAAGTTCAAACAATACACAAATTTGCAGATTTTTTTATGGTTGGATCTCTAATGAATGTCAGGATCCGGTTCTGATGGGACTGATTCATGCATTGGATCACCTAATTGAGAGTTTGTTGTTGAATAAGCTCTACTTATAGCGCGAGATAGTCAGGAGGAGATTAAATGCCTACAGCAGTGGACGATATCTTCTGAACTGGTTCTTGAATTTGTCTAAAAACTCAGCGGGCAAATAGTTTAGTTTACAGGTATCAGAATAAGACTTGTAAACCAAGGCCACGAATTGCACAAGGAACAAGAATAAGAATCGGAGGAAGCAGTTGAAGGGAGAATGAAGCTCTGGCAAAAAAGGTGTTCAATGCGGTGGTTGGAGGCTGACGTCGAAGAGAATTGAGGACGCCTTATCAGAGAGAAGGCGCAGAGGCACCTGAAAAGAACTTTTGCGGCAGGCCGTAACCCGATAACTAGTTGTTATGGCCAATTAAGTTAGTAACTGAGTAATTCAGGGTCCAGGATGTAGTCGACAGTTGGGTGACCTCAGTGCACCGGAGGAGGCGATGACCAACCGTAGACAGTCAAGCCTTGAAAGTGTCAATGGATGCGAAGTCGCAAACGTTTTTTGTCATGATTGAAGAGCTCTTAGATGACTGATTACATGGATAACAGGGTCTGGTAAGTTCAGCGACATCTGACACGGTGAGACCTTATTAAGGCTGTAGGCTGTGAGGAAGGAGGTAAATTCTAAGAAGCAGAATAACTTATGGACCATCATTGAAATCTACCAGAGATAACGCTTGACATAGTAATTAGGATTAGGATGATTAGTGAGGTCCATTCAGTGGCGCACACAGGGAGGGGGTTGGGGGTTTAAACCCCCCAAACACAAAAATTGCTGGTACAAAATATGGTTTCGAATGGTATTCGGTTCAAAAGTTGTACGCAAACCCCGCCCCCCAAATGAAATCCTGTGTGCGCCACTGTGTCCATTATTACAACAGATCTCTGAATGACTAGTCACTATCTTTATGGGCATGAAAATCGTTTTTTCATCATGAAGTTTCCTCCAACTCCTTATAAAACCTCAAAGCACCTTGAACACGCTTTTTACGAAAGAATTGGAAAGTGGATAGAATTTGAAAATTATCAAAATTTCTACTGAAAGGTCCTATTTTTTTTTAAGACAAATAATATTCTTGTATGCAAACATGATTTTTTTAAGACCATACATCGAATTCTAGCAAATAAATTATTATAGCTGCAAAGTTAATCTTTCGTCTATTTACAAATCTTAAAAACAAGAAAAGATCTCGAATTTTTCCTGCATGTCCCACATTTCCTGACATAAATCAGCTGTAATCTACATAAGGTGTCATCTCTAAAAAATAATCAGCACATTTTAGCCACCCACTCGCCAATCAGTTGTGTCAACACAACATTATCAACAATAACAATTATTATACACCTCATTGCTGATGAAACTTGTCTGCCTCGGCGCCCATTATTTGAATTCGTTTATACACAGAAAAGTTAATTGATTTTCGTACGCAGTGCACAGATTTACCTGATAAATATAATCAAAAAAATTGCTCTATAAAGCAATATACATTATTATCATTGATGGGGATAATGCACTGCGACCTAGTAGATCTATACATATACATCTACATATACTTATGTGTGTATATGTACTCGTACAATAGTTTTTCGCCAAATCAAAGCAACAACAAAAAAATGCAACCTATTGTGATATATTTCTTTCGCGTTACACAGCTGCTGGCAATGCGTAGTTCCACATTTTCCACAGTTGCGTCTTCTGAAAATGAACACAATATGGGCCTTGAACGGAGATCACAACGTGCGCTCGTATATTAATTTTTCTACAAAAATTGTGCTCATCGAATTGTTTAGCTACGTAGAACGTAAAACGACGTCACGGCAAGGCCCTTAAAACCAAGGCTACTTAAATGGAAAAAGCTTGGACTTTGGAATACAGACATATATTGTATTAATACAACAAAAACAAAAAAACAAAAAACAAAAAAATATTAGCAGCACAAATGTGAGAGAAGACAATCTGTTCAATAAAGAGTTCAATTGCCGCTAACGAACAGTGTACAGCCGCTGTTCGATCAGACGTGTTTGCTGGCTTTGTGTAGAGGGTTTCATTGGACATTTTTTTAATGAAACTTTATGCGCAATATTAAGTAAATCTGTGCTTCATAGGAGTGACATAATCTATGGACACACCATTCGAATTTTTTGCTCAAAAAAGACAAAGCAAGAGTGCGCTTTCGTTCGATTTTGTTCATCTTTAGTTCATGGTCCTAAGATTCTTAAATTTGTTCTTTATTGGAATTGACTTGACAAAGCTGAAACGACATAGTTATGTCCTAAGTTTTTGCATAAACCAGGCGGCCTGGGAAGTAGACAGTTTCTTGAGGTAGGTTAGGTGGGAGTGGCAGTCTTCTATGTGAAGAGCGTACTTAAGCACAACTTATGGCTCATTGTGATACCACAGTGGCTGGCACGACTCCCTCCTTACAGCGCTGGGCACCCTGAAGATTCCGTTTATGAACCTGACTAACTATGTCCCTGATATTCAGAGGTGATAGTTCTGTTAGGGTTAGGAAGAAAGCTGAGTCGAGAACCTTATGTATTATTCTGGCTAGTGAGGAGAACGGTCTCTTCCTCCTTCTCGGAGTCGCAACCTCGACAGAAGTTGTTGGATAGCAGTCTTGGTCTTACCGCATTCTTATCCATAAGACCAGTGTTGCCAGATACCTGAAATGACTTTCTCCTAAATCTTAAAAAAATACTGAAATTTCCTCCCAAAAGTTACAAAATCTCCTAAAATTTGTTTATAATCATTTTTAAGGAATTAAACTTCTCATAAAAAAATAAAAATGTATATGTACATATCATTTTTTTAATGCAGCCTTTTTTTATTCATCTTCAGCTTAACAACAAAAAGTAAACCAAAACAAAACATATAACAAATGAATTAAACAAAAAGTGCTATTTTTGGCGGAATTTCATTGTGATAGAAATAAGTGAAAACGAGATAGAACGAGATTACATTTTGTAAGTTTAAAACTTTTAACACAATAGGGTGCTTTGACTATTAAAATAGTTACCAAAATATGTTTTGTTGCCAGTGTCCCAATACATCATAATTCGTTATCCAAAAATCTCCCAAAAAACCACTAAGGATCCGAAAAATCCCCTAACATAAAATATAAATCCTCTAAACTTTCTCCTAAAAATTGTCCTCCTAAAAATTCTTTTAAAAAGCCAAGAATCTTCTAAATCTAGGAGGAAATCACCTGATCTGGCAACACTGCATAAGACAGTGATGCGTGAGCACCGAGACCGTTGTGCTTTTTGAGTGACGGCTAAGGTTCAGCATCTGGTTGGCCCATTTCATGTTATAGGTTGGTCAAGTTACTCGGAAGATATAGCAGGTCTGTTCCTCAGATATGATAGAATTGCTTTATCATCAGTTTGACCGATGCAAATGGAGCTCCCACTGAGAGAGAGGACGAAGCCTCTTGAGGTAACATTTTCAATAAATTAGCTATTTGTCTATGTGGAAATTTCTTCAAATCCACTGAATCGCAGAAACAGCCATTCGATATTTAGTGACCGGTTCCGGGTCACTTATTAAGGTCTTCGTTGGGCAAACATGAGCTACATATCTCAAAATAGATTTCAATGAATGTGGAATAATATTTAGCGATTTTTAACGATAACGATTACGATTAACGTAATCAAAACAAGGCAAAGCCTCGGATAGCAAGATGGAAGAGTCTTGTGGAGGCCCTATGCTCCAGAGAGGAGTGAACTAATAATTTAGTTCTCATCAAATGCTTTGCGAGAAAATTTTTAGCAAACACTTAACTTATGTCATCAATTAAGGACTAAAGGGAACCGATGTGGCATTGTGCGACCATTGCTTGTGAGTTTTAAGTAATTTTAGGGCATGGCAGTCCACAGATCAAGCGCTTTCTATGTATAGGTCTAGCTGGCGCCCATCTTGAGGTCAGGCAAATTGGTTTTAATGACAAGTTTGGGTAATTTAAAGGACACCGTTGCACCAACATGAGCTACATCTTTAAAATAGGTTTAATTGGTGTCAATTGAATGCAAATTTTTGTAAAATGTGTATTGTTAGGGTTTGTAATTCTGGAGCATTAAATTATCCAGTCAATGCGGATACTTACGGTTAAAAGTTCTATCTGGCGACTTTGCTTCGCAAAGATATGATAGGGCCTCCTCAACTTGGTCGTTCCAGAGAGACGCGGTCCCTCTTTTCTCGTTGATCTTCAACCACCGCGTTGAACACTTTTTCGCCGTAGTTTCATTATCCGGGAGATATGGCCAAGTCAGCGTAACCGCTTGACGTAGATTTAATGTGCTACGTCCATGTTTTTAAAGAGCTCATACAGCTCGTTGTTCGTTCGTATTCGAACGGTTACCCGACTCATGCTAATGCTATGCAAATGGCGTCTGGCGACCGACGATTTATGCAGAAGCTGTGGAGACGAGGAGGCAGTGGAATCGGTCGAGCACCTGCTTTGCCACTGTTCATCACTACAGAACCGACGGCTCCAAACCCTTGGGGCAAGGTTCTTCGATGAACTTGTGGAGATAGCGGATGCACAGATCACTGATCTACACAACTTCCTCACGAAGACCAAATGGTTCCCAAAGGATCCTGTCTGGATCTACAGGGAACCGAACAGATAGGGAAAGGCACCGGTATATATTAAAAATGAAGGGAATCACAATGGGCCCAACAGGGCCTCCGAGTGGAAGTGCAAAATGCACACTCCCCTTCTTTAACCTAACCTACCCGACTCAACATCAGGACTGTCCGAATCTTGAACATAGTTCGAGGCCGCAGACTGTCCTTCTTAAGAACCTCTGATTAGAATTCTAACTGCTTTATCCGCTTATCTCCAAATTGCTACTTGGAGTGGGTTTTCCCCTCTGTTGGTACCATCAAATTGATAAGATTCATGCTCTCATATCAGTCTGGTCACACCATAAACCACGTTTTTTCTACTTGCTTCTTCCATCTCGCGTTTGTCCATTGGCGATAAATTTACCTCTAAATCAAAAATAGATTTTAACTTCACCTATAAATGCAATTTTTTTAGAGGTACTTAAGACACTTAAGTCTTACCTTAAGGTAAGGTAAGATCGCCAAGTTGAGATATAATCTATCCACGTTAACATTATGTATACATATTGTCGCCGATTTAACATCGTTATTCACTTTATAAACAAACTGGATAGAACTATTTACGCATCCATTGTAGGAAACGAAAAAATCGCTTGAACGACAGCAACGATCGCTTGCCGGAAATTCTGTTCTTTTCCATTGTGATTGTGCTGACCACTGTTGTCACGAGTCGAGCCGGCAGCATTGGCTCATAGACGCGCTGACGATGCGCTCTTGTACCACATTTTCATTGAGCAGAACATTCAGGCATTCTCGCTGAACATTGATCGTCTCGCAGCAAAGTTCTTTCGCGAATACTAGAATTTTTTATAGTCTGTGTGTGTGTGTGTGTAGAATTCGTGAAGATCATTGCACTGTGTGCCTCTTGGAGCTCGCATATGTAGCGTACGCGTTGATGCTTTATCAGTGCTGGCATTTCATGTGAACCGGCCCTCGTTTGCTCGATTTAGAACATTTTTAGTCAATCTTTGTACCATAAGGTGCGCCAAAAAAAAACCTGTATTTCTGCAGACGAATTTTTCAACATAAATTGCTTCATCATTGTTTGTAGGCAACGACATTGCGGCTGTCAGATATCTTGTATTTGTTGTTGTTATTGTTTCCAGTGTGCTTGTAGCCGTTTCAAAAAGCGTCTGATGAAAGATTGCATCATACATTTGGGCTTCGCTGCTGCAAGTTGCACAGCTCCACGAACAAAGGCTGCATACGTACATACATATTTAGGCATTTGTATGTATTTATGTCTGGTTTCGTGCTGACGATTGGCGCGTTTTCTCGTCACAGCGATAAGTGTGGGGCTTTTCTAGATGGCGTCGCCGATAATTCCCCGCTGTCGTTTCAGCGATCATCGATGTGTTTTGAGTAGGAAGCATAGCTGTGCGAACTGGCAAAAGACAGACATAAATATATATTATTAATACAAACATACAAAGGTAGTGAAACAGAAGGAAGGCTGGCGTAGTAACAGCTGATTGCAACGTTAATCGTTTGCTTATTTCAACGGCTTTCAGGTGGAATCAGTGTAGCCACTTGAAACATTTTTTTCCGACAAAATCCGACCCTAACCGACCAAATTAAAAATTTGCGATATCTCTAAATTCTTTTTTAAATTACAATTTTATTTTTTAAGTAAACTTTTTTGTATTAATGAAAAGATATTCACATCACAAAACGGACCGAAATTCGTTTAACCGGATCAGCGGACCAAACTAAAAAATCTGACCAATTTTGGTCCGAAAAGACCAAAAGCGGCAACTCTGGGTGGAAAAGTTAGTTCTGTAAAATTGGCTGAAGTTAGTTTGAATGCGAAGGCTCGAAATTCATATCCAACCAATTTCAGGTACGATTGTAAAAGTGACTCCTTGATTTGTTTATAACCGTTTGATCAATTGCTCCACATTCAAATATGTAGTCAGGAGTGTCTAGAATAGAATTTCAGTCGAAACTTTATGCGCATTTCCTCCAAGTGTTAAAAGAAAAACACTTATTAAGGCGATGAAAATGCAACCCATCTGGCTGGAATCAGTTGTTATGATGAATTAGTCACTTTGGCGATCGAGAAAAGTACAGTCATCAATATGCAATTCAGAGAAGGCCACAACACAGTTTACTCTTTGGGTTTTGGCGTTCAGCCAGATCTCTGGCATTCAGCCATAAACATTGCATTAACCGCCATGAAATCTGCAAAATAAAAATGCATATATAATATATATATTTGCTTGAAAACTTTGTAGACAAAGAAACATAGAATTACACTGTATAACACAAATAAAATAACAAGGTTCTGACAACGGATTCTGGTTGAGAGGCTGACTTATGGTGAAATTTTCAACCAACATTTTTCCCATACACACTAACCCTCAAAAATCAAGTTTTGCAGAACATTTTAGTACCAATTTTTAATAAGTACGAAATAAGCACTGAAACACATTTTCAGTATTGTCTTATTTCTGGCATTCAAGTTAATTTCTGAGCTTTAATGTATTCAGAGACCTACAGTAGAATTTTATGGTGAATATTTTCGTGGTACATATATATTATCTTTAAAAAGTCCTGTTTTACAGGGCATTTTTGGCATTTTAGAAAAAAGGGTCAAATTGACCCATAAACATGGGAGCTACAGGGTCAAAATGCTCCACAAACATGTTCTTCGTAGTATTTTACATCAAATTGCTGAACACATCCTAAAATGTGAGGTAATATGGTTTTCATTTATTGATTCACCATAAGAATGTGCAAAAGGGGGAAAACTTTGTCCCCCCTAAAAAAGACGTAAACCTTCAAAACGCCGATACACGTACAGTGGACGTCCAATATAACGAATCTTATGTTGTACCACCAATTTGTTAAATCGAAAAATTCGTTAAGTCGATCGAACTTTTTTGTTGTTTTAAAGCATTTTTCATAAAGAAATAAGTTTAATATATTCAGTTTTTAAATATCTTGTTTTATTCCAGCATTTTTTAAATACAAATATTGCTATGTATGTACAGTTAAAAAGTCTTCGATGCGCGATTGCCTCTTTACCGCAAGTAAACTTTTCTGTATGGAAACTTTTCTTGATTGATTATTGAAATTTTCATTTTTAAATGAAAAAAGCCGACCGAACGCAACACAAATCCTGTGAAAATGATCAGCAATGCAAACAAACAGAATTTGAAAATGTTGGTAACTTGACGTAAATTTGAAAGTTTTAAAGTAACCAAAACAATTGAGGTACCGTTCACTTGACAAAACCAAACATGCATTGTTATTGTAAGGAATGTGAATGCTCAAATAAAAACAATTCGAAGGTTTCTTGGCGAGGTGAAAAACAACACAAATATTCGTTATATCGAATAGCAAATTTCACTTTCATTCGTAATATAGAACCATCAATGGAAAAAATTTGGCCGTACGTTAAATCGAAAATTCGTTAAATGGAAAGTTCGTTATACTGGACGTCCACTGTATATGTTTCTTTTTGCCCTCTGCCAGAATCCGTTGTCAGAACCTTGTTATTTAAAAAAAAAATTGATTTTGTTGTGCAGTGTTATCGATCTCTTCACAATGGGAATTTTCAGTGCCTTTGGTTCGAATCCCAATAGCTGATTTCTTTTACAAATTTCATATATAACATTCCAGTAGATTTTTAAAAAGCTACTCTGAAGTAATGATCTAATATTGGTCGAAGGGGTTAAACTTCGGTAAATGGTTCTGTTCAAATTTGAACGCCGCTAAAGCTAAAACTTTGTCCATGGTGCCCTACGCGTAGAAGTCGATTCAGCTGATTTGACTCTTCCTTGACTTTTTGGCGTCTGTCTGGCGTTCTGCTTCTTTCTTTATTCTGCTATAATTTTTATTGTACTGTCCTTGTATGTGTTTCTTTGTTATTGTGGCCACACTATCAGCAGATCGAACCTAAAGATTATGCGTCGATCAGCTCATTGGCAACAGTAGCGGCGTTCTGGCCAGACTTGTCAACAGGTTCTTGTTTACTCGCTGGCAGCCACCGTGGCTCACAACATAATTGCTTAGAAACACAAAATTATTTTTTTCATATTTCTACTTCATCGCCCTATTCTTGAGGGGTAATTGCGGCGCTCACAGATAACCGACACTTTGCTTTTTATTTTCCCCTTCTTTTTCTTTTGCTTCTTCTTTTTTCACACCTGTCTCTTTGTTCTCTTTGCAGGCGCAGCGGTGCCGCGTGGCCGCTGAAGACGCACAACTTCCGCCTGCTCGCCTGCCGCTTCCTGTCCGTGCAGTATGGCAACGCCGCGCAGCTCACACCCGCCGCCAAAACATACGTGGACGAGTGCGTTGCACTCTGCCAGCCCGACCGCATACACATTTGCGACGGCAGCGCGCAGGAGAGCAAAGTGCTGCAGCGGCTGATGCTGAAGCAGGGCACCATTATTCCGCTGCCCAAGTACGACAACTGCTGGCTGGCGCGCACCAATCCGGCCGATGTGGCGCGCGTCGAATCGAAAACGTTCATCTGCACCGAGCGCAAAGAGCAAACTGTGCCGCTGACAAAAGGCGGCACTGCCGGCGCGCTGGGCAACTGGATTTCGCCCGACGACATGCAGCAGGCCATCCAGGCGCGCTTCCCGGGCAGCATGAAGGGTCGCACCATGTACGTGATACCTTTTAGCATGGGCCCGGTCGGCTCGCCGCTCTCCAAGATCGGCATCGAGATCACCGACTCACCGTACGTGGTCGAGTCGATGAAGATTATGACGCGCGCCGGCCAAAATGTGCTGGAGCAGCTGCGCCGCGAGGGCGATCACTTTGTCAAGTGTCTGCACTCGGTGGGCATGCCCCAGAACGGCGTGACAGCGGTTCCCTCCTGGCCGTGCGATCCGGAGCGCACAATCATTCTGCACAAGCCCGACTGCAATGAGATCGTCTCGTACGGCTCCGGCTATGGCGGCAACTCGCTGCTGGGCAAGAAGTGCTTTGCGCTGCGCATTGGCAGCACCATTGCCAAGCGCGAGGGCTGGCTGGCCGAGCACATGCTGATCCTGGGCGTTACCAATCCCAAGGGCGAGAAGATCTACATAGCTGCCGCTTTCCCTTCCGCCTGCGGCAAGACCAATCTGGCCATGATGACGCCCACACTGCCCGGCTACAAGGTGGAGTGCGTGGGCGACGACATTGCATGGATGAAGTTCGACAGCAACGGCGACTTGCGCGCCATCAATCCGGAGAATGGCTTCTTCGGCGTGGCGCCCGGCACTGCCATGTCCAGCAATCCGGTTGCCATGAAAACCATATTTCGCAACACGCTGTTCACCAATGTGGCCGCCACCTCTGACGGCGGCGTCTACTGGGAGGGCATGGAGCAGTCCAACATCGAGGGCGTTTCAGTCACCGATTGGCTGAACCAGCCCTGGACCAAGAACACCGGCCGACCGGCCGCTCATCCCAACTCGCGTTTCTGCACGCCCGCAACGCAGTGTCCCATCATCGATCCGGCCTGGGAAGATCATCAGGGTGTCCCAATCAGTGCCATACTCTTCGGTGGACGGCGACCGGCCGGCGTGCCGCTGGTGTACGAGGCGCGCGGCTGGGCGCACGGCGTGTTTCTGGGCGCTGCCATGCGCAGCGAGGCCACCGCTGCGGCGGAACACAAAGGCAAAGTGATCATGCACGATCCGTTCGCCATGCGGCCCTTCTTCGGCTACAACTTTGGCGACTACCTCAAGCACTGGCTGAGCATGGAGCAGCGCGGCAAGTTGCCCAAGATCTTCCACGTCAACTGGTTCCGCAAGAGTGCCGACGGCAAATTTCTCTGGCCTGGCTTTGGCGAGAATGCACGCGTGCTGGACTGGATCTTCAGGCGTGTGAAGAACGAGCGATGCTTTGAAGAGTCGGCCATTGGACGGCTGCCCAGTGCAGGCGCACTGAACACGCAAGGACTGAAGGAGGCGGTCGACGTGAAGGAGCTATTCAATTTGCCCAAAGATTTCTGGCAGGCGGAAGTGGCCGCAATTGAGCAGTACTTCAAGACGCAAGTCGGCGACTATTTGCCGCAGGAGGTGGCGCAACAGCTGGCCGGCCTCAAAGAGCGCGTGGCAAAAATGTGAACAACTAAAGACTTTGAATTGAATTGTACTGAAGATAATTGTAAATAAATTTTAAATATTTTTTGTAATAAAAGGATTTTATAAATAAACAAAATGTGATGCCTTAGGAATGTGGTTTTGAGTTGGAAACAGAGACGGTAAATAATAATTATGGCAATTTTTTTGAACAAAAGAATCAAACTGAAGGAATCATCGGTGGTATGTGATGTGAGGAACTTAAATCATTTATTGTCAAAGTAGTATTGCAAATTCATATTTTATGATGATTTTATGTTCAAAAGATAAAAATTGTTATGATGTTTTTGCTTTTTTCGTTCCGTTTAAGAGCACGACGGGCCTTTTTTAAAGATTGTAAATATCTGAAATGATCTGATGGATGAAAACTTGAAAAAAGATTATGAAAAAGACTATCTTTTGTGGAATTCCAGGATTCTAGATTCAGCTTTCAGCAGCAAAATTCCTGGAATTATAAGTTGAAGTGTGCTTTTCAGCAATTTTGTGTGCCTTACCAGTCAACAAATCTCGGTCAACACTTCTTATTTTTAACGACACTTAAAGTGGCCTTAGAATTCTTTGATTATTTTCCTCTTATCTACGACTTTATATGGGTGAGGTGGTTGCTAACCGGCCACTTATGGCGCTGTTATAGATTATATGAACGAAAAAACATCTTGCAAAGAAATTAACACAATTTTTTCTACTTGTACTTGACACTTCTTCTTAAGCCGATTGTAAAGTTATTATCTGCAAAACTTAATATTTGTGCACGGTGGTCTTTTTGGTTTTTGTTATATCAGCTGTTTGAATGATTAAATCTAATATTAGCTATGGGATCTTGTGCACTTATGAAGAGATTGCACTTACGTCAGACAATCCTGATGCTTCTAATCCGATAAAACTTTTCGAAGATGGCGATGCTGTCGCAAAGTCCTCAAGTCATCGAGTTAATCAACATATAAAATGAATCTTGAATGAATCTTAAAGTTAAGTTGCTCTTGAGTATTCAGTTGCGTCACAATTTTTAATAATTACACATTTGAGTATTTAGGATTCACGATCTAAAATAAGAAGCTCACTATTTGACGTAACTAAAATTTTGATGAGACATAGAGTTGAGTGTTGTTTTGGATAATTCGATCAAGTCAGGTGATTGAAGAGAGATTTTAGATATTAGAAGTGGGTAAATGTGTTTAAATTGTGCTTTGGAAAATGGTACTGAAAAATTATATTTAAGAATAGAAATGATTGGAAATAAAACTGAGGTCTTTCAAAGTTTTGTTAAAAGTAAAAGTTTATATTAACCCTCATTCCCAGAATTTTAAAAGTAACATAAACCCAGAAGTGAGACTGTCAGTCTTATATGAGCTAAATTACTGAAAACATTTGTTTAAAAAGTACAAAAACTGTCTAAAATGTTAAATTTATAAATTCCATATAATTCTAACATTCCATTAGAGGATTACATAAAATAATGGAATCGAAAATCTTTTGGATTTATCACCATTTGAAATCTTTAGTAAGACTGTGAGGCTTACTTCTGGGAATTAGGGTTAAATATTTACTGATTTTTTTAGCACCTCCGCCTTAGTAATCCAGTGTGAAGTGGGCTCCCATTCCAGACGATTTTTTTTTTAAATGGTACAGAAAAATTATATTTAAGAGTAGAATTGATTTCAAAAGTAAAACTGAGGTCAGTAGAAACTTCGAGGAAAGTAGTACTAAAGATTTATTATAGGTCGTGGGTTCTACTCTCACTTAAGATTTTTCCAATTATACCCTTCTTTTAAATGTTTCCCAACCCATCAACATTTCCCAATTAAATAGTTTACCTTCATTCCTATCCTTCCCACTCCATTCACGGGATGAGCAGCACGAGACGGATCTTCATTTTTCAGTAGTCGCACAAGCGCAACAACAACCCCACCAGCAGAGACGGTACTCTGACCCATAGAAAACGACGTATCGCTTATCGCTTAAAGACACAAACCCTCTGCTACCACCAACCTGTCGAAAAACGTTCAACATACGGAAGTGTCATTACTGGGGGACGGTCGCTTTTTGAATTTTTGAAGTCAGTTATATATTTGTCGTTTCGTTCGTAATCGATTGAGATTTTAAGTCTCTTCATGATTTTAGTGGCTTCCAGATCTTTCATGCTGATATCCCATCAATCACTCACCAAACACATTTCAGAATACACATTTCAACCAGTTTTCTTGACATTTTCACATAAAAAAAAATAGTGAATAATCAAACTAGTTTCATCTGAAATCGAAAGCCACAAGTGAACACCAGAAATTTGAATTCTGTACCTGAAAAACTATTTTCAATTCGAGCTTTTCACGATTGACGTAAATGCATATTTTTCAGTCTATAACTAATAACAACCCGCCACTAGACATAATAAAATGCAATTAGTTAAAACAAAAGAGTACAATTCTGTCGCATCTCTTATCAGCAAAGAGCGAAAGCAACAACTGGCAAACAAGAAATACAAGTTTATTGAAATAACAAACTTTTTACAATTCTAATAAAAAGCAAAAGTTGGTCCTTGTTTAATTTATGCGGCACTGAAGGAGGCAAAGCGACAAGTTGAAAAACCGGCCTTTCGATAAAGTTGAAACAATCATTAAACATTTTCTTGTTGTTAAATATTTGAAATAACTGTATTTATTTGCGTAGAAATTGCGTAGAAATCGAGTAGATTTATGAACCTGTTAAAAAGTTTAAAATGAGTAAAATTAAATTGTATAAAATTGTGTGTGTATGGATTTAATATGTGTGTAGTACCGTATATGTTTTTATTTGATGAATGATGTGGCGTATTTACATATTTTGTTTTTTTTTTTTTTATTTATTTTATTTTTTTATTTTATATATTTTTATAAAATATATATTATAAAAATATTTTTTTATATTTTTTATTTATTTATTTTCTTTTGGTAAACTGTAGAAAACTATTAAGTCCAGAGTAAATTGTTCTAATTATTAGAATGTGGTGCCAATATTTGGGTAGGTCTGCACAAATTTCTATAGAAAAATTCTTTCTCAACATTTATGCGGATATTCCCATGAGGCAGTTGAGTGACTGGCTTAATTTTCTTTGAAACAGAAATGTCGTAAACAAATTTTTTCAAAAAATTTTATCGTATAGGTACCGAAAACTTTTAAATGACAATTGGCAGAAATGTTTTTGGCACCTTTTCAGTTGAGTCATTTTGTGCTGTAGAAAACAGAAACCAGCGCACTTCGAGTAAACATCCAGCGGCTACTCTGGGGTTTCTATATCTTCCGTATTCACGGTGAAGCTTCGGCGAAAAAGGTGTTCGACGCGGTAGTTAAGGATCGAGGGCCAAGAGGGAGCCGTGTCTTCAGTGGAAGGACCAAGTGTAGGACTTGCTTAGGATATAATGAATGATCTCATTAAGGAAAATTTAATTAACACTTAATTTGTATGCTTTTCACTACCACCAAATAAAGTTCGTGATTAGTGGAAAAATATTCATATATCACTGAATGTATTTAGTGGAGCGTGAAGCGTATAGTGCAGTGAAGCGTATAGTGCACTATAAATTAAGTGCAAAACTTTAATGTCTGGACTGTAGTTTAGCAAATTTAGTGATTTGTAAAATTTTGAGCTATCACAACTTTATTTTGTGGTAGTGGAAAAAGTTCCAACAGACCCCGTAGGAATATAAAAAAGAAAAGTTCCCATGTCTGGTTGAAAGTTAGAAGATTTATTTCCACCGCAAGTGACAAAATTGCATAGAAAAAATTCAGCATAACAAAGATACAAAACGTTTGTCAACCAAAACAAGTTTATACCTTAACAAGTTTATAACTAAAATTAGGCCAATGTAGTTATAACCTAAAATCATGTTATTTAGGTTAGTGCGTTATGGCCTATATGGCCCGTTGTGATACTACAATCCTACCCACAAAACTGCGTTTTCAAAATGTGTTTTAATACACATTTCAAATGGAAGCGAGACCTTACTTACGTTCACTGAAATATAGTTAGAAACTCTACTGCAAACTAAGTACTAAATAGTCAAGTTAAGTACTCATATCGACCACTAATTGCTGAATAGCTAATTTATTTCAATTAATCAATCAATCAATCAATCAATCAATCCATCAATCAATCAATCAATCCATCCATCAATCCATCAATCAATCAATCAATCAATCAATCAATCCATCAATCAATCAATCAATCAATCAGTCAATCAGTCATTCAATAAATCAGTCAATCAATCAATCAATCAAACAATCAATCAATCAATCAATCAATCAATCAATCAATCAATCAATCAATCAATCAATCAATCAATCAATCAATCAATCAATCAAACAATCAATGAATGAATGAATGAATCAATCAATCAATCAATCAAACAATCAATGAATGAATGAATCAATCAATCAATCAATCAATCAATCATTCAATCAGTCAATCAGTCAATCATTCAATCAATCAATCAATTAGTCAATCAATCAATCAATCAATTAGTCAATCAATCAATCAATCAATAAATAAATAAAGCCATAAATCAATCAATCAATCTATCATTTAATCAAATAATCAATCAATCAATCAATAATTCAATCAATCAATCAATCAATCAATCAATAAATCAATCAATCAATTTCGTTTAGATCAATTCGACTGCTACCAATTCTTGAATCTCCATCACTCAAGGATGCAAAGGATATCCAAATGAATCCATGAGATAAATTTTTCACTGGTTTAACTGAGGCTACTTGCTCTTAATTGTGTTAATGACCTTAATTTTACCTAACGTTAGCAGTCCAAGAGATCGGCCACTCCACAACAAAGTTGTGGTCCAAAGATTAACAACAAATGAGAGTAGGATTATTTGCGTTGTAAGCACACATTTCGTAGGTGATTTTATTTGTTAATGGACGCAGAAAAAAATATAATGCTTGCTAAATAGGAATCGGCTTGGAAACGCGTGGTGTGCTTGTGGACATTGTTCTAATTTGTTTGTTTGGTTTTTGTTCTTTGGACATTTGGTGCGTGGCGCCGGAGACACAAATTTATTGCTTAAGACAACAAAACACTTTTGCCTAATGTGATGATAAATAAACAACAACAACAATAATAGGCGGAAAGGCAAGTAAATAAATGAGTGTAGAAAGGAGCGCACACTAAATGGCCGCTGATGCTAGCAGCGTGCGAGGTGAAGACTGTGTCTGGGGATCACAAAGGCGTAGAGGAAATGTCGGCATCGGCGGCAATGATGTCGATTTCGGCATGCTGGCGTGACCCGTATGAGGATGCATGTGATTTTCCGGCATTGTTCCAAGAACACATGGACCATACATCGACACGTGTGTGTGTGTATGGATGTGAATGCCAGCAGACAACAACGCACGCACATGCCGGCAAATTTGTTTTGTTCTGCAGGGAAAACGCTCGAGTGTGCAACGAGAAGCGTGTGGCATTAAAGTTGTTATTGTTGTTTTCGTTTATATATTTTTGTTTGTTTATTAGCATTATTGTTTTTTCGGCGTTTGTTTTTTGTTCAATTTTATTTCATGTTTTTGTTGCTGTCTTTATTTTTGTTCTCGGTCTTTTTCGCGTATTAATGCGCTGTCTTGCGCGAAAAATTGATAATTACTATAAACGATTTATAGTATACACGCTTCTACTATCATTGCTGTTTTGTGTTTCTACGTTTCGAAATTGTATTTCTTTGTCGATTTTTCGTGTTCCCATTTTGTTGTGTTTTGTATTTTGATAAATACGAAATTTCTCAAAAATACTACGACGAACCATAAAAAAAATATGCGAAATCATTTTGGAGGAGCGTTTGGTGGCTGACAGAAAAACTAGCTCATAAAAAATTATACGAAAACACTTTGACTTTCAAATCACCTGATAGCATTCAATGCAATCTAAATTTAGTGGGGCTCGTTGCTGTTTGTTGTTTTTGCTGGATATTTCTGGCACTCGTATTTACAACAAAGCAACCAGCCAGCCAACCAACCGGTAATTTTTGAACACAATTCAACAGCTGTTCGCCACACACCACCCGAGTACGAAGTCTATCCGATATTTTTGGTGTGTTGGTGGCGATGGCAACGTTCGTTTTTTGACTCTCTTTTGGCAGTTAATTTTCTCGCTTTAAAAAACCTAACTTATATTGTTGTTGTTTGTTATAGCTTGTCGTGTTTAAATTCTTAATTAGGCATTTTTGGGGCGTATGCTCCATTTGCGTGTGTGTGTGTTTGTGTGTTGAAGTACACACACAAACATATTTACTTGCTAAACACGCAGCCAAGTGTCAATAAAATCATAAAATGTAAAATGAAGAAAAAAATATAGAAAACTAGAAAAATAAAAACAAAATTTGTAAGCACATTTTATAAAGTGTTGTGCTGCTTATCAACAACTTTTTCGTCGTTTTAAAATAATGTCAACAGTTTTTATTGCAGAATACATATGCCAGAAGAAATAGTACAGTCTTAGGAAAGTATTAACAACAAAGTACAAAAACAAAAGTATCAGCTAGAGAACACATTTGAAAATGTTTATTACGCTTTTGACAAAATTTTAATTATATTTGTTTATTTTGATAATAAAAATTAATAATTGATCAACAATTGTACTAATTAATAACTAAATAATAATAAATTAAATATTACCACAACATTAACAAAATAATTAAACACAATTTTATGTCGATTTAATTAATTAAGTATTGTGCAAAAACCAAAATTTAGTAACCATTATTTTATATCAATTTAATAATTAAATAAATTACATTTTTTAGTAACAAATTACTTTATTTTATTTGAATTTAAGTTAAATATATGTATTTTTTTAATTAATTAATTCATTCATTTTATTTAATTTTAATTTACATTAAACAAAACTAAAATAAAATTTAATTAAATATTATGCAAAAACTAAAATTTAATAAATATTAATTTTTTATCAATTCAATAAATTGAATATAACTACATTTATATCAATTTAATAATTAAATAAATTACTTTTTTTAGTAACAAATTACTTTATTTTATTTAAATTTAAGTTAAATAAATTTATTTTTTAATTAATTAATTCATTCATTTTATTCAATTTTAATTTACATTAAACAATACTTATATAAAATTTAATAAAATATTATGCAAAAACCAAAATTTACTAAACATTAATTTTTTACCAATTCAATAAATTGAATATAACTACATTTATATCAATTTAATAATTAAATAAATTATTTTTTTTAGTAACAAATTACTTTATTTTATTTAAATTTAAGTTAAATACATTAATTTTGTAATTAATTAATTCATTAATTTTATTCAATTTTAATTTACATTAAACAAAACTAATATAAAATTTAATTAAATATTATGCAATTCCAAAATTTAATAAACATTAATTTTTTACCAATTCAATAAATAACTGAATTTTTTTTTAATTAACAAATTACTTGTATTCTATTTAAATTTATTTTAAATGAAATTAACTTGTAGTTAATTTTGTAATTAACTAATTTTTTTAATTTTTATTTTATTCAAACAAAATCAATTTCAAAATTAATTATTAAATAAAAATAATCTGTAAATTATCATTATTTAACATAATTTTTCAATTAAATCAAAAATCATATTTATTAAATCATTTGTATTTTAATTATCTATAAAACAGTTCGATTTAACTCAATTATTTTATGAATTAAATAAACAAACTAAATATGCTAAAATAACATAAAAAAATAAAAAAAAACATAAGAAAAATTAAACAATGAAGAAATGAAAATGAAAAAAAGCAGCGCAATAAATAATTCAATATAATTTTTTCTTATTCACACAAAAAATGTTTTGAAAATATCAAGCAAAAATAGTTTATAAATTATAATAATTAAAAATAAAACTTCTTTACACCAAATTAAAAAAAAAAATTAAAAAAAATCAATAATTTTCCAAATATCGAAAATAGCTGAAAAAGCTATAGATTTATAAATTATTAAAGACAAAAAGAATTCGAAAATATCAGAAAGAGTCTAAATGGTTCATAAATATTTTAATAATTTATTTTTATACTTTACACCACAACCTAAAAAAATAATATAAACAACATACTTAAATAATATCAGTTCCAGTGTTGCCAGATACCTGAAATGACTTTCTCCTAAATCGTAAAAAATACTGAAATTTCCTCCCAAAAGTTAAAAAAATCTCATACATTTTCATTCATCATTTTTTTATTTGCGTCAATTTAAAGGAATTAAACTTCTTCTTCTCTACAAAAATAAAAATATATACATGTAATTTTTTAATGCAATCTTTCTTTATTCATCTTCAGCTTAACAACAAAAACTTAACAAAAACGAAACATATAACAAAAAAATTAAACAAAAAGTGCCATTTTTGGCGGGATTTCGTTTCATTACATTTTGTAAGCTTACAAATTTTTAACAATATAGGGTGCTTTGACCACCAAAATAGTTGCCAGAATATGTTTTGTTGCTATCATACTTCTTTATCCATAAATTTCCCAAAAATCCACTAAGGATCTAAAAAATCCCCTAACATAAAATAGAAATCTCCTAAACTTTCTCGTAAACAATTCTTCCTCCTCGAAATTCCCCTAAAAGGCCAAGAATCTCCTAAATCTAGCAGGAAATCTCCTGATCTGGCAATACTGATCAGTTCAAGAAATGAGCAAGCAAAAAATTTAAATGCAAACCAAAAAATATATCGAAAATATAAAAAAATATCAATATCAAATGTTTTTACACAGAATTAAAAAAAGAAATTATTTCTTAAATATTGAAAAGTGAAAAATGAAAAGAAAGAAAAAATGATTTATGAATATTTTATTATTAAAACAAAATCACAGAAAATTAAAAAATAAAACAAAATAAAAAAAATAAATAAATAAAATAAAAGAAATTAACAAGCAAAACATTAAAATACAACAAAATAAACAAAATACATAATAATAAACAAAATAAAAAAATATCAAAGAAATACAGTTATCAATTAAAAGTAAAATGTCTTTGCGCCCAATTAAAAAAACAACAATTACAATTAATACTTAAATAATAACATCAGTTCATGAAATGAACAAGCAAAAAATTAAAATACAATAAAACTTGATTGCTAAACAAACCAAAAAAATATATCGAAAATATAAAAAAAAATATCAATTGCAAGTCAAATTTTTTTAAACATAATTAAAAAAAAGGAATAATTTCTTAAATATGGAAAAGTGATAAATGAAAAGAAAGAAAAATGGTTTGTAAATATTTTATTAACTAAACAAATTTCACAGCAAATTCAAAAAAAGAGCCGATATAGTTTATAAATATTTTAATTACAACCCAACAAAAGCATCAATGCACAAAAGCCCAATGAATATGGAACATAATTTTATATATTTTTAGTTTAATTAAATTAATTACTTTGTATTAATAGGTAATAATTTCATTAACATTAAAACCAAATTTATACAACTAAACTTAATCGAATTAATTAATGATTTCAATCAAATAACATTCCAGCAATGGCCAAAATATAATAACAAACAAACATCAGCTTAAATACGCAGCAACTACCAGTTCCACGAAAATAATAAACAATTTGTAACAACAACAACACGATTAGCACGAAATTCAACTCGTAGTACAACTAAAAACAATAAACTACAACCACAAAAACAATAACACTACAGTTTCCTAAAATACGTCAAAGTGGTAAAACAACAATCAATAACCAAAAAAAAAAACGACCGCAGTAAAAACCTATGATCCCAACAGCTAAACTCTTGAATAATGTAACCTCTTTTCCAACCCAACTGCTGCAGCTGCTTGTTCTTCCAGCGAAACCGCAGCGATAGCAGCGACTGTTCGAGGCCTGTTGCCATGCTCTGCCAACTCGTAAACATACAAATAAAAAACACAAATACATACACACACATTCACACCAGCCAAACAGGCCGAGTCATACCAACAATGCGAAACGACAACAAAAGCTAAAACCACAACAATTATAACAGCCACACTTGTCTGAGTAGACGAGCCTCCAATGTCTACACCAATCAGCGCGCTACGCTTGACCCCTCTTGGCGCGTACCAAGGCACACCACAGCGCCAAAACGAAATGATCGAGCAACCACAACAACAACAACAACAGCAAGAACAGCAGCAACTCTGACGAACCTGCCTGTTTACGGCGCTCTCGTATAGACACAAGCGTGGGGAGACCGACAACAACAACAACAATAACATCAATTATAACAACAAAATGAAAAAGTAAAACTGTAGCGTAGTAACGCACACACGAGCAACGTCGTTCGTCCGTTGAGATAACGAGTCCATTGGCAAGTCCGCTTGCCTGGCGCGGGCTGGGTGGCTGACTGGTTGTTGCGTCCATGGGCTCGCATATAAAAAGCCGCCGCGCGCTCAGTGCGACATCAGTTACTCGTGTCTTGAGTAAATGGAAAGATCAAGTGAGCAAATCAGTGGTCTGAGAAGTAAATTGAATTTCGACAAGAAACTCTGGCGAAACATATGAAAATACAAGAACAATAAAAGTCAAAAATTTGTGAAAAAGCAACTACGCTTGTGATATAAAAATTGTGATTTTTTTGTATTTTTTCTAATACAAAATTGAAAAAAAAAGTGTTTGCGCACCAGAACAAAAGCAAATCAAATAAAAACGTTCTAAAGTCCTTCAGTTACGTTCGAGAAATACACTAAAGCAAAATGCCTGAAATCATCGAACAAAGCAAACAAGTGTGAGTATACTTTTCGGTTTGAACGACCCACATTCGTTAAAGAATTTTGTGCAATGAGATTTTTTAGAAAACAATAATTTATTAAGTGCAATGTTCAAAGGACTTTTTCAAAGTGTAGAGCAATGAATTTTGCAAATTTATTTGAGTCCATAGAACTTCTCTCTAATTTTTTTCTCTACTCTCAAAATTGCACTTCAAATCCTTAGACACGTCTGAAATGTCGTTTTTCCTTCCAATTTACTAATTTTCACTTTCTTTTGTCACTTGCAGCTCTGCTGGCACCTGTCCCTCACAGCAGCAGCAAAACAAGAACATCCAAAACAATTGTGGCCTCTACAGCCACATTCGCGGCACGAATGTCTCGTACGGCGATGTCTCGCTGCTGACGCCCGGCGTCAGGGCGTTCGTCGAGGAGTCGATGGCCCTCTGTCAGCCCGATCAGGTGCACATTGTCGACGGTTCCGAGATGGAGAACAAGATGCTGCTGAAGATCATGCTCGAGGCCGGCACCATTATTCCGCTGCCCAAGTATGAGAACTGCTGGCTGGCACGCACCAATCCCGCCGATGTGGCGCGCGTCGAATCAAAGACGTTCATCTGCACCGATCACAAGGAGTCCACCATTCCCACGCCCAAGGACGGCGTCCAGGGCACTCTCGGCAATTGGATGTCGCCCGCCGACATGGACAAGGCCATCCAGGCGCGCTTCCCCGGCTGCATGAAGGGCCGCACCATGTACGTGGTGCCGTTCAGCATGGGCCCTGTGGGTTCGCCGCTCTCCAAGATCGGCATTGAGATCACCGATTCGGCCTATGTGGTTGCATCGATGCGCATCATGGCGCGCATGGGCACTGCGGTGCTGGAACAGCTGCGCAAGCACGAGGAGTTTGTGCGCGCACTGCACTCGGTTGGCACGCCCGCCAACGGTGTAGTTGAGCGCACATCGTGGCCCTGCGATCCGGAGCGCACAATCATTCTGCACAAACCCGCCGACAATTTGATCGTTTCGTACGGCTCCGGCTACGGCGGCAACTCGCTGCTGGGCAAGAAGTGCTTTGCGCTGCGCATTGGCAGCACCATTGCCAAGCGCGAGGGCTGGCTGGCCGAGCACATGCTGATCCTGGGCATCACCAATCCCAAGGGCGAGAAGAAGTACATCACTGCCGCCTTTCCGTCTGCTTGTGGCAAGACCAACTTGGCCATGTTGAACCCCTCACTGCCCGGCTACAAGGTGGAGTGCGTGGGCGACGACATTGCATGGATGAAGTTCGACAGCAACGGCGACTTGCGCGCCATCAATCCGGAGAATGGCTTCTTCGGCGTGGCGCCCGGCACCTCGGTGGAGACCAACCCCATTGCCATGGCGACCGTCTTTAGAAACACCATCTTCACCAATGTTGGCTACACCTCTGACGGTGGCGTCTACTGGGAGGGCATGGAGAGCAGCGTGGCACCCGGCGTACAGATCACCGATTGGCTGGGCCAACCATGGAGCAAGGACTCTGGCAAGCCAGCCGCCCACCCCAACTCACGCTTCTGCACACCGGCCGCCCAGTGCCCCATCATCGACTCGCACTGGGAGGATCCACAGGGTGTGCCGATCAGCGCTATGCTTTTCGGCGGACGTCGTCCCGCCGGCGTGCCGCTGGTGTACGAGGGACGCAGCTGGACGCACGGCGTCTTCATTGGCGCTGCCATGCGCAGTGAGTCCACCGCTGCGGCGGAACACAAAGGCAAAGTGATCATGCACGATCCGTTCGCCATGCGGCCCTTCTTCGGCTACAACTTCGGACACTATGTGCAGCATTGGCTGAGCATGGAGAAGCGCGGCAATGTGCCGAAGATCTTCCATATCAACTGGTTCCGCAAGGGCGCCAACGGCAAGTTCATGTGGCCCGGCTATGGCGACAACAGCCGCGTGCTCGAGTGGATCTTGCGTCGCTGCAACGGCGAAGAGTGCTACAGAGACACGGCCATTGGCCATGTGCCCGCCAAGGGACAATTGAACTTCAGCGGCATGAAGGGCGATCCCATCGATGAGGCGGAGCTGTTCTCGCTGCCGAAGGACTTCTGGGTGGAGGAGGCGGCCGAGATTCGCAGCTACTTCGAGTCACAGGTGGGCGCCGATTTGCCGAAAGAGATCTACGCCGAACTGGATCAGCTGCAGCAGCGCATTGCGGCCATGTAAACGAATTCGCCGTGAAAAGCGTGGAAAGTGTGCAAATGCAATATGAAGCGAACAACAACAATCGCTTGTCATTTAACACATTGATGAGACCTGAGACAGCAAGCAAGCTGCCAACTGAAAAGGCATATAAATCCGGATTTTGTGCGAAAATTATTTATTTTGTAATATGATGTATGAAAAACAATTATTAATCTTTAAGTACTGACTGTAAATATTTTTTATATTACTATAAAATATTTTTAAATATTTAGCTTTAAGCGCATATTCAAACACTTTATTCATAAACACAAATATTCATAAAACAAATCATAAATCTAAACAAAAAATAAAAGTGTGCCATGAAATGCATTTAATCAGAAAACAAAATTACTAAAGCTTTTTTATTCTCTCTGTGACGGGTTTGTAGTGAACAAAAAAGTGACTTATGACGTAGTAAATTTTTTATCTTCATGTGTGCATATAGCATTCGTTATGCCATAAGTAGTCAATAATTCATTACTTTGTTGCACACAGTGGAGCGCACACGATTTCATTTTGAGGGGAAAGGGGCGTGTACATAAAACATAACTTTTGAGCCCAATACCATTTGAAACCAGGGACCGGAAATAACAGTTATTTATGAAAACTATAATTGAAAATTTTACTATGAAGGAAAAATCATGCAAATAAATGAAACATACCAATACATTTCTTTTCGCACGGAGAATCAAATTTGGCAATAAACTTTTTTTTTTTATTTTTACGGAAAAATTAAAAAATAAGAATTATTTATTTATATTTAAAAAATCCTTTAATAACAATTATTTTTGATTTTTTTCATATTAGTCCACAAAAAACAGTTTTATTTCGATTTTTATTTTAGTTGTCCTATGATAACAATTATTGGTGACTTTTATTTTTTCAGTCATCAATAAAAATCATTCAGTGACTTTTCTTTTTTAAGTCATCAATAAAAATCATTCAGTGACTTTTATTTATAAAAGTCATCAATAAAAATCATTCAATGACTTTTATTTTTTAAGTCATCAATAAAAATCATTCAGTGACATTTATTTATAAAATTAACAAAAATTAAATCCAGTGTGCGCCGTTGCAGGCAATATTTATATTTTGAAATTGGAAATCCATGTATATAAAAATGACTATTTATTGAACATTTCATATGGGAAGTTAAAATGACTCCTTATGAGCATTTGAGGTATTTTTTGCAAAATTGCCGTAAAAATGTTTGTTACCAAAATTTTACTTTTTTTGTTTGAGTTAGCATTACAAATTAGTAGGAGTCACGGAAGAGTTTCTTTCAAACAGCAATGTCATAAAAATTATAATAACTCCTCTTTGACTCCCTTCGGCATTCTAGTGTTAAACATTTTTCTTTTTCCTTTTCCATTATAGAACACTTTGGGCATTTGGAAACTTTCTAAAAAAAACAAAACATCTTCATTAAATGATTGACACGTTTTTACTTGTTGTAAAGTGGGGATCAAGATTAGGAAAAATTGTAGTATACACATTTAGTAAACAAAAAACATAGAAAAGTCAAAGATCGAAAAGGTTACGTGGAAAAAAGTGGCAACTTTCGGCAGCTTGAAAGGGCACTTAGGCCAAACTGGGGCCAATGTAGAACCACAGGATCGCCTAACCTCTTCTTTTAGGTCACAAACCTCCGGTAACTGGTGATCAAGAATTTTTAATATTTGATGCAAACTTTGGATATATCGGCGAGATTGATCATTGGAAAGAATCCCAAGCGCTTTTCCTCTTTTTCCCACAAAGCGTTTGACAGAGCCGAAGTAAGTGGAGAATGGTTCTTCTTGTGGCATTGTCTGAGTGGATGACCCAGTCCTTGTGTCTTCTCACGTTGCTGCGAAATATGCAATGACCGATGATAACCACGAAAATAATTCCAAGTGTGCCTTCTTTGAATCTTAGCAGACATTAAAAAGTTGACATATTTGGTAAAGTTTATTTTCCAAAACATTTTTACGAGGGTTGCCTTTTATGTTTCGGGATTTGGCCACTCTGGTGGTGCAATCTGGAAACTGACAGCTGTATCGTAAAGTTGGACATTTTTGAGGTTATAAGTACTCAGAACATTTTGACATACGAGCGCTATTTATATTATTTACAGTGAGTTGAAAAATTCAATCGACACGAGTCTTTTTTTGAGCAGTTGACAAATTGTGTGGGATCCAACGCGAACAAATTTTTTTTACAGTCAAATGTTCATGCAATATTGAATGTATGCTGGTCCCACTAATGCCTAAAGTTGTCTCAATCTCACGATAGGTCACATGACGATCTTGGAATATCAGTTCGCGCACAGCATCAATGGTTTTCGGAACAACAACTGATTTTGGACGACCTTCACGAAATTCGTCTTGGAGTGAACTACGACCACGATTGAATTCACCATACCATCGATAAACACTGGTCCTTGATGGAGCTTTATCACCGAAAATTAAATTAAGTTCATCTATGCACTATTGCTGAGTTAATCCACGTCGAAAGTTGTAAAAAATGATCGCACGAAAATGTTCACGATTTAATTCCATTTTTGGGCCGAGATGAATTTTTCAACTCACTGTAAATAATATAAATAGCGCTCGTATGTCAAAATGTTCTGAGTACTTATAACCTCAAAAATGTCCAGCTTTACGATACAGCTGTCAGTTTCCAGATTGCACCACCAGAGTTGCCAAATCCCGAAACATAAAAGGCAACCCTCGTAATAGCAAATAGAACACAATACTATCACCTTCTGTCCGGACTCCTTTTCGTGCAAAGAAGAGGCGGGAATGGAAAAAGGGTCACATCGATCATAACTATGATACCGCAAACTACACAGATGGCCCCAAGATGGAGTATGGTATAGGGGCAGGAATCATCTCCAGACGGCTGGGGGTGAGCATCTCAATCGACTCCCAAACGTTGAAAGTGTCTTTCAGGCGAAAGTGTTTGCGATCAGAGAGCTTGTAGAATGGCACTAATGGACACCCTAGGATGGAGATGGACCTACTATCCGATAGTCTAGTTGGTTACAATTTCATCGAGACTAGTTTGCGAATGCAGAGAGGCTCTCACAGAGCTAGCTCATCGGTTCAAGGTTATCTTGATTGAGGAAGGGGCACAACAATATCGAAGGTAGCGAATGAGCTGAACGAAGAAGATCTGCTCTTAATGAGAGTGAAACGCTGATGGCTCACACTCTACTAAGCTCAATCAAGAGTGCGGCCTCCGAGAACTTCCTTGCGAACAATAAATAGTTTATAATGAAATCCTGCAGAATCAGCAAATCACTTTGGCCCACAGTAAGAGCAGATGCGGTACTGCGGTAATTACGGGTCCCCGGAGCATTGGTGAACATGCTGCAAAAATGGGCATTCCGCACAATATCTGCTGCCACAGTTGCGAAAACGCGGGCGAAAAAAGCCATCTACCACTTCCTCTGTGCCTGCTCGTCGCTATCAAGAAGATGGTGGAAGATGTTGGGATGTGGGGCACACTGGGTTCGCTCCTTGCCTTCATTTATCACTTCGAGTGGCTATAAAGAGAGTTTGCCGAAAGGGCTAATCACTTAAAACAGTATTAACTGAGAATAGTGGCAACAAAACAATCATCCAACCAACTCTAACCACAGATCACGGTTTACAGCCTTGGATCCGCGTCGTTCCTTTCCTTGGAAAGTATTGCGGAGCAAAAAGGCGGCGACTTACTTAGATTTACCAAAAAGTTCTAAAAAAAACTACATATAGGTCTGGAACTCCAGAATCTTGGTACCACTCACCAATCAATCACCCAACCATCCCACCATCACCTACCGTTTTTTGCAATTTATTTTTTAATTTTTATTTATTTTTTTGTATTTATTTTTTAATTAATTTTTTTAATTTTTTTTCTATTACAAATTTTCCATTATCAAAATGGTAAATGCATCTCTTCGAATAACATCGATCGCACTAAAGTATGCAACACTCAACACTCGTAGCGTGCAAGCAGATTCGTGAGTGTCTGCCTGTTGCAAGTTTTTCGCTTTATCGCAGAAAAGCTTTCGGGTGACCAGCCGTGCGCACTGGAAGCGTAAAAGCGCTTCGAACGCTTTCCAGCACCCTCTCCCGGCCAGCTGAACGCTGCCGTACAGGGAAATACTGAAAGGGAAAGCCCAACAGTGCCAAGGCAGCAGCCAGCACTAGCCATTCAAATAGTCAGGAAGCCAGCGCAAATATTTGCAGTTCGACTTGGGCAACGCGACCGAACACATTCGTGGCGGCTAAAAGCAACCAAAACGCGGCGCAACAATTTCGCAAAAGAAAACAAAACAAAAATCGAACGCAAAGTGTGCTGGCCTGCAAGCCAATGTTAGACTGTGTGAGTGCGCGCGCGTGTGTCTGTGTGTGTGTTTGTGGTGAGCTGGTGGAGGATTGACTAAAAAGGAGAATATTAACAGCAACAATTTGCAAAGATTGGAATAGCAGCAGCAACAGGAAAGTGAATTGAATTGGCGCAAAGCGAAGCGAAGCGGAGTGCAGCGTGGCGGCAGGGAGGCAGATAGCCAGAATCTAGCTTCGAATGTGTTTGGGGCCAGCGTTGAGCACAGCATACTTTGAGGCGCTTCAATTAGACCGCCACCAGCAGCAGCGCGAGCGAGCAACAGTCGCAAACGCAACCAGAGCAACAGATACGCGAACAAATGGTAAATAAAACAATTAAGCGGCTGGCACTAGAAAATGTCCGAAACGACAGCGAGGCCGCCGTTAGTCGGGGTAATGAAGTGTGGCTGGTCGTGGTCGACGGTCCGTGGGATTGTAAGGGCTTACTGGCGTTAGGGTTGCTCACACACACACACACATATTGGTGTATATATGCGCACATTTAAAAAGGATTACACGTTGTTGCAACACTTGTTGCTTGTTGGTTGGGTTGTTTGCCGGGCTAATTCTTGATTGCAAATGACTTTTTCACTCGTCGGCGGAGCGCTGGCTGCAGCAGCTGGTTTGGGATGACGACGGATCTCAGTGGAAGTGTAGATATTGGACAGGTATAGAATTTGAAGAGGGCAAAGTGGGTGGCAGGGGATTGGTTATTGTTTTGTTGCCCTTGGCACTGCTGCTGGCAGTGAAAATGTGAATGTGGGAGCTGAAAGTGATGAAGTGTTGCACAAGCTGGCTGTGGCTGAAGAAAAAAATAACAACTGAAAAAAGTCAATTGAAGTGAATGGAGGACTCAAGGGCGAAAAATGATTAAATAAGATGGTGGTGAGAAGAACGAGAGCAGGCGAAAAGAAAGCAAAAAATCACTGGTGAAGTAGCAGAAAAATAAAACCAAACAATGAGCGATGGATAACGAATCGAAGCAAGCAACTTAAAGCCAGTCAGTGAACGAATATTATGAATGGGAAAAGACGAATATGTATGTATGTATGTATGTATAGAAAAGTGAATACTTAAAGATGTTTAGCAAAAGGAAAATTAGGTAGAAATAAATCACAAGAAGCCAATGAAATTGAACTGAAATTAAAATTGGCGATGAAAAGAGGCCAAAAATATATTGAGACAGTAAGGGGATTTAGAAGGAAAGAGGGGGAAGGAAAGGGAAGGGAAGGGAAGGGAAGGGAAGGGAAGGGAAGGGAAGGGAAGGGAAGGGAAGGGAAGGGAAGGGAAGGGAAGGGAAGGGAAGGGAAGGGAAGGGAAGGGAAGGGAAGGGAAGGGAAGGGAAGGGAAGGGAAGGGAAGGGAAGGGAAGGGAAGGGAAGGGAAGGGAAGGGAAGGGAAGGGAAGGGAAGGGAAGGGAAGGGAAGGGAAGGGAAGGGAAGGGAAGGGAAGGGAAGGGAAGGGAAGGGAAAGTAAGGGAAGGGAAGGGAAGGGAAGAAAAAATAGAGTAGGATGGCAAGATAAGAATAATAGGAATTGTAGCAAAAGTAAAAATAGTAATTAATCGAAACGTAATAAACGAAAATATGAAACCGTGGGTTAATTGGCATCATTGGTTTGGTAAGAGAAGAAAACATTATATACTGCATTATAATTCTATTTGAATTTATTTAAATTAGAGACGCTAGTTTGAAATTTAGCAAGAAAAAAAGATTTAAAAAATTCAATTATATTTCTATTCGAATTTATTTAAATTAGAGACGTTAGTTTCAAATGTAGCAAGAAAAAAGATGAGAAACGAAAGAGAAGAAAAAATTTAATTATATTTCTATTCGAATTTATTTAAATTAAAGAAAGAGAAGAAAACATTGAATTATATTTCTATTCGAATTTATTTAAATTAGAGACGTTAGTTTCAAATGTAGCAAGAAAAAAGATGAGAAACGAAAGAGAAAAAAAATTGTATTATATTTCTATTCGAATTTATTTAAATTAAAGAAAGAGAAGAAAACATTGAATTATATTTCTATTCGAATTTATTTAAATTAAAGACGTTAGTTTCAAATGTAGCAAGAAAAAAGATGAGAAACGAAAGAGAAAAAAAAATTGTATTATATTTCTATTCGAATTTATTTAAATTAAAGAAAGAGAAGAAAACATTGAATTATATTTCTATTCGAATTTATTTAAATTAGAGACGTTAGTTTCAAATGTAGCAAGAAAAAATGCGAGAAAAAAAAGAGAAGAAAAAAATAATTATATTTCTATTTTAATTTATTTAAATTAGAGACGTTAGCTTCAAATGTAGCAAGAAAAAAGATGAGAAACGAAGGAGAAGAAATAATTTAATTAGATTTCTATTCGAATTTATTTAAATTAAAGACGTTAGTTTCAAATGTAGCAAGAAAAAAGATGAGAAACGAAAGAGAAGAAAAAATTTAATTATATTTCTATTCGAATTTTTTTAAATTAAAGAAAGAGAAGAAAAAATTTTATTGTATTTCTATTAGAATTTATTTAAATTAGAGCCGTTAGTTTCAAATGCAGCAAGAAAAAAGATGAGAAACGAAAGATAAGAAAAAAATGTAGTTATATTTCTATTCGAATTTATTTAAATTAGAGACGTTAGTTTCAAATAAAGCAAGTAGAAAGATGAGAAAAGTGGTAAATAAATAGTTTTATAAAAAACTTGTGAAAAACTAAGAAAAATATGATAAAGTAGAAAAATTAAATCATTAGAAGTACCCTACTCTATGGTTATAACCCTTAGTTCCGTATATGTGCTTTTTTTAATTTTTACATAAAAATCGACTAAAAGCCACATTTGAACAAAGTATAACGCTCCTGCTTGACAAGGACAGTTTTCATTTCCAAAATTCTTTGAACATCTCTACTCTTCCGAAACTCAATGTGCATGCCAGCTATTTGCAGAATATACAGCAGAATGAATGCAAAATTTATTTTTAGTACTCCTCAGAAGTGTTTCCGTGTATGTTTTCAAACCAAAAGACTTTAATAATGCACGGTTTTGGAAGTCCCTTTTACTGGAACAAGAGCGCTTTCAAAAATAGGAATTTCTGAAAAATTATACAAATACCATAAACTAAGTAAAACGAATTTTATTGATTTATTCTAATAACTTCGAAATATAAGAGAATTATTTTAAAAGTAAAGTATTGTCGATTCGTGAAGTCTGTATACTCGATGTGAATGTTTCGTTGTGCAATCCCAACACTTTCGTCTTACATTCGTTGTTTATAATTTTAGAAAATTTCATTTCCACAAACAAAGAGAATTCCCAACAAAAGTTATCACCAAAAAATTATCACCAAATATCTTTGAAAAGTCAGTGAATTAGAAAGTGTAGTTTTGTATTGTTGATTAGTGAAGTAAAATCGATGTGAATGTTTCATTGTGCTTTGTCTGAAGTTTTTTGCTCAGAGTTTTAAAAATTTGTTTTTACAAACATAAAGAATTCTCAACGATTTCTGATGTTAAAATAAATTTGGGAATTTTTTTATTTTGCTTTTATTTTGTATTTATTTAATAGTTTAAATATAAAAGAACAGTGTACAGAATAAGAAATTTAACATTTTAAATAATGGAAAGAGAAAATCACGAAACAGATAAACAAAGAACACAATGAAAAATAGACAGTTAAGCTGTTAAATTCGTAGTTTTTAACAATTAAATTCTCTTATGTGAAAATTTCTTCATGAAAAAAATGTGCTATTCTTTTCATAGACTAATTTAACATAGATTCATAAATTCGATTAACAAGTACACATTTCTTAATTTTTGGTTTTGGTGCACTGAAGTTGGTAAAGAATTCGCTCACAGTTTCCTGCGCTTCTTTTTAAGATTTCGACTAAGAAGGCTTAGAATTGACTTTTCGGTGGTTCAACTAGTCAAATTCCTTCTTACAGTTTCTTTAAAACATGATACTATTGTATATAGTTTTCTGGAATGGTTGTTTCTTTTATGAAAAATTCAAAGCCGTTTTCAATTGTAAATATTTGTAAGGCAATTCGCGATTCTAAAGTACAATGTGTTACTAAGCCTGAGTGCTGGGGTTCAAACTCCTTTCAAATATTTGTAACTGGCAAAGATTTTGGGTTGCAAATTTGGTTTGGACTGGTATTGAAACCGTAGATAAATTTCCTCAACTTCCTCTCTAGCAAAGTCAGCGAAATGTGCAGATGATTGCCGGTTCTGATTTCATTAGAAACGCCTGAATGACCATTTTTAGAAGTGTTGCTTACAACTTACAAGGGACAATTACTGGATTTTAAACAAATAAGCATAATTTTGTTTAATCATAGGAAGATTGTGGTGGAACTAAATGAGATGATGATGATTTCTAAAAAATTTCGTATGGATCTACAGGAAACCCAACAGATAGGGAAGGATATCGATTACAAAAATGAATGGAATCACAATGGATCGAACAGGGCCTTCGAGTGAAAGTTTTTTTTATTCCTTGTTCACTCCTCACTGAAGCATAGGGCCTCAACAAGACTCTTCCATCGTACACGATTCTGGGCTGTAGTTTTTCGAGTGAAAGTGTCTGCCACATATTCCTCTTTTATAACATAACCTAACCTAACCTAGTGGTAAGAAATTTTGAAAGGATTAATTTTCTGCACTCCCAATTTGTTAGTTTTTCGTATAATTTGGGCAATAAGAACCCAAGAGAGAAGAGAATGGTTGCTGGCAACATTAAAATCGTGAAACGGTGTTCAGGGTTTTGAAATGATGACTGATTATTGCGGACTTTAAAATGTTGAATTGATCTTTTTTAATGAATCGATTTTACTGCATTTCACTGCTGTTATGTATTGTAATTTCTCAACGAAAATGTTTAAGCAAAATAATCAAAAATGGTAAAAAATTTAAATTGTTAGACGATTACACTCATCGTATCGATTACACTTCTCTACACGAAAAACGTACCTCAAAACAAAAGTAGACTACTTTTGGATCACTGAGCACGAAAATAAAAATCAATTTTTATTTTAAAGATGCGTTTTCGAAAAATATTTGAAAACCCATTTTCTTACTTTTATTTTAGTTGTGAGCATATATCTCGAAGATCAATACAAGCGGTTCATCGTCCAGATGGTTGTATCTTAGCCTTTTCAACGATATAAGGATTGTCCAAATCAGATAAGATTTCGTGAAATCACTCACCGATAAAAAATGACAAAATTAAAAGAGGTGTTTTAGCATTTCAAAAAGTTTTGAATTTAGAAATTTTAATTTTTTTTGTTATACAATAATAATAATAATAATAATAATTGACTGGCACGACAGCCCGCTTACGCGAGACTAAGGCCTAGCTTCCCGCAACCACCCGTGTTGTGCGTGTGAATTTGTACGCGGTGGAAGGGACCTACAGTTTTATGCCGGTTCCGAACGGCAGGTTGGGAGCTTTTTCATAAGCAATTTTTACTCTCAGAGATTTGCCATTTCCAGCTGAGAGGACAGCCACCGAAACCGAAACCGAACTTGTTGGTTATACACCAACAAGTTATTTCCTATTTTAAGATAAAGATAAATTATTTGTGTAAATGTTAAGCCTAACCTTACCGAAACCTGCCAAAAATTAAGATGTTACAAAGCATTAAGCAACAACACATTCAATTCGTTTTCAAGATATGTGCTCATAACTAAAGTAAAGAAAGAAAACTAGTTTCTCAAATATATTCGAAAATGCTTCTTAAAAAAAATATTTTAATTTTCGCGTTCAGCGACCGGAAAGAAGCATTGAAAAGTATCTTAAAAACTGCTTTTGAATTCACGGGCTTAGGTTAGTTTAGGTTAGCGGTGGCGGCCTCTGTAAGAGATACCACTCGGAGGTCTATTTTGTGTCCTTGAAATTCATGAAAAACAAACTGCCGATTGGTTAGAAATTGTTTGGTTTTTCAAGCTCACAACTTGTATGTACTATATTTTTTAAATTATAATAATCAGGGACCGTACCGGTTATGGTTTTTATCAAAAAAGTCAGATTTTAACTGTTATCTTCTAACTTTTATTTTTACCGACAAAAATAAGAGTTATTTTGTGCTTTTTATCATAACAGGCAAAAATAACTGTCACTTTTGACTTTTATTTTATCGGTCAAAAATAACAGTTATTTTGTGACTTTTATTTTTTCGGCCAAATATATCAGGCAATTTGAATTTGTTCAAAGGCCGTTTGACCAACTAAAAAACTATTGATACAATTTTTTCGTCTCAGCAGACCGCACATTCTGAGCTATGTGCGACAAAAATAATGGTATTAATAGTTTTTTAGTCGGTCAAACGGCGTTTGAAAAAATTCAAAATGCCTGATATATTTGACCGAAAAAATAAAAGTCACAAAATAACTGTTATTTTTGACCGATAAAATAAAAGTCAAAAGAAAGAATTATTTTTGCCTGAAATAATAAAAGGCACAAAACAACAGTTAATTTTAACTGTTATAGTAAAAGTCTAAAATTTAAAAGGCGTTTAGTATTCGTGAAGCTGAGGCCATTACGATCATAATGGTATATTTGAAAAAGTCCACCGGCAATTTTTTCGTTATGCCTTTTTGATTTGAAAATTGTAAAATAACAGTTATTTTCGGTCCCTGATAATAATTCAAAACATGAAGTGTAAATCCGTAAAACAATTGAATTGAACAACTTGAACTGAAAATATTTAATAATTACCAACTAAAGGTTTTGTATTAGCTATGTCCAACTGGTATGTGGTAATCATAGCTAATTTTTTGTTTGGATGTAACGTGTCACAAATCGGGCATTAGATTGAAGTTAGTGCAGAACAGTTTCCTGAACGCATTGTTTTTCTTTTAGAAGAGGCAATCTTGAATGATCGCCAAGATCGTGGGATTTTACGCCTTTAGACTTTTTCCTCTGAAACTACGTTAAGACGCAGATTTATAGCAACAAATCAAGAACAATTTATTAACTAGAGAGCAATGCCATAAAAACCATTAATAATATCCAGCGCGACTTATGCAACAGAATCGCATAGTATTGGACCTCTTGGATCGGGTCCTGCAAACGAAGCAGCGGCGGCCATTTCAATTATATGATTTTCAAGACAGAATAGCATTGAATGTACTTTAATCCGCAGTAATGGTATCTTTCATATCAACACACATTTCATTTTGTTCAATTTTAAAACTTAGACAAAATGAAAGAAAACTCCTTTTCAACCAACTTTTTGTTTGAAATTTGTCGAATGTTAATTCGTGCTCATCCACACATCTGTTTTTATATGTGAGCCAAAGTTTCCTGTAATTATGTGTTGGCCGAACACCATTCGAACCCATAACCTCTCTCACTTGGAATCCAAAGCGGTAATCACCGGCCCATGGCTCAAATAATAAAAAAATAATAATTATTTCAATTTATAAACCTTAGCAACAGGAAGCTGCGGCAATAAGCGGGACTAAGGAAGCTGAAAGAGCACTGGGACCCTCATTAGGTCGCTCATTAAGATTTGCAATTAACGCTTTTTGTTGTTGTTGTTGTTGTTGTTGTGGATGTGGCAGTGATATGTTTTAACTGTTGCTGTTGCCACCAATGCAACATGGCGACTGTTGGGCTTGGGCGGCATAATAGATGACGCTGGCAAGTGGCGAACGAAAAGCGGCCCCGTGACAATGGCGGCAACGACCTCACATAAATTTACATAAAAGCAACATTTTTGTCGCCTACTTTGCTTAGTATGTTATTTTGTTTAACATTATTTGTGCGATTTTTGTGCGATTGTGCAACTAAACGACGCATAAAATCAATAAGTTTCCGCCACTGTCTGCCATACGTTGCCAGCATTTTGCTGCCAACAATTACACGCTTCAATTGAACAGCGACACTGTGCAACAGCAACAGCAGCAACAGAAGCATCATGAAATAAAAATTTACAATGAAATTTGCATATCTTTTGCATCAAACACAAAGAGCAATTTTTCCCCCAAGCTAAGGAAAATTTTAAAAAGTGCGGCGTAAAAACGCAAACTCGAGAACTTTTGCGCTGATAAATGAAATTATTTCGTATTCACATATTTATCTGTGTGTGTCAGACAGTAAGCCAGTGCGTGAGAGAGGCTTTGCCAGTCCTTTGCATTTTAATGACAAACAATTTGTGTGGTCGGCGAATTGTGTTTGCGGGCGTCGGTAATGTGCGCGCAATTTTCTGCACATACATGCAGATATATTTAATAATACATATATACATATATATTTATATATAGAATATATATGCAGAGCACGCCATATTTTATTGTATTTTGGGATGTAAATATTAAATGACTAACATTTATCAACCGATTGACTTGAATAAACCTTTTTTTAAAACGTCAGCTCAGAATAATTTTACCATGAATCGCTTCACACTGAAACAATGCGCCGAAATAGTGGCGCTAGACATTGAAAGTAGTTGTTTAGTTGTGTTTACTCAACGTAAATATCGGTGAAAATATCTTAGCAAACAATTCACCGTCTGACAACATTACATATTCGTCCTTTGGTGTCAAATTTTGCTGAGCATGGGACAGTGGAAGATTGTCAACATGCCATTCATCAACGCCCAAGACGATCCAATAAATTGATTGAAGTGATGTGTTGCCAGGAATCCACAAGTGTCACGTTTAGCATTTTGACATCGGTGGAAACACCTTGCGGCGCATTTTACAGGACGATTTGTATTTGTTTCTGTATGAGGTGCAATCGACTCAAAGAATATTGCCACCAGACCGTTCACATCGCTTGGAATACGGCCTAATAGTAGCTCGAATAGTTGATACTGAACCTAATTTTTGAAAGAAATTTTGATGACCAACGAGGCACATTTCACACTTAATGGGAACAGAGAATCCACACGAGATCCATGAAAAAAGACAAAAAAGTGACTGCTTGGGCCATTTTTCTTCAGAGAAGGCACAACAGTCGATGGGAATCGATATAGGTGGATGTTGGTTCATTATGTCTGTTCACAAATGTGTAAAAAACAGTCTGAACGGTTACTTGTTTCAACAAGACGGTGCGCTACGCCACGCTGAATCTTAAACAATGCAGTTTCTGGCAACATTGACTTGCCACCCAGGTTTGCTTGCTTAGCAATTTTTTTTGAGAGGTTATTTGAAAAGCAAACCTAAGACCATTGACATTCGTGCCGAAATCACTGCCGGAGATGTTCGAAAAAGTTATTGAAAACATACATTTGCTTTGGTCAATAAATAATATTCAAAACTAATCTGAAACAGCGCCCCAAACCGATCTTAGCAAAGTCCCCAACCATACTGCTGTCACCTTCTTTACGCAACAGTTGGTGCTATGAGCGGTAGCTCACAACATCGGAGGCGTCGCACGTTGAGCTCTAGAATCTACAGTTTTTGCACTAGAGAACAGAAATTTCGCTATTATCTTCAAAATTCCTCAAAGAATTGTATGGTGTAATTTTTTTTAATTTCCCCTACCAGAAGCTGGTACCCTATAGTCGGAAGTTAAGAGTTTTAGAAATATGCATAATCAGAATCAAACAAAATAAATCAATATTTTGATAACTGATTCTCATAGAAGATCAAAAATAAAGTTTCACGTGTTTCAGAGTTTTTTAATTTGAGCACTTTTACGCAGCACACGGTTTATGGTTTCCGAATGTATGTACATATAATGAAAAATGTTACAACTTTAAAAATAATAAAGATTAAAGTGTCGTATAATGGTTTCTCATAAGTAGAAGATAATTTTCTCCAAGAATGAGAAAAATTCGCCCACGGCTACGCCCACTCCCCATACAGACTTTATTTTTCACAATATTAAAATAGTCTTAAATTTTGTTGCCATGCATTAAAATCCTCTTTAAACAAAGAAATTTGAATTATGTGACATTTAGCCCACATTTATAAAAGTAGGCAAACTCTTTCTTGAAAAAAAATTACAAATTACAAAACTGCTTATTTACTTATATATAGCACTGACAAGGTTAACTGAGAAGTATATCTTTGTTCACTAAAAGTTAAAATAATGACTTATTATGTATCATAAGGGGTTAAAGAGGCATGACATATATTTCTAGACAAAAATATCCATTAACGGGCGGTAAATATTTAAAAGTTCATATTTTGAAAAAATATATTTATATGGCAACCCTGCTAAAAAATGGGCAAACCACGCCCATTTTAGTCAATTTGTTGTTTTCATGATTTCCACAGTTTTTGTACAAAATTTCAGTTTCGTATCTCAAATTTTTCAAAAGCTATTATGAATACCTTCCATCAGACAGACGAGTTGGAAGACATATTAACGGACGGACATAGATAAATCAATGCGATATATATATATATACACATCTCAATTCTATATATTTAAATACATATTTATTCCTTTCAATACCAGCCTTGCTGTTTTTCATACGTTATAGTTTTGCTCAGCAATTAAAAATATATCGTTGCTCACCAGTGCTGAGTACAAAAAGTGCTTGGATTGGCATGGGAAAATTGCTCACATTCACGCTGACGCAGGACTCCGCAGATAAGTTTGATACCATCATTTAGCTGAATGTCCCACCTAATCAGTGTATAAGTATTTCGTGGAATGCTGTGGAATCTCAAAAGTTACAGACCATAGAAAATAACGATTTTTCTCATTTTTATCAAAAAATGAGGCAAAGGTTAGATATGCTTTTTTCTGTAAAAAAAAAATTTCTGAAATACAATTTTTGACATATTAATTGCTTAAATATCGTTACCCCACATGTGAAAAATTATGGGATTTCATAAAAAAATATAGATTCTACGGGCATCTGAAGACAGCCTTGTTAACGATATTTTGCTAGAAGTGAAAATAATATAATAAAACGTTCAACTTTGAAAGGCCGTAAAGTCTAGATCCTGGGATGAAGGGACTTGAAAAGTTGATTTTCTATCTGGCTAGTGTATCAATATTACGACAAGTAAAAAAAAATTCAGACTCGCAACTTTTGAATTTGCTCCGATGCGACCGTTTTGGCCTGTTTTTTCCCAACGTGCGTCGTTCCTAGGCGGCGATAGATGGCAGCCCCATCACTTAGTTAGGACCACCTGTGGCAGGTCAATCACCTACCCTGGCAGGAAAACACAACCAACTTACGTAACCAACACAAGGCAATGTCTTGTGGAGGCCAGGAGTGAACCAGGAAAAAAAATCCTAATAAATTGCAAAGAACCAAATTAAATACAAATATCTCATTTATGGAAATCGTTTTTTTTTCAAGTAACTCAATATTTACATACCCACATAAAAGACGAAAAGGCACACCCTGTACATATGTGTGTTTGTGTGTGCGTGCTCCACTGACAAATTTGTCAATAGTGTCAATTTTTATGTTTGTATCTCGCGTTGTTAGTCTGCATCGACTGGACGTGTGCGCTCGCCGAGGGGCGGCAGCAACAGTTCGTGCTTAATCCCACCTTCGGTAGGTTGAGCGAAATTTCAACAGGTACAAAGACAAAATACACAATACCTACAAATTCACACACACACACACACATGGCGGCATAAAGACGCGCACAAAAGTAGCGCAAATTGTAAGCGGTTTTACGCGCAACATAAGCGCGACCAGCGGCACAGTGCGGCAATCACAACCACACACACACACACACACACACGGAAACTTGCTCAAATATGTATATGTATATATATATATGATATATATATATGTATATGACACCGGATATGGTATAGCATTGACTAGCGTCAGTCAGTGACGGCAACTGTCGATGCTGAGCGGCGGCGGCGGCACAGGTGAAAATGTGGAGGTAATGGCGCACGTCTGCCACCGCATTTAGATGCGAAAAAAAACTCAGATGGCAACTTATCGAGCAGATGCACATAAAGCGTAGATATGTATCTATAAACACAAAACACAGACACACACGCACATACACCGTCGCGTTTTTCGCAACCATAAGCAGCGATATCTGCTATAGTGCGCGCAAAAAAACAAGCAACAAAATATGAACAGCGAAACAATTTTAAGTACCAGCGATTTCATGGGGACTTACACACAATATTCCCAGTTCCCCTCCACCATGCCCTCCCGAGCCAAGTGTATATTTTATGTGACGTTGTTCCCTTTAATGCGTGAAACTACGGAAAATTGATACACACATACATACGTACAAATATCACATTTACGGGCATGCATTCATACACATAAGTAAATATATTTGTGCAAAAACCCAGCGATAAAATTGATGACGTGGCCGTGGTACAATGATTAGTACATCCGCGTTATAACTGAATTCAATTGCTAAACAAAGAATGCAACGAATTGTGTTGGTTCTGAACGGATGACGGAGTTGGAAGACAGGACGAGGCAGACATGAGCTGTCAACGCTCCTAAAAAAGTTGTTCAAAGAGATAGCATATTGCAGGCCAATCGTATCTGATTGACGTAGGTAGATAGGTAGGTAGGTTGAGTCCGACCGATACCAAATTTGTTGGCCGATGCCGATTAATCGGCCGGAAGGGCGAGTTTGGCCGATGCCGATTAATCGGCCGAAAGGGCGAAAATTGGCCGATGCCGATATCGATGCCGATTACATAGAAAAAATAACACGAATGAATTCAATCAAAAACACAGTCTATTTTATAAAATAACAAAAGGAACTATTACATATTGTTTGTAATATTCATCACAAAATAACAGAACAACGAGAAAAGAAATAATTAAAAACTATATAACAACGAGAATAATTAAAAACTAAATAAAATAACAAGAAAATTCAGAATTCTAATACGTTAACATGTATAAAAAAAAATAATATATCACATTTATCCACTGAGAGAGAAACAAAAATAGTGACGTAAATATTGCATACAAATTCAGTTTTTTATTCAACTTAAAATTACGATTTTTATATTAAAATTTATACACCCAAATTGCGACCCGTTGTACAGATGCAGTGGATAGAAGTCAGAAAACAAATTTGGAAAAATAAAAGGCCTGTTAAAAAATGCTTCCTATTAAAAAAGAAGGATAAGGTTGAAAAATTAAATGCCTCTTCTTCTGATATCCACATTAAGAGACGAAATGCATATACATTTCGAGGAACTCTGTGTTTTAAGAATACCTAGTTTAAAAAAAAAACATTGCTAGGAAAAATTTATATTAAACAGTATCTAAAAATACATTACTGAAAAGGGGTATAAGAACCCGTTGGTACAAAAAATGAAAACAAAAAAATGAAAGCAGAAAAATAGGCCGATGCCGATTCTTTTTGTTTTGGCCGATGCCGATACTAGCCGATGCCGATACCAATTTTATTGGCCGATACTAGCCGATGCCGATGCCGATTAATCGGTCGGACTCTATAGGTAGGTCCTTGTCCACTCCTCTCGGAAGCATAGGGCCTCCACAAGACATTGCCTTGTGTTGGTTACATTAACTGGTTGTGTTTTTCTGCCAGGGTAGGTGATTGACCTGCCGCAGGTAGTCCTAAGTGATGGGGCTGCCATCTATCGCCGCCTAGGAACGACGCCTCTGATGTTGTGAGCTACGGCTCATATCGCCATCTGTTGTGTAAAGGAGGTAACAGCAGTATGGTTGGGGACTTTGCTAAGATCGGTTTGGTGCACTGTTTTTTTTTGCTAATGCTCGCTTCCCTTTACAGGCGTCGCTGGTGCACGTTGTAGCTGTATAGTAGATTTGTTTTCTTTTTACAGCCGCACAGCGCATGATTGTGCGTAATATTGCGTGGGAGTGAGTGGGAAAGGATCTTTTGAGGTTCGGAATTTTGGAACTGGGGTATGTTGCTGGGCTAGGGAATATTTAGAAAGAAGAATTGGAAAAGTTTAAAGAGTGTGGGAGCATGCATCAGGTAGGAGTCGAACTCACTACCTCTGGGATGATAGGCCAGTGCACTCACTCAAGCTAAGGAGGCTGCACTAGTGTACCGTTTTGTTGTCGTTTCCTCGAATAAGTCTTCCCTACATGGGAGAGAATAACCTCAAGTTGTCGGACGTGATCAGCTTTGCTAAAGCCACGCTCCGTCTAACTGAGATCCAGAGATTATTGGAACCTTCTTAGGACCTGACTGCAATAGGTCACTGGAGACAGGTTCTGTCTCATGACCGGCGAACGGGGGCCCAGTTGAGTATTTCTTAGAAATGGCCCTTTCTGGCTTGGCGATGAGAGTCGCCAACGGAAGTGGGCCCGTTACTTACTCGCAAGGAGGGAGGCGCAAGCCAGGGCGCTCCCTACTTTTTAATAATAATGGGAGAGAATACTAAGCATTAAAGCCAACCTATATTGCCCAAATAGGACTTGATGCATTTCAGTCTTGTGTCCGACAAATCGGTTAGAGAGCTAATCAGACTGTTCTCTAAGGAATTTAATCTTTTCACTGCTAAGTCACGGCAGCCGCAAACGAAGCGTTCGAGTGTCTTACACTCATTTTCTTCCCTGCAGCTTCTGCAAAAATAATTATGGGAATCTCCAGTCTCGCTGCGAGTAGACGAATTGGCCAGTGATCCGTGATAACGGCTGTCAGCCTAGAGACACTTAAATTAAGACACAGCAACCCGTTATAGGGTTACGGCCAGCCCCAAAAGTCACACCAGGCGCCTCGGCTTTGCGCGCCTACTCCATTTTTTTTTAACTCGAACAAACGCGCAGGGGATGACCCCTATTACTGCGAGGCATTGCGTTGGTTCAGGAAGGATATAAAGGTTAGGAGATAGGGTTAAGAGTGAAGTGGTTATGGACTCTTGCCTTGAACCCATCGAGATCATAAGTGCTGGGGAAAAAATCCGCAGGGCGACCATTCCACAACCGCGCTGTACGGGCCAGAAACGAACTTTCTCTGTAGTACGTAGTGCGCATGGGCGCCAGTGTTCAAACGGGTTGCCCGTGGGAATACCCGGAGTGATGGCATCAAGCTGTTCATCTCCACTGAGCAATTACCGAAAAAGTATCGGTAAAATAACACCACGCATGCCACGTTTCGACGATGTTCCAAAAAGTCAGTAGAACTGGATGCCCTACTGTCCCCAATAAGTTTAATCGCACGGTTTTGCACCCGATCCAGGAGCTCCAAATGGGGTTTTGAAGCCCTCGCCCATAGGTGCGAGTTAAACTCCATTTTAGGTCGGATAATAGGTGGTATAATAAATGCGGAGTTGGTCACACCAAGAGATGAGAGATGAGACCGTGTCTCCCTCTTCGCCGTCGATCTTTAACTCGTATCGCATCGAACACCTTTTTCGCCGGAGTTCCGGATCATCCATACGGGAGACATGTCCAAGTCAGTGATGATGATTCGCTGTGCTACTTTCATGTCTTTAAACAGCTCATATAGCTCGTTGTTCATTCATATTCGATTGTCGTCACTTATACCAGGGCCGAGAATTTGGCTTTTTGGAAAGTGATCAACGAATATTTTTCAAAACAATCCGCTCGAAAACGGGCTCATGAATTACACGTAAATAAAATATTCCAACGAACTGTGCACAGTTTGTTTCTGGCCTCCATTATGATTGACTCTCTGCGGAAATTTTCCCCAGCATCTATGACTCAGTTTTGCCAGATCAGGAGATTTCCTCCTAGATTTAGAAGATTCTTGGCCTTTTAGGAGAATTTTTAAGAGGAAGAATTGTTTCGGAGATTTGTATTTTATGTTAGATGGTTTTTATTATATTTTTTTTATTATTATTATTAGTTTTTATTTTATTATATCCGACCGAATATTCGGTTTCGGTTTCGGCCCAAATAAGTGTTTCGGTTTCAGTTTCGGCCAAAAAATGCCCGAACGGCCGAAACCGAAACTTTCTAGAATATTTTTTACATTTAGAAGAGAATTCAGATGCCACCAATGTAAATAAACTTCTTTTTTTTAGAATATAATATTAAATTATTTAATTTTGAATATTAGCGAGTAAGGTACGAAAGGATGATTTTTTATGTTTATGTTTGAAAAAAGAAAGAATTGTTTTTTTTATTAATAAGTATTTATTTATTTATGTTATGTTTGTTTGTTTGTTCTTTATTTACTTAAAGTAAAATTCGTTTGTGTAAAAATTTTGATTTTGATGCTTGATGTGGTGATTTTTATTTGAACTAGAAAGTTTCGATATCGGTTTCGGCCGAATATAAAAAAAAAAACCCGAAAATCGGTTTCGGCCCAAAAACGTGGTTTCGGTCGGACACTAGTTTTTATGTTATGGATATTTGGGCGATTTTTGGATAACAAAGTATGATGTATTGGGAACACTGGCAACAAAACATATTTTGGCAACTATTTTAATAGTCAAAGCACCCTATTGTGTTAAAAATTTGTAAGCTTACAAAATGTAAGCTCGTTCTATCTCGTTCTTACTTATTGCTGTCACAATGAAATCCCGCCAAAAACGGCACTTTTTATTTCATTCATTTATTATATGTTTTGTTTTTGTTAAGTTTTTGTTGTTAAGCTGAATATAAAAAATAGGTTGCATTAAAAAAATTTTATATATACATTTTTATTTTTTTTATGAGAAGTTTAATTCCTTTAAAGTGATGCAATTTATAAAAAAATTGTAGGAGATTTTTTTTACTTTTGGGAGGAAATTTCAGTATTTTTTTTATAATTTACGAGAAAGTCATTTCAGGTGTCTGTCAACACTCAGTCATGTATTACTTTTCCTTTTACTTGCTCCAAAAACCTATCTTCCAACCTCTGCCTTCTTCCAGATGCATATTTCCAGAACGCAGTGATTTGCGTAAAAATGTGTTTAAAATGTCTTGTAATAAATAAACTTATATTAGAATTTTCATTTTTGTTTTGGGTTAATATTTGTCGATGATTAGATTAGATTAGATTCGATTAGATTCGATTAGATTAGATTAGATTAGATTAGATTAGATTAGATTAGATTAGATTAGATTAGATTAGATTAGATTCGAATAGATTAGATTAGATTAGATTCGATTAGATTAGATTAGATTAGATTGGATTAGATTAGATTAGATTAGATTAGATTAGATTAGATTAGATTAGATTAGATTAGATTAGATTAGATTCGATTCGATTCGATTAGATTAGATTAGATTAGATTAAATTAGATTACATTAAACTTTAGAATTTTCATGGGTACTGACCCGGGTGTCGTTTTCTGCTGTGAAATACAGCATTGCCGCGGAGGGTGATGTGTTCTGGTGTCTCATCCGCCTCTTTTTGTTTTAACCTTATTGGGTCGTTTTAAAGCCTCACTGAATAGCACTTAGCCTGGCAGACTGCAGCACTTTGCTCACCTTCCCTGAAACTGCCATAAATCCCGAACCCCACTTCTACCCATTCGTTCCCTGGAAGCTGATGCCGCTATTGCTGGGTATATGTATTATAATATAATCAATTTTTATGCATATGTTTGTACACACATATGTAAATACCAATGCCACTGTGAGCTCGTATAGCGTACAGCGAAAGGTGAGCAACCAGCTCAACTGGCAGCGGGAGCTGCCATGGCGCCGGCTCTTCATAACTGTATATGCCACTCGGCTGTGTAAATAATTGAAGCTCTTCTGCGTGCCTTCCCGCCCTGCACATCACTTCGGGCTGTCACTTAGTCGTGTGTAGACTTTTCTGACATTTGTATAGCATTTTTTCTGCTTTCACTTTTATTCGAGCTTATTAAAAATACATAAAACCATAAATTATGTTTGCCAAATGCTTGAGTAGACAGCCCGAGGCGCGATTCGTCGGCCGGTGCTCCCCGTCTCGTGTCCGGCACTACTAACTAACTGACCACACGCGCGCGTGTGTGTGTTTGCTTGTCTCTCATTTCGCCGCAGATCAGCAAATGAAAGCATGAACTTACATAATTACCGCACGTGCTGGCTGTCCGCACAATGTGCAGCGCACGCAACAGCTCCGCCACAATAAGCGTCAGCAACAACAACCATCACAACAACAACAATTACAAGAGCAGCAGCATCAACACTGACCGCTTCAGCACGCACCGCCCACCGAAAATGGAGCACCAGCACCCAGCCCACCAGTCCGGCAGGCATTCGCCGCACCCGCATCCGCATCCGCACCAGCATCAGCACCGCAGCTGGGACGAGGTGACATCGTCAGTGCCCACATTGCCGCCGCACAGTCCGCAGCCGGTGATGAAGACGCCCACCCGCACGGTGTCGTCGCCGCTGCCGCCGTACAAGTGTCCCAAATCGCCAAGGTACTTATGCACACTTTTGTATTTTCGCTCCTTAACGCACCATTTCATTTTACGACGCGTCAACGCTATTAATCTGTGCCCGCTCTTTTTATGTCCCCGTCTGTGTCTGTGTCTGTACTTTCGCCCTGCGGCATATTTTTCATTCTGTTTGCTGCGCGCCTCGCAGAAATTTCCATGTGCAAACTTCAAGTCCCTACGATTCGCCAACGTTGCCGCAGCGCAGCCCCTCGACGCGCAGCGCCTACAGCACGCACAGTGCTTACTCCGATCCGTCGGCGGTTAGTCGCGGCAGCGGCCGCTATGAGAATCCGCCGCGCAGCCCCAAGATCACCACCACCTATGCGAACGACAGCTGTGACGACGCATCGTCCACGCCCTCGTACTACCAGACGCCCACGGGCCTGTCCTCACACGAGAACTCCATGGACTCGCCCTCGTCGGGCGGCTATTTGAGCGGCCACACGACCGCTTCGCCGCGCCGCAGTCCCAAATCGCCGCGCAAATTCGTCTTCGACGCCATCAGTCCGACTGCGGATGGCGCATGCAAGAAGTTCGAGTACTATGAACCCATCTCGCCGGATGACGGCGGCGGATACTTTGAAGCCACACCACCGCTGGCGGTGGCACCGGTTTCGCCGAAAATCTACGAGCCGCGACGACAGAATTCCAAGAAGCTGATACGCTCGGCGCCGCTGGAGAAGATGCCACGCGGCTATTTTGGCGGTGGTGGTGGTGGTAACGAAATGAAAGCGCAAGAGTGGGAAATGTCGCTGTCGTCACATCTTGACGAACGCTGTCTTGGTAGCGGTAACTATTACGTGAAGCGTGACTCGTGTGTCACCGAGAGCACGCAACTCTCGGTTGAATCGAACGAGACAACCAACAGCACAATGGCAACTACCACGACCTCGTTCAGCTACTCGGATCACTCGAAAACGGGAAATTCCGAGAAGAGCATGTCGCGCGATGGCAGTTCGTTGGACAAGCAAGAGGCAGACGGCAGCAAAAAGCGACGACATGCCATTAACATAACCTCGAATCCAGGATATCAGGTAAGCAGATTGAGTAATGCCCATCGAAATTGGTGTAATGCGCCACTTCTGGGTGTTAGGTGTTGCACAGTTCCCATTCGACCTTGGATCGCACTTGTTCGGATAGTGTGGTCTCGCTGCGGCATCGCAAATCTACCAGCGATCTCACCAAAGACTCTGATAACGAGCTGAGCAAGCAGCGCAGCGCTTTGGCCGAGTCCGGTAGCGCCAGCTGCAAGCCGCGTCGACGCGGCAGCTCTAAGGGTGGACTCGCCTATCTGGCCAGTCGGCGTAGTTCGCGCGAGTCCATGAAAAGCGCCTGTTCCAATACGTCCATTTTCTCGAACGACGACATAGGCCCATTGGCTTTTCAAGCTTCGAATCGGGGGCGCCAACGGCGTACGTCAAACTTCTTGGAGTTGCCTGGTAAAAACTGAAGAGCATTGATGGTGCGGTGTGGTGCTTATGTAAGTTGTTGTTGTTTATGTTATTGTAGTGCCCGATCATGTGCGTCCACGTGTCTGCTCGCTACCGGATCGTCCGTACAATCCGCGCGTAAGCGATGATCTCTATCGACTGCGTCACTTCTCGATTAGCAAAGGAAATGTGGTCAACTGCGGAGATTCCATAATTTCGCGACGTTCGCGCAGTAACACAAGCGTGAACTCAACGAACAGTCGGTGAGTTGTAAAGTTATAAAACCGAATGGTTAAGTATGTTCCATATTTTAGGCAAAGTTTAAGAGTAGCCAAGCAAATGCCTGAGCTTCCTAGGTTGCCACACTTATATAAGTCGGGAGGTGATCTTGAAGTGTTATGAGTTAAGGGGTCGAAATTTAAGTAGTATGAGTTAGTATGAGTTTTTTAAATTATATTCATTTAATAATTTTAATTTTTGATACCTCAGGTCTGGGTATTTGGAAAGGTTAGCCTGGTTTGTTTTTTTCTTGAGATTGGGCAGGAAGGCAACAAGCCTTCCATTGCACTCAGTCCATTTTGGACCATTGTACTATACCCATGGGGGATAGGGAAGGAGAGGAGAGTGATATCTCATCTTTCACCCGTTTTGGAACGTTTCTGCAACACTGTTTTTTCCAGCATATGTTACAGCACACTTTTCAAGCGGATGGGGAAAGGGCGGGGGAGGGGACCTACAGTTTAACGCCGAATCCGAACGTCGATTGGCAGTTTTTATTTCACACTTGAAGGTTTTGCCATTGCCTGCCAAGAGCGCACTTGTGCGATTCTTGTAATTTTCATCTGCTTCATGTGGATAGCGATAGAAGTAGATGAGCGTTTCACCATCGCGAGCTAGGAATCGAACCTCGGTATGAGAAGCCAGCGGGCTACCTGCTGGACTATCGAGGCCGACTTGCCTAGGTTACTATACACAAAAAGAGCGGAAGGCTCATAGTCCAGCAAGATCTGTGGAGAAAGTTATTCCAGTTTTATTTCTGGATGAAACCTTTGATTTTAAATAACTGAAGGTCATACAGGTCTTTGAAGAAGGGATATGTAAGTCAGTTCCAAAGTAAGATAACTGTCAGGACATGGAAGGTTAGAGAGATTTATAGAGGTCAGCTAGACTTCAAGTAGGCCGTACTTAGCCTGTTTGATTTAAGAAAGGGTTGCAGTACAGAATTGCAAAGGTATCCTTATAGAAGGTCATATTCCAACGACTTTGGTATAAGGATGAACTAAAGCCTAAGTCCATCCGAATCTAAATCAAGTCATTCTGTTGAATTCATGGAATTCAAAATAGTCAGATGCTTAAAGAGTAGTCACCAAAGAGGTTTTCACCTTAAGTCGTCTAGAGAGGACGACACAGTATCAGATTAGGTCACTTTAACTAAAGTAGATGAGTTCACTTCATGTCGCATTCTATAGTCTATCTCCTATTTCAAAGAGGTTTCTTCTTCTTCTTTTTTCAGTGCCAGCGAACGTTCGCCCTTTGAGGGTTCCTGCTGCGGCGGTGGCTATGCCAACGTTGATTCTGTGCCCGCTTCGCCAGACGATGATTCCGACGATCTCGAGCCACCTCCACCACCCAGGTAATTCAGCCACATTTGTGCGCTCATAATACACTCAAATCTGGCATTTCTCAACACGAAACCCGCAGGTATCGAGTCGTCATGCTGGGCGATGCGGGCGTCGGCAAAACCGCACTGGTCAATCAATTCATGACCTCCGAGTACATGCACACCTACGATGCCAGTTTGGGTAAGTAAGCATGAACCATTCGGCCATTCAGACTTCCCCTGCCTGTTGCCTAATACGAAGGGGTTTCCCAACAACAACAATCACAACAACCAAAACAAAATTAATATAGTAAAAGCGAAAAAAACGGGCACTTGGAGTGATTGCGCTAAATGCCGCTTTTTATTTGCACTAGAAACGCAAAGCAGGTCGCGTTGCGTTGCTGACTGGGTTTCGGTTAGGCGCTCTCGTGTTTTTTAGTTAATCATTTCAATTTGAGTTGTAGATGACGAATTCGGCGAGAAGACGGTCAGCGTACTGCTGGACGACGAGGAGTCGGAGTTGGTGTTCATTGACCATCCGAGCGTCGAAATGAGTGTAAGTGCTCAGGCGGTGCGACCGCTTGTGATTTCCATTAATTTCTTGTGTGTTTCTTTACAATTTAAATGCTTAACACGCGCATGCCACACATACAATAACAACAACAATTACCACAAACAAACCACACATAGGTGGAGAACTCGCTGTCAACGTACGAGCCGCACGGCTGCGTTGTGGTGTTCTCGGTCGTGGACAAATCATCGTTTTGCATTGCCGAGGAAATTATTAACTACTTGTGGCAGGAGAACTACATCAAAGATAAGGCGGTCATACTGGTGGGCAACAAGGCGGATTTGGCGCGCGCCCGCGTCATAACCTCACAAGGTAGGTACCGCTGAGGCGCTTCCATTTTGAAGAGTTATGGGAACGGGTGCGGGGCATAACATTTGCATAACTTGGCAATTGGCTCGCAACTAATATTTCGCCTTTTATTTGATTTTCTCCTCGCATTTCAACGGACGGCCGCACAGAGGGCAAAACATTGGCTGCATCACGCGATGCAAAATTCATTGAAACGTCCAGCGGCATACAGCACAATGTCGACGAGCTGCTGGTCGGCATACTGAAGCAGGTGAGTGGCAACATTACTTAGGCAACGGTGAAAGGGCCGCCAGCGCTGCGGCTCAAGTTAAATGGGTTAGCGGCAGCTGGCAAAGATTTTAATCGGCTCAGGTGTAGCGAGGTGCAACTTGTGCCGGAAATTGCTTGTGCTTACTTATTGGCTGCCAGCGTAAACCACATTAGTCTCAAGCAAATCGTCTTACGCCCATATCTATACTCGTTTCTCGCCTCTTTCTCTCTTCCCGCAACACGTCTAGATGCGCTTGAAAGAGTCTCGCGAAAAGAAAGCTACCTCATCCAAGATGAAAACTTCCCGTACACACATATCTCTGCATTTGGCAAAAGAAATACTGCAAAAGATTTGCCTTAGCGACATTTCTAAATCGAAGAGCTGTGAAAATCTGCATGTACTATAAAATTGCAAATGACTCTTACAAAACGTATACAGAAAAAACCAAAAATACACAACAACATTAAATGTGCAGGCAATTTGAATGCCAAAAACTATACAAAGAATTATAAAAAAAAAATTATACTCCGAAAAAGCGAAACTGAATGGCAATTTCTACCGACTTTTATATGCAACTAACTGAAATTTACACAATGACATTTTAACCATTTTCCCTCAACTGTGCTATCAATTTTTAGCTTAACTGAAACTTACCCCAACTTTACATGTAGACTTGAACGAATTGTGTGTAAAAGAAGCGTAACGAACCAAACGAATCACAATGCATTCGTTGCCGAAGTGCAAACACGAGCCGCACTTAACGATTAATACGAGTAAAACACAATTAAGACAGGAACATCGGGTGACTTAAATTGGCATTAGCAACAAATTTAATGTCGTACTGTAAACATAGAGCATTGAAAAATGTGCGTAATAAAACAAATTAAAAAAATTAAAAGACTTTTCGTATTCGTGACTTAAATGGCGAGTAAAGAGTAGAAAAGAGCGTTTCGAAGGATGCCAAATGGTGGTGGTTTGTGCTAATGAAAACTGTTAGGTTTCTGAAAAAAGTAAATAAATTAAAAGAATATAGTTGAGGGAGTTTAATATAAGTTTGATTTAAGTAGTAAATCAGGTATGAAAAGATAAGACAAGAGTTTGGGAACAATCGGCGAAAGTTGAGCGAGCGGCGAGCACATAAATATTTATTTGAATATTTTCTTGAATTGATTTTATTTTGTTGTATTTTATTTTATTTTATTTTATTTTATTTTATTTTATTTTATTTTATTTTATTTATTTGATTTTATTTTATTTTATTTTATTTTATTTTATTATATTTTATTTATTTGATTTTATTTTATTTTTTATTTTATTTTATTTTATTATTTTATTTTATTTTATTTTATTTTATTTTATTTTATTTTATTTTATTTTACTTTATTTTATTTTATTTTATTTTATTTTATTTTATTTTATTTTATTTTATTTTATTTTATTTATTTGATTTTATTTGATTTTATTTTTTATTTTATTTTATTTTATTTCATTTCATTTCATTTCATTTCATTTCATTTCATTTCATTTCATTTCCTTTCGTTTCATTTCATTTCATTTCATTTTATTTTATTTTATTTTATTTTTTTTTTATTTTATTTTATTTTATTTTATTTTATTTTATTTTATTTTATTTTATTATTTTTTTAATTTAATTTAATTTTATTTTACGTTTTTTTAATTTTTTTAATCTAATTTAATTTTATTAGCAAGCACATTAATATTTATTTGAATATTTACTTGACTTTATTTTATTTTAATAATAGTGATTATAATAATATTTTATTTTATTTTATTTTAATTTATTTTATTTTATTTTATTTTATTTTATTTTATTTTATTTTATTTTATTTTATTTTATTTTATTTTATTTTATTTTATTTTATTTTATTTTATATTATTTGATTTTATTTTATTTTATTATATTTATTTGATTTTTATTCTTTTTTATTTTATTTTTTTCCAGAACAGTAGAACAGAGAATATATTATGGGGGGAAAAAAAAGGATTCTTCCGCACGTGAAATGTTTTGTGTTTTTAGAGTCCGACCGATTAATCGGCATCGGCATCGGCTAGTATCGGCCAATAAAATTGGTATCGGCATCGGCCAAAAAAAAAAGAATCGGCATCGGCCTTTTTTGGCCGATGCCACATCGGCCGTTTTTGGTCGATGATGCTATCGGCCTATTTTTATGCTTTCATTTTTTGTACCAACGGGTTCTTATACCCCTTTTCAGTAATGTATTTTTAGATACTGTTTAATATAAATGTTTCCTAGAAATGGTTTTTTTAAAACTAGGTATTCTTAAAAATACAGATTTTCTCGAAATGTCTATGCATTTCGTCCCTTAATGTGGATATCAGAAGAAGAGGCATTTAATTTTTCAACCTTATCCTTCTTTTTTAATTGGAAGCATTTTTTAACAGGACTTTTATTTTTTCCAAATTTGTTTTCTGACTTCTTCCCACTGCATCTGTACAACGGGTCGCAATTTGAGAGTACAAATTTTGATATAAAAATCGTAATTTTAAGTTGAATAAAAAACTGAATTTGTATGCAATATTTACGTCACTATTTTTGTTTCTCTCTCAGTGGATAAATGTGATATATTATTTTTTTTAATACATGTTAATGTATTAGAATTCTGAATTCTCTTGTTATTTTATTTAGTTTTTAATTATTTCTTTTCTCGTTGTTATTTAGTTTGTAATTATTTCTTTTCTCGTTGTTTTGTTATTTTGTGATGAATATTACAAACAATATGTAATAGTTCCTTTTGTTATTTTATAAAATAGACTGTGTTTTTGATTGAATTCATTCGTGTTATTTTTTCTATTTAATCGGCATCGGCCAAACTCGCCCTTCCGGCCGATTAATCGGCATCGGCCAAAAAATTTGGTATCGGTCGGACTCTATGTGCGTTGTGCGTTTCTTATAGTTCTCATCTATGTACTTCACGTGGATAACAATAGAAGCAAACGAGTGTTTAACTAGCCCGAGCTAGGAATCGAACCTAGGCCCTCTGGCATGAAAGGTCTCGGCCGGCTAGAGTCTAGAGTGAGCTAGAGTGACATTCTGAAGAAAACAATATGGTTAGCTGTTCGGATAATTTGAGAGACGGCATGAACATTAGAACAATTATTACCAATAAAATTCAAAGTATACGACAAGTAAAAGGGTGAAATAAATACAAATTATGAGATGATGATGAAATGATTTGAGATTTGATTTGAAGTAGGAAATGGAGTGATCATATAATAAGAAAAATAAATTGAAAAATACAATAAAGCATAATAGAGAAAGAATATTTACAAAAGCATGAAACAAAAACGAAAAAAAGCAAACGAAAAGCAAGCAAGGAAGCAAGAACATGTTTTTGCAAAGCAAAATACGAGCGATAAATTATAAAAGCAATAACAATGTAAAAATTGTAAAGGTAGCAGAAACAGTATGAAAGATGACACAAGACGGGAGATGAGAGATCAACAGGAATAGTAAAAATTTACGAAGGAGAAGTAGAGTGGAATCTTATCTTAAATATTTATTAAATGTGTGAGATAGATGAAAAGTTGACAGTGGAAAAAATTAAAGAAAAAGGAACAAAATTCAGATGATTGAGTTGAGTATTACAAATATATAGGAATTCTGCAATTCACCTACAAGTCTGTGTATTAATGAGCTGAAAAATTGAATGGTAAATTAACGAAAAAAGAAACATAGCAGCGCAAAAGAGGAGCGAAAAAGAAAAAAGAAAGAATTCTATACTAGTTATAGAAGAAGAAGAAATCTTCTATAATAACAAAGGAAAGGAAGGAAAGATTAAGGCAATAAGATAACATTTGAAAAGTATCGTAATAACAAAAGGAAAAGGAAAGGAAGGAAAGATTAAGGCAATAAGATAAAACTTGATAAGTGTCATAGTGAAATAGTTAGGCAAAAAATTGAAAGTCTCAACCAAAATATTATAAAAGTAATATTAAAAGAGGGATAAGAAGAAAATGTTTAAGTACATGGAAACAGAATGAGAAAAATATTTAACTGAGTGCAATAACGAAGAAGGGAACAACTGAGGAGGTTCTACAATGAAAGCTGAGAAAATCTGAGCAGAAGTATTAGAAAGAATGAGATTGACTCATAAAGTGTTAATGTTGCAAAGGACGACACAAAGCAAAAAATTAAACACAAAAATGTTAAGTTCATGTTTTACAATATTTGACAAGTTATGTCAAAAGGTTTAGAGATATTTTTATTCCATAACTTCAAACAGCCATAAACAAATATTTAACACAAAAAATATGAAAGAAAGGACTTAACCCATTGCTGCCGGGTAAAAGTTCCGCCCATACGATTTTGATAAACTTTCATACACGACCTAGAATTGACCCAAAATGACCAGAAACAAAATTTCAGCTTTATATCTTTGCACGTTGCTGAGATATTCATTAGGTATTTTGTACCCATTACGCAGCAATGGTAGCTTTTTTCCATACTTTGTGAAGTAATCAGCTAAACACGTGAACAAAAGTTGTATTTTTTACAGGTGAGTTAGGAGGCAGATTTTTGTGAAGTTCCAAGGCCACTACGTTTCGCCACATTTTCCACCTCCGGAAAATTCACGATTTTTGGAGTCTGGTAACTCTAGCTAGATGGCGAAATTTTTGGGTGACCTTTACTAGGTTAAGGTAGTTCCATCTTTGCCCTAACTATCCCTATCAATGGTTTTGAGAGATCTCAAACATTGACTTTTTTGTGATTTAAAAAAAAAATCAATTTTCATGGGTACAATTTTCCCCTTAGGCAGCAATGGGTTAGCCAAAATCGAATGGAAATATTTTTATAAAATCAATCATATATTCAGCTAACCGTTACATACAAATGAGATTAAATTAAAAGCTGTCAAACATACATGACAGCATTGCCACCTATCATAGGGCGATGCAATTACACCGTGCGACAAAAATTTAAAAAAATTTTCACACCGGAAAAAATGCATATGGGCGTGAAACAAGAGACCAAACATAGTAATACTGCGTACTCAGTTTTTATTTCTACATCCTTTGTCCTTTTAAAAGGACTTCAAAATTTTGAAGGGGATAAAAAATAAAAAAATATAAAAATAATTAACCTTTTTAAAATATGGCGATATATATATTAAATGGAAGGGGAAAGGCTCAAGAATCTAAATAGAATTGATTTTTTTATCTATTTGTAAAAAAAGGATATGAAAAAGGTCATTTGAAAATTTAAATCCTTTATATCCTTGGAAATTTATATAGAATTTTTTTTGGAAAGTAAGTATGTTAAAACTCAAAATCTCCTTGATCACGTGTCAAAATTTCATTACTCTAACTTTATTAGTTCGAAAGTTATTAAAAAAAGGCGGAGCTGCAAATCCAATGAAGTACAAAAATTCTAATTTATTTGAGTATCAGTATTTTAAATAATAAAAAGATACAAAATCAATGAAGCGAGAATAATGAAATTTTGAAACGTGATCAAGGAGATTTTGGTTTTTAACATACTTACTTTTCAAGAAAATTCGATATAAATTTTCAAGGATATAAAGGATTAAAATTTTCAAAGGACCTTTTTTATATCCTTTTTTATTAAATAGATAAAAAATCAATTTTATTTAAATTCTTGAGCCTTTCCTCTTTCATTTGATATATATAACGCCATATTCTAACGATGTTAAGTATTTTTTAAAATTTTTTTTATTTTGTATCCCCTTCAAAATTTTGAAGTCCTTTTAAAAAGACAAAGGATGTAAAAATGAAAAACTGAGTTCGCAGTATTACTATATTTGGTCTCTAGTTTCACACACATATGGATTTTTCCCGGTGTGAAAAATGCTGTCGCACGGTGTTACAGATGAAATGATATTTTCCAGCTATTTACAGCAACTTAAAATGGCGCTGTCAGGGCGCCATTGGCATTTACTATATTTTAGAGAAAGAACATGCCGCACTAATTCGGTATGCAGCGCTTACCGCGTCGACATCTGTTATGCAAATGTGCCATTAATTTTCAATGCAATGCCCACGCGACATGCGGCAGCGCTTCATTAAAAATCCAGCTGCATGCCACAAATCGCAAATGATTCGCCGGCAATTTATCTAAATGGAGAACAGATTTGGCAAAACAATACAAAATTATATACTTACATATATCTATGTAGAGTCGGGCTAAGGCGCACGTCAGCAAATCCCATTATTACACTTGCTGCGAGCAAGTTGCAGTGTTGAGCTGCGGCTGCGGCTGCGGTTGGGCCCGAATTGCTGTCAGCATTAGCCAAGTCGAATTGTTATTGCAGCGCGAAACTTGTTAAAGTTCCAGATGCTTGGCGGTCCACAATTGGCCATTGTGAGGCGAGCGAGAGATTACGGCAAAGCCGCAGTCGGCATTAAGTGGACTTAGGGCGTGGCGAGCGCAGCAAAGAACGTGCCACGACCACTTAACGCAGCGTCCAGCCAACGCCGCATCGTTTTCTGTTTACTGCTGCTTTTCCTTGTCGGGTAGTGGCGACAACAATGCAGTGCAATGGGCGCCTGGTTTCAAGCGGGTTTAACGGGCACTGAACACGTTCAGCATGAAAGGAAAATGAATTATGAGGACATGACAAAATTTGAGCACAGATTGCCTGTTGTTGACACAATGGAAAACACATACAAACGCAGCGCGGGCAAAGAAGCCAATGTAGTTTTCCTATTAATGTTTGTCATATTTACTATTGTTACAATGAGATATATATACATTGATGTACATAAGCATATACACGCGCACACCCACATGTGGCTATGTGCCATATAGACGTATACATTTATATGTATTCATATTGCATGCCATGCGTGCGTGTGTGTGTGAGTGTATTTGCGTTTAGATAAATAAACAACAAATACATAGAAATTTAGTTAAGTGTACTGTCAATTTTCTACGCCCTGAAACACTCGAAAGGCAGATCGAAACGTACTTTTTACACATTTTTTGCCAACGTTTGACGCAAGTAAAGAGAGAAACAAACTAATATAAATATACAATGACTAACGAAAACTATTGAACAACTACACAGTGCATAATTTGTGAATGACAGCCACAGCTTCGCATTTGATTTTATTTTTTTCTTATATTCGTATATGTGTTTTGTACTGTGTATCAGTATTTTTGTGTATGTATTTGTAATTGTCTTATTGGTAAGTTTCAGTATCCTACAATTAGCCGAACAATACGTAGTTGAATCTTCCATATACCTAATATTTACTGTATTTGTACTTTATACAAAACATGTAAAAAAGCATAAACAACCTTTCGAAAGACATATTGGAATGACTGTTAAATGTTGACTGTAATTTACACAAATACGAAAATTACACAAGTAAATTATGAAAATAAATGAAACTTTTAAGGCGTAAGCTGAATGCTGGCAAAATTTCCATATATATATACATGCATATATAAGAAATATATATGAAGAAAAAGAAGAAGAATAAACGTGCTTAATGCGGCGCATGTTAGAGCGGGGAATTTAATTACTTGTAACTAATAATTCAGCAGACATACAGTTGGCGCGATAGGGTGAGCGTGGACAATATGGGACATGTGAGACAAATGTTCTAACCTTCGAATGCATGGACTCGCCTTAACCCTTTCGACCTCAAAATTGCCTGAGAGCAACTTCACCTATTTGTCATCTTATAGCAAAAGCTACGATTGATTTATGGGTTTAATTTAAGTAGGCACCAACAAATTTATATTTTTTTTAGAAGTGAATTCAAAGCAAATTACAAAAATTTTACTGTTATCCCCCAAAATAATTTCCAATAATTTGCAACGATATCAAGGAAAGTTTGTGTTCTAATTGAAGTCTACGAATTGGGCGCGTTTGATCAAAACCTTGTTTCTTTAATAATGGTTAAATAAAATCAAAAAGTGATAATTTTGTATTTTTCCATAAATATTAAATAATTTTTCTGTAATTAAAAAATATTGATACAAAATTTATTTAACCCGTTTTAAGCTAAAATTGTTCAAAAGTAAACTAGCTCTAGAACTCTAACAAAGAGGCGTGGCGAGTTCAAATGTCGTGTGGACACTTCTTAGTTAAGTGTTTCATGATTTATATACCAAAAAGTTCATTCATTCATTCATTGATTCATTTATTCATTTATTAATTCATTCACTCATTCATTTATTCATTCATTCATTCATAAACAAATTAGAGTCAAAGAACACTGAGTGACAACTTTTGCGCCACCCTGTATGTATGTACATTAATTTAAATTAAACCCGGATATAATTATTAAAACCAAAGACTTTTGAATAAATAAATAATAAATGCAGAGACTCTTCTAGTCAGTGCAGTTTATTTAATTAAATTTTTTTTGTTATTTATTCTTTTTTTTTTAAATTTATTTTTAATCAAATAAAAAAATCAATAAAAGTTTTGTGATTTTGTGTTATTTGTTTTTATTGTTATTTGTTTCTTATTTATTTATAGAATACAATAAACTAATAATAACAATAATTTTGTGTTAAATACTACTATAGAGACTTTTCTAACTCATTATACAGTTACGAAATTTTGTTCTACTGGCCAACGCAAGCGAAGTTCGTATCGCTAGATTGTGCCATAATAAGGCACACTGAAATTATTTAACGCAGTTTAGTAGTTCACTTTATTTACAATTTCCCAAAGTCACTTCACTTTCACTACACTAATTCACTGGTCTCTTTTCTTTTACTTTACTTTTCTTATCCATGTTAAAACGTTGCTTGTCAAAATCTAACTTACTCGCAACACCATTCCCAACGAATTTTCTAACTCAATATATAGTTACGAAATTTAGTTCTACTGGCCAACGCAGGCGCAATTCGTATCGCTAGATTGTGCCATAATAAGACACACTGAAATTATTTAACGCAGTTTACTTCACTTACTTCAATTTCACTACACTAATTCACTGGTCTCTTTTCTTTTTCTTTTTTCTTTTTATTTAATACAGTTCACCACTACTAGTCACTTTATTTACAATTTTCCAAAGTCACTTCACTAAATCACTGGTCATTTTACTTTCACTTTTCCTATTCGTTTTACACCGTTGCTTGTCAAAATCGAACTTGAAACACCATTCCCGGCTGCTTTTTATACTTGTCTCCTCGCAATGTAACTCATTCTCGAACAATGCAGCATCACCTCAAACCATTTCTGCAGTAATTCTCGCAAAATTACAATGCCCCTAAAAGTATGCAATGCTGTCTGCTGCCGACAAATACCTTTTTAGTGTTGTCGTGTTGTCTTTGCCAGATGGCTCGCAGTTACGCAGAGATTTATTGTCACAATATTTTATTCAATTCAATTCAATGTTTCTCCAATTTTTCGGAATTTTTGAATCAATAGCATAAACAGTTAGTTACATAAGGGAATATCTCTACGATATTGATAAGGAAAAGATAAATTTTGCATTATTTGACCTTACTTGCAAATACCTTAAAGCTGACAGAGCGTCAAGTTTACACAATTGTGTAAAATAAACCTTCATGGTTCAAATAGGAATCAAATTGATTGGAAAAAGCTGAATGCTGAGCTAAAAATAAGAATTTGCCTACCACGATGAAACTTGGTGGTGACTTGGTCATGTATTCTATGGTGTTGAAAACATTTATTTTGTAGAAGCAAATTGTTATGAACAAGAAAATCTCCTTATTTGAACATTCTGCAGCTCAAAATACACCAAAGCTGGCGAAAAGAAATTTTTCACTTGTAACTTGTTTACAAAAGGTTATTGTATGTGGGATAATAGCTCTTATATGAATGCTTCCAAGCAAAATAAAGACATAACAATAGTCACCATACTTGAACCACATTGAACATTAATTGGGGGTAAGTTAAATTGAAGTTGGAAAATATTGATTCGATGAACAAAAATTACCAAAAAAAACCATTAACCGGGGTGTTTTATTATTTACCAACATTTTGAATTTTTTTCGTTTTATAATATATCTATTAATCTTGGGCGTAAAGACAATACATTCTGTTGATGAAGACTTTATAACACTGGCATCAAGTTATTACTTTGCGTTACAACTTTTGAATAAAAATGCTCAGTTGTGCACAAATTCTACTTTTTCTTTTCAATACTGCAGTGGATACTTATTTTTGTGAGCAACTGTATGTAATTATTTCAACGTTGAAGACTATGCTGTGCTAAAAACAATTCCGCTTAGCCAGTAATTTTCTTACTAACTCTGAAACTTTTGTTATTGAAGCCAAACATGTGTCCACTGATTCTAAAAAAAATGTGCAATTTCCTCGAGAAACTTTTCTGTTTATTTTTTGCAATCATATTTAGGATTATGGTATCAACAGACAGCTTCTGTCGATTTAGTCTGAAAGGCGGCGACATGGCGTTTGATTTCAATACTTCGGTACTGTCGCGACTATTTGGTGAAATCTATTCACAATGGGTTTTTACACTTTTTCTATAATTTTCTACTTCAAGAATTTAAGAAGTGTGCACAATTTCAGTAAAGCAACCAGAAGTATTAAAGAAATCCCTAAAAGAAATCTTTTCAGTTAATATCCCTTCAGGAATGGCTTTTGTACTCACTAAATCCCTTTATAGGGTGTTCCAATAAATGTAAAGAATTTTATTCAGAAATATAAAGCATTGTTGAGCGTTTGGTGATATTTTTCTAGCATTTTAAAGTAGACACGTTTCAAGTCCGATTTAAAGCTTTTGCGGATCAAGCCGCAATTGCTTGCTTGTTTCATCAAATTTTCAAGAAGTTTATGATAAAGCTGTGAATATCGGCATTTCGTTTAGGAATGGTTTATAATTTTATTTATTTATTTATTTATTTATTTATAATTCAGTCAATATTGATGGCTAGTTGTCGTCAGAGTGTCGGGATATGATTCGATCTGAAAATCGCCGTTCCAATAAATCGACTCTTTTCATTTCCATTTTAAATAATCGGGACCATTGTATACAGAAAAACATACCATACACTCGATCAGTTTTTCACAGATCTTCATGGCTGGTTATAGTGTTGGAAATTTGAAATTGCACTAAGTTTCACACGATTTCAAATTTTTCAATTTTCAAATTTCTCTCTGTTTGTCATACAAAATAAGAGGCAGTCATTCTTCCTGTATAACTTCACTTTCATTGTATAATTTCACTATGATTAGAACAATCGTAGACGTAGACGTCAAAACTGTCAACCGAACAGAAAAAATGCCGCAAAATAAAAATCGTGCACTTTTATTGGGATACCCTGTACATCATGCAAGGCATTTCGAATATAAATCAGCTTGTTGTGAAGGTCAAAGTTGTATACTAAGAAGACCATTTAAGTAATTTATTAAACAAACAAAACCTTAAAGTTAAAGTAATTTATTAAACAAACAAAACCTTAAAGTTAAAGTAATTTATTAAACAAACAAAACCTTAAAGTTTTTTTTGTTTGATAATCTTTACGCGAAAACTCTTAAATTTATACCATTCTACTTTCTGTTGCTGAAAGAACAAAAAAAATATTTTTTTTTAAATTGCAAGTAATTTGTCTTCAATGATTTCTCATGCAGCTGTGGCTCTGTGAATAAATTTGATGAAGTTCTCCATTTGATGGGTCAATATTGCGATTCGACACTTGGCAGCACATCTCAACATTCTCTAAAAATTTAGACTAAAATTCATAGAAAACTGCTATTTAAATATTCTTCTATCAAGTCAATCAAGTCAAATTGACTTTAGTGCCTAGTCAACTCCATTATTTTTATTTGATTTTTAAGTAATTTTGCTTGATTTGACTTGTATCCAAACTTATTTGTTGACTTGTTTCGCAAATTACTTAAACAAGTTTTACTAATTTTATATTTGAATATATTTTTTAAAAGTACTTTTATTATAACTTTTATTAACTTATTTTATATTTAGAATATATTTTTTAAAAGTACTTTTATTATAACTTTTATTTACTAATTTTATATTTAGAACATATTTTTTAAAAGTACTTTTATTATTACTTTTATTTACTAATTTTATATTTTGAATATATTTTTTAAAAGTACTTTTATTATAACTTTTATTTACTAATTTTATATTTAGAACATATTTTTTAAAAGTACTTTTATTATAACTTTTATTTACTAATTTTATATTTTGAATATATTTTTTAAAAGTACTTTTATTATAACTTTTATTTACTAATTTTATATTTAGAACATATTTTTTAAAAGTACTTTTATTAAAACTTTTATTAACTAATTTTATATTTAGAACATATTTTTTAAAAGCACTTTTATTCTTACATTTATTTACTAATTTTATATTTAGAACATATTTTTTAAAAGTACTTTTATTATAACTTTTATTAACTAATTTTATATTTAGAATATATTTTTTAAAAGTACTTTTATTATTACTTTTATTTACTTATTTTATATTTAGAATATATTTTTTAAATCTTTGTATTTCTACGTATTTTTTTCTTCTCTCTGAACGTTATGTTTTTTAACAGCAATTTTTATTTCTTCATATTCAATGATTTCCTTTGTCTTATGAATAAATTTACCAAACTTTTGTTTTCAACACCAGCTAAAGTTAAATACAAACTAAATTCATTTCAAACTTAAGTTTAGTCAGTAAAAAAGCGAATGTTTTCTTTATTGTGCATTAAAAAAATATTTCGTTGCTTTGGTGAAAGTGACTTTATGTCCTACTGACGGCAGCTATTTCCTTATGTCATACGCGCCCGTACACACAATCAGCAGATTCTCCTTGTGGAGCACACACTTTACATGCTCTCCGATGGCTTAATTCATTCCAATGCCTCCTGCAATCTGTTCACTCATTCAACGCTCCCGCCCCCGCCTATCCCTCTACACCTCATATGGCCACCGCTCACCCTATGACGTTGCGTATGCGGCATTAATGCGATATAAAATTGTTACGCTTATATTTATTAATGAGAGGTGGAGAAAATTCAACAAGAACATAATGAACAGCATAAGAACCTTTAAACAGTAGATATAGATATATGTATATTTAATATATATTATACATACATATAAATACAACATACATACAATATACATACTTAAATGAATCAGCTAATTGTTGGAGGTGAACAATGAAAATACAACAAAGAGAAGCAGCAAAGTATTTCATGAGAGAAAAAATGTTTCTACAATGTCTAACTTGGAAAACTCTATTTTCTTACTCTTATATTGGACAACATGTGCATGCCTACATACATACTTACATACATAATGAACAAAGTTTTTATAGCTAATAATATAACAAGAAAAATTATATAATTATATAAGAGAAATAATTGTGAAATTAATTAATTCGACTCATAGTCAGACAGAGAGTCAGTCAATCAGTCTACGATTTTCTGAACTTGCAATTCTCTTTTAATGTATAAGAAAGAGATAAAAGACAAACGAATTTTTTCTGTGAAGCGTTTGCAGTCAACTAATCTTACATGACGGATAAATCAAAGTACTTGAAAATCATATTTACTGAAAACTATATTAGCCACTTTTACTGAAATCGAGCATTTTACTAAACGTTGATTAAAACAAGAAAAGCATTAATTAAATGTTGACACATCTACTTGAACTATTTACTTAAGCTTGAACACTCAAAGAAAAGCACATAGAGAGTTGAAAAGACAAGTGTGACAACTTCAAATGGGCCAAGTGAAGTTACTTGGATTTTGAGGTTGCTGTCACTGGTTCAAAAAAAGGTAAGGAAAAGGGGGAAAACAACGGTTTTAAAACATTTTTTGTGACAATATTTTTGAGATTGCAACCTTTGTGATACTAAGTCATATAGTCAACTGGTAATGGAACTGTTTTTAGAAATGACTAATGCATGGATTGCAATTTGAATAGTTTGTGAATTTAACATTTTATGACAATTGTCATATAAGTTCAAGTAAAACTGACCACATATGACTTAACCCATTTTTTACCGCCCCTAGATCCCGTGGACCGATTTTGAAAATTTTCATAACACAGCCTATTTAGAGCCTCCGTATGCCATTTCTGCTTTCAAAAATATTAAAAAATTTTTTTTTTGGGCTGGAGCAGATGTGACTTTTAAGACACGCTGGCAAAATACGTAAGCCAAATTCGGAAAATTACACATTTTTCAAGTTTAAGTTACTGTTTCTTTTTAACTACGCATCGAAAGTAGTTGCAACCAAGGAGAAAGTTGAATATAATGCGATTCCCGTGTTTTTAAGGACACACCAAAATAGTTTAAGCTAGAACACGCTTAAAAATTTATAAAACTGAAAGTTTCATAATTTGTACGTCAACTTTGTTTTTTTGGTAAGCAGTATTAAGTGTTTTATTAAAAACAAAAATTCATTTTGTATTAAAAAAAAAATTTTTTAAACCCTTAAAAAAGGTGGTCCTGTTTATACCAGTTTTACACTAAGTGAAACCCTAAAATTCGGAAATAGTTGTTCGCAGTTTGAAAGCCAATTAATGTAGCTTTCCGATAATGTAAGAATATTTAATATGCGTTAGAAACTGTTATTTTCAGAATTTTTTAAAGTTGCCGTGTCTTTAAAGACACGGCGGTAAAAAATGGGTTAAATAGTCACAAGGCACAAGTTTTCTAAAATTCTGCAAGCTGTATGGATTACAGGCATTTGACATATAATACCGTGCGACAGCATTTTTCACACCGGAAAAAATCGAATCTAAATCTAAAAAACTAGAGATCAAACATAGTAATACTGCGTACTCAGTTTTTAATTTCTACATCTTTTGCCCTTTTAAAAGGACTTCAAAATTTTGAAGGGAATAAAAAATAAAAAATATAAAAAATACTTATCCTCGTTAGAATATGGCGATATGTATATCAAATGAAGGAGGAAAGGCTAAAAAATTTAAATAAAATTAATTTTTTATCTATTTGTAGAAAACTGAAATGAAAAAGGTCTTTTGAAAATTTTAATCCTTTATATCCTTGAAAATTTATATAGAATTTTTTTGAAAAGTAAGTATGTTAAAACCCAAAATCTTCTTGATCACGTGTCAAAATTTCATTACTCTAACTTTATTGGTTCGAAAGTTGTTTAAAAAAAAGGCGTAAGCCAAAATTCTAATGAAGTACAAAAATCAGGGACATAACAGTTATAACGTTTTTAGAAAAAAAGTTGGAAAATAACTGTTTCACTGTAACAAATATTTTAATTGTTACATATAATTATTATTTTGAAATAATTATTTTTACATCTATGTATAACTATTACTATCGATGTATAACTATTATTCGGAAAAAATATTTCTCACAAAATAAACTTACCGAGCAACGTAAAAAATATTTTTCCAAAAATAAACGTTACCGAGCAACGTAAAAAATATTTCTCACAAAATAAACGTTACCGAGCAACGTAAAAAATATTTCTCTCATAACAGTTATGCGATGACGGAAAAAATATTTTTCAAAAAATAAACGTTACCGAGCAATGGAAAAAATATTTCTTGCTGATAATAGTTAATAGGCAACAGAAAAAAATATTTGTCTCGAATAATAGTTACGAAATGGCGAAAAAAGTATTTTCCCCCTCATAATAATTATTGTCCAACATTTATAAATATCTCTTAAAAATGGGCAACGTTTTCAAATTTTTAAAAATTCATAACTGTTATTTTGGGTCCCTGACAAAAATTCTAATTTATTTGAGTATCAGTATTTTAAATAATAAAAATATACAAAATCAATGAAGCGAGAATAATGAAATTTTGACACGTGATCAAGACGATTTTGGGTTTTAACATACTTACTTTTCAAGAAAATTCTATGTAAATTTTCAAGGATATAAAGGATTAAAATTTTCAAAGGACCTTTTTCATTTGCCTTGTTTACAAATGGATAAAAAATAAATTTTTTTTTAATTCTTGAACCTTTCCTCTTTCATTTGATATACATATTGCAATATTCTAACGAGGTTAAGTATTATTTATATTTTTTTATTTTGTATCCCCTTCAAAATTTTGAAGTCCTTTTAAAAGGGCAAAAGATATAGAAATGAAAAACTGAGTACGCACTATTACTATGTTTGGTCTCTAGTTTCACGCCCATATGGATTTTTTCTGGTGTGAAATGTTTTAAAATTTTTGTTGCTGTAATCACAAAGATATATAGTAATAATTTTATTGTGACATAAATGCATGACTACGTAAGAGACAATCCTGTAGCATCTGAACAATTCAACTTTAGTACACTTTGCAATAGTTGATTGTCACCCAATTAAAGATTTTACAACCTCTACGCAACTTATACTTTTAATTCCCTCACAAGCAGCGGAACCTATGTATTCCAATTGAATCTTTTATTGTCTTAACTACACTTTCAGTACGACTGCTTGGCACGAATACGCAATTACTCGAACATTTAACCTCTCCCTGTGGTTTTAAACTTGTAGTGAACGAATTAACTGAGACGTTTGTTAGTTATCTTCGCAGTAATATACCGACTTGGGTAAAGTTTGCGGCAACTTAATGTTGTTACTTAAGCGTTTGCAAGAGTTTGCCATACAATTAAAACAAAATTCACACTTGCTTGGAGTTTGGTACTCGAAGACCTGCCATACGAAAATGTGCATTAATATTAAAGTGTTGTCATTGCGATTCTTGTCATTTTGTCGCAAAGCATTTGCGTTAATTGAGACTTTGTTAAATCTTTGATGTGATTTTTTTTGTTTACTTGTATGCTTCTTTTAATAATTAAACTTACTTGTTTCCGCACAAAAAATTTTTACCTATGCAAGTAATACATAAGAAAATTGCTAAATACTTACGTATTCTGGTTATGTTCTTAAGAAAAGTGAGCTTGTTTTAGGTTATGTTACTTAAGTAGGACTGGCAGCTTGCCAATTGCTTGACTACTAAACATGGAGGCCTTTACAATGTTTAGCATGCATTTAGGCGCATTGCACAGTGATTCGACTCCGTACAACCGCGGGACAAAATTATAAGGAGTGGTCTGTTCTTAATAAAATTGTGTATACTAATTAATCATGGTCTGCTGAATTAAAATCTCTATTTTATTATTCTTAAACTTTTGTAGTTTGGCAATGCCGTAGACTTAAATTTGCAATTTTCGTCATTTTTGGTGAGCTACAGCAACCAGTGTGTTGTGTAGGATTTTCAGATTTTACATTTAATCAGTTACGTCAACATTGATAATTGCAAAGAGTAACAGAAATTGTATGAGGACCCTTTAGTTTTGCAATAAAAACGATAATAATAGAAGTAGGTTTTGCATTTGTGAAGTTTTTTCATTTTTCACTTTTAATTTTAAATATTATTCAAAATTAAAAAAAATGAAAATTGGCAAAACTTAGCGGAAAATATCTAAAAAGTATCTGAAAGTATGTTCTTGGATTTCTTCATATTTTAAGAAGCATTCTTTTTTTATCGAATAATATAAACACATCCTCTGATATCTTCCGATCTCAGAAAATAATTCAATTTATTTTATTATATTTTATTTGATTAATAAATTAAATATATTTTGGCGAAATATAGGTGTTTAGACCACTTTTCAAATTGAATTATTTTCTGAGATCGGAAGATATCGGAGGATGTGTTTATATTATTCGATAAAAAAGAATGCTTCTTAAAATATAAAAAAATCCAGGAACATACTTTCAGATACTTTTTACATATTTTCCTCCAAGTTTTGCCAATTTTCAGGTTTTTAATTTTGAATAATATTTGAAATTAAAAGTGAAGTAGAAGCCTCAGCTTTGCAAATTTTGAAAAAAAAAACATTGAAAGCGAAAATGGACCCATCAGTTCTTAATCGATATTGAAAGTTTCAGCAATTTCTTGCTAACCATAAATTTGTACGATTTTTTTTACTCAACAGACTAAAAAACAGAAAATATGTGTTTAAATTTTTTTGTGAAAAATGTTCCGTCTTTGAATAGCGCTTGCACACACACTAATTAATTTTTCGCACAGATATTTTGGGATTTTCTTAGTGAGAGTTTTACCTTTCAATTGTCATCAAAATCGTTAAATTCTGAGACTATAAATTTTTTGAGTTTTGTCTATGGAACGAATCACTGTGCATTGCAATGTCCAAAGCGTGTTTGACAAGCCACAACTTATCCAGTGTTCCATAGTGGCTTAAACCAAGCAGAGCTTCGCATAAATATTGCAATGTCGCACGGTGACACAAAACCAAATCATCAAACGTTTTGCTGCTTACATGGCTGTGGCGTAGTTGCTGCACAGACTCATTTTAATCTAAGAACACAAAGAGTCCTTTTTGTGGTGAAGATTTGGCCACAACATGCTTAGGCCACAGATAGGCGGAAAGCTTCATTGGTTAAATTGGTGCACTTAGTTGACTTCCTGTCGAGACTAAAGTCGACAGTTAGTCTTCAGCTACGATCTCATTGAAGGCAGTTCATTGCTTACCGTTGCTTGTTTTAACTTGAAATGAAATTGAAGGAAGTATGCAACAAAAAGTGGCAATCGTAGTCAAGTGTTCTCAATTCAAGTTTAATTTAAACGATAATAGTTTTTCTACTAAAATGTAACACTGCAATTTTATTCATATTTTTTGCATAAATAGCAATAAAAAATGCATGCATCCATTCAATCATCCAGTTAACTTTTGCAACAATGACTTTAAAATACGCTTGTTTTAAAGAACTAAAAGAACAACAAACATGTTTTCCTAATTTTTTCAATCAATTTTTTCTTCTGACACTAAAAGCAAATACTTTCAGTTGTTGAAATTTGAATGCAATTTCCAAACTCGCTTTATGCAAATCATTTTCCCCCAATTCTAATCGCCTTTGATAAACGTAAAAGCAACTCTACTCTGTGCAAAAGTTTTTCTTTGAGTGTATTAAAAAAAAGGACATGCGGTTTCACTATGTTGGCAAATTAAAGTATACACTTTGTTGTTTGTTGTTAGTTGAACAAAAAACTAATCACATAAATAAATTATAAAATTTAGGCTATACAACTTTTCTACAATTTCATAGTTTTCAAATTGTTTTCTGCATAGCATTTAAATATTTGAGGTAAAACTTGACCGAAATGGAAATGTAAAGAAAAAGAATGATAAAACCCCACTCAAGTCAATGACATAGATAAAAGAATAACAAGAAACTTGCCAGTAATGCTTTCATGTAAATGCAAATTTTCCAGCTGTTCTATGCCACTGCATTCGCAGGAAATATTCCCGCTCATTGTTTACCAGCTGCTTTTTTTTGCTATAAAATACACAGCCACATATAACTGAAAGCGTGCGGCACGTGAACCGCTCGGAATTCGTTTGAATTTGATCCACAAACGGGTGTGTGTGTGCTTTGGGTGAACATCTCACGCATCCCATTTGCAGTGCCCAGTTAAAACATTTAAAGCTATCATAAAGATGCATAACTGCCCGATGAAATGAAGCTGGATAAAGCATCATAGAAAATGTGATGAAAAATTTATCTTTCCAGGAAATCTGATCTGAGTGGAAAGTGTGCAATAAAACGATTGCCATAGTGATTCATGCGATTTAATGAATAATTGGCCAATGACACAGCAATGCAACAGATTTTGTGAGTAGCACAGTGTGTGTGTCTCTTAGCGCCCAATGGTGGCTTATAAGTTATAACACTGTGCCACAATATTTTTCATGCCTGAAAACAAAGGCAAAGTTAATGTGAAAGTGGCGCTTAAAAATAATATTGAGACGTGGTCAGTTTTTGGTCATGTTTTTGGAATTTTGTTGAGGTTTTGATTTTAAAAGGATTTAAATTTTTACTAAAATTCTTATTTTTTAATTTATTTCACTTAAAAGTTTACAAAAAAGATTCAAACATGAGGTTTTCTGGTATTTTTGTATATTTTGTTACACAATTTGTTTATTCCTCAACTATGTTATGGAAAAGATTACACAGCACAACAAAAAACACTTTTTTCTGTTGCATGGAGTTTTTCTACTGTTTCTTACTAATTTCGATGCGCTGATTTCGAATCTATCCTCAGATTTTTTCTAGCAGCTCTAGTTAGTGAGATATAGGTACCGTGTAATTTTTTCAGTTTTTCCTCTACTTTTTCCATATTTTTGATCGTAATTTCTAAACCAAAAAACCGATTGACATGATTTTCATCTTATCGCATTAACAACACCGCACGGCTTCTTTTCCGATGCAACTTATTTTTGTAAGTTTTAAAATTCCGCGGTAATTGGACCTCAAAGTCGGAAAATATGGAATTTTACGGCGTTTTCTTTGATGGTCAAACAAATTTTCGTAAATCATTTAACGAGTTAGGTGTATAATGAAAGCCGACACATCAAACATTACAACACAGCCAAATTATTTGGCGGAATACACATTCGCATCGAAATAATACCAAAAATGTACCATAGTCATTTTCATCACATTTCATAATTTTTCCTTAAAAAATTAGGAGCCGCAAAATATGCAAAGTTTTAAATTTTTTTTGTTTCGAGCAATTCAAAATATTTTTGTTTTTTGCTTGTATTTCAGACTATAAACGGAACATATAAAAGAGAATATTTTGAGGCCTCTAATTTTTTAAGGAAAAAGTATGAAAAGTGATGAAAATGACTATGAAACATTTTTGCTATTATTTCGATTCGAATGTGTATTCCACCAAATAATTTGGCTGTGTTGTATTGCTTGATGTTTCTTCTTTAGATATTCATATAGTTCGTAACTGGATTTATGAAACATCTGTTAAATTTTCGCCATCAGAAAAAACGCCTTGAAATTCAATATTTTCCTACTTTGAAACCTTATTACAACGCCAATTTAGAACGCATAAGATTGATTAATGTCAGAAAAGATGGCGTGAGATGTTGTTAGTGGAACTATATAAAAATCATGATAGGATTATTGGTTCAGAAATTACAGTCGAAAACGAGAAAAAAGCCGAGGAAAATTCGAAAAAGTTACACGCCTATTTTTTGCGAAAACTAGAGCTGTTACATAAAAACGGAGTATGGTTTTGAAAACAGCGTGGAAAAACGATTCAGATTCATGTAAAAAACTCCATGCAACAGAGTTGCATGGAGTGCAGTGTTATTAATGAAGTCTAGAGAAGCTCTGGAGATGATGAAGAGGTAGAATGAATTCAACACTCTCCGACTTCGCACTGCCTGCTCTGAGGTCAATAATCTTAGAGACCTGACTAGCTTGGCGAAAGTCGAATTTTCTGGTTTCCAGTCTTTCATTGAGAGGTCAATTTGCCTTGTATTGAAACTGTTGGTTAGCTGCAGAGGGAAAACAAGAAGAGATTCATTCATGGGTCATTTTGGCCTCCGAGTGGAAATGCAGTCTGTTCTGCACAAACCCTTCTCTACCTACTTAACTTTCCATCTCTCTAAAATTTCTAAAATATCTCTCCAGGCGCTGTGTGCGCAACTTGTCCAGAAAGTCATCACAAGGGACGATACGGCATCTTCAATTTGGTCCTTTCAGTGGATACACAGTCTCCCTTTTGGCAGAGAGAAGTATTAAACATATATCTTTGTTTTATACCTTAAACTAATAAAGTTAGAAGGACGAAATTCAAGGATGTAGTAGTGTACATATTAGTCCTTAAGATGTATTTAAAAAAAAAAAAAATATTGGAAATTTGCAAGGATATCGGATATAGGACATTTTCAATACCTCTTTGTCCTTATGCACCAAAACATTAAATTTTCTAAGATTCTAATAAGGATTTTTCTCTTTCATTTGATACCCATATTGTTATTCTACAATGCGCTCAATTTGAAAAATAATTGTTTGAAATAATCATGTCCTTAAAATTTCAAAGTCCTTTAAAAAAAAATCCTGACGTCAGAGAGAAAAACTAAAAACGCAGTTTTACTACATTTGGCCCCTAGTTTTGCGAGTATATCAATTTTTTCGTGTGTAAAATTTGTTGTCGCACGGTGTAATCGTTGCCCACACAAACAGAGCCCAAGAATCCCTAACAAACCTATTAAAATTATTTTTAAACTAAATAAATAATTTAAATCATTACAACAATGATTCAATGACATTTTGAAAATTTTAAAATTTCAAAACACATCTCAATCGATACATCATACTTGTTTACAGAATTCCGCCAACATAATTAAAAACTGAGCATGACTAATATTTTTTTGTACTAATATTTAAATTCTACTTTACTGTTTATATCGATTTTTTTCATGCTCTTTACCAAAACCTCAGTCTTGATGCACAGTGTAATCCGCGCATCATTAAATTTCTTATAAATGAAAGTAATTTCGGCAGACAATCAGTGTCACAAAACTATTAAGTAGCTTAAAATTGAGCAGAAAGCAAAGCAAAAGTAAATGAAATCAATAGAATACTTAGAGATTTATGTATTATATGTTCTCATAGACACGTAATTCTTTTGCGTGATTTTTTGTATAAAACATTTAGACAGATAATAAAGTTAAAACTGATTGTAAGTGAACGAGATGAAGTTAAGCAGCTGCAAGTCTTTTAGCAAATCTTACGGCCAACTTCTGGAAATGGTTCAATCAAGAGAGATTAGGCAGAGAATTAGTTGAATTGATTCAAATATTTGTAGATTTGTGAGTAAATTTATGAAAAGACAAGAAGGACAAACGAATGAAGAAATCATGTCTCAATTGATGCTCAATGCGACAGTTTGACAAACAACTAAACGATGACTTGATGAACAGCTCCAAGCGAGAAGATGTTAATTTTCAAAGTTTTTCCTCATAAACTTATAAAAAGCATAAACAAGTAGAGGGAGTAACAAATATTTAGATGAATGTTTCAGTCGGTTTCCCAGCAACGCAACTAGAGATGAGAGAGGCAGATGGACGTTCAATGAGACATCACAGACTTCAATGTATTTAATTTTTATAAATAGAAAATCTGTTCTAAGTATGTATAACAAGTCATATTTGATACGAGAAATTTATGCGTTTTGTTGTGCTGTAAGTTGTAGCCGTACGGTTTGCTTAGGCTGCATTTAAAGTTACTCATACGCGCTGTTGGCCCACGTGGAGCGCTTGAACCGAACAATAAAAATCAAGTAAAGTCAGGAAGCGGAATCTCGTGAAAAGTTTAACATGAAAATGCCCACCGAATTTAAATGAAATGAAAAATGAAAACGCTTACCTACACTTTATTAAAAAAAAACAAAATAATTGTTGACAAATTGTATAAAATCGCATAGATAAATGTGAAATCTGAAAAGAAACTGAAGATCTAAAAATATGTAGTCCATAAAAAAATGTAACCTTAACCACAGACAGACAAACGGCAGCAAGGACTTCAGCAGAGTGCACTAAAAACACAAACACAAGAAAAACGCGCATTATGTAAAGCAAAGCCAATAAGTAAAAAAAGAAACTGATTTAATTTATGTAAAACTAAAGTTTGCAATGTCAATGAGCAAAAAGTATCACAGAAAGGAATGCAATGAAACGTTGAGCAACAACAAAATTGTAATAACAGCTGGCTGCATAATAGACAGGATTTATGAACGAGTAAACATGTAAAAAACCACAACAAAAAAAAGGGGGAAAAAGGTTGACAAACCCCAAGGCATGAAAATACGAAAAAATAAAAACTATATTTGTTGTAAAAAGTAAAAAACAAAAAGGTGAAAAGTGTTATTTGAAGTTTATTTTCATGCTGCGAGCGGCGAGTTGGCCAAAGGAAAATCACAACAAAGGCGAAAGTTGCAGCAAAACAAAAACACCAAAGCAGAGGCAAACTTTGCCGAAACGTAAAGTTTGCGTCAAAGCAATGAGAAGGCGAACAAAAATGAACGCAAAGCAGCAGAGTTGGGCAACTTTCGGCGCTAAGCATTTTACCTTAGCGAGGGAGGGAAGCTGGGGGGAGCTGGGGGGGTCTTTGCGCTGGCCAAGCGGGCGAGGCTGTCAAAGCAGGACGCGCCCGCCAAAAGCGTGTTGTAGTTATTTTGGGAAATTAATTTTTAGATTGAAAAGCCTTAAGCAACAACACGTACACACACACACACACAAATACATATACACAAGCACCCGAATGGACATGTCGCGTTCGAACAAGTGCAATTTAAAGTGAAAGCGAAAATGTTTTGAGACTTCTTTAAGGCATACAAACACAGCAGTCAGCCTAGAGCAGTCAACTTGGAGGGCGGCCCAGAGCATTGTGCAGGAATTAGCAGCGCAACTGGTTGCGCGCATTAAACGCCAGCAATAGCAACAACAGTATTTAGCATTTGGGGAGTGGCTGGCGCTGCTGGCCGCAGACAGTGCGCAATAAATTTAAACGCTCAAAATGAACCTTAAATAACGATTTATGGCTTTTAATATATCGCTCGGCGCTTTCCTGCACCGGCAGCATTGCCTCGCATCGCCACGCCGCACAGTGTCGCGATCCCATATAAGCCATGGCCAAAAATACTTAGCGTTGTCCTATTTCGATGCAACTTGGTGAGATTGTTTTCGTGGTGGAAATTAAGAAATTTACAAAAAATCATTAAAATTGGACCACTGCCACGCCCACCTCGCATACGAAAGGAACTGTAATATTGAAATAACTTTCTTAATATTAGTGATAGAATTATGAAATTTTGTATTTGAGCTTAAAATAATGACATACAAGCTCACACTACGGTCTGCCATGCCCACTTTCAAAAATATTCGTATTTTACTACAACTAAACCTGTATTTTTAGAAGGCTGTTTACGATACTCGTTCCACGATGTAATTTTAATTGGTAAGCTTTCTAAACCCTTAAAGTGGGCGTGGCAGCTGGAGCATATATTTAAAGTGGCCAAAACTTTTCCTTTATGAATTCATGTTTAATTTTTTCAGCTTGTGATACCATATTTTGGTATAAATGTTTAGATTTTTAAAGTGGGCGTGGTATTCTGCCTACTTTTGATGATACGAACAATGTGCCAACCTTGTCCTTTATACAGCTCATCATTTCAGCAGCTGCTTTGCCGCTACTTTCATTGAACGTCGGAAGCCATACTTCGAAAAAATCACCATTTTTGACTGTAAGTGCCACTGCAAAAAGTAAATGTTTAGGTGTGGACGCAAACTTTGCTTTTTTCATGATTAACATCAACGCCCGTCTTATCTTTAAGTAAATTTATAAGAAAATCAAGTTTTATTGACCGCTTTCTGGATTCAGCTTTACGCCACACTTCGAAGAAATCACGTATTTTTGGTAGAGGCTTCACTAGAAAAATGCAAATAACAACCAAATAGGCACTTAAAGGCAAAAAAATAATCCGGATTATGTTAGTACATACTTTTTTGAGTAACTTAGGGTTGGAACTAAAAAAATGTTTTTTGACGTTTTTTAAACTTTTTTCCACCAAACTTTTGGTTCTTTGTTAGAAGCAAACCGAAAAACGTAATTTTTCAATGTAACGGGATTTCACAGTTATTTCAAAGCACAAACCAAAAAATAGTACTACCATACAGGAAAAATTCCAAAGTTTTATTTAATATATAACATGACTATATTAGTACATAAATCAGATTTTTATTTGATTTTTCATTCAGCATAAAGAATTACCCACAAACTTGGAACGAATGCGTATTTTTTAACATCAACTTTGAAGCTAGTTACATAAAAATGGAACGGAGTAAGATATTGAAGATCGGATAACGGATTTTTCTTAGTTGAGATATTATCTGTCGATTGTCATATTCATTTCAGTCATTTTGTAACATTGATTTTTACAATTTTTGGCCACACTCGCGACACTGTGCGCCGTGCTGCCGACAGCCTTCGGTGCCTCGACGTTGGTTGCGCGCAGCGACGAAAACCGAGAGCAGCAACAAGCGTAGTCAATGTCAGTGTCAGCATTGTCCGTTGGTTCGTTGCTGGTTGTCGTTGCTGACATTTATGGAGCACAAGAAAATTGCAAAAAGCGGAGGACATGAGCGCAAATCCTTATCAAAATCAAATACACACACACACATACACATATATAGTTAGTTATACAAATATATTTACTATACATCATTACATAAACACATATATACAGTTATCAAAACGTAGACACACAAACCAGACAGAACTAACCAAAGAAGACAACGAGTGGGCAAACGGGCGGTTCAATGTTGTATGGTCGGTCCTCAGTGACGTGTTTGCACCCTTCAATTATGTGTGGCAGCCGCATGTTTCAAAGAAGGAATTTGCCTAATCCGCCTTTCATTCATACGAATGAAAGAAGATACGGATGAATACTATAAATTACTCAGACAATTCTCAATCGCATTGTACGAAATAAATTAAAGACTTCTTCGAAGTCATTGAGGATCAACACCTAAGGCGCTCTAAGTTGGGAAGTTCTATGAATTGGAAAGGTCAAGAGATCAAACCAACTTATAAGAGTCTAGATGAAGATTTGGAAAGCCAAGGTGACCAAACCAACGTTTAAATTACTTGATGAACTTCGGGATTCGGACTATAAAAAGGCTGAAAGCTTCGACTTTTCTATGGTCCTGGTTATGTTTTTCCATTTTGTTCTAGCCAAACAACCTGATGTCGATATTCATACAGTCTTTTAAATGATATTTTGAAACCCTTGGTCTTCCCAATCCATAACTGGTGCACTACGTTCCATTTGCTCAATGTGTCCTTAAAGCCGGTGAGTTTTTAACCTTTAAACAAGTAGAATTTTTATTTCATAAGCGAAAAGTATTATGTAGAAAATAATTTTCAGAATACAATTTAAAAAATTGAACTTACCACATGAGGCTTATTTTGAAATTAAAAACAAAAACTCGCTTTATTTTGTGGAGAAAAAAAATAAAACTGAAAAATAAAAAAGAAATCTCACCGCATAATTTTTATTTTCTGATAAAAAAAAACTCAACAAATAATTGTTATTCGGTAAGCGGAAAAAAATCGAGAAATATTGGGTTATTGCTTTGTTGATAACTGCTTTCAAAAACAATTACTTTATTGCACTACATGATAAATATATCTGCAATGTTTCCTTCATCTTGATTTTTTTGATTATTTTGACTATGCGTCAAATTTACCCTCAAAAATTCAAACATGGGGGGACCTACTGAGCGACTTTCTATAGGTATACTGAGTTGAGATCCACCGTTTGGCTGGATTGGCTCTAGTTTAAGAGAAATCCGGCTTTGAAGTTTGCTCATTTAAGTCGAGTTCGTCGCTTAAGTCTTCGAACGTTTAAATGCTAATAGGTCCTAAATCGTTCCGAATATCGCTTTACTGTCTTCGGCAAGTTTGTAGATAACGACAACAAATGTAACGACCAACAAATTTGCTTAAGACATTAATCCAAACAAAATACATTCAAACTGTGTTTTCGACAAAAATGTCCCAAAAACCCCACTTTCGTCGAAGCATAAAAACAGTATAGCGAACCCTCGTGAAAAAAATAAATGAGTATGCTTTTATATAGAGAGTTGGCTCCTGCATCTAACAAACTAAAAATTTTGCCTGGGAAACGCCCATAAAAGGCGTGGCTCGGCGTATTTTTCATACCTTTCTTTTGATGCGAAAAAAACTTTTTTTTATAAATTTTTTTTTAAACTGATTTTTTCCCCGAAAAAACTATTACTAAGGTACAATAAGTTTGCTACCATATTGTAGCCTGTGAAATTCCCTTTACAATGAAATATAAAATATTTGAAATATTTGATATTTTTGTTTTTTCTGAATATATTTTTCAACATTAAATTGATTGCGAAGGTGAATATGAAATGGCTTTGGACCCAGAGTCAAGTTAGAAAAAAATTTAAAAAATATATTCAGAAAAAACAAAAGTAAGTATAAGTATAAGTATAGTAAAGTAGGTCCCCCCATGTCTGAATTTTCGACTTGCACAGTGTAATTATTTAGGGTCCCTGCTTTAAACATCAACAGCCTTTAAGGGGGCTTTCCCGTTTTTTCGTCGAAAAATGAGGTGTTTTTCAAGAATTAATTTTGGAAAGACAGTTTGATATAATGTTGTAATTCTTTTTTATTTTGTTTGTTGTTACAATAATGAGTTGAAAAAAATTTTTTTTTTGGAAAAAAAACAAAATGGCCGCCGGCTTGCCAAGTACTTATGTTGCCTTGTTTGGAAAACATACTCCCAGTTTTTTACACTTTTCTCGGGTACGGTTTATCTGAAATCAAATTGACCATCATTTTCATTAATTACATAGTTTTAGTTATCGCACATCGGAGGATTTTTGAAAAATTTCAACTTGGTGAAATTTGGCGCAAATTTAAAAAAAAAAAAAATCGATTTTTTTGCAAAATTTTGGTACTAAAAGTGTTGTTAAAAATCGAAATTTCACAATATTGAAAAAATTCTATGATGTGCCATAGAGAATTCATTTGTGAACACGTGAAATTCAGTTTTATCCAAATCGGTTCATTAGATCCGAAAAAAAGTGTAAAAACGTCACAAAAACATGGTTTCGAGAAAAACGCGTTTAAAGTTTTTTTAAAGCGTACGCGAGGCTGTGCGCGCCGAAACATTTTTGGCTATAACTTCAAAACTATTGCATATTTCATTATGAAACTTTGGCTTCATATTGTTATAGTATTTATAAATCGATTTCTGTAAAAAAAAAAAACAATTTTTTGAAACCGAAAAACGGGAAAGCCCCCTTAAGAAATGTAGTTAAATTTCTATTTACTTTCAATGTTTCGAAAAATAAGATCATCCAATTAGATGCATCACATTCCTATTAAAGGAGTCTGCAATCCGCTTCAATAAATCTATGTAGAGTTGAAGAAGAAATTAGAACTTTTATAGTAGAAGTTTGTCCATTCAAAAGAGAAACGTTTCAGAAACAATGAAAAGATTCTCCTTCTTTTATTTAAATTTATATTTTTATTTCTGAAACACCATATTAAGGACTCTTGGGGCCCGATTAAGTGACTTCTTTCGGCGTAGTCCAACTGTTGAGGCCGCAGACGAAGATAATCTAATTGATCTCTGAGTCGGCGACTAAACTCAACTCCTACACATACTCACACGCCCAAAGCGGCAATCTATCTCTCTCCTCCTTACCCACTTTCTTTCTACTCTATCTCTCTCCTCCTTACCCACTTTCTTTCTACTCTATCTCTCTCCTCCTTACGCACTTTCTTCCTACTCTTAAAATGAATTGTGTCCCCATTTTCCTACTCTCTTAGCTTTAAGATACTTTAAGACTATTATATTTTGAATCGCTGAAAGAGGTTCAAGCTGTACTCAAAGTAAAACCCGCACTGTAATCGAAACTTAACGCCAACCTATTCTTTTCCGCCGCGTCTGTGCGAAAACACCAACAAAGGAACGGAAGGAAAGGCCATAATTTCGGCAAAAATAGCGAATTCACTGGTATTTTTTCGTCCTCAAACCTCAAGCTAAGTTCTCTTTCGAACTTTACTACGATATTACTTAGTTTTCCTTGTCATTTGAAAAAATCAGGTTTTCAGTGTTTTATTGTTGAGATTTTGTTAAAATTAAATAAAATTCCCCATATAACTGCAGATGTTTGGTCCAACGAAATGAAATCATTCTCATGCGTAGTTTTTATCTTGAAACGCAACCGATGTCACCGTCATAGAACAATCGAGTCTTTTCTTAATGGAAATGATAGGCGCACTGAATGAAAAATGTACTCGATGAAACGAGCAAGAAGACCTTAATGCTGTCAATTCATAAGTCAGAAGGGAGACTAGTCAGTCAGTTAATAGTTTATCATTAAGCTGATTGAATTGAAGTGATTCGCTATCCATTCATCCATTATCTATCATTATCGCTCTGCCTAACAACCTATCTCAAGTTTGCCCCAATACGACAGACAGAATGGTTAATGGACGCACTGATGGCACATAGCATAATTGATTCCTATGTACCATGATAGATGAATGCGTCAATACACGGATGTGTGAACTACCATAAAAGCAGACCGACTAATAGCCAATATTTATACGGGCCAAGGAGCAACGGGCAGAAAAGAAAACGAACACACAGCGACGCTCTCTCGTCGATTCTTCTCATCAGGCTAATCATTTATACTTATATATCTACCTATGGCCGCAGAATATCTTTTCCTTTCACCGACCCGCAAAAGTCGACTTTCACTTGAAAGACGAAAATTACAATAACAATAACAACAACATTATTGTACAACAACCCGGATGCCTTTGTGCGCAGCGGAGCGGGTTGGCGGTGTTGATTGGACGGTGGTGAGCGGACGCGGCATGGCCAATGATTGTGGCACACTGCGTGCGTAGGCCAACCGATAGGTTCGGTGCATGAATGAGCGACAAATGGAGCGCGGTGGGCGGCAAGCATTTAAATTGCCTTCCACGGCGGCGCTGCAAGGAGATGGCCAACTGACAAGGTAAGCAAACAGGGCGCAATAACGAGGAAATGGCACAAGGAAACGGAAAGTGAAAATTGTAAACAAAAAAGGAAACGAAGACATCAGTTTTGATGTTGTTGTTGTTGTTGTTGATGATGTTGCTGCCTGTCTCCTGTTAGCTGTCGTTTGTTTGTTTATTTTTCTTGAGCATAAGAACAAACAAAATATTAGCGGAATTTTCATATCAAATGGCAGTGAATGGAAATATCAAAATACACACACACACACGCACGTGGGAGGGGAAAACACGCACACCAACACAGCTAACTAGAAATATAAATACGAGCCGCATTTGCAAATAGACAAATAAACGCTACACGCAACGCACAAAGCCGCTCACGGCCTCATGCAAAATTGACAAACAAATATTCAGTGAAGCGCATAGCAGACACGCACACACGCACACACACTCATACTGCGGTTAAAGTCTGCGGCTGCAGACGGTAGAAGACAAAATAATAATCTGCCAAATGAATGCCGCGCCATTACGCTAAATGCCATAAGCAATTTTGACGCACATTGAACGCTGTTGCCGTCGCGCTGCCCTCGCCGGCTTCGTTTCCGCTGCGCGCGCGCGCGACCAACATCCGCCAACAACAGCACGCCACAAGCAACACACACACACGAACACAAAAACGGATGTGTTGCCATTATTCGCTGCCTGTGGCTAATGTGGCGTTTGGCTTTCGTGTGTGTGTGTGTGTGTGCAGGTAAGTACAACAAACGCTCGTCATGTATGAGCAAAGCTGTTCGTTTTTATTTTGGGCGCACTTGTTGAACATCTTGAGCGGTGCTTCTTCTTGTTGAACACCCTTTTTTCGCTTTGGCCCTTTGCCTTTTCCAGCACTACGCGTTTAACCATTCGAATGTGTATTTTCGTATTTTCATATTGTTTCTAATACGCGTCACCATTCTGTTTATGTTGCCGCACATTAACCGTTAAAAGGTGGCCTTTTTCAAGTTTTTGCTAGTCTGCTTTTTGCCTAATAGAAGGCACTGTGTGTGTGTGTGTGAGTTGTTATTGATGTCGCTGTTGTTTTGTAGTTGTTGCGCAGCCGGAAAGGCAATAAGCATGTGGCTTATGTTGAAAATGTACAGAAAAAAGGGTAAAACTAAAAGGAAAAAAAAAATAGAATTTAAGTAAAGTAAGGGAGGTAGGTAAGTACGTAGGTGTGGCTGCCCCAAGGCGGAGCACATTTAGGTCATGAAGGCCTATTGTGCTGCTACATGCAGTCGAGCATAAGACCGCTCACTCATTGAACCAGTTAGAAGCGAAGAAACGAAGCTTAGTAGACTGTGAATAGTCGTATCGACTAGAAAATCTAGACTGTCGAAAAGGAAGTTGGCTAACTCATTAATTCTTCTTTGGAATAAAGCAGGAAAAGTGCATAGAAGGTGAAGTGTATTTTCTTACACTTCCTCGTTCATGCAGCTGCAACAAAAGTCGTTCGAAAACAGCTCCAACCTTCTAAACCCGTTAGAAAACCAATCATGATTCTGATTTGGACTATGCTTAGTGAGAGAAGTTCTCTAGAACGTTGAAAGTTGAAATCTTTCGACCTCAAAGTTGCCTGAGAGCAACTTCACCTATTTGTCCTCTTATAGCAAAAGCTTCGATTGATTTATGGGTTTAATTTAAGTAGGCACCAATAAATTAATATTTTTAAAATTCAATTCAAAGAATTCAAAGCAAATTACAAAAATTTTACTCTCATTCCCAAAATAATTTGCAGCGATATTACAGAAAGTTTGTGTTCTAATTGAAGTCTACGAACTGGGCGCTTTTGATCAAAACCCTGTTTCATTAATAATGGGTAAATGAAACCAAAAAGTGATAATTTTGTATTTTTTCATAAATATCAAATAATTTTTCTGCATTTAAAAAATATTGATACAAAATATATTTAACCCGTTTTAACCTAAAACTGTTCAAAATTAAACTAGCTCTAGAACTCTAACAAAGAGGCGTGGCGACTTAGATAAATTTTTCATGATTTAAATACCAAAAAGTAATATCGAGACACAGGGTAAAATTCGGGGTCGAAACGGTTAAGGTTAAGTGAAGTAAAGATGGAAAGAAAAATATAAAAAACGAGAATAAAAAAATGATTGGAAAACTTCACGTGGCAATTAGAGTCTCTTTTTATCTTGGAACCAAAGTGTGGCGTCAAAAGTCCACGGATTCGATTCAGTAAATTTGTAAGCAGTCGACTTAACCCTTTCGCTATTTTGTTGCCATATGGCAACATGCTACTTTGTGGACGTCTGCATTCTCTATGGTTGCAAGAATACAGTTTTTTGTTGTTTCTTAGAATAGTTTGAAGTTTTAGGAAAAATACGAAATTAATAAACTGAATATTTAAGTTTAAAGAAGAGAAGTATACACGTTTATTTAATGGTATATCTTGAAATAGTAAAGGAAGAAGAAGCAGAAAAAATTAGATAACTTTTTTAATTTGACGTTTTCTTTCAATTTAGATACTTGTTTTAAAATAATTTTGGCTGAAGTAAATGAAGAAATATTTAAATTTTCGATACGCGTAAAAAGTTGTATGTTTACAGCCACAACGATGTGGTTGCTCTCATAGAAAAACACTCTAAAATACAGAGTCCGATTATAAAAATTTAAAAATTTCTTATGGATTGTTGCTAATATAACCACATAGAAGCCTAAAACGTAAAATTTAAAATTTTAACTTCCACCAGTAAAAAGCTGTAGCGAAAGGGTTAAACAATATATAAAACTAGCAGCGCTCAGCGGCTTTGCACGTAAGTCAATGGGGCCAATAAATCAAGTTTCTTCATACAAAACTGTATGGGCGGTGAAACGCCTATTTTATGTAATACCCAGTCCATTCTTCTAGTCGAAGGGTGTGACCCAGTTTCATTAATGTGCGACTTACAGTTCCAAAGTTTCGCGGAAAATTTTAATCACAAAAAATTGCCACGCCCCTTGTACAAAGCCCATCAAATGTTACCAGCAGAAAAACATATCTATGGGATGATGGTATACAAAATTTCAATGCTATCCGACTTATTCGGAATAAGCTATTCCACATTAAAAATTTCGATTGTATGGGCGGTGCCATGCCCCCTAGTCCAATAGCCACCCCATTCCCCATGTCGAGGGGTACGTCCAACGTGGGGGTACGTGTGACTAGTAGTTCCAAAGTTATTCAAATCATTTGGATCTCTTGAAAAGTGCCACGCCCCTTGTCCAACCCTTATGAACATTTATCAGAGAAACGGTGGCCCTGTATCAAATATCAATGCTGTCCGACTTATAATTCCGAAGATACTCCACATTAAAAATTTGGGTTGTATGAGTTGTGCCACGCCCACCTGTTGGGTTGTATTTGCGCTGTATGTTTTACCGAGATTTTAGTGTCCTGTGTCCAACAAACAAACAGACAGACATTCATTTTTATATACTCGTATATAGATAAGGAATGCGCACGAAAAAATGCATGGCTTCTGTTGTCTGGGCTCAACTTCATAGAAGTTCGGGGTTTTCACTGGACACTGAAATAATAGGGTCTAGAAAACGATAACTGCAAAAAATGTAGGGACAAGGAAGAAGAAAAGAAGTGAATCCTATTCAGAAAATCTATCTGACATCTCTAATGTCAACGTACTTAAATGGTTTAATACGCCTTTAAATAAACTCCAGACCGTTTAAATTTTAAGAAAGACTAAGTCCTGAAGTATCACAATGGACAGAACTAGCCTATGTGTGCCAGTCATCAAAAGCTGAAGGCTGCTTTTTCTACTTACCTTACCTTACTTTTCTAAAAACTTATTTATACTAAAATCGGGTCTGTATTTTGTAGTCTAAGGCGGCCCCCCAACGTTGCGGTTTGTTGCATAATTTGAAAAGATTGTCGCAAAAAGTCGGAACATGTGAAGCTAAATTGTATCTGTTGTACAATCAGTAGTGTGGAAATCAAAAATGTTTGGTTTTTCTATCGTCTCGTGATGATGATATATACAATTACAATTTTTCATGATGATATATACAAATACAATTTTCAGTCAAAGAGTAGGCTACGCTCTCAAGACCTCAGAACCATTTCAACAATGGCGATCAGGAAGCATCTACATATCTTGGATCTTACAAAGTGGATTTAAAATAGCAGCCAGTACCAACACAAAATGAGGATGTGGGCCCAAAACGGTACTTTATGTGGTAATTGTGCCACCTAGCTGTGGTAGGAATCACTCAACCAACCAGTGTACAATTAGGTGGTGATTGTTTCAGAAGGCAAAAAGTTTTGAATTTCATAATTAAATAATTTTAAATATACTACTTATATGCCTAGATCGGTCTTGGTCTCGACTAAATCAAAAAGATTGAAGAAACCATTCTGCATCTTGGAATAGTCTCGCCGATACCAGAATTAGAATGAAAAATTTCTTTAAAACTTTGCAATCCAACGACAATGACCTTCAACAGTGATGCGTTGAAATCACTGGTTGCATTCTTTCATTTGGGTCCCATGAAACCATATTTCGTTCAACTCAGTAGCGACGTGATTAACCCTTTCGACCCCGAATTTCACCCTGTGTCTCGATATTACTTTTTGGTATTTAAATCATGAAACATTTATCTAAGAAGTGTGCACATGACATTTGAAGTCGCCACGCCTCTTTGTTAGAGTTCTAGTGCTAGTTTACAGCAGTTTTAGCTTAAAACGGGTTAAATAAATTTTGAATCAATATTTTTCAGTTTCAGAAAAATTATTTAATATTTACGGAAAAGTACAAAATTATCACTTTTTGATTTAATTTAACCATTATTAAAGAAACAGGCTTTTGATCAAACGCGCCCAATTCGTAGACTTCAATTAAAACACAAACTTTCCCTGATATCGCTGCAAATTATTGGACATTATTTAGGGGATAACAGTAAAATTTTTTAAATTTGCTTCGAATTCACTTCTAAAAATATTAATTTGTTGGTGCCTACTTAAATTAAATCCATAAATCAATCGTAGCTTTTTCTATAAGATGACAAATAGCACTGAGCAACAGCCAAAATTTTTCCGAGTTCTAGTAAACCTTTTCTAAAGGATTTTTGGACGCAGATCACAACTGCGTACTTAGTTTTTTGATTGTTTGAGCGGTTTGTCAGTTATTGGTGGTTTTTGCTAGGAGGTGTTTTCCACGATTTTTCATCTTTGAATTTTTATTGCATTTATAATATGTTGAAAAACACGATAATTTTTTTATGACACAATAACGAATCCTCAAGCTATAATTTTGACCATAGTCGATTTCGATTGGTCAAGGGTTAACACGGCTATGGCTCTTCAAAGTTCAATTTTCGCGAATTTTTTATAAAAATTCATTTAAATTCGGGGTTGCAATTTTCAACTAGGAGTTAGTGTGCAATGTATAGTGTAAGGTTGTAACTTAAACTTATAGAACAGATTTTTTGTGTTGCATGTGCCATTCTCGGCCTATACTCATTAGAGTGTAAATGCGACTCCACCTTCTGAACACGTGTTTGTATTGAAATCTTCTAATGCTCTTCGCGTCATTGACGAAAGTATCTAAAGTATTTTCGCAAGCGTCAATATTTGTCTTTTCAAGGGCATTAACAAAATTTGAATTGGTTCATTACTGTAGGAGCTATACTAAAAAGAGTTGCATCACACAAGTAAAAATTTCAACCACACACACTAAGCAAACTACTTGCTGTTTTTCCATATTCCATTGCGACATATTTTTAGGGACAAAAAATTCAAAATTCGAAAGCTGAAAATTTTATGAATTGAGGGCATTTGTTGAATGTGAGCATTTTCATACTGCTGCCTAAAATTGTGCTCCGATATTATAGCTCAAAAGTAAATCCTTTCTTTTGTTGCTGAATTTATGAATGGAGAACTTACATATTTGTACACATTTTCTATTACAAACATCGTATTTCAAAAATTTATTTTTTAATTGAAAGCCCCAACATTCTTCTTTCACTAAATGACAATATATATTTTTTGTAAGCAAAATTCTTTTGTGTATTCGCAATCTTGCAAAGTAACTGAAAATTTGACTTTGCAAATGAATAACTCTTGCAAATTTGAACCGATTTTAATGTTTTAAATTTTAAATACATAGTTAGAGTATTGGTAATCTATGTTCAAAAAATGGCATTTAAGACTTCAGGTTTGTAGGAGCTACATGCGTGTACTGGTCAAAAAACATGTAAAACGCCCTCCAAGGAAAACCATCAATATTTCCTAAGCCGCTCAAACAATCAAAAAACTAAGTACGCAGTTGTGTTCAGCGTCCAAAAATCCTTTAGAAAAGTATAGTTTGATTTTAGAAAAAAAAAATGTCGATTTTGTTGCTCTTCACCTATAGGTGAAGTTGCTATCAGGCAACTTTGGGGTCGAAATGGTTAATATTTTGCTATAAACTCCTTCAACAAAATATCCCAAATTGACTTAATTAAGCTCAGCGAAATTTAATGCAAAATAATAGCCAAAACGGATTCACACCACATTCATTAATTTCAAGTTTTACATTGAATGCAATCTGTTTACTCAAATTCAAAAAGCATTAATACATCAAAACACAGACGTTATATAACAAACGATTTCGCTGTACTCCAATGAAATATTGACTAGGAAAATCGCCCAGTCATTACCGACAGCATTATGCCGACTCGTTCTTATGCAAAGGGCGTTAAGCCCGACCCTAAAGCTAAACATGACACTGATAACAACAATGACAGCGACGCCAAAGACGCGACTAGCGCCACAAACGTGAGCACACAGACACGCACGCACACCGATGCAGATATTGAACCTAACGCACACACACACACACATTCTCGACTCACTCCACAAACAAAACAATCAAATAGAAAAGCCATCTTTGCTTGTTTTCGTCGAACCTGTACGCGACCCCGCAGGCGCGCAGCCACATCCGCAACACGTCGTTCGCGCCGTTTTATGGAGTGTTTGGCAATCGTGCATTTTATTGTTCGGCGGCCTTTGCACTTTGTCATCGCTTGTCGTCGTCGTCGTCTTCGAACATTATTCGTCGTCATTGTTGTCAGCATTTGTGGTTCTTGTTTTTGTATTTCAATTTGCAGTAGTTAACCGAGTGCCGGCGTCACAAGTGTCTCGTCATTGTGCTTGCTTACGGTAAATGAGTCGGAATGTCTCAATGTTGCCGCGTCTCATATGCATTCCAAATCCCCAACGCGCCTATAAACCTAACTAATTTTTTGAGTTAATTTGCAGAAATTGTTTACCTCTGACTTCCTCAACATTCTTGCAATTGCCGATTGAAGCATGTGGGCGCTGGTGTGTTCGCAGCGCACACGTCCTCCGTCCATTCAGCTGCCAGGCCAAACGTTCAGCACTTTGCCGCAGCACGTAGCACAGCCGCACAGTTGACTACATTTCTCGGTTGCGCTGTCGGCCAGAAGCAGAGACGGAAGTCCACGCTACGTGTGCGCCAGCCCTTCCTTCCGTCGCTCTTGTCGTTGTGATAGTCGTCGAAAGGCACCGTAGAGCGCTGCACAATGGGACAAGTGTGGCCGAAAGTATCAAAAATGGATTTTCGAAATTTTTGGATTGGGTTTTGTTATATAATTGGTAATTCTCCAGAATAGAGAAATATGGAAAAAATTAAAAAACTTATTAACCCTTTCGACCCCAAAGTTGTCTGAGAGCAACTTCACCTACTTGTCATCTTATAGCAAAAGCTACGATTGATTTATGGGTTTAATTTAAGTAGGCACCAACAAATTAATATTTTCAGAAGTGAATTCAAAGCAAATTACAAAAATTTTACTGTTTTCCCCAAAATAATTTTCAATAATTTGCAGCGATATCAGGGAAGGTTTGTGTTCTTATTGAAGTCTACGAATTGGGCGCATTTAATCAAAACCCTGTTTCTTTAATAATGGTTAAATAAAATCAAAAAGTGATAATTTTGTATTTTTCCATAAATATTAAATAATTTTTCTGCAATTGAAAAATATTGCTTCAAAATTTATTTAACCCGTGTTAAGCTAAAATTGTTCAAAAGTAAACTGGCTCTAGAACTCTAAGAAAGAGGCGTGGCGACTTCAAATGTCGTGTGCACACTTCTTAGTGTTTCATGATTTAAATACCAAAAAGTAATATCGAGACACACGGTAAAAAGGGTTAAGGGTCGAAAGGGTTAATAAAGTTGATGTTTTAAAATAGAAAAAGAAACCACGTAATAAGTTAGTTTCAGACTTTCCACTTTGAAGTTCTCTGGAAGGCGTCATTTAAGTACGTTTTAGTTTTGGTATCAAAGAAAGATTGCAATCTTTCCATACCTGTAAATACTGCATGTTTTATCCGCTAATATCTCGAAAAGTACACATCGGATGTGGCTAATTGTAATTGTAGATCCCTAATTGTAGAACTAATTGTAGAACCCGATAAAACGAGTAAAAATCATCAAAGCAAAAGTTAATTGAAATACTAAAGGAAATAAAGATATTTAAATATGAAAAACTGTCAAAATGACCGCAATGGTCTTTCTAGTGTTAATCGTTGCAAAATAGCTTATTAAGATTACAAAGCAAAAGTAAACCAAAAACTTTCAAAGTTCAATAAATTTTTTACTACTTTACACTCTACAACTTTCTAAAATGAAAATGTAAAAATTTTTTTACTACTATTTGCTATTTTTTGTTTGTTTACTTTACTTTTGTAGTGACACCTATGATCAAAATTCATGACACTAAAACATAAAAAAATAAAATAATAAAACCAAAGAAAATTGTTAAGTTAACTTTAATAAAAATAATAATATTTTATTATTTTTTATTATTAATTTATTTATGACTATTTATATTTGCTTGAACAATTTTTTTCATTTAGATTGTAATACTTAATAAAAAACACTTTTGAATAATTCGAACATTTGCATAATATGAGTTTTATTCGTTTATTGAGTATACGTACTTACAATGGGCGTGGCATATCCAGCCCATTTTTTTATTCAGTCTTTATCTCGCCCAGCTGATTAATTTATATTCGACATTTCGAAAAAATCTTTTTATTTGACATAATTAGATATTGAAATTTTAATATTTCTTTTATATGGGGAGTGGGCGTGTCCTTCAACCGATTTTGTTCAATTTTTCTCCAAACATAAAAACACTTCCATAAAAAAATCATGTGTTATAAATTTCATTAATCTGGGATTACTGCTTCTGCTTTTGTCTACAGCTAGTACTGACTCGTCCCACTGTGCGCTACGCTGTAAGACGCACGAAGAGTACCGCAAAATTGCAAATTGAATAAATTGCGGTGAAAGTTGATACAAGCCAGAAATGCTCAAATGCAAGAATTTGCAATTTTTCAATGCGGAATAGAAGCGCGCGAAATATTGCATGAACTGCGACTTTGGATCCATAAAAGCAATGGATTGCAGTCACGTTCGAATTTACATTTTAGAAAAGGATTTAAGAGTGGCATATGGAAATTGAATTTTTGGAAATGTTTTTTCAAAAATTTCTACACATATTGAAGGAGGTCTGGATTTTACTTATGCCAGAAGCTGTTCAGGGTTGTGCAAAACTGAATCGATCTGTGCGTCTAGCAAAATGTTTCTTAGGGTTGTTAAAATGTATTTTCTCCTGGATGTTGTAAAAAAGGGCTCTGGTTTAAATTTTGCCAGAAGATGTTCAGAATTGTCTGAAACCTATCTATTTATATTGAAGCAAGATAATTTTTCTGAATGCTAATTTAATTTATTTTATAGGCCACTCTATCAGTTTAATGATTTTATTGAGTCAACGTTTTAAACAAAAGATCGTAATATATCTTCCTACCGGAGGACTCTGGTTTAACTTTTGCCAGAAGATGTTCAGAATTGTCTGGAACTTATCTATGTATATCGAAGCAAGATAATTTTTCTGAGTGTTGATTTAATTTATTTTTGAAGCCACTCTATCAGTTTAATGTTTTTATTGAGTCAACGTTTTAACTAAAAGATCGTAATATATCTTCTGACCAAATAATATTCGGATTTTCCCATTCAAAGAAACCTCGTTTGAGATAAATCTCTTTTTTCTAGTTAATGCATCTGCCATCTGGCCAAAAATGTGAAGAAAGAACTTTTGGTTGCAGCGGCTCACACATTTCAACTTAAACGCAACTATTTGTTAAAAAGCAAAGTTCATACCTTCCTGGGAGATCCTTTTTCACTCGATATGGCTCCTTGTGTGTTTTTCCTCTTCATTTTTTTCCCTCGCATTTTGAGACGATTAAGGCGATAAGGGTGAATTCGCAGAAGGAGCTGAAGGCGAACCCAAAATTGCATATGAAAAGTGCTTTCAAAATTTTAGGAAGCATTGTTAAATGTTGTTTCCCTTCTGTGGATATTAATTGGATTAATTGTACCTTTTTTGTTTTATTGAAGAATTTCTTCGAGCATTTTTTGTACAGAAGTTATTTTACTTATATCATTACAGCCTCTTCAGCCGTCTGATTGTTCCTTCTTGAGAAAAGAGCATACCCCAAATTTTTTTGTACCTACATAATTCACTGCATACATTACCATTTTGATTATTTGATTATTTCCTTTTCCGTCCCATCACATAGGTTTACAAATTCAAGTACAAATTTTGAGCACAAGATGACAAGCAACAATGCTGAAACATTTTTCTTTGGAAATCTAATGGATGACAATAATTTTTTAAAGCATTTAAAGGTCAACGTTCAGCATAAATTTCTTGTTAAAACGAAATCTTATAAGATTGATTTCACGCCAGTGGCGGATTCAGGGGGGGCAGGGATTTGGGGGGTTGAACCCCCCGAAATATTAGGATCGACTTTAAAACTACATACAAATGAAAAGGCATTTTTCTTGGCATTTTATGAATATTAAAGAATTACGTTTTCAAACCCCCCAAAATATTTTTCTGAATTCGCCCCTGTTTCTTGCAATTTAAATTGGTTTTCTTTTCATTTAATTTGGCGAACTATTAGGGGATACGATTTGATACAAATTGGAATATGTCAAAAGCAACTTTTCGGCTTTACAGATCTCCAGCATTACAAGCGACTTAGTTTGACTGCTCTACTCTGCCGATATGTTACTCCATTTTCATTAAAATATTCATAAAAGGTAGAGAATAGTAAATATTATTACCTCAATTTTAAAAATTAGAGGCCTTCAAATAAAACTAAAATAAATTTGAACGCAGTATCGAAAATTTGCTTTGCGAAATTTCTACATTTCCATTTTGTAGTATTAACCCTTTCGACCTCGAATTTTATCCTGTGTCTCGATATTACTTTTTGGTATTTAAATCATGAAACACTAAGAAGTGAGCATACGACGTTTGAAGTCGCCACGCCTCTTTGTTAGAGTTCTAGAGTTAGTTTACTTTTGAACAATTTTAGCTTAAAACGGGTTAAATAAATTTTGTATCAATATTTGTTAATTACAGACAAATTGTTTAATACTTATGGAAAAATACAAAATTATCACTTTTTGATTTTATTTAACCATTATTAAAGAAACAGGGTTTTGATCAAACGCGCCCAATTCGTAGACTTCAATTAGAACACAAACTTTCCCTGATATCGCTGCAAATTATCAGAAACAATTTTTATAATTTGTTTTGAATTCACTTCTAAAAATATTAATTTTTGCCTACTTAAATTAAACCCATAAATCAATCGCAGCTTTTGCTATAAGATGACAAATAGGTGAAGTTGCTCTCAGGCAACTTTGGGGTCGAAAGGGTTAAAATGGGTACATTTAAGCCATTGCACAGTGATTCGACTCCATACAACCGCGGGACAAAATTAGAAGGAGTGGTCCGTTCTTCATAAAATTTGGTACACTAGTTAATCATGGTCCGCTGAATTGAATTCTTAATTTTGTTTTTCTTAAAATTTTGTAGTTTGGCAATGCCTGAGACTTAAATTTGCGATTTTCATCATTTTTGGAGAGCTATAGCAACGAGTGTGTTGGCTAGATTTTTCAAATTTTACATTTCATCGGTAACATCAACATTGATAATTCCAAAGAGTAACAGAAATTGTCTCAGGACCCTCTGGTTTTGCAATAAAAACGATAATAATAGATGCATGTTTTGCATTTGTGCAGATTTTTTAATTTTTTATGCTGATTGCATACTTTTAGGGATAAATAAAATACATTTTGTCGAAAAATACGTGTTTAGACCACTTTTCTAATTGGATTATTTTCTGAGATCGGAAGATATCGGAGGATGTAATACATTATCCGACAAAGAAAGAATGCTTCTTAAAATGAAAAAAATCCAGGAACATACTTTCAAATACTTTTTAGATATTTTCCTCTAAGTTTAGCCAATTTTCAGATTTTTAATTTAGAAAAATATTTTGAATTAAATGTAAAGTAAAAGACTAAGCTTTGCAAATTTTGAGAAAATATTAAAAGCGAAAATGGCCACATCATTTCTTAATATATATTGAAAGTTTCAGCAACTTCTTGGCAACCATGTATTTTTAAAATTTTTTTTACTCAATAGACTAAAAAACAGAAAATATATGTTTAAATTTTTTTGGGAAAAAAGTTGCAACTTTGAGCCGCCTTTGCACAGACACTAATTAATTTTTTGCACAGATTTTTTGGGGTTTTCTTAGTTGGAGTTTTACCTTTCAAATGACATCAAAATCGTTAAATTCTGAGACTATAATTTTTTGAATTTTGTCTATGGAACGAATCACTGTGCATTGGGGTTCAAAAGTCCCGCTACTATAATAACCAAATTTAACCTAACCTAATCTAAATTTAACCTAAATGTAATCTGACTCATTTCTCTTACATGAAAACAGTACTTTTAATTCTTTGAACCAATCTAAGACACTTCCGTTGAATTCTTTGAAGAGCACACATTTTAAATAAACACATCGCCAGCCCTTAAAATTTCCTCTCTCACTTCGCTCCAAAAGTTCAAATACTTTTAAATGTTGCCACAAAGTCCTTAAAGAAGCCTGTTGATTTCGAAACTATGCAACAATTCGTACATAATCAATCTCTTCAGTTGTGGTTGGCCCATTCGTGCATTCGCCAAAGAAAGCTGTAATCGCCAGCACGTTGCCTCAGAAAACGAATATCGTATGTTCCATTAAGCCTAGTCTTATTCTTCTTATTCTGCTGCCGGCACTAATTTTCCCGCACCTTAGCCAACTGCAGCGCTGCGCCATAGTGAAACTTATTAAGCCGACCTAATGGAGCTACGCAGGAGGTGGTCATTGCTCCTTGTTGGCGGTTTTAGCCTGCTGTGATTTGCCCGTCGGCAAAGTTCGTCAGAGCAACGGCACAAGGAGCCGGCCAAAGCTTGCAGCGTTTCCTTTGCCAAAGCACAAAGGCCGCTAAGCTTTCGGCAAAGTGTAATTGAAAATTTACGGAGCGCATGTTTTGAGCAAAGAGCGACTAGTTTACCTTAGAGAAGCTTTGGGCGCCGCACAGTGCTTCGACGCCATACAAAATATGGGCAAAAATAGGAGTTGTTAGATTTGAATGAAATTTAACACATTTAGTAATTTGGGTCTACTAAGTTTAAAAAATTAAGTTACATTTAAAATCTTTTTTTTTTTGTAAAAAAAATTTAAACTTTTTTTTTAATTTTAGAAAAATATATATTAGTTCTAAATACGAAGCTAATTTACTTTTAAACTTAATTGAAAACATTTAAAATTTTAATTTAATTTTTTTAATTTGTTTAAAAATTTTAGAAAAATATAGTTGTTCTAAATTCAAAGCAAATTTGCTTTTAAACTTAATTGAAAACATGTACAATTTTTAAGAAACTTGCTAAAATATAGAGCTGTTGTCATGGTTTCATAAGTATAATTTAGAATATCATAAATTAAAAGAATGTTCTAACATTCTTCTGTAAAAAAACCAATATTAGTGGTTTTGAAAAAATGGAATATTTTCCAAAGGATTTAAGAAAAGTCCATTTAAAAAAGTCCATTTAAGAATGTCCATTTAAAAAAAGTCATAGAAAGAGTTTACGCTAGTTCACGCCATTCGATTTTAATTGCCTTTCTAAATTTGGTTATTTTTAACTTTCATTGATTAAAAAAAAATTCTTTTTGAAAATTCGTAAAAAAAGCTAATTAGGCAAAACAGAACAAAAATTATCAACGGTCCCGCTCCTATAAATGTAGTTTTAATATTAAAAGAAATTGGTAGCCTATCTGCAACAATACATTTTCTAAAATTTTTTCTATACAAGCATCTAAATTTAATTTTTCCCCTTCATACATTTTTGTAAAAATATATCCGACTTTGAGAAGCTATATCTCCTAATCACGACAATTTTTCGAAAAAATATATCGGATCCAGCTTAACTAAACAATTACCTTTAACATGATACTACTTTTGTCAAAATCCGCGATAATTTTTATTTCTATTTCTGTCCACTGTCGAAGCACTGTGCGCCGTTGCAAATAAAAAGCTGTCGGATAAGTGCTGTCGCAGCTTTGCGGATTTATTAACTACATTTTGTATACGAAAAAAATTCACCCTAAACAGACACAACTTTCTCACTGGGTACTTATGGAAGGAGCAACAAGTTGTTGGTGGCGCGCCGCTGCTGGCTGCCAGCTAACGTTATTCGCGCGTGCCCAGTTTGCCTTTGAGAATTGTGCGTATGGTCTCTTCTTTCTGTGCGAGCTTCTTCTGCATTTGCTCGATTTCGAGCAGATGTCGCGAGTGCAGACCGCGCACCTGCGATTCCTTGTGCTTGACAATGGACTCGAGCCGCCTGAGTGCGTCCCAGGTGTCCTGCAGATTCGCCTGGCCCGCCTCCAGCTTTTGCGCCCACTGCAGTGCAATGCGCAGTCGCGCTTTCAGGCGATCGCGCGAGCGTTTCACCTTCTCGGCGGTGCGCTGCAGCAGAGTCACCTTGCGCTGCAGCTCGTCGATGGTGGCGCGCTGCTGTTCGACCTCGCGGCTGAGACCAGCATTCTGCTGGTTTAGGTGCTCGGTTTTGGTGAAGCCGCTGGCGCGTCGTTCGCTCAGCTCGGCAATGGTCTGCTCCATGGCCTGTTTCTCCTTGCTGTGCTGCTCTTTGAGCTGCTCGAGCAGTGCTTTACACTCATGCAGCGCATGCGAAATGGAGTCGGGCGGCTGCGCGGCAAAACTCTTCATTGTGGCGAGCTCCGATTTGCAGCGCGCATAGGCCGACTGCAGATGCTCCATGTCCAGCGCCAGCGTTTGCATTTTCTGCTCGTAGCAGTGCATCACCTCGACCAGCTTCTCCTTGGCCAGATCGGACTTGCGTGTCTGCGCCTCGGCCCTGGTGCGACAGACCTCGATTTGTGCCTGCAGGCGCGTGCGCTCCTCGCGCCACGAGCCCACCTCGCGGCGCAGGCCCTCGTTCTGCTGCAGCAGCCTATTGTTCTCCTCGATTACGCGCTTCAGCTCGCCGGTGAAGTGCTCGAATTCGTGCCGGTACTGCTGTATCAGCTGCTGCTTGTCGCACAGCATTTCGTCGTAGGACTGCAACAGCGGACCGAGTGTGTGCGTGTGCAGCGCATTGGCGCGCCAGTCCAAGACGGAAGACTTTTTCGACGGCTTCAGCGCATCGCCCGCGCCATCGCTGTTGCCGTTGCTGTCGTCCTGCTTGGACAAACGCAGTTGATCCTGATAGCTCTCGATTTGTACATTCAGCCTGTAGACCAGAGTCTTCATCATGTCCAAGTCGCTGCTGAGCTCGCGCTGTTCCTCGGTCACCGTCGTCAGCTGCTGCTTAAGTTGGCGGCAGTTGGGGCAAGTGTCAAGCTGGAACTGCAGTTGCTGTATGCGCGCGTCCAGCGTTTGTGTGTGTGCGCGCAGCTTTTCGTTCTCAGTGGCGAATTGCTCATTGAATTTGTGTAGCGTCGCTAGACGCTGCAGCAGCTGGTTCATCTGTTTCTCCTTTGTCTGCAGCTGCAAACAAAACGAAAAATGTGTTAATGAAAATGTGCAAAGCCATAAACCGGCAGCAGCTACCAGGTCGTTGAAGTAGTTATTGACGCGCACGTGTCGCTTGGGTTCGGATTGTGTGTCTTTGGCCTCGACTTGTTGTTCCACTCGGCATTCGGCGCTGCGTGAGCGCCGACTAAAGTTGCCCGTAATGGTGTGCAGCGTCTTGGCTGGCTGTCGCTTCTTGTGTGCCTTGTGTGGGGGCGGCGTCTCCGGCTGCTGCAACTCGTCCGACACATCCAAATCGGTGATCATCACATGCTTGCGGCGTTCTTCGCCGGTCGTTGTGGTCATTTGAGTGCGTTTCGTTTTACTGATTTGTGTCAAGTTTTATGTCAACTTGGAGCTTAATTTCAATCTTGTTTTATTTCTGTTTTTTTACTCGAGTGCGTTTTTACTGTTTCAGTTCAGCCAACAGCAGCAGGAATTGTAAACAAAACATACGTCGACGCGTTTCCTTGGCAGCCGGTGGCGGGTGGGTGCATTTGGTTAAGGGTTGCTCGGCGTTGCTCCATTTTTGAAGCGGTCTGTGTGCCTTTATCGATTTTTACGCCACTTGATTGCTTTTATTGGGGCAATCAATTCTACTGTGCAAGTGGGTTATGACCACAGTGCAAGATTCCGAAGATCGTGGGAACTTGTTTTGTGATCGTGTTTGTTGTGATTTTGTATATTTTTTCACTTGCCAGAAAACACTTTTTTAAACGAAAAAAATTTTAACGTTATCAAAGTCGAGCAAGTGATGCGTCAATTGTCTCGAAACAAATCGGTTTTTTACATTAAATTACAAAATATACTTTTTCTGCTGTCTTAATGGCCAAGTCTGTAAGAATTGTTAATTCTTAGACTCAATAAATAAATAAATAAGATAAATAATAAATAAAATAAATAAGATAAATAAAAAAGATGCCATACAAAGAATACATATGTAAATAAATCGATAGTTGCTTTACTCTTATTTCCTATATTTAAACTTAACAAATATTTCAAAACACCTTCAATTTAATTTTGCATTTTTTCTTTTATTTGTAATGCGGTTTTTGTTTATAATTTATTCGCTTCGTTGAACAACAAAAATCAAACAGTAAAATTATATCGCATTCTCGCTATTGGTAGATTTTCTTTGTTTCTTCTCCCTTCGTTTGTTTGTAAATAAAATTACTAAAAATAAATGTAAAAAAATTCATAAACTTGAAATTGGTTGTTAGTTTATGTGGGCGTAAGGGTGAATGTGTGTTTGTGGGGGGCGGCGGTGTACGCACAACGGCCGCCACACACGTTATTCGTTCTTGTTATTTATTTTTACAATAAAAGTAGAAAATTAGTGACTCGCTTTGTTATGCTTTGGGCTAAGCGCTATCGTTCCCAAACTACAAGCTCCCTGTTCCTTGCTCTGTGCTACCGAGACCCCTGCCCTGTATGCCAATCGCTCAGGGAAACTAGCAAATCATGCCATCGTCGCCTGCGCGTTGGGCTCAAAATTCAAATTCAGCTTAACAAACTGCGCTATCTGGTCCAGCGCTAGCGGGTCGACGGCCTGCATTAGCTGCTGGTATGCTTCTTCGCCCATCTGCGTGCGCAGCGCGTTCAGCTGCCACTCGAGATAATCCGGCAGTACGATCTTGTGCACGGGGTCCTTCAGCGCCAACTGTCGGCAGCGATCATAGTGGTACGTCTTGTAGTCAAAGTCGTCCATTATGCAGTAGCTGCTCGTGTCCAGGTCATGCTCGTCGAGAAACACCAGCGAGTCGCACCAGCGCACCACTTTTTCGCCGGCTGGCGCTGGTGCTGCCACCGCCACAGTCGCAGCACTGCTACCGCTTTCGTTCGGGTCCGGCTCGTCGTCCTCCTCGCGCATCACGTCCACCAGTGCCGCCTTGATGTTGAGCATCATGCCGGGGAAAAGCCTCAGCAGTAATGGGTCGTTGGTGAAAATCGAGGCAAACGCTAGCGCGAACAGTTTTCGCTTCTCCAACTCTGTCACCAACGGCATGTTGGCAATCCACACGCTCAGTATGCGCTCGAGAGCATTCGGAAGCTGCAGCTCCTGCAACACCGTCGTAAAAACGGGTTGACTGATCAGTAGTACGCGCGCCACCATCGTCAGATACATTGACATGAGCATGGGGAACTCCTTGCCTAAGCACACCTGCCGAAAGATGTAGGGCAGCGCGGGCCGCACCAATTCCAACCCGTAATGGGCGTCCGTCTTCAGGCAGGTTTCGAAAACTTTCAGCATCAGCGCAATGCCCTCGGGCCGAATGTCGTCGAACATGCGCGTGCAAAAGTCGACAAACTGCCGGCCGTACGCCTCAAGGTAGGCGTGCGCGTCCAGCAGTATGTACGCCTGTATGAGGATGAGTACGACGCGTAGATTTTCGGACGACATCTCGATAATGGGCAGCAAGTTGCGGCAAAGCGCCATCAGTTGCGGCGACATTGCCGTCGAATTTTCGACGACAGCTGCCCACAGCGCCAGTCCTTCCTCGATTAGGTAAATATGTGAGGGATCCTGCAAACCAACAACAGAGTGAAACGCATAAAAATATATGACTTCAGATTGCAAAGTAACCGCGCCGTGGCTGTTGTACCTGCGTGTCGGTGCTCAGCTGTATGACGCTGTGGAGGAATGGTTTCATTGTCTCTGGGATGTCGCGTATCGCCTTGACCAGGTGCTGCAACGTACAGATAATTGCGCAGCGAAGCATGTTGTAGTCCTCGCTCTCTTTCCATAGCAATGGCAGGTAGGCGATGAGGTTGTCCGCTTGCGGCTCAATGTGGTCGCTCATCTTCTCCACAATGCACGACATGATGGTCAGCACATTCATCTTGGTGTCGCATTCCTTTGCCTCGCCAAGCAATACAAACAGCGCGCCAAACGCCGGCTCTAGATAGGGCAAAAACGGCTCTGGCGCGAACTCAAAATCGCCAATTAGCGCGGAGAGCGTGCGCGACGCGGCCAACCGTATGGACATGTCCTCTGTGGGGCGTAGCAGGTGCAGACAGGCCTCGTAGGCCAGAGGACGCAAGTTGCGTGAGAACTTCACTGCCGCCCACTCGGCCACCAGAGAAATGATGCGGCGTCGTAGTATGCGAAAGTTGTCGGTGTCGATGCGAAGCTCGCCCAGCAATTGGCCGCTGAACCACGCGTCGAAGTCGATGTCGTTGAAGAAGTGAAATGAGGCCAGGCCAGCCGCGTTGTAGATGGCGTCCTTGAGCAATATATCCTTGAGGTCGGAAGCGGGCGACAACTGAATCTGCTGCGCCTTGCGTATGTACTTCACCACCTCGGCGGTCATTGGCGCCTGGTATTGGCTAAAGCAGGTCAGGAAGAAGGACTCGACGCAGGGGCGCAGAGCGTATTTCCAACTCTCGCCACCGTCAGCCTGCGCGAAGCCCTCCGGATCCTCCGACCACAGATCGAGCTCGATCTGCGTAAGTAGGAAGTAGTGGGTGATGATCTTCTCGCAGATGTAGCACAGCCGCTCATTGCTGAAGAAGTCGGCGAGCGCAATGTGCGGTGCCAGCTCCGGCTCGTCGGCAGCATCCGCGGTGGCAGCGTGCGCCGTGGCGCTGCTTAGCATGATGCCCTTCATTAGGTTGATACAGTGGATGGCAAAATTACGGAAGTTAATTACGTTATCTGTAAAGATGAGGCGCGCACCTTCGTGGAAGACGTGGTCGAAGCTGAATTGCAGCGCCACAGGCACAAACCGTGCGAAAGAGCCGGCGTGCGTGTGCTGGAACTCGGTCAGCGTCTTCATCTGCTTCAGTATGAATTTCTCTACGAGCGCCACAAGCGGCTCCTCAGCGCCGAGGTGCTGCAGCTCGTAGCGGCACTCCAAACACTGCTTCAACCGCGCGAACAGCTGCTCCAGAAAGCGCATACAGCACTCGGACTTGTACGGCTTAGCGAAGCCGAAAATCGTCAACTTGCGTAGGATACGCATTGCGAGTAAGCCACGCTCAAGGGTGGCCATTGCAGTGCCTGGCGATGTCTTGAGCTGATGGAAGAATAGCGTTGTCAACGCGTCCCACAATTCCTGCATGTAGCCAAAAATGCTTCCAGTCAGCTCTTCGAATATGCGTTTCTCGGCCATCATACGCCGCGAAGCCAGCGCTTTTATCACGTGGTGCAGCACCAGCAGCACACGCTGCTGCTCCAGCGCGTCACCGCCGGGCTCACTTTGCGCCGCCAGTTGCAGCCGCTTCATTAATTGCGGCACCAACTCAGGCCAGTCGCGTGGACAGTCGATGCGTGCAATACGCGCTACCAGCACAGCCACCTGCAAAGCCACTTGCGGCACCGGTTCCGCAGCTAAATGCTTCAACAACAGCTCGCGTATCATCTGCTTCTCCTCGGCGGGCAGCTCATGGCGTGCGTTGCGTCGCCAATACTTATTGATGCCGTTCTTGAGGTAAACGGCTGCCATCCAGCGCACATTCACGTCTAGCTGTGGCGTTTGCGATTCGCCGCCCGCACCGGCAACACCCTCGCTGGACACACAGAAACGTGCCAGCGTATGAAAGAAGCCCGGCTGTAGCTCCCATTCGGTCAGTTGCGCTTCAGCTTTGCGCACCACCTCGTAATTGGGATCCGTCGCCGCACGCAATGCTTGCGCCACCATCAACTCGGGCGAGGATAGAGCCATGTCCATAGCCTACGCGGAAGGGGAAACGTGAAGAAATGAAAATTCAGAGTTTCGGGGTTGCAGCTGCTGAGCAGTGCCATTGAAGTGCAGCCTACACAGCATTAGCTGCACAAATTTACCGTAATTGGTCATCAACACACGTAGAAGTCCCTCTGGCTACGTTGAAACGTTTTCTGCTTCGCGTGAATCGATTATTTTTCGCACAAATTCGCAAGTTTTTCACAACGGACCGAAGTCAAAATTGAAGTCATGCCCCACGAATTTTGTCGGCGAATAAAACCGAAGGGTGCGTTCAGTGCGAATGCAGAAATGGAAATCAGCCGTCTCTGGCAGTGTTGCCAGTCGGAACTGTTACATTCGCGATTTTATTACCGATAACTGCATGAATTGCATTGCTGGGTATTGGAGAACATAATTGTTTATTTGTTTATTTATTATGTTGCGTTAGTGAGTATATTTGGCTTAAGTGCAGAATAGCGTACCCTCGTGAAAAAAATTAATAAGTATGCTTATACAAAGAAGTTTGGCTCCTGAGTCTAACAAACTAAAAATTTTGCTGGGGAAACGCCTACCAAAGGCGTGGCACGGGGTCAAAGTTCAAAACTTTTATCAAAATAACTCATTCAATTTTCAATCGACTTATATGATATGGGTATCAAACGAAAGGTCTTTTTCATACCTTTATTTTGGTGTACCACATTATATACTTTATATGTACGAGTAAAAAATTATAAGCAAAAAATTATTTTTTTTTTATAAAATTTACAAAACCCGATTTTTTTCTCGAAAAAAACCAAAATAAAGATATAATAAATTTGTTACCATATATTCTCTACGGAATTCCCTTTACAATAAAATATAGAACATTTGAACTTTTTTGGTTTTATATCTAAATTTATATTGAGTTAAAAGAATGTGCCTGCAAGGGGATTCTACGGTTTCCGTGGCGCCGCCATTTGATGATGTTTTTAGATAGATTGACCTAAAATAAATCGAAAATGAAGAATAAAATTTTTCGATATCTCGCTTCGTTTTCGAGATATCGAGGTTCAAAGTTTTTATATTTCCATATTGTGCACACCTGACTGTTGCCTGATGTGGTGGTGACTCCCATGAGGGTTATTTTTTTAGCGCCCAGCCGAAGGCCGGCCACCTGGGAAAAACTTATTGCCAAAAAAACTATGGCTTGGAACTATGGATTTGAACAAAAAATACTGTGCACACCTGACTGTTGCCTGATGTGGTGGTGACTCCCATGAGAGTTATTTTTCAAGCGCCCGGCCGAAGGCCGGCCACCTAGGAAAAACTTATTGTCAAAAAAACTATGGCTTGGAACTATGGATTTGAACAAAAAATACTGTGCACACCTGACTGTTGCCTGATGTGGTGGTGACTCCCATGAGGGTTATTTTTCAAGAGCCCCGGCCGAAGGCCGGCCACACAAAAGGTACTTGAATGCAGAAATTCTTTGCTTAGGCGCGATATTTAATTAAAACACGCATTGAAAAAAAAACAAAACTGTATGTTTTTATATTTCATTGAAAAGAGAATTTTACTATAATTTTACTATAATGCTATAATATAGTGTACATTTTTTTGTATCTTAATAACGAGATTTTTCGAGAAAAAAATCGGGTTTTGTAAATTTTATAAAAAAAAATAATTTTTTGCTTATAATTTTTTACTCGTACATATAAAGTATATAATGTGGTACACCAAAAGGTATGAAAAAGACCTTTCGTTTGATACCCATATCATATAAATCGATTGAAAATTGAATGAGTTATTTTGATAAAAGTTTTGAACTTGGACCCCGTGCCACGCCTTTGGTAGGCGTTTCCCCAGCAAAATTTTTAGTTTGTTACATTCACAAAACCAAGCTCTATACAGCCAAATTTTTTATTTTTTTTTTCACGAGGGTACGCTATTCTGCACTTGTTCCGTATATTTATTTTATTCGATGCCTTTCCCTATGAAAAATGCACCTCTATAAAAACAATTTAATATTAAACTAAATGGTTTGTAAATACTGCCCAACACTGCCGATCAGCTGATGCTGGCCACTGCTGGAAACGAAACCAACACGTAGAAATTGCTCATCATTACCGGAACTGATAACAAAATAAAGTTTCTTGTGCGTTTCTAATTACAAAAACCGTGGTTGTTTCACCAATTGGCCAGCTCAGCAAAAATTCCTACAAACAAAATGTTAAAGGCTGTAGTCCTCATAGGCGGACCGCAGAAGGGTGAGTGGCGGCAGTGACTGTTTACATATTTGAATGCAACGCAATTTATTTCTTCCTACGTAGGTACGCGTTTTCGGCCGCTGTCACTGGACACTCCCAAACCACTGTTCCCGGTGGCCGGGCGGCCCATCATACAGCACCACATTGAGGCCTGCCTGCAGTTGCCCGAGCTAAAGGAGATTCTCATCATTGGCTACTATCCGCAAGCGCAGATGGAACACTTCGTGAGCGACATGCAGAATCTGTACAGCATCACCATTAGGTGCCCTTTGGATTTCATACACAAATTATAGTAATTGGCCAATCAAATATTCGTAGATACCTGCAGGAGTTCACGTCACTGGGCACCGCGGGCGGCATGTACCACTTTCGTGATCAAATACGCTCGGGCAATCCGCGCGCCTTCTTTGTGTTGAATGGCGATGTGTGCGCGGATTTTCCGCTGCAGGAATTGTACGCATTCCATCAGCAGCGTGGCGACTCCGCGCTAGTGACCATCATGAGCACGGAGGCGACACATCAGCAATCGCTGCACTACGGCTGCCTGGTGTTCGATCGCGACAGCGGCGCTGTCTCGCACTACGTGGAGAAGCCCAGCTCCTATGTGTCCACGTTTATCAATTGCGGCGTATACGTGTGCTCCATTAACATTTTTGCGCAGGTAGCAGAAATTTTCTATTCGCGGGCTCAGGAGTACCACTGTCCCACTCTAACCAATAATGGTAATGGCAACGGCAAAGATCAGGGACACATACAGTGGGAGCAGGAAGTGCTGACACCGCTCGCGGGCACCAATAAGCTGTTTGCTATGCCGGTGCCCAATTGGTGGTCGCAGATTAAGACGGCTGGGTCGGCTATCTACGCCAACCGACACTACTTGGGTGCGAACATTGATATATAAAAAAAGAAAAAAAAAATCAATTTTGTACGCAAATTTTCGTTTCTGCAGAATTGTATAAGAAAACACATCCAGAGCGTTTGGCTAATGCGGGCACCAAGCATGGCGAAGGCGATGGTAACCTAATTTGCTCCATATTGCCCGATGTTTACATACATCCCAGCGCTACGGTACATCACACCGCTGTGGTAAGTTTTGGTATTTTGAAATTTTGCTTTCAATTTGATGTTTGCTATTTATGTTAAAGCTGGGCCCAAATGTCTCGATTGGTCCGGGCGTTACAATTGGTCCTGGGGTGCGCATACGCGAGTCAATTGTGCTGGAGAACGCAGTCATAAAGGATCATACGCTGGTACTGCATTCAATTGGTGAGTGACATTTTATATTGTTGTTGTTGTTTTTGTTGTTATTACTGTCTTTACTTACTTGTAGTGGGTCGTGGCTCCACTATTGGACAGTGGGCGCGTGTTGAGGGCACACCCAGCGATCCAGATCCGAATAAACCTTTTGCAAAAATGGAGAATCCGCCGCTATTCAACAAAGAGGGCAAGCTGAATCCATCCATTACTATTTTGGGTATGCACATTTTTCAAATTTAAAATGGCAAGCACGACGTGTTGAGGGTTGAGTGAGAGTAAACTGCAAAGTAATAAATTCTATGGGGCCGCAGGTTTTAATGAGTGAAACGTAGGAAAAATAATTAATCTAACTTTTATTTTTAACGGTGAACTTTACTTCCCAGACTACTAAATGAAATTTGCATAGTTCATACATTTTGTGTAAATCTACAGATTTTGCACAAAAAAAGCTATCACCAAATTGTGTAACGACTTATTGAACATTTTGAACGTTTAAGGTAAAACTTAAGTTTAAGTTTTTGTATTGAATTAAAACTAAAATCATGTGTTACTTATGCTTAATTGGCTTACATGATTTGTCTGCAGATGTGTTGGCGTTTTCATAAAGAATATCTTGACATATATTCGCAAGAACCAAATTGTAATAATTCGTAATAGTTGTGTGGGTAAAAAAAGAGAGTTAAATAGGACACATAAGTACTTCTGTAGAGAATCTATGAAAGGCAGTTCCCCGTAGAATGAATCAATTGTATTAGCTGCATTCAGGTTGATTTCTATTCTTGCCTGAAGAGTTTTCTTTACGCGCCTGAAAGGGTCGTCATTTCAATGCACTCTAAATACAATAAAGTCACAACTCAAATTTCTCACAATTTCAGGAGAGGCAAAAAATGAATTAATGTAATTTTTCAGTAAAGAAGATAGTGATAAAAAAATGAAATTTTTGAAGTAGTTAGGCATTTGTCCTGTGAATTGATTTAGGAAAAAAATTCGATTTCAGAAAATTTTGAGTTGTGAATCTTTTGTATTTGCGATATACTTAGAGCAGAGCTTAAACATTAGTGGTCTTCTACTTCTACTGGGTTCTTCTCTGTATAAGGCTTTGAGTTGTATCTGGAGTCAAATTTGGTCAGAGCTATCTTGCCATTCCATAGTACTCTTGGTTTCCTGTAGAGATAACGTTGAGTTTACATGTAGTCTTGTGAAGGCTTGATCCCGTAGTTCTGAAACGCCTCTTGCGAACTTATCATCTAAGCAGTTACTTTTTATGTCGCACAGGCCTTGCACCTTCTTGATTATTTGTCTTGTAATTATTTGTTAAAATTCATTGAACTTTAGAGGTAACGATCTTGTAATTTTTCTTTTCCTTTCACCAATGAGATTTGGCGTATCTAAAAATGCTTTATTACCATTTCAGGCTGCTTCGTGCAAGTGCCCTCCGAAAAAATCCTACTAAACAGCATTGTCTTGCCGCACAAGGAACTGAATCGCAATTTCAAAAACGAAATCATTTTATAAAAACAACGCCAGTCCGTAGCAGTCTGACATTGGGCGCAACAATTGAACCGGGAAGATATTTTCAATGTATTATTTTATCCAAATGGCTCGTATTACTACTTGTTCCAAACAAAATTAAGTTAATTACGATACAATTTTCAATTCCTTAAAGTTCTCTATGTAAAGCAAAGCTATATTAAGGCATTGTTAATGTCACACATTTTGTAAACAAAAAACTGCAGAAATTTTTAATAAAGATTTTTTATAACACTGCATTGCGAGCGCCTATTTACGCTATGAAAGGCAACAGCCATTGAAATTCACCACACACTAAGTATGGTGAGTAGCGCAACTTGTTGCGTTGCGCGCTCTCACCGACTGACACACACACTGGCGCCGCACGTTGCGTGTGCAATAGCGCAACACAACAAGAAAAACCCGACTTGTTTGGTGGTGTGCGAACAGGTAGAAGCCGATTTCACAGCGAAAAAGCGGTTATTAGCGCTGCCGCTGCGACTGTGTTGGAAGTTGTAGTTGCTGGCTTGGAGCGGTGCGTCAGTGGTCGAGTGTCAGTGGTACGGTGTCTGTTGCGCTACGAGCATGTCAAAACTGCCATTTCCATTTGTGTTGTCGGTTAGTGATTTTGGTTTTCGTTAAACAAAAATACAAAAAGAGCGCAGATCCAGCAAAAGGCGGCAAATGTGCGAATGTACACAGAATAAAAGCGAAAGCTCAGCAAACACGCGTGTGGAAATTTGAAAATGATCTTGCAATTGTGGCCACAACTTGGCTAGAAAGTTAAAAGCTTGTTGAAAAGGGCGAGAGAAAAATTTCGAGTTGTTTTTTTTTTTGGTTGGTGTGTGGCAGAAGGCGAACTTCAGCAGAGTAGACGCAGACGAAGCAACAGACAAAGAGGAAAACAAAGTTAAACGCTGCGACTACGGCAAAACCAGGTAAGTACGTAGGCAGTTATGGCTGGCTATGGCTCGATGGAGGGCAGAGAAGGCGAGCGATATGGCGAGAGCGAGGGAGCACTGCTCTGTTCGGGAGCGCAGCTCCAGGTGTGTGCGTTGGGAGGCGAGAGCAAGTGGGCTGTGAGTTTGTACGAGTGTGCGGAGTTGAAGAGAGATCAGCTGAAAATTCCAACAAGCAAACAAACAAACCGATGAGTTTGCCCTCAGCAAAGTGTTGGAAGGGTTTACGTTTTGGAGCGAACCTCGGCAATGATTCTTTTCCCATGCTCTGAGCTGAGTGTTTGTCTGGCGTTCAACGATCACTTGAGCACGCACACAGAGCACTTTTCGTATGTGTGCACACACACACACACACAGCCATGTTTACTTGTTGGCTGCACAGTCAGCTCGTCGCTGTGGCTTCGGCTGCGCTGCACAGGTAACTTGCATTCGTCGTTGGCATTGTTTGTGTGTTGAGCGTACATTTTTTCTTGAATTGAATGAGCCGTTGGGATGGCGCTGAGTGGTGCGCGGCCGGACGGGGTTCGTAGATAGTATCTTTGCGTGTCATGAGCGTGAAAATCAACTAAAGTAAAATTATACCGTAAGCGGGCCAATTGTCAGCGAAATCACAGCCGAGCGTTGGGTTAGAAGTCTTTGTGGAGTGGCTTGAATCATATTTAAGTAATCGCCAGTGCGTGGTGGTGGTAGATAATGTTCCCTCTGAACCTTTTGTCGCATTGTCAGGAGTTCTGCAAGGACTTCTGCTTTTTCCTAAGTTCATCAATGATATTAGTTGCTGTTTTTCGTCTGCCAATTTCTTGCAGATTATCTTAAAATTTTTTTTTAGCCACTAGCAAAGTCCCGCGGCTTTGCACGTTTAAATCAAGTTTTTCTTAACCCACAGTTGACCCCGTCAGATTTCGATTTGCGAAAAAATTAAAAACACGAACCGAATTATTTCACATGTAAAGTGCTTTCACTAAGTTTGAAGTCAAAAAGCCCATAAAATCTTGTTTCTCCATATAAACTTTTAACCCAAAGTTGACCCGTTAAGTTTCGATTTCCAAAAAAATGAAAAACACATATCAAATTATTACTAACTAAGAGTACTTTCATCAAGTTTGAAGACAATAGGTCCAATAATTCAGGTTTCTTCACAGTTTCTTCATACAAACTCTTAACCCGTCGTTGACCCGTCACATTTTGATTTTCGAAAAAATGAAAAACACGTACCGAATTATTTAACATGTTAAGTGCTTTCACTAAATTTGAAGTCAGAAAGCCCATAAAATCTTGTTTCTCCGTACAAAATTTTAACCCATAGGTGAACCCGTTAGATGTTGAATTTCGAAAAAATTAAAAATACGTGTCGAATTATTTATCACTAAGAGTACTTTCATCAAGTTTGAAGTCAAAAGGATCATTAATTAATGTTTTTCACAGTTTTTCCATATAAACTTTTAACCCATCGTTGACCCCATCAGATTTTAATTTTCGAAAAAATAAAAAAAACCCATCGAATTATTTCAAAATTGAAGTACTTTCACTAAGTTTGAAGTCAAAAGGCGTAAAAAACAAGTTTCTTCATACAAACTTTTAACTCTTGGTTCACCGATTTATGTTTTGATTTTCAAAAAAACTAGAAACACGTGTCAAATTATTTTTGATTTCAAGTGTTTTAACCAACTTTGAGGTCAGTAGACCCATCGGATCATGGTTTTTTCGTAATCTTCCCATATATGCACCTTGACCGATTGTTGATCCCGTTAAATTTTGATTTTAGAAAAAATAAAAAATACATCTGGAATTATTTTTTATTTTAAGTGTTTTCACCAAGTTTGAAGTCAATAGGCCAATCGGTTCAGGTGTTTTTTTGGTCTTTCCGTATACGAACCTTAACCCTTGGTTCACCCCGTTCAATTTTGATTTTCGAAAAGTTCACCAAATTTGAAATGAATAGACCCATTAAATCGCGTTTCTTCATACAACACCTTAATCTATGTTTTGTCCTTTTAGACCCCAAATTTAAAAAAAATCCCATCTTAGCGAAGGTTTATTTTCCAAGATGTATCTAAAGTTTAAATTTCATGTTTGTAACTTCAGCGGGTTGGGTTGGGCGATGATGAATCAGGCAATCAGTCAGTCAGGACAAACAATTATTTGTATAGAGATTAAGAAAGTCCGCACGATTCTCTGTGGCTCCAAACCGATCGTAACTCTTTATCTTTAAACATTAATAGGCATTTTCATGTAACTTTTTTCCATACTGCTTTAAAGTCGATTTCCAAAATTAAGTACCTGGAAATTATTTTTGATTAAAAGTTTTCCTTCCTTCTTTTCTTCCTTCTTAATTCTTGTGAGCTCTCTGATTCATATTTTTTTGTTATTTTATTATTTTTTATATATTTTTTAGTTGTTCTACACCTCTTTCCCTGTGATCTAAATTAGAATATGCCTCGATTATCTGGAAGCCTCAACATGAGTTTTATACCAATCGAATTAAACGAGTTCAGAAAACCTTTCTTCGCTTTGTTCTTCGGATACTCGTTCCCGTTCCCTTCTACACCTCTCGCTGTACACTTCTTAATCTGAATTTCCTTCATAATAGGAGATTTATTCGGTCCTTATCTTTCATCTTTGATGTCTTTAATTTCCAGTGTTGTTCATTGCTCTATACTGCTCAAGCGAATCTTTTTGTTTAATGCTTCTTCGACATGAACCTTATCTGATAATTAATCTAAACTTAAAATTTTGTCTAAGGTATTTTTTTCCTTTTCTAAACCTGTTTTTCAGAATATACTGAACTGTGCGCTTAGTTAATCTCTTCTCCAACTCTTATTTCTAATTTGCTTCTCCTCTTTTATGATTACTTTTTGTTCACTAAATTTTAGACTAGCTTCAGTTTGTTATCATTCACTTAGTTTGTAAGAACCTTTTGTTCATTGACTGAATTTGAATAAAAAATTAAGATATAATTTCAAAAATGTTTTTAAATAACCAGAATTTGTCACGGTTGTCATTCTAACTGCTATAATTGCAATCTTAACTTGTGACTGCTTCTTCTAAAGTTGTTGCCGCTTCATTGAGTAGACCCCTAATGGTTCTTTAAATAAATACAACATTTCCATATTCTTGGGTTCTTTCTATCGATTTCACCACGTTTTCCCCAAACATGACATACGAGTACTCAAAAATAATTTATACTAATTTTGTTTGATTTTAATGTGGACTTGATAACATATCGTAAAGCATATCTCGTATTTAATACGAGATATGCTTTTCATGTGTGATAAAGAAGTGAATACCTAAGGTGTCAATATTTGAAGTAAGATAGACATGACAACAACAAAACGTGAAGAAGAGCAATAAAGACATTTGCAGCGCCAGGGTCCACACAAATCAAATACTTATTACTTCATTGTCGTGTGAGTGCGTCTTATCTACAGCTGAGGTGTGAGTATAATTATGCCCACTGTGTGCTCACAAGCAATCGTGCAGGGTAGCGGGGCGTCTTTAATGACTCGATAACTCGAGTGGAATTGCCTTTACGCATGGCCCGTGAGCGTCTTTGGCTTCCACTGCTCGATAGCTCGGAGAAATGTTCAATTTCATATCACAAGTGCACAATGCAAATCCTTTGAGTGACTCTATTGGGAATTGACTCCTGGCACCCTTCGAAAGAAGAAATTAAATTCATATATAAAATAAAAAAATACCCCCTGCAATTTTCACATTCATAATGCATTCACAATTGAAATGCGTTCATGGCAGATTGGACAGCGCTGATCTTGTGTTGAGTTCCCCCTTTTCACAGATCGCTAACGTCATTCGACGTGTTGTAGGGGTGGGTAGCAGCGGCCAATGTTGCAACCACGCTGCACTTGTTGTTGACTGCAACAAGTGCCACTCGCAGCGGCGCTGTGGCTGGCAATGGTGTTGGGTTTGTTGTTGTTGTTGTTGGTCTCGGTGGTGGTTGCAATGATTGTCGATCGAAAAGCAATCGTCACCACACGGTACGGTCGCTGCGGCTGCAGGTAATCGAGCCAGCAAAACTCTCATTTTGCCAACAACAACAATAGCAACAACTGCCATAGCAATAACAATAACAATAGCAATAAAAATTCAACCAATTTGAGCAGCGTCAGTGTGCGTGTTGGAATCTCGAAACGCTGCGCGGTCTGTCAAAATGCGCAACTTCGCTGCCCACTTGGCGGCGCTGCAGGTGTGCGTTCGCGTGCGAGTGTGAGTGTGTGTGTGTGTAGAAATAGCAACAACACGGTAGAATTGCAGATATGTGCCCAGTAAAGTGTGGTCGGCCAAGTTAAGCATTGGTTTGCTGGAACGCATGAGAGCGCTAAAAGAGAGAGTGAGCGCATTTTTGGCCGTTCACTCTTTGGGTAAAATAGTGACGACGACAACAACAACTACAAACCCAACGTAGCTGCATGTTATAAACGCTTTGAGAAGCGCGTGGATGACAGAATCAACAAATGACAGCAACAACAACAGCAACAACAACAACAACAACAACAACAACAATACGAACTATTATTACTACAACAATAGCAACAATATGAGAGAATAACGTTGATTTCTTATGGAATTGCAATTAAAACATAGCGCAACCGCACAAATGCCGCAGGTACGATAAAACATTGCCAACAACAATAACAACACACTGCACGATCGTTGTATTTTCAACATTGCCGCACGACAAGCATTTCCACTGGTCATCCAACCGCGCGTTCATCCGCCCATTCCACCAACCGTCCGGCCGCATTCGTGTCCATTTCGTGTTCGAGTTGTCCGTCGTTGTTGTGTGTGGCTCTGTGTGTGTGTGTTTGTGCGCACCGTTTGTGCCGTGGTTCGCTTTGGAAAACCTGAGTGTCAGTTGCTGTTTTACCATCGAGTTGAGAGCGCGAGCGCCCCGGAACTACAAACATCGCATCGAGCCCCAAAGCGTTAACTCCGACGCAGTAGCGAAGCAGCAGCGTACGCGATCGAGACTTTGAGACTGGCCGAAACGGTAGCGGCGGCGGTGACGGCGACGGCCTTTTTTCTTTAGCGATTTCTCAGTGTTTTTTGACTATTTCACACACAGTCGGCGCGGGAGTTCTCGTTGTTTCTGCGCGAATCAGAGCCGGACTTTGGTTGAAACGAGTGTCTTACGTTTTCGCCAAATTCACTAAATTTTGTCCAAAATTACAAAAATCCGTAAAAACCATCAACGGCTGACCGAAAGCCAGCTGCAAACGCGCGCTTAAAGGGGGCGACAGTGGTGTGAAAATATTGGCCATCAGTCTCTGGTTAGAAAGAATAAGAAGAAGCAGCAGCGTCGGAGCGAACATTGAATGAAGTTGGCCGATGCCAATTGGTAACGGGAAGAATTCGGAAGAAGCGAAAGCACCGAAAAACATTAGAAAGAAAGTGCAATAAATTTAATGAGACCCACAGCACACTCACTCGCAGACGCAAGCACACATCCAAAGACGGACACAACAACACTAAGAGTGCCGATAAAAAGTGAAGATAAACGACAACAAAAACAACAACAACAACAATAACAACGTGTGTAGCAAAAATACAACTGTTGAAGCTACAGAAACTTTGGCAAAAAACTTTGCTCGACGAAAAAAATGTGCTAGCCGCAACAATTGTGAGTATCTTGAAATGTTTATTGTAAAAACAAAAAAAAAAGTAAAACTTCCTCTTTGAATTGCAAACAAATCAGCAAGTTTTGTTTCAAGAAAAATACCGGAATTGAAAGCCGTCCAGGAAGGAAAAATATCAAAATCAGAGCAAAGCGTTTAGATTTGCGCACAAAGAGAAACCTGGGAAAGGAAGTCAAAGCGTCAAGTTTTCGATGGCGAATGAAAAGCCACTTGTGAAAACCCACTTCAGCTAACGGAATCGGTATGGGGCGAGGGACGTTGCACAAGTTTGAAAGACAAAACGTTATGCTTGAATGTGAAAATAGTGCTTTGAAAGTTGTTATCCTGGATTTATGATGGACTGAACATTATTGCACTAAAACGTTGCTATGAATTGTCTGCAAAAGTTCCCAAATTGGCGACTGTCTTTTTTAGGTAGAAACTAAATTGATCGATATACTTTACGAAGAAGAAGAAGTAATCAAATATGCAGATTTTACAAAGCTTTCGTCGCAAGAAAAATTCCTTCTCATCCTTGTTGCTTCGCGTTCAATGAAATGCATTTAGGTTTTTTCCATTTTAGTGCATTTTAGTAATATTTAACATTACGAGGCAGGGGAATCCCTTCTAGAATTGGGGACGACAGATTTCTGCCGAAAGGTTGAACTAATCGCAGGACACAATCTACAGGACCCAACTTGCATTTCCTGCCTATCGTTTGTAGACAGCACAAAGCGTTTTCTCTGTCTTTGCAAGAAAGAAATTGCACAATTGATGATTTTAAAAATTTACAAATATAAAGTCCCATATTTCGTTCTTGAACTTTCTCTCTCTTCTCTTCAAAGAATAATAAATATACCATTTAAGATTTGGGATTTGAATCGTTTATAAAAAAAAACTAATGAATATTTTTTTTTAAATTCCTGTTTTATTACAAAGCTTGGACTTTGTTATTTAAGAATGAAAAACGATATCGTTCATATGACTGCCACTACTGGCCTTACAGTACGCCATTCGGTCAATCCAATTTTCAAGTACTTTTTCGATTGTTCCGGGTAGGATTTCCTGAATGGCAACTTCGATTTCATGTTTCAAAGCTTCAATCGTCTTTGATGGTTAGCGGAAAACTTGCCCTTTACGGCTCCCTACAAAAAAAAGTCCAACGGACTTAAATCGCAGCTCCGAGGCGGCCAATTGACTTCAGAATTTCGGCTGATTATTCGATTTTCGAAAACGATGCCCAAAAGTTCGATTGTTACGTTGGCTGTGTGGCTTGTTGCGCCATTCTGTTGAAACCAAATGTCGTCCATGTCATCCGCTTCAATTTTTGGAAACAAAAATTCGCTGAGCATGGCACGGCAACGCCAGTTGGGTTGAAGACTCTCCACTTTGGAAGTAAGTTCTCAATATTTCCCCAATTTTGTTCAAGCGTATAGCGTCCCATTTCGTAAATGTCAAACTTTTAACTAAATTACGAACACAAATTGAATGACATTTGGACTGCTATTCTCGAAATAAAGCGTAGTTCAAATTCCAAATCTTAAATGGTCTACCCTGTAATTTCATATAACATGTTAACAGTGCTTATTCAAAAAGAAATTTTAGTAAAACACAAAAGGCCCATAAAATCGTATTTCTTTATATAAACTTTTAACCCATAGTTGACCTAGCTGGTTTCGATTTTCGAAAAATGAAAAACACGTGTTGAATTATTTCTCACTAAGAGTACTTTTACCAAGTTGTAAGTTAATAGGTCCAATAATTCATGTTTTTTCACAGTTGCTCCAAACAAACTCTTAATCCGTCGTTGACCCGTCAGATTTCGATTTTGGAAAAAATGAAAAACACGTATCGAATTATTTCTCACTAAGAGTACTTTCATCAAGTTTGAAGTCAAAAGGCGTAAACAAATCATGTTTCTTTATTCTCACCCTTGGTTCACTCCTTTACGTTTTGATTTATGTAAAAAAAAAATGAGAAACACGTGTAAAATTATATTTGATTTCAAGTGTTTTAACCAACTTTGAAGTCAATAGGCCAATCGGTTCAGGTGTTTTTCTTGGTTCACCACGTTAAATTTTGATTTTCGAAAAATTGAAAAATACGTGTCAAATTATTTTTGGTTTGGAGTATATTCACCAAGTTTGAAATTAATAGACCCATTAAATCGCGTTTCTTCATACCACACCTTAACCCATGTTTTGCCCTTTTAAACCCCGATTTCCAGAAAATTCCATCTTAGCGGAGGTTCTTTTTTCAAGATATATCTACAGTTTAAATTTGATATTTGTAGCTTAAACGGTTTGGGCTGGGAGATTATGAATCAGTTTCGAACTATTTCGACTGTGTGTCAATGACAAAAATCTGATAACTGTACTTACAATGGGTAAATTTACCAGATCAACTAACAGCCATGGGGCGCAAAGCCTTGTTGGTGAATCGGATATAGCAATGGAAGTGTTGCATAAAGTGGCTCTATACAACTTTTGAGTTCAATACAATTTAAAACCATATTTGTCATCCACAAGTTTTGTACAATACAGATATTTGGTAGGCGTTGAAACCCCCCCTAAAACCCCTCTTGCGTGCGCTATGAGTTGAATATAAATTTGTATGTAAAAATGGTGCTGTCTTTTGGGTTTTTCCAATGAAAGTTTCAAATTATTTTGACTGTTTGATAAGGCAGACTACGCGATACCTACGCGTGAATTAACCACGTTAACTAAGAGCCGTCGGGGCAGAGAAGCAATCATTTATGGTTAAGAGGCAAATGCAGCTGCATTTCAGCAGATCTTGATCTTCATTATGGGTTGTTAATATGTTTATTTAAATAAAATCTACAAATAAAATCTCTATAGTAAAGTGTCGAGTGATAGGGCTTAGTGGTCATTACTGAGGTGTGCTGTCCCATAGATAATTAAAATAGATTTTTTTATTATCATTAAGGCTATTAACCCTTTCCGGATATTTGTACGATATATCGTAAAATTTTGTCTAAGAAATTTTTTTACAGCGTACGCACTTTTTATGGAACGGTTTCCTGATTTTTACTAAATTTACAAAGCAACCTTTGTACCATCCTGTTTGAAAATATAAATCACAATGGCCGTAGTTACACAACATGAGTGAGTTTTGTAAGCAGCTCTTTGCAAGATTTTGAAAAACCAGCAAGTGACGGTGCTTCTGCGTAGGAATTTTTAAATATGTAATATTTCTTGATAGCAAAAACAAACAATTTGAAAGTTTGAATCTCAGTTGTTTTATAAAAATTAATAAATTAAAAATTGTTTGCGTTTAAATATTTTTACCGAGTTTTTAAAAAAACTACAGTGCTTTTCGTTTATAACGAACCGTTTAAAATGATTTTCCGCTTAAAACGAACCAATTTCAAAAGTACGGGCTTTATGTTTTCGCTTATTACGGACCCCTTTTAAAGTGAACTTTCGGTTAAAACGAACAATTTTGCCAATCCCTCGAAGTTCGCTTTAAGCGAAAAGTACTGTATATGATATATCGTACAAATTGAAGGCAAAGGTTGCAAGTTATGTTCTCTTTTTATCAAAGTTATGGGTTTGGTAACAGAAATTTTGCGTTCTTGCGAAATCTTGCATCTGTAAACCACATGACTAATAAAATTCGACTGTTCGGCAAACATCGGTTAAGAAGTAGATTTACATTTACTTTATGTAGAATTAGTCATACGTACTTGCCACTCCCACTACGCTAATAACAATCAGTATCTTTTTGTAAAGCTATATGAATTTTAAGTGATTTTGTGTTTTATTGAGGGGAAAAGGACTTTGCAACAACAACAACGGTTGTATAAGGCCGAATAAATTTGATTTAAGTGTTTATACATATAAAAAATGTATGTAAATGCCGATTAAAATGAAATCACGTTTTGATATTTTGTTGTTATAAAACCAAAAACAAAAAACCAAAATTTCATGATTTTTGCTCCTTTGCGGACCAATGTATAATATACAAAATTGACTTGGCTGTAATTCTCAACCTAAATGATGTGTTTGATATTTTGTTGAATTTTATTGCTAAAATGTTCAAAAAGAGTAAATATTTTAAAGGAAAAATTTGGGGAAACTGACCGCAAAGAGTTAAACACCAAATTCATTGATTTATCTAACCATTTGTGGATACAGCAACTAACAAGCGAAAGTCTTCTGAACTGATCAATAGGAAGTACAGCCAAAAAAGGCATCGAAAAATTATGCACCCATAAGTAACTGAGCCCAACTGAACTATTAGATCGACAGTTGGTTGCGAAGAGGAATGGATCAGGATGGTTATAGCACAAATAAATAAATGAATGAATGAAATGAATGATGAATGAAATGAATGAAATCAATGAACAAAAGCATTAGTTGGCAAATTGGAATTTTCCCAAACTTTTGGGTTTATTCAAATGTCAGCAATTGCAGGTCCGACGGCTTATATAAAAGTTTATTGAAAATGGCTAATTCAGTCAGTTGGATATGTAAATCACAATTGAATTGTCAAATAATGGTGAACGGATTAACGACGCACTTCTATACTCGAAACGAAGACAGCAACGGCCAAAAGTAAAATCGCCCAAGCGGACAAATATTTCATAGGATTTATACCTGATAATTGTACCGTTTGTCGGCCGCAGTCGCGGTGCGAGCCGTCTGCTGTGTGCAGTGCCAGCTGCGAGCTGGTGTGAGGCGCCAAGTGGCTGGTTGGTTCAACGGTTGAGTGGTGCGTCTGCGCACAGCGGCGGACCTCCTCGTTGTGCAAATCGGTTGGCGATGTTCAGCAACAAGTGCAGCAACTGCAACGGTATAGTGTGTGTCTATGTAAATAACAACAATAATAACAAAAACAACAACAACAACAACGGCAAAGATTTCATAGTTAGTACAACAGCAACAGGCTGAAAAAGAAAACATGTAATTACAATGAAAATTTTATAGAAAGCCAGGCAACAAAATCAAAAAATTGAAACGAAATCGAATTCAAATAACGTAAAAATTACAAACAAAAATAAAATGAAATGAAATAAAGGAAACGCGAATACAGCGAAACGTGTCGTTAGAGGTTTGCGGAAAGGAGAGAAATATTTGTGGCCATAATATTGTACACCTGCAGCAACAACAACAAAAAAAAGCAAGTAGTGCCACAAAATCGGAAAAAAGAAGTGATTACAAATTGAGCTTTGTTTTGTCTGACGTGGTGGTGACGAAGACGCCGCAGCGACGCCGAGTCGTTGTGGAAGCATGCGAAGTGAGAACACTTGGAGTAATTTCCATTTCATTTCCTTTTTCTGTCACTTTCAAACAGTCAAAATATTACATTTTCTTTTATTACCAACAACAACAGCAATAATTGACAGTTACCAGAAATAATAAAAACAAAATACAGTGAGAGGCTAGCAGCTCAAAAAGAAGAGGAAGACGACTCGACCATCAGCAGCGAAGGCACTACAAGAAGAGGTTAAATTAGGAGAAGGTTACGTTAGAAGAAGCAGCAGCAGAAATTTTAGTAGAAGCAGCGGCCACAACACGCGCATTGAGCGTGCGACGACTGCGCAGTGAAAAGCGTTTACAGTTAAGAGGCGACGGCAGTAAGTCGACCAAATACCCGAAGAGCATCAAGTGGCAGAAGCAGCACAGAAGGAGGAATCCGAAAAAAAGAAGAGGCAGCGTGAGTAGCGGCAGCTGTGGAGCAGCAAAAGAGGTGTTAAAGAAGAAACAGCGAAGACCATAGAAGCGGTAAAGACACAAACGAGAGAAGCTTAAAAAGAGCAGCGCAATGAAAACGGTGTGAGAAAACATAGAAAAAAAAGAAGAAGAAGACACAGCGACAGTGACGGCACAGACGAAAGAAGCTGCGCGAAAAACCAAATGAATGCAAAGCATAGAAGCAAAGCATAGTGAGTGAATGTGTATGTATGTATGTATGTATGTATGTGTGTGTATATGGTGGAAGGAGCAGCAATAGCATTGATTGAGTGGAATCGACAACGGTATTTAGCTATGGCTTTTTTCTTGTTATTATTTGTATAGCTAAAAAAACAACAACAACAACAGCAAGAAGAATACATAATAATACATAGTAAAAAGTGCCAACAACAAGAAATTGTCTCTGTGGCACCTGTAGTTGCGTTGATAATAATAAAAAACAATAGTAGCAACGATAGTAAAATACAAAAAGAACAATAACAACAATTAAAACAACATGCAACATGCCAACGATTTTGCTGTAGTGTACAAAGAACAACAATCACAACAACAACAGCCAGTGTTAAATAGTATTGTGATTGGCAATAGCAACGATATCGTCAGGTCATCAATTACAAAAACAACAACAACAACAACAACATATACATAGTACATACCAGAAAACGAGTATATAAACAACAGCCAACAACATTGCGCTGCGCTTAAGCACTACAACAACAATTACGCATAGTAAATAAATAAAAAATAATAACAGCAACAAAATATAGAACAACAACAATTGCAAGCATCACGCATGTTGTATTGTAGATTGCAACTGTTGTTGCTATAATAGCAACAATAATAATAACGACACCGCTCTAACAAATTTTCAGATAAGTCCAATAGCAACAACAACAACAACAACGAAATCATTGTAAAAAGAAATATTTGCCTGTCCATTTGTAAGTTGTTGCGACCAACCGTTGTGGCCAACAGTGACAAAGTTAACAACAACAACTAATTCAACTGCAATAACAACAACAAACCACAACCGTTCGTAACAACTCAACAATACACCAACACACAAAACCAAATACACAAGAAATCAAAAGCGCCAACAACAACAACAACAGCAAAAATTCTACAACAATATTGTAATAACAAACGAGCGGAAAAACGCAACCAGCAACAACAACAAACGCAAGCAACTACATGAAAGTTTAAACAGGTGAGTTGACGGTGTGAATTTTTTGCGGCAGCGACGGCCACAAGTGTGCGCGCAGCAACAGTTGCCGCATGCCTGCAGCGTGAGTGTAGCGTTTTGTGTGTTTGTGTTCGTGTGTGCAACATATGCAGCACGTAGTGGCAACAAGTGTGGCAACAGTAAAAGCAGCAGCAACACCAAACATTTTGCTCTCCCGCACACAAGCATGACGACACACACACACACACACACACAAACAGTCAGTCAGCGCATGCGCAGCGCGGTTTTGTAATACCTCAACAATCAAAATGTAAAAATGGCAAATAATTGCAAAAAACCTCAGCGACAATAACAACAACAAAACGGCATTGCCCAGCTTAGCTATGGTGGCAATTGTTATTGTTGTTGTTTCAGTTTGATTAGTGTTGGTGGCATGAAAAGAAAACCCAAACATTTAGCTGCGCTGCGTTTGCGCTTTTGTCGACAATAAGAAATTGGCCAATAACAACAACAACAACAACAACACTAGCAAAGTACCAACTACAGCCATAACAATATTAACAGCAACAACAACAACATTTTAATTTAAATTAACAACGCACAAACATGGGTCACACACACTGTGAGCGAACACCAAAAATATTTAATTTAAAAACAAAACAAAATATTTAATTTAAAAACACATAAACATTTGTTTTGAATTAAGTTTTCAAATATATAAAATTGATTAACGAATTTTCCATGCAACAACAAAAACAATTTTGAAACTTAAACATTAAAACCAAAGTTGCGCGCTCAATTGTTTTTGGCTTCTCTTGTATTGTACAGCAACAAGCGCCACACTGAAAACAATAACAACAACAACAGTAGTCAATAAACAATGGCAATTTTGGCAGCAACAACATGTTGCTTTACGTCTTTACTCAACCAGCGTCAAGTTGCTTGATTTGTCTTTAATTGCTGTCGGAATTCGGCCATGCGGTGGTTATTCTTCTTGGCACATTGTTGTTGATGTTGATTTTTCTGTCACACTTCCACCGGTCAAATTTTGTTGCCATTCTATTTGAATTTTTATGGGAATTTCCGCTGCTGCTTGTACAGGTTTTACTCGTATGTATGTATTTGTATTTGTTTGTATGTATGAATTTGCCGCAGAGCGATAAGCGCCGGCTGTAAATATAGAAAATGTGTCGAGATTTTACGTCAACAAATGTAATTTTTCATCAATGAGAGAACGTGTTGCTTGTGGCCCAAAACCAGGCGGGATACGATAAGTTTATGGAATGCAAAGTTCTGTATGAAATATTTTGCACTACTGAACGCTGAATGCCAGCCAACCAAGACATTAAAAACCTATTTAAATTAAAAGTTTTTGAAATTTAAATGAAAAGTTTTCAAATTTCAGTTAACGTTTTTCACACATAATTTCAAATTCTATTTAATCTAAATGTACTAAAATATGAAAAGCGCCTGGGGTTATGCTATATTCAAATTCATTCCTAAAAAATGTAACTAACCGTAAAAGCGCAAAGCATTAGCATTCAGTTTGAGATGACACAGTGTAAGTCATTAATACTTATTTATTTATTTAAAATTGAATGAAAAGTAGTGATGGAAACGTTCTCAACAAAATTTAGCCATAATATGTGCAGTTCATTTCTGTATAATTTTACAAACGCATCACTGTTTGAAAGGTCTGCAATTTTTAATAGATATCTATTCTATGAAGTTGAAATATGTATAAACACTATTGAAAACTTTGAACTTTTTTTAAATTGTTTCATTTATCGAACCTTCATTTATCATTAACCCTCTCGCTATTTTGTTGCCATATGGCTACATGCTACTTTATGGACGTCTGAATCCTCTATGGTTTCAAGATTACATTTGTTTGTTCATGCGTAGATTAATTTGAAGTTTTAGAAATAATACAAAATTAATAAACTGAATATTTAAGTTTAAAGAAGAGAAATATACAAGTTTTTTTAATGTAATATCTTTACATAGTAAAGGAAGAAGAAGCAGAAAAAATAAGAGAATTTTTTATTTGAACTTTTTACTTCAATTCAGATAAATTTTTTTTAATTATTATTTTAGTTGAAGTAAATGAAGAAAAATTCGATTTTTAGTTATGCGTAAAAATTTTATTTTTAAGTGATTATTAGAGCCACAACCATATGGTTGCTGTCATATGGCAACACTCTAAAAAACTGGATTAGGTAATAAAAATAAAAACAATTTTCATGGAATGGTGTTAATATAATCACACAGAAGCCTAAATCGATAAAATGCAGATTTTAACTTTTTCCAGTAAAAACTTGTAGCGAAAGGGTTAAGAATTCAGAATTGGTTTATTGACTGTATCTGAGCTAAGAGACAGTTCCTCCACCTATATGACACCATGGACAATAAGCATTTTCCAGGCTTTCGAGTAGAAGTGTGGCTTGTATTGCACGCATTCTTTGCAACTTAACCTAAATTCACTTACATGTTTTATACCAGGAATACTCAGCGGTATTGAACACATGACTTTTGACACATTTTTTTACCCATCAGATGGTTATTTTCGCAAACTGAAGCTTGAGTTCAGTTATTTCAGAATTGAAGTATTTTCTCCAAGTCTGAAGTCAATGGGTCTAATAGACAACGTTTCTTTTAAACCTTTGTTGACCCATCAGGTTTTGATTAAAAAATAAAAATAGTTAATATTTGCGTAATTAGTTCTCATTTTAATTGCTTTCACCAAGTTTGAAGTCAATAGGCCCAATAAATCAAATTGTGATAGATTTTGATTAAAAAAAACCCGGAAAATAGGTCATTTGTTAAAGTTTATGCATATTTTTTCCGAATACAAACCTTAATTCATTGTTGGCCTCATTATATATGTTGGTTGATTTAGATTCCAAATTTTCAAAAATCCATTCTTACCCAAGATTCGTATCCTAAAATGAATCTGCAGTTCAATTTTCATGTTTATAGCTTCAGCTGTTTAGGCTCGGCGATGATGATGAATCAGTCAATCAGTCAAACAGGGCAAACAATTACATATAGTTTTATAGATTACATATCAACTTAACATATTTACATTATATATCAACTTAACTTTCACAGCTTTCACTTAATCAAAATTTAGAAATTACTAGCAGACTTTCGTGTGAGGCCCTTTAAGCCATCATATATAGAAAAAATCGCTTCAGATGATTTAATAGCACTTCAGTATTCAGTCATTTCAGGTGCCCACATTACACCTCCTTTGAGTTATATAAACATTTCAGATCAAAAGTGATTATTTCAGGCCGAGAGAGGTTCCAACTGACGAAACTTATGCTTTTTATTGCCATATCAGACCTAAGAATTCGATTCCTTTTGCCATTTTAGACGAAGAACTGTCGAACTGTGCAGTTTTTCCAGCTTGGAGATACGATGATGAATTTGTAGTTCATGCTTCATGTGTCTGTCTCTCTTTTGTTCAAATCAGATTTGGCACTGAGGTGCTAAGAAATGTGCCCTTTGCCGCCTTGAATGTACTTACATTTTTGCACTGGATGTGAATAAGAATTTAAGGGGTAATACTCCTCTAGGATTTTGCAAAAATTGATTTTTGGTTATTTGCTTAAACCATACTATGGAGTCATAAAAACAATATATTGTTGCTCCTATAGTCAAACAAATTTTTAACAGGTTCAATTCTTGATTTTTCCACACGCATGTTTCTTGAAATCACTTTTTGCAAACTGGGAGAACAGATTTCATTGAGAGATTTGAAATTTTGACCGTAGCTTTACAATTGTTGGAAGCTACTTTTTTGGTTTGATGGATTTTTTTTGTTTGTTTTTTTTTTTTTGACTCGAACAAACGCGCAGGGGATGACCCTTATTAATGCGACGCATTGCGTTGGTTCAGGAAGGATAAAAAGTTAAGGGGATAGGGTTTTGAGAGAAGTGGTTATAAACAATTAACTGAAATTGTTTTGGGCAAGAATCGATACTATTTTTTTCCAAAAGTTCACCATTTCTACAAAAATTTATTTAGAAAAAAAAACTTCTCTGTACTAGCATAGACAATAGAACATTGATTATAACATGTATTTGTTTTTTTGTTTCACTCGTTTGGGAATCCGTCCACCCGTTTGGGAGTTAAAAAAAATAAGGCGATTTCAAAGTGTAACGCTTTCGCTGCCCTTTTGAATATAAATAATAATAAAAAAATTGTTTCCATGCTTCAATATGTTCTCAATATACCCTTTGAAAAGAAGTTCTCATACTTTTTCCATAGTTGCGAAATAAATCATCAAAGTTAGGGTTTTTCTTCGCTAGTGTGGTGTTACTCCCTTAAATAACGATAGAATATAGTCTATAGTCTTTGAACATTCCAAGAAAACAAATCTTCAACTTCTTCATAAAGTTGGGTGCAGTTTAATTTTTTATTTGAATTATATTTTATTATTTGTTTGTTGCAATTTTACAGATTAAATTAAATTTTACAGCTTAAAGACACTTTTAAGTTATAACTAGAGAGAATGTCTCAAAAGATTCCTTAGATACAGCAAAATCAATGTTCAACGAATTTTCAAGTAGAGTTTGAGAGCAGGAGACTCCAAAGCCCAAGAACAAGAAATCTTTTAACCATCTCTGCATTTAATTTTCGTCGCCAGAGGCGCTGATTGTCTTAAGGTATCAATTGATGTTGCTGTTAGTAAACTTTTGATATACAGTACTTTTCGTTTATAACGAAAAGTACGCGCTGTATGTTTTAATTTATTACGGACCCCTTTTAAAGCGAACTTTCGGTTAAAACGAACCATTTTGCCTAGTCCCTCGAAGTTCGCTTTAAGCGAAAAGTACTGTACTTATGAAGTTATTATCGTTTTATGACTTTTAGTTTTATTATGATATCTACAAGGTCTGTCCTACGGAAAACGAAGATGTTCAAAAGTAGCATATTCTGCTGGCGCAATCTATTGCTGGGTACATACAATTGAAAGGCCTAACCTTCACTGATATGCTGTGAAAATTTCATGATATTTGGTTCAGTACAAGCCAAGTTTTGACGCCAAAAGTGGCAGTCTGTTCATAGCATCGGTCGGAAAAATGAGCTTCGAACAAAGAGCTAAGTTTTGTTTTAAACTTGGTACAACTTCTACCAATACCGAAAGATTCAATTTGTTGAAAGAAGTGTATGGTGATGGTTGTTTATCTCGTGCCAGAGTGCATGAGTGGTTGAAGCGGTTCCAGGACGGTTGTGAAGACATAAAGGATGACGAACATCCAGGTCCTTTCAATAACGTGGTTACTCAAAGTAACATCGAAAAAGTACGTAAATTCATCAGAAATGAGTCGAAATCGTCAGTACGATACATGGAAATGGAATTGAATATGTTCCGAAATTTAATTCATTGCATTTTGACCGCACAAATTGACTAATTACGAAAAATCGCTGCGAATTCAATATTGCAAGGGCCGATTTTTTGGTAAAAAATTCAATTGTTCATTCGCCCTACTTACCTAACTTGGCTCCGTGTGATTTCTATCTGTTTGGTAGAACAACAACAATATCCTGATGATGAAGCGATTCAAAAGGTCACCACCGACGCACTATGGCCCGGTTTGCCATTTTTCGTTGCAAAAATCATAACTTCTGAACCAATAAAGATATTTAAAAAATTTAAACTGCATCTGAAAGTGTAATATCTAAGCTTTAAAATGGGCAAAAAACAGGGTGCCACAGTAACAGGGGGCTTTAAAATTCGTTGCCAAAGTTAAGATTTAGTAAAACTTAATACTACAATGATATTACTTATTTGTTTGCATTAAAAAATTATTTTTTTATATATTTTTTCTAATAAATTAATATAATTTATTGATACATATGTAATTTAAAAAAAAAAAAAAATTTTTTTGAAAGTTAGAGTTTTTCAAAATCGCTATCTACGCTGGAAGGAATGTCTAATAATGAAATCATTTCTAAGCTATAAGTATCTGTAAGTTCTTTTTGTGATCTTACAGATCTCAAAGATGCAATAACTGGATCAGAAGAGACTGCTAACATATTGAAAAGGTCTTCATTTTGTCTAGTTCGTGATATTTTGCAAGTGTTCATACATCTATACCTTTTGTAGTCCTTATTTTTGCATTCTTGAGCTTCTTCAGACAATTCCCCTATTGGTAAGCACTGGTATTCTATTAAATCCTTTCCATGTGCTAAAATTTTATGAACCGTAGGAGTAAGTTTTTTCTCAGGATACTTCTGAAGCAGCAGTTCGGCAGTTTTGGATGCATATTCACCAAATTTAGGTCCATTAACCATTTCCTTGCAATTCAAAATATTCAAAATTACTCCCAATCTTCGCACAATATCTTTATCAACTCCAGTTATTCGAGCAGTCACTTCATCGTTTTCAAAAAACCTGCCTGAAGAGTTGCCATCATTTGTATTCCCATACCCATACTTTGGAAAGTCTACTTTCAGCCCAAGCTCTTTGAAGAATAAATCTTGAGTTATTTTTTTCCTGATATTCTGCTTTTCTTTGGGTGTTGCGTTGTCCTTGAAAACTTCCCCATGTCGTGGTAGCATATACGCCAACTTCAAGACAAATTCCATACATCTTATCCGTGCATGCAAAGGAGATATTCCATACTCATAATTATGTTCGTCACTTGTTGATTCATCCAATTTTTGGAAGTCTTTTTGATTTTTTTTACAGATTGCACATTTCATTGTCGATGAAGTATTAGTTAATTGATTTAAAACTTTCCCGTCGATCATAGTCAGGAGAAAATCATACTTTATAGTAATAGATATCCCTTCGTCGATTTCAAGTACTGTTGGTTTTAATTCGGCAATTTGTTTTTTTACATCACTGACTGTGGCTTTTATGAGTTCCGACTAATCTACTACTAATCTATCTACTATCTACTAATCTAAACTACTAATCTGAATTTAATGAAAGTTACATATTCGTAATCCCTGGAAAATTCTCAATAAGATGCGTGTATTCATTTTATCGAACGCTTTCATGAAATTTTTGATTTTTGCAACGTTTTACCGACCGTTGGGCCATAGTGCGACGTTTTGAGGACGATGGATACAGATGGCCTCAAAAAATAATTTGATGGTCTAATTGATTGTGCAAAAGCTTGTATCGAGGCAGAAGAAGAGTATTTTGAATAAAATAAATGAATTTTGCAACAAAAGTACAGTGTAATCTGGGTGGAGTGAACTAATTAATGCAAGGCCAGTTCATAGAATCCAGATTGTTCACTATATCCAGATTGAGTTTTTATGTTCATCATATGATTAAAAAAGATATATAAGGAATTTTGAATTGCCGGATAAGCGCGGCAAATTCGGTAAATTTTTATTTTCTCAACGTTGGGAATACTTTTATTGGTGTTCTGTCAAGTTTTGGCGCATATCGTAAGATTACTATTCGATTGGTGTATATACGAAGAAGTCGAAAAATTGTTGTGAGGCGATTTTTATAATGGATGAAAAATTAGAACAACGCGCGTGCCTAAAATTTTGTGTTAAAAATGAATTTTCGTGTGCCGATTCGTTGAAAATGTTACAAAAGGCGTATGGTGAAGCGTGTATGTCGAAAACACGAGCATACGAATGGTATAAACGGTTCAAAGGCGGCCGAGAGAGCCTAGAGCACGATGACATCCCTGGACGGCCATCAACGTCTGTTACCGAAGAAAAAATCGAATCCTCGAAGCAAATCGTGTTGGAAAATCGTTGTGTATCGATTAGAGAGATTGCTGTGTTGTTGAGCATCTCATTTGGATCAGCCGAACACATTTTAACTGATATTTTGGGCATGAAACGCGTCGCTTCTCGGCTGGTGCCAAAATAGCTGAATTTCATTCAAAAACAGCCTTGATTATTTCGGAATTTTTGGCCAAAAATTCGACCAATGCCAAGCGCCATACAGTCCAGACATGGTCCCGTGTGAGTTTTTTCTATTTCCTAAACACAAATTGCCATTGCGGGGAACGCATTTTGAGACCATAGAGGCCATAAAAGAGATTTCGCTGCGTGGGCCATACCTTTGGCGGCCTATAAAAAATTTATGGAAAATTGGATCAAACGTTGGCATACATGTATTTACGCAGGAGGAGAGTATTTTGAAGGGGATAATAAAGAAATTTATTAAAAATTGAAATTTTGCCTTTCTTTTTTTAAATTCCCCTGTGGAACAAACCACTTGTGAAACCATTCTTTAAAAATTTGTGCTGTCATCCATGCATTTTTTTAATGTCGGTAGTCCACCGGAATGTTGAAAGATTTGAAAGAGCGTGGTTGGTCCAGTTGCGCAAGAATTGTAACTCTGGCTTTTTCTAATTTCCTGCCTGGAGCGGTTTTTTCTGCACTGGTTACTGGTTACAAGTTCTTTCGGGTAGTTTCTTCTAAAATAGTCCACTCTCGTCCGCGTTGTAAATTTGGCTTTTATAAAGTTGTACCTCACAAATCGTACTATTGAGCTTTTGTTTAAATGCTTCAGCCGGGCTATCGAAGACCATTTCTCGCCGTACACTTTTAACAGACGAATTCCATAGCGTGATTTAAATCCGGCTAGCCATCCACAACTGGCATTAAAACGGCCTTCCTTTTCATTAATATCAGCATGTAATTTCTTTCCTTTTTTTAACATATCTCCACTCACAGTTTTTCTCTTCAACAGCACAAAATTCTGGTTGGCAGTAACTTGAAGTTACTGAAGTAATTTATTTTAAATTGTGTTCACTCTAAAGAGATTCATAATTGTTCACTCTATAGAGTACTCAATGTAAAAATTTTAATGTTCACTCTATCGGGGTGTTCGTACCATCGGGGGTTCACTCCACCCAGATTACACTGTAGTTGCAGTTTTGTTTTTTGAGCAGTCTCGTTTTCCGTGCGACAAACCTTGAGTCCCTGTCGGAATGACCTCTACAGGAATAGAAAGATGGCAAATTTTGATTACTAACTAAATTAAAAAAAGTCAAAAAAGAGTTTAAAAGAGTCACATCGGATAATGCTCTCAATGTTGTAGCAGATACTCATTTGTCTTCATTATTGTTTGTTGATGCAAGGTTAACGTGATTTAAACTTTCCATTTTTTGTCCTTCCAGTGTTCTCCTTCATCCTGACTCATTCTTCTCAATATTTTTATTATAGCAATTTTGTAGTTTTTTATCCTTTTAGCGCATTAACAAAAAAATAAAAACAAAATCGCTAACATAAATGAACGAGTTAATTGCGTCCGACTGACTGAGTGGTCGGCAGTTGTATGGCTAACTTTCTGTACCGACAAGGCGGCTATTGTTTTAATTTTTTTAATTAATTAAAAATTAAAAATGTTTTTGTGCTGAGATTTTTCAACATTGTTTTGAACATTTGATTTGTCTTGTTTATGATGCGTTGACTTTTATGTGTCGCTCATATTTCTGTTGTGGTTGTTGTTGGCGTAATAAATTTAATGGGCCGCCGTAATTGCGTAAGGCTTTCAGTTTTTTAAATGCCGTCCACAGCCGCTGAGTGTTTTCCTTATTGACCCGACATCAGGCAGGGGTTGGGTTTTTTGCGTTGGTTTTGGTTCGTGCTGCGACGTTGTTTTGTCAACCGTTTCCCTTCGTTGCCCTTCGCTTCCTTGCACGTGCAGAGCGGAATGAGCGGCAAGCGATGTTCTCTTTTTTGGGCATTTTACTTCCTTAACTCAAGCGCGCAATTGGCGATCTTGTTGTTGTTTCTTCTTCTTCTTCTTAATTTTCATCACTTACGTATGTGTTTGGTTGGGTTGTTGCAGACTTAACCTTTGACGTTGCGACGGAAATTTCCGGAGTTGCGCTTTTACAGCAGACACTCAAAAAGACAGCACAACAACAACAAAAGCAACCAATGTTGAAACAGCCAGAAAATGTTTTGAAAGATACTCAACTCAGACAATAAAATCGTATTTTAAAAGAAACAACAACACAAAATATATGTGCAACTACAACATTTTTCACTTTTCAGCAGCCAAAAGCAACAAGAAAAAAATGAAGAAAAACCAACAACTACCGTAGTAACTGCTTTAGTTGTTGTTGTTGTTTACATTTAATTTACTTTAGTCTCATTTCTTAACTTTATGACACTAACTAACTATGGCGGCTACTCGCATTTGCCTAGTTGACCATTGACCGTTGCACGCGGCACCGCGTCACTTCAACACGTTAGGGCGTGCGGCAAGAAGAAGCGCTTTGAGAGCCAACAGTAAAATAAGAAATATAATTCGCTTCTCATGGGCTACGCTTTGCGATTTTCATCAAAATTTAATGATTTCTTTTGAAGAAAATGTTGAGAGGAAAGCAGAGAAGCAACATTAAATAAAACTTTTTATGCGATTTTTTATAGAAATGCCAGGCCGGTACCTTTGCTGAGTTCATATTGTTGCGTAGGTTTCAAAAATATTTGCAATATTTTGCGTAACTCATGTGGCAACAGTGGCCGTCGATAGAGCAGCATTCAATTTAATATTCGACCTCGCTATATGAACAAATTATAAATGCTTCTTTTGGCATATACTTAATAAAATAAAATTTTATGAATAGCCTCAAAATAAAAATGCCACCATACTTACGTAACACTTCCACATGAATGAGCTATTTAGTTTTTTTTTTTAATTTTATGCAGTGAATATTACGTTTAATGCAAATCGCTTGCAGGTGTTTAATTGCCGAAGATAAAAGAAGTTCTTTGTTCGTTCGGTGCATAGCAGGTTGTTGGTTCCTAAAGTGCTATGAGAAATTTCGTTAGAAATCCCCAAATCGGGATGTTTGGTCGAACCATGAAGTTGGGTTAGGTTAGGAAGACCCGGACACCAAAATGCATTGCTTTCTTTGGGAAAAGATTGGAGACCTTCACTTTCGCTACGTTAACAGGTCGATTAGGAACTACGATTTGACAGTATGAAGCCTGAAAGTTGGTTAGAGAGTTCCCCGGTTTTCACTGCGTTGAACATCGTTGGGTGATAGTTCAATGAAGATTCGACTTTTTTTTCTGGTTCACTCCGCTTTGTGTTAGTTACGTTAATCGGTTATCTTTTCCTGCCAGGGTAGGTGATTAGCCTGCCGCAGGTAGTCAGTGATGCTAACAAATTTTTGAAAAAAATCCCTACCGCATCTCAAGAAAATCCCTATTTTTCCCTATTTCCCTATTTTTCCCTATTTTCAAACATCGAAATCAAACGTCGCAAGCTGCACACTTGCATTTGAAATTATTCGTTTCGATTTTTTCAAGCCATCACTTGAATTCTTCCATTTCCAGCCAGCTGACGTTAAATTTTTGCTTTCGATACTTAACTTTTGCTCGCTTCGTAGAACCCGTTTACAAAAAAAAAGATGAATTGGAAGAATTGCTCATTGTTCTATAAACATTTTTAAGTATTGAAAATTTAAAAAAAGTATAACATCAGAATCTGGTTAATAAATAAAATAAATTGAAAAATGTACTCGAAAACGCGGCAAAAGTGAAATTAAGCAAATATGCTGACAAAAGTGTATGTTAAAGCACAGACAAAATACATGAAGGATGTGTGTTCAAGGATATATAAAGATTTTACTTGCCAAGATTGCCACATTGAAAAATTTCAACGCATTAATCATAAAAATAAATTATATGCGAACAGAAAAATAATTTTTTTTTTTAAATCTGTCCTTTTTTCTCTACATCGCAAATTCAAGGCTGAATTTCCCTACATGTAGCCTCTTTTCCCTACGGTTGGCATCACTGCATACAGTCCTAAGTGATGGGGCTACCATCTATCGCCGCTTTGAAAGACGCCGCCGAAGTTGTGAGCTACCGCTCATAGCGCCATCTTTTGTGTAAAGGAGGTGACAGCAGGATGGTTGGGGACATCGCTAAAATCGGTTTGTTGCGCTGTTTTCGAAAATTCGACTTGGGCACAGTACAAATTGAGTTTCTCACATTATGAGAATGGATTAAGGTACCCTGTCAGTATCAAAGTCGATCCCATTACGTCATGAGGATTCATTGTCCTTACAGGTGTTATCGAAATCCATGTACAGGACGGATCGATGGTAGTACAGAATGGTTCACTTTGGCCTCAGATAGTGCAACACCATTACTCAGCAACAGTGGCGCACGCAGGATTTTATTTCGGGGGGGTTTCGTAACTTTTTTGAGAACTTTGAAATAGAATAAAATTTAGATGTATGAATCTACAGACTGAGATGCAAAACATTTATGTTTTGCATACCTGACATATTTTGGTCCTGAAAGTTAAAAATAGAAAATTTATTTAAAAGGAAACAATTTTTCTCTTTTATTTGATACCCATATCTTCATTATTGCACAACCGCAAAAATTAAAAAAAATATTTGAAATGTGTATGTCCTTAAAATTTTAAAGTCCTTTAAAAATCACTTTGAGTCAGAAAATGAAAACTGACTATGCCAGGTAAATGACCTCTAGTTACACGCCTATATCAACATTTGGATGGGTCACGGTGTAATTAATGTAAAGTTGGTGTTTTCACTCAGTGCATCATAACTTTGTCATTTTTCTTTCGATTCCATTGATGGTAGGCTTAATATTTGCACAAATAATATATTTTTCATCTTAGGTTTTGAAACCAAAGGAAATAATTTATTTTATCTATAAAAAAAACATTCAGAAATTTATGATTTTTGAAAATGGTCGAAAAATTCAAATTTTGTACAACTTTCATCGTCAGTAACTTCCCCAAATCTGATCTGATTTGGACAATCTATATATTGTTGGAAAAGCTAAGGTATTATCTTCTGACCGACGGACATCTTGTATTAGTCGGATGGTTCGTTTACGAGATACATATATGCTCATAACTGAAAAAACAAGGTAAAAACTGGTTTTTCGAAGATTTGAAAACGCTTCTCACAAAATGTTTTGATCTTCAGTTTCGTGTTCAGCAGCCCAAAGTTACAGCGTGATGCTGTGTATTCTTGACAAATTTTTTATCAAGGTATTTTGTCAAGATTTTTATCAAGCTAAAGCTTTGTTGGCATTCTGATGCAACATTGATAAAGTAAAAAACTTATTTAATTTAACATAAGGTGAATATGCGATAGTTGTCAAATTGTCAAAAAATAAGACCAAAAAAAATCGAAAGAAGTAATTTTGAAATTATTTTGAAATTTTTATTAAAAATTTTTAGAACTTTGTGAGACAGATGATTGGCTCATAGGCAAATTACAGTTTTTACCAACGCATTTTTGGTAGGATCCATGTCCAAAAAATGCAATGCCGCCAGAACGCGTATGGGCAAAGATAGCCCAATTAATCGATGCCACTCGACTAACTCGATCCTTGAGTTAGCCGGAAATTCTTCATGAATTGTTCTTCGCTCAACGAAGGCAAATTATTTGTTTTCTTCTGCTTCTGATTTCTTCTCTTCTATCCTCCTCAACCGTTAAAAGTGTAAACATGCACAATTCTTCCATTTTCAATAGGCAAAATTTCAATTTCAGTGTTTTAACATTTTTATCATTAAGTGTAATCGAACATTATAATTCCAGCGCTTTGGAAGCTGTTTAGCTGTGCAATTTAAGTCTCGTTTGGACAATTGTTCCTGTCCTTGGATCGTACATAATTCGTTTTGATCTTCTTGTTAGTACGATAAGGTCATACGAACTCTGAGATGTTTTTTATTGTTAAAAATGATGATCGGAGTATTAGACATTTAGAGTCTCACATGTAAATGTTTGCTGAATACTTGCTAGCAAAGTAGGGCGATCCAATTAATCTGTTTAAGGTTGTGTCTTGGGAACTCTCTACAGAATGATAGAATGGCTTAATAGGTATAAGAATAACTAACTATAGGTGTAAGAATTCTCAGTTAAATCAACTCATAGTCTCCCATAGTTTGTTTTTTAAAGCAGAAAGTAGAGAACTTTCAAAGAAACTGGTAGATTGTAAGTGCACCGTGATTCGACTCCATATAACCGAAGCACAAAATTAGAAGGAATAAATGGTCTGTTTTTAATAAAATTTGGTATGCTAGTTAGTCATGGTCTGCTTATTTGAAATCTTCATTTTGTTTTTTTTTTAACATTTATAGTTTTGCAATGCCTGAGACTTTAATTTGAAATTTTCATCATTTTTGGCAAGCTATAGCAACAAAATAGATTTATTTTTTGAGATCGGAAAATATCATAGGATGTAATTACATTATTCGACAAAGAAAGAATGCTTCTTAAAATATAAAAAATCCAGGATTTTCGCATACTTTTTAGATACTTTCTCCTTATTTTTGGCCAATTTTCTGGTTTTTACTTTTGAAAAATATTTTAAAATAAAAGTAAAATAGAAGCCTCAGCTTTGAGAAAACATTGAAAGCGAAAATGTCCACATCATTTCTTAATAAAAGTTGAAAGTTTTAGCTACTTCTTGCTAACCATGTACTTTTAGGATTTTTTTTACAGAAAACATGTGTTTGAATTTTTTTGTAAAAAAAGTTCCAACTTTGAGCAGATTTTGCAGACACACTCATTAATTTTTTGCAGAAATTTTTTGTGGTTTTCTTAGTTGGAGTTTTACCTTTCAAATGATATCAAAATCGTTAAATTCTGAGACTAGATATTTTTTTAATTTCTTCTATAAAACGAATCACTGTGCAGTGACGCAAACAAGATTTTATTTGGTGGGGTTTCGTATACAAAGATCGAGCCTTATACCATTAGAAACCGGAACGAACCCCGCATGCATTTCGCAATGCCTTTGAAGTTGGTGAATAATGGTTTTCCCAACGTCTTCCACCTTCTTCATGATAGCGCCGAACAGGCATAGAGGAAATGAAATATGGTTTATTTTTCGCCTCGTTACATTCCAGCATTCTCTGCCCAAGAGGTTCGCGGATTTGATCTTACTATAGCTGTGATCTGTATCCACCAATCTGTTGAATTCTTACCCATTCAAAACTATCCCTGTTCGGTGATTTGTCCAAGCAATCCACATAGTGTGTTTCTTTTCTTCGCCCTCTTCCATAGCTTGAACAAACTCGATATATTTTTTGGAATAATAAATAAGTCGATCGAATTTGTAATTCTCCACTGAATCTAAAAGCTTTTGTTAGATTATTTGCAATACAAACTTGCATTGAATACATTCGCATCAATATTCAAACATTTTTGCAACAGTATTGCTTAGTGCCAAATACTTTGAAGTCCAATTATTGATTAGATTAGATAATCTGATTAGCAAAAACTTGCGTTCGCCTGTGTTTCACAGTCACAGCTCAACATTTCAGTTTAGCAGACATGTTAACCCTTTCGCTATTTTGTTGCCATATGACAACATGCTACTTTGTGGACGTCTGCATCCTCTATGGTTGCAAGAATACATTTTTTGTTGGTTTTTAGAATAGTTTGAAGTTTTAGGAAAAATACGAAATTAATAAACTGAATATTTAAGTTTAAAGAAGAGAAGTATACACGTTTTTTTTAATGGTATATCTTGACATAGCAAAGGAAGAAGAAGCAGCAAAAATTAGAGAACTTTTTAATTTGACGTTTTCTTTCAATTTAGTTCCTTTCTTTTAATTTTGGCTGAAGTAAATGAAGAAATATTCAAATTTTCGTTATGCCTAAAAAGTTTTATGTTTAAGTAATTATTACAGCCACAACGATGTGGTTGATCTCATAGAAAAACACTCTAAAATACAAGGTCCGAGTATAAAAATTAAAAAATTTCTTATGGAATGTTGCTAATATAACCACATAGAAGCCTAAGACGTAAAATTTAAAATTTTAACTTTCCCCAGTAAAAACCTGTAGCGAAAGGGTTAATTGAATTAAAACATTGAATCTTCTGCCAAACATGCGAATAAAATACAAATATTTGTGTAATATATATGTTTAGTATATATTCAACCCCGTCTAATTCAGTGAGCCATTTTTTAATCTGATAAATACTTCTATCAAATGACAAATCAAATAGCACACTTGCCCTTCAACTTTGTTTATGCTCGGCCATAAAATGCCACAAGGATCAAAATATTTCATGAACACATTCAACGCAGCGCACTTAAATTTAAATCACAATAAAAAGAATAGCGAGTCAGATACTTAAACTGTGGCAAAAAGGCGGCACATTTTTATATGAAAAAAAAAAGTTGCAAATATTACAATAATAACAATGCAGGTCGGCTGATATTGCGCGCACGGTCAACGTGTACATGTCGACGTATGTATTTTAATTATGGTATATAAAAATCTGCTTTTTATATAATGACATTAGGCGGCAATTGCGGATTTGCGCGATTAACCCATGCGCGCTGACCTTTAGACGTTGGCTGGGGCCGCGAACGAGAATTTCGCGGCCGCTGCCCGACAATGGGCAGCAGTCGCATGGAATGGGTGGCAGTCGGAGCCGTGCGCCAAGTCACCAACGTTAGCGCAGTTGTGCGCTGTCAGCGGGAAATTGTTAAGCTTTCAGCAGCTCGACAGCAAAAGCTGTCCGTCCGGAGCGGCGTCATATACGATCTTTGCTTAGCCAGTTGCGCAGCGATTTGCCGTGGATGCTGTGTATAAGTTTTTGTTTAATTACACTTATCATTAGAGGTTTTATACTAACACACACATACATACATACAAACATGCGTCTATACATATGTAGCATCTCTTCGGTAGCCATGTGTAAATTCTGTTTGATTAAAAATTCCTTTTTTTGTTGTATTTAAAAATTCATATTTTTCTCAAGAATTAGATATACAATTAAATTATAATCATTTTCATCTATTTGGAATATCTTTGGCGCTGCTGTTTACTGTTTACATCATGTGTCACTTACTCTACAGTCTCAGTCTCAAAGTTCAATGGATTTTATCTGGATTTGATGTGTTGGCCGGCTGGATTTCGGTTGACTTGTCATGACACGGCAACTTGTCGGCTCAAAATTAAAAACCCATTCATTGTTATCATTTTTGTTTGTTTGTGCTTGTGTTGGTAATTTTTAATGCTAACCAGCTGAATCTTGATTAGCGATATGTTGAATGGTGTGTAAGTTCTCAACTATTTTATTACATTGCATTATGAATAGACGGAGTGGGTGAGTGGCCAGTCAAAGCCAAGAAAATTCCCGATTACATTTGTCTATTTCTTGGTATTTCTATTGCAAATTTGTGGTAATTCTTCGAATGGGTGTAATGCAAGTAAATCGAAATACAGATGCAGATTATTGTTATTTGATATTTTGTTAGCACCGATACTTTTTGTTCACAATTAACGCAAATAAAATGTTAATTTCAGATACTCGCAGGTAATCAGTTTTAATTGATGTAAGAACCCACTAGGGCCCATTTAGACCATTAAAATCTCCTTTAATAACAAAGTTACTGAAAGACTCATATCTGCTTACCCACAAAATCAGCTCAAGCTTCGCATAATTTGGAGCAGACTACAATTCTTCTTAATCTTAAAAAAATACCGAAATTTCCTCCCAAAAGTTGAAATCTCCTAAAATTGTTTTATAATTTGCATAATTTGAAAGGAATAAAAAAAATATATATATTATATATACATAATTTTTTTAATTGCAGCCTTTTTTTATTCATCTTCAGCTTAACAACAAGAACTTAACAAAAACAAATCATATAACAAATGAATTAAATAAAAAGAGCAATTTTTGGCGGGATTTCATTGTAACAGAAATAATTGAAATTTGTAACTTAATAGAATGCAATAGGACAAAAAATGGGTTCTTTGCATGCACCTAAAAACAAAAGTAATTCCTGAACACGAAACTGAAAATCAAAAAATTTTTTTAAGAAGCGGTTTCGAAAAACCATTTTTCCCCTGTTGTTTCAGTTATGAGCACATATCTCCTAAACGAATCATTCGACTAAGGCAAGTTGTCCGTCGGTCAGAAGATAATACCTTAGCATTTCCAAAGATATATAAATTGTCCAAATCAGATCAGATTTGGGGAAGTTACTGACGGTGAAAGTTGTAAAAAATGAATGTGAATTTTTCGATCATTTTCAAAAATTAGAGACTTCAAAATAAGGGTGCAGGTTATGTCAAAATCAGAGTTACTTTTTCAGTATTTGTTCCTAAAGCAAAAAAAAAAAACTTGAGTGCTAACAATTGATTTTGTGTAGCAAAAACTTTACTAGAAAAATGCTTGTTTCAGCAGTTTATAAAGTTAATTTTTATAAATCAGTTTTTTTTTTTATTATTAAAAAATCTTGTTTTGATTGAATTTCCTTAAAATTTTTGTTTAAATGTCTAATTCTAAAAAAAATTCCTCGTGGAAACTGTCAAATTCGTTTGTCAAGTCTATGTTTAGTTCGTTTTCGTCATTGTCTATTAACGTTGAATTTTGAAAAGTCTCAAAAGCTGAGTTATCTGGCGTGTCATCTGGCTCCACATTCATTAAAATTTTTGATAAAGGGGCAATAAAAAGTATAAAATTGTTCAATGAAGTTTTAAACATCGTTTTACCTACTCTTATGAACAAAGGAAACAATGAAAATAAAGACAACTAGGTATTCATGTGCATATGTTTTGGCTCTATTAATTATATTACGCTTCAAATATGTTTATTTCAATCTTCTTCTTCTTCTTGACTGGCACGACAGCCCGATTACGAGACTAAGGCCGCAACCATCCGTGTTGTGCGTGCGAATTTGTACAAGGTTGGAAGGAACCTACAGTTTTATGCCGATTCCGAACGGCGAGTTGGGAGCTTGAACCTGGGTTCGAGCATCGCATTTGACTCGCAGCCCAACGCACTAGCCAGCTGAGCTATGGCGGCTGCCGTGTTTATTTCAATGCTATTCTAAAATGTGCAAAAAAAGGTGGTTGTACCAACAATATCAATACTGACACTTAGTACTTTTTCCTACGAAAAAAGTCATCAGTTCACAAATAAGGGTGCCAGAGAGACATTGACAGACGTCTTTCCATACGTACCAAACCTTGTTAACATACCTTGCATAGTGAAATAAATAAAGTGAACCAGATACTGACAACTCTCTTGAATCGGCATGCTTATTTTATGTCACTATGAACAAATTTGTCAAATACTTAACTCTTTTTGCTCAAAAAAATATTTTTTTTTTCCAAGAGGCAGAACGTCTGCAGCATAGCAAAATAAAAATTACTGAAATGCCGAAGGAATCGTGCGCACTATGTAGAACTGCTCATGGGGGCACGATCCCCATGTATTCAGTACATTTAAATGTGCAGCAAAAAAGAAAGTGGGAAAGTATTGTAATACTGAGTTCGTCACACATGCGTTCGAGAACAGCAAACTCAAATGGGTTAATTCAAAACGAATTGACGTGAAACAAATTTTCAAAGCAATTGACATTTTTTAAGCATGCCTCTCCCTAGCTGGTTCACTTTATTTATTTCACTATGTATACCTTGGATCTCAGTCTGTACATTCATATCTCTAAATTTTATTGTATTTCAAAGTCCTGAAAGTCATAAGCATCTTAGATATGCGCGTAGAAATGCTCTGAGGGAAGTTCACCAAAATGCTATTAAATTAAAGACTCGTTAAACTTGAGTTTTCTGGAGAAATTCTCTCTACCCGAGAAATTTTCTGAGTGAAGGAAGCTTAGGGATGGAATTTTTTTTGGGCATGAAATTTTTGAAGACTTTTAACTGGAATGATTTCACTATTACTAGAAACTTGAATAGCTCTTTTGAAGGACCATGAATCTTTCAGCGCGGAGCGGTGTAAATAAGTACGCCGGTTCTTTTCGGGTGTTTATTTGCCGAGATGCGAATAACAAGTAACAGAGAGTACAAAAAACATTAAAAGATACAAACGGCCGAAGCCGGGGAGCAGCAAATATTGGGAACATTAGTACAAGAGGAGAAGGAAAGATTGGGATTAGTGATGGGATCGACGGATCACTCAATACAGCACAGTACATCTGAACAAAGAACAATGAACTCCAAGTTCGGCCTCGGCCTCGATAGTCCAGCGGGTAGCGCGCTGGCTTCTCATACCGAAGCCCTAGGTTCGAATCCTACCTCGGGCTGTTAAAACGCTCATCTACTTCTATTGCAATCTACAGGAAGCAGTTGAGAATTACAAGAATGTTGTAACACAAACAAAACACGGTTGAAATATGAGATATCAGAATGAGCCTTTGAGGCCTCCGAGTGTGTCTCTAACAGAGGCAGCCACCATAACCTAACCTAACTCAATGTCAGTCAAAGAACTTCAGACAGTCAAGTTGACAATGTGGTTTAATTTCATAACCATTTAACTTTGTTTTTACCAATGTAGCAATCTCTTCATACGTCATGAATTCCTAGAATAGAATTCCTTATATCGTTTAATAAAATTTTTATTTCTTTTGTCAACTTTTATGTACCAAACAAGCCACTAAACACGCCTTTCCATATGTTTTTTTCAGCTTAAACTCACAACACCTCAAGACGCCGCAGTTATTTGCAAATGTTAACTAGAATTCAAAGTACCAAAACTAGTATTGGTACTTGAGTACGAAACGCTGTCATATACAGCGGTGGTGGACCGCTTCCCAACAGCATCGAACGTATCACCATCAACCACATAGAGGATATTACAACAACAACCAGAACAATTGTCAACGTCAATTGTAGTTGTACATATATTGAAATCGAAGTTAGCAACAAATATATATATAACTATTGAGATTGTGAAAAGTGCACCGATTACAGTGGCCTTCAAAACAGCAGCCACACAGGGTAACCACAACGGAAGAATGCAGGTGCCGGAGCATTTGGTGTCGCTGTACGTGGCAACATGTGGCCAGAACGGGCCCGGTTTGGGCTCCGATGAGAAGGAAATCATACTGTTGGTCTATGTTATTCTGGAGGCAGCCAGCGGAAAGGTGAGTTCAAAGTATTATTTATGTATGTGTGTGTGGTTGTATGTGGGTTGAAACCCCCCGAAATATTAGGATCGACTTTAAAACTATGAGGTGAACCAGAAAAATTTTAGAATTTTTACGCATCCAGCATACGAAAATGTCAAGAGTTAGGATTCTGGTATTTTCGAGTGAAAGTATCTAAAAATATTGCAGTTCTTGCTATATTAGTCAATTTGATCTTGGATCTACTTTAGTCCCGCAAGAGCGCTGCCGCAAATTAATGCTGGACATTTACTTGACTGATAAGACGAAGTCTAGACTAAGCATTGCACGGGAAAGCAAAGCGAGCGTAGCGACGGTTTATAATGTTATAAACAACTACAACGCGGGAAACTCCATCTAGAGAGCCGACGAATCAGGCAGAAAAACGGGTCCAAGTAACCCAGAAGTGCTGAAAAAGGTTGTTAGCACATATCGGAATATCCCCACGAGGTCGACTCGATATGTTGCAGCTGCAGCAGGCACATCGCAATCAACTGTGATGCGATATAAGCGAAGTCAAGTATTAAGGACCTACAAACCGCAGAAAGTGCCTGACAGGTCGGAAGCAAAAGAGAGAATAGCGAAGACGCGGGCTCGAAAACTGTATGACGATTACGTAACCAAGTTCGATTGCGTGATTCTCGATGATGAAACCTACCGTAAGGCGGACTTCAAGCAGTTGCCTGGGAATGCCTATTTCACTACAAAGAATAAGAATGGAACACATAGAAAATAATCTGAAGTGAAATACACCAAATTTCCAAAACGCTTCATGGTTTTTCAAGCTACGACAGGAACAATTAACTCTAGAATTTATATAGAAGAATGCCTGCAAAAACGCCTTCTACCATTTATTGAATAGCACAAAGGAACAGTTTTGTTTTGGGCAGACCTAGCGACAAGCCACTACTCCAGGTCAACTATGGAATGGTATGAAGAAAATTGTGTCACGGTGGTCCCAAAAGAGGCAAATTCTCCCAACCGCCCGGAACTTCGGCCTATTGAAAGATATTGGGCTATAATGAAGCAACCCCTAAGAAAAACAAAAAAAATTTGCAAAAATGATGTACAGTTCCGAAATCGATGGAAGCAAGCCTGTGCAGTAGTCACCGAACGTATTGTCCAGTCTCTAACTAAGAACTTTAAGAAAAATATAAAAAAATTTTGCAACCGCTAATTATATTTCATTAAATTTTTTTTTGTGAATTAGAGTTTAAGAAATGTATAACAAACTGCAGTTTGTTTTAGTAAAATCAGACGATTACTTTTTTTTTAATGTGTCCTTAAAAATTCTGGTTCACCTCATACATACAAATTAAAAGGCATTTTATGAATATTAAAGAATTACTTTTTGAAACCCTCCCCCCCCCAAATATTTTTCTGAATCCGCCCCTGGTGAAGAGTAACACATTTGAGCATTGAGTGAAATTTTAGCCAACATTTGGCCAAAAGCAAACAATGAACTTGTAGCATTTAAGCGTTCATGGGGAGGAGAAGTAGGAATGGATTTGATGACTTTGCATTTCACAATCGCCTCGAGCTGGCTGGGGATTTGTGAAATAGTTTTTTTTTTTGGAGTCAACAAATGGGAAACAAGAAAAAGACATGATCGAAGATAATTATTTACTATATAGACACGACACCACAAGTCCCGCCTTAAAATTTTTTATGCACTGCTTTTCGTGCGCCATTTTCTTTGACGCCGGTGGACGGGGCCAATGCGAAAAATTTACCATAAATAACCAATACAAATGCAATAGCAACATAAAAAACGAAACCAAAAACTTTTCAAGCGCTTAATTAAAGGCAACCGAAGCTATCACAAATGACACTGCAAAACGAAAAAAAAGCGTCGAATTAATTCTTTGCTGTCGCGTTTTCGTGCTTGGCACGCGTTGCACTTTGCGGCCGAATAGTTTCGCATTTCGAGCGAATATTTAGTTTGAATTACGAACGCCGCGATAAGCCGTTTGCCAGTTGTCCACCAATCGGCGCGCGATGTCACTGTTGGAAGATGCGCGTTGGTCAGACCCGCTGCTACTTATGTGATGATTTTCGACTTGTTTCTTCACTTTAGATTGTTCAACATTTGGCTGTTTCTTATATGAGATTTGCTTTATATATTTGTGTGTGTGTGTGTGTGTGTGTATTTCTATTGGCGATTTGCATACAAATGAGGCGACTGAAATGAAACGCTGTCACATGGCTTCTTCATCAAACCCCCTCAAAAAGGCGACACTATGTTTTGGCTGCCTTTGTCAGTAACCACCATTCAGTTTGAGGTTAGTTTGAATTTGAAAAAAATTTTTTTTGTTTTTTTGTTTTTTTTGCAACGATCACTTGACTGAGGTTGTGAAGATTTTGTTGCTGTGCATTTATGTTTTGTGGTTTGTTGCAGCTGTGTCTATCGCGACCGATAAAAGCAGTGAAATAACACTGAATCAATAACAACAACAATTAAAAATGTACCAAAAATTTCGATTGGAAAGAAATTAATTTATGCTAATTTGATGAATAAAATATATAAAATGTTGTCAACCTGTTTGGCGCTGATTTATTTAGTATATTAGGCAGACAATAAGAAAAAAAGCAAATATCAACTACAACAACAATAGGCTGGGTGAATGTAGGAGAGAAATGAAAGAAGCAGCAGCAACAGTCAGTCAGCAACTGTTCCAAATGGCAATTATAGCAAAAGTTGCAGATATTTTAATGACATTTTAATGCCAAAAGCAACATTCTTCGCCGAAAGTGAGCAGTGGTAATAATTGGTGCAGTTGATAATGATTTCTCAAGGTAAACAGGACTTTCTAAAAATAATAACAACACATTTTTTTAGACACAATTGCACAATTCAAAAGCATGTTGAATGGGCGATTTAGACCATCGGCCAGGATGTCCTTCAGGATGTCGATACAAGCCTTTTGGAAGGCTTCTAAGTGCTCAAAATGCTCTCCTTTCATAGGCAAATGCATTTTTTCTAAAAAAGAAAAATTTCACGCTAGTAAATGAAGCGTATACCGAGAGTGGTTAGCGGTTAAATTGCAATTTTTAGTAAAAAAAAACAGTCACAAGTGCCTATCGATGAGATGGCATCAGTCAATTTGTGCAAACAAGTCTGCACGACAACTTTCATTAGCCAAATTTTAAGTTTGAATGCAATAAATTTATTATATTGAGATGTTTGAATCTTATTTCAAGAATTTCTATGAAGATTTTATTGTACTTTTTAATGGATTTAAAAATTGTAGGATTGGTTCATCAATTAAAATGTTTCGAAAAAAAATGTTTCGACTCTTTGTTCAATGCTCATTTTTGTCAAAACGACTATTTTAAAATAAAAAAAAAATGTATGAGAAATGATTTTTAGTGTGAATATAATAATTGCCCGAATTTGTAAACTTTATTAAATTATATAATTGTAAACTAATTATAAACAGATTCAAATGTAAATTCCTTCAAACCAGTTTTTCTATAAATATGTATTTGTTGCAATTGGCCACACGATCCACTCACTTTAATTGTTGTCTTATCAAAGAATGTAGAAAGTCCCTCATAGAAAATATGCAGAATATTTGGCAAATCTTTTCAATTCACATTTTTGCACATAATTTATACACATAAATGAATCGCTGTTGTATATTCTTTTGTTATTTGCTAAACACAATGACCTTTCGATTTTAAATAACTTTCATATAAATCATATGCAAAGTAGGAAAAATTTTTGGTCATAATTTAACACACCCATAAAATAATCTAACGAAAATTCCTATGAGGGTCTGAATAGTTTAAATAAACAGTTGTTGCCCAATAAGCAGCAATATTGGGTTGTTTGATTCCCTAATTCGACTTGTGGATTGTGTAAACGATTTACTCAACATTGCAGAACTTTAGTTCATGAAGAGCGAAATTTTTTAAAGATATCTTTAGTCAATATCGAAGTCACGAAAAAATTGCTAACTTAGGTCTAAACAGATATTTACGAAAATATAAGTACATAAATAACGCTGCTCTATTCCCTTCGTACATAAGACTACTGTCACAAATGAATTTGGAATTTAACCAGTTAACAAATGTTTAATTAACATTGAATCAATTCAACTCATATTACGCAAATAATTGCGTTCTGATTCTTGGATGCAAATGGGATCAGGCTTAGGGGTATTCATTAATTTTTTTTGGTAATTTCTTACGAAATCTCAAGAATTTTGAGCTCGTTTTAGGTGAGATCATAAAACTCTCTATAAGATGGAATCAATATCAGATACTTAGTTGGTTAGTTACAAAAATTGGGCACGTCTCCTGAGACTAAGAGGACTTTAAGATCGTTTTCGAAAAGATTTGTAACTTTTAACAAATAAAATAAAATAAAATAAAATTAAGTAAAATAACATAAAATAAAATGAAATAAAATGAAATGAAATAAAATAAAATAAAATAAAATAAAGTAAAGTAAAATAAAGTAAAATAAAATAAAATAAAATAAAATAAAATAAAATAAAATAAAATAAAATAAAATAAAATTAAAATAAAATAAAATAAAATTAAAATGAAATAAAATAAAATGAAATAAAATGAATTAAAATAAAATAAAATAAAATAAAATAAAATAAAATAAAATAAAATAAAATAAAATAAAATAAAATCAAATAAAATAAAATAAAATAAAACAAAATAAAATAAAATACATTAAAATAAAATAAATAAAATAAAATAAAATAAAATAAAATAAAATAAAATAAAATAAAATAAAATAAAATAAAATAAAAGAAAAGAAAAGAAATGAAAAGAAAAGAAAAGAAAAGAAAAGAAAAGAAAAGAAAAGAAAAGAAAAGAAAAGAAAATGAAATGAAATGAAATGAAATGAAATGAAATAAAATAAAATAAAATAAAATAAAGTGAAATAAAATAAAATAAAATAAAATAAAATAAAATAAAATAAAATAACATAAAATAAAATGAAATAATATGAAATAAAATGAAATGAAATGAAATGAACTGAAATAAAATAAAGTAAAATAAAGTAAAATGAAGTGAAATAAAATAAAATAAAATTAAAAAAAATAAAATAAAATGAAATGAAATAAAATAAAATAAAAAAAATTAAATTAAATAAAACAAAATAAAATAAAATAAAAAAATAAAATAAAATAAAATAAAATAAAATAAAATAAAATAAAAAAATTAAATTAAATTAAATGAAACAAAATAAAATAAAATAATAAAATAAAATACAATAAAAAAAATAAAATAAAGTAAGATAACCTAAAATAACATAAAATAAAATAAAATAAAATAAAATAAAATAAAATAAAATAGAACAAAATACAAAAATAAAATAAAATAAAATAAAATAAAATAAAATAAAATAAAATAAAATAAAATAAAATAAAATAAAATAAAATAAAATACAATACAATTAAAAAAAATTAAATAAAATACAATAAAATAAAATAAAGTAAAATAAAATGTATAAAACCATAGATCTATCTCAAAGGACCATAGGGACCTGAATTATTTTATGAATAAGTATATGAACTTTGTGAAAATGAACTCAATGGCAATCAAATTCCAACACAACTGCTAAAAAATCTATTTAAAAGAATTGATTTAGTTCAGTATCAATGAGGAACTTTTTTTCAAAAACAAAATCGTCTGTAGATTTGATTCCAAGGCCGTCTATATGTATATGTTTTTTTTAAATTATAATTATTAAAATATATACTAAATTCTAAACAATCGAATACTTTCGAAATCTCATGAAGTAATAAATGCCAAGATGCTCAGTTTAACCTTGATTAACTATAGATTTAAATCCCGACCGTGGTCCGTTCTATTCACCACACTAACCACTACACAAAACTCTCTTTTCTACTCCTTCCCCAATGCTCTGCTTACCTGCACTACTGGTTCATTTCGGACCACCTGGGAAAGCACTTGCCAAATGCCCAGATCTCCTAAGATCTATGAACATCAAATGTTGCACATGGCCTCAACTTCAACACCCATTAATCTTCATTAGCTGACTTTCTAGTACGAAAGTACACAGCTGACCTGAACTCTGGCCGTATCTTTCTCGTATCAGCTGTGCTGTGTTATCTGTGCTTTGGTCGTAGTTAGGGCAACTCGACAGGGTTATACGTTCGACCTGCTGCCGCTAACGGTTCCAGCGCCGGCGAATGATTATGCAAAAATTTATTAATTTCACAAAAGTCGTGAAAACGATGACCTTTTTCAGCTCGTCTGCAGCTGAATCATATGGATATTATTTTATATATCTTAATTTTCGTTTTTTTCGAATAATTTTTAGTCTGCATTTGTTACGCCGCATTTTTTGTTTCGTTTTCTGTTGTTTACTTTGTTTTCGATTTTTTCCGTTTTTGGTTTTTGATAGCGTCAAATTTAACATACGTTCAGGTAGCTATTACGGACTGTTTTTGGCGCTTTTCTGTGGTGAATCCCCTGCCGGTTGCTTTTGGAAATTTGCATAATAAATATGCTAAAAAGAAGAAAAAAACAAACATAAAATATATCAACTACAAGCAAACGATAGTACGAAAAATGGCAAAGCTGAAGATGCCACAACACTGAAAGAGGGGGAACCACTCTAATGGTGGTTTCTTGTCTACATTTGCGGTTTTTTGGAATTTTTGCGCTCATTTTTCTCTCTCGTCAATGTTCCTCTTTCCCAAATTTTTATATGCTCGTTTTTTAATGAAAGTTTCAAATAATTTAAACATAAGTATGCAAACTTTTATAAAACACTTGAATGGAAAAATATATTACATATTTATAATATATATTGCGGCGTTTATGTGGGATAAGTCGCGCGAGGGACGACGACGGGCTTAGGTAACGCGGATACGCTTCATTTGGCTACAATTAAGTTCGGCGATGCGACCACTGCGGGACGTATAGTGGAAAAACGTGGCAAAGTAACGTTAGATCTACGCCAAGACAACGTCGACTGTACGCCGGGCGGGTGTTCCGTGAGCCCAGCTGGGCTGGTGGCAAGTGGAGGTAAGCAGCTGTTAGCTGGTAGCGGCCACTCTTTTTGGGTGGCCGCACTGTGACGATTTGCGTCTTCTTGCTGGCTGGACAAAATGTTAATGACCATATCGCGAATTGTCTTTCTGCCAATGTGGTTGTTGTTTTGTTTGTGAATGCTGTTTTAGTTGGTTGGTGTTTGGTTGATTAGGGCCGCTGCTTGGTGGCGCGTTGATTGCGGTTGGTGTGTTGGCCAAACATTAGCAGCAAATGATTCAAAGTGTAAAAAATGTGAAATTTTTAGGCATTCCACAATGTTGAACGATGTCCAATGCATTGTAACAGACGACGAATCGTCATATTTAATTAAAAAAAATATATATAAATTTTTTTAAATTAAATATATATATATTAGGGCGGGTCAATTTTTTTTTGATGAAGCGTATAGCAAAAACGTAATCTATAGGTGATTATGAGAAATTTTGCTCAAGAGACCATAGCTCTAAGTCGGATTTGGAGCCCCCCAAAATTTCAAAATAGATATTTTTCAATATATACATAGAATAATTTAATTAAATTCGTCATAAAATCGGATAGAGTTATAGTAGATTTCTCAATCTGGGCTTGTTTGAAAGGTATTTTTATCACCTTTCAGAATCTTTATTGATACCAATATTTTTTTTTATTTTTAGTAGACATATTAGGAATTTTTTGTCGAAAAATAGCCTAAAATGAACTTTTAACTAATAAATTCCGAATTTTCTTCGATTTTTTTCGATAATTTTTTTTTTCCTTATTCTACAGGTATCAATACAGATTCTGAAAGGTGATAAAAATACCTTTCAAACAATCCCAGATTGAGAAATCTACTATAACTCTATCCGATTTTATGACGAATTTAATTAAATTATTCTATGTATATATTGAAAAAAATCTATTTTGAAATTTTGGGGGGCTCCAAATCCGACTTAGAGCTATGGTCTCTTGAGCAAAATTTCTCAGAATCACCTATAGATTACGTTTTTGCTATACGCTTTATCAAAAAAAATCGTTCCATACAATTTGACCCGCCCTAATATATATAATTTAATCAATATATATTAATTTTAATTAATTTTAATTTAATTAATTTTAATTAATATATATATATTTTTTTTATTTTACATATATATTTTTTTATATTTTTTGTATGAAGTTAATTAAATTTTTTTATTACTTTTTTTGGAGCTAAAATAATAATAATAATACACACAATAAATAAAAAATTATGGTTATTTAAGGCACAAATAAAAAAACCCTCTTGAAAGATAATGTTGAAGTGTCATAACAACCTGTTACCGGATTACGACGAACGCCTTCTCCAGTTGGTCACACCGAAAGATGATAGGCCGTCTTCAACTTGGTCGTTCAACCTGAGACACGGAAAATCTCCTGGCCGTAGACCACCAACTATTGACGTGGCCAAGCCAGCTTAGGTGCTGAATGTTGTTTCGCTGTGCTTTGTCCATGGTTTTAAACAGCAGTTGGGCGTTCATATTCGATAGCCGTCGCCAATACGTATAAGACCGAAGATTTTACGAAGTATCTACGCTTTAAACTTTTTAAAAATATCTTTTCACTTATTGAAGTACAGCTATCAATGATAGCTAACTTCTGCAAGAACTCTTTAACCAATTATAATATTTTTCTTTTCCAAAGTTGTTGACAAAACAAACAAAATCAATGGCAAATATTAGATGTGCCGTAAGTAATGAAACGAAATAGTTTTCTATTCAAACTATTCCCAACGTTTGCTACAACATTGACCCATTTTTCGGGCATGTTATGAATTTCCTGCCACAAGAACTCTTCCTCTTTGATGGCGATCCAGTGAGATATCCATGCTTCTTTGCGTTTTGCTTGCAGTGTCCGGTTCAAACGCAATGTCTGAGGTCTGCCGTCACCGTTTGACCAGATTTCAGGATCTCATAGTGAAACACTATCTTCTGATCCCACAATATACACAACATCGTCTTTTTTAAGCTGGAATGTTTGTCTTTGGTTGGAATGTTCCTCTTTTGTAGGGATGTTGATGATAGAACTCCTTTCTTTCATGACTGTCGAGGAGTAATTCGCATGTGGCCAGACAAGAATGGCCAATGGCTCTGTCAGACAATGTTTGTGGCACTTACTTCCCTTCCTTCTAAATACTTCCCATGGTTTTTAGACGTTCTGCAACAGTTGATCGATGGATTCTTAATGCGGCTATAAGCTGTTGTTTTGTTTGACAGCAGTTTGCAACCAATATTTCTTAACCCTTTGCACTCCGAACGATTTTCGACGTTGGCTATCAGCTACTCAGCGCCACTTTACGGCAAAACCGAACCTTTACAGACCCTCGTATTATTTCTTATAATTTTGGAACTAAGTAACGTATTATAATGATATTGGTCTTATATTAATTGGTTGAGATCGAAGAATGTATATTTGCAAAAAAATCAATACTTTATTGTTTATAATTTTGTACAGTATGATACACGTTCTCGTCTGCGACAAAACCCGCTGACATTTCTTGTATATATCTTAGTAATTTTACAATATCTTGATTTGATTTCTTGTGCCATTTCAAGAGAAAACTTAGGAAAACATGCTTGTGTCAAAAAGTTGCCCTGAAATAACTCAATTCCCCGTAATCATTAATAAACTTGAATGTCCCCTGAGAGGGGACATCCGAGTGATATGCTAGAATTACGATGTCCCCTGAGAGGGGACAGCGGAGTGCAAAGGGTTAAAATTCGGCGTCTTCTGACTTTTTCTTCGAGCGTCTATGGTTTTTGTCTTTAATACTGAATGGTTTGGAAAACTTCTGAGATGATCCTAGTAAGGTTAGGAAAGCAAAGTAAATGAGTAAAAGTTTTCTATTTAAATCACTGCAGTTTCTATAGTCTCACTTGCAGTATTGCCTCAAGTTTTAATTTAATATTTCATATTTGTCGTATGGTGCAATATATATTTTTTTTATAGAGAGAAGTATTGCAATGTTTTTATCCTAAAGTGGTGTCTAAGTCAGTGGTCTTAGACAGTGGTGTCTAAATAACAGACATCTGCATGGCTCCATTCACTTTCTCTCCCACAGTGTTGACACTTCTGCTGAGTGCACACTTTCTGAGAGTCATTACAATATGAATACAGTAATTGCTGTAGGCAAAGCAAAAGCTGTGCACAAAAAGAAAGAGTCACAAAATAGAGAGAGTCATAACACACCATTCTCTTTAGTGAATATTCATTACTCACTTGTTCGTAAGGTTGTCAAGCTAGCATCATTTGTATATAGTAACGGTATATTTCGTTTTTGTTTTCATTGTTGGTATTCGTTGACAATTTATTCACTTGATAGAACTTGATAGAAAAGCATTTTTTAGTATCATTTTGAGCACACTACTCAATATGAATGATTCGAATCATTCATTTGATTTCGCTGTATTCACAGCATAAAGTGAATACAGTTTCTGTTTGAGTACACTAAAAATGACTCATTCAATTTATGAATACAGTACAATCTCTCACTCGAGGGCAAATTATTACTCATTCATTCACAATCACAAAAACGAATGTGAGTGAGTGAGTAGGTAATTTAAGAGTGAATGAGTCACAACACGTTTTGAGTGCAATCATGCAGACGTCTGCTAAATAAGTCCTTAAGACATATTAAAAAGAGGAAATTTTCAATACGTATTCATCTTAGCGCACCAAAAAATTTTTTTTATATATTTTTTTTTAATTTTTAGGCAATTTTCTATTTCATTTACTACTCTCCATACTGATTTTCTACATTGTGTTCAGTTTTAAAAAAAAAAGTTAATACGATATTTATGTCTTTAAAATGTAAAAATCCTTAAAGTCGTAAAAACTAGTGTCCGACCGTATATTCGGTTTCGGTTTCGGCCCAAATAAGTGGTTTCGGTTTCAGTTTCGGCCAAAAATGCCCGAACGGCCGAAACCAAAACTTTCTAGAATATTTTTTACATTTTATTGTGTATCAGATATATAGTGAAAGGAGGAGTAATTTAGATGCCACCGATTTAAATAAAACTTTTTTTTAGCATATAATATTAAACTATTTAATTTTGAATATGAGGGAATAAGGTACGAAAGGCTGATTTTTTCATGTTTATGTTTTTAAAAAATGAATAAATTGTTTTTATGTTTGTTTGTATTGTTTTTATTACTAAGCATTTATTTTTTTATGTTATGTTTGTTTGTTTGTTCTTTATTTACTTAATGTAAAATTCGTTTGTTAAAAAAAATGCTTGATATGGTGATTTTTATTTCAACTAGAAAGTTTCGGTTTCGGCCTAATATTAAAAAAAAAACCCGAAATTCGGTTTCGGTTTCGGCCCGAAAAAGATGTTTCAATCGGACACTACTAAAAACGCTGTTTTACTATATTTGGCTCCAGTGGTTCACACAAGATTTCATTTTGGGGGCTTTATGTACAATTCTTGAGCCGAATACCATTTTGAACCATTTTTTGTACAGGAAATTTTTGTCTTTGGGGGAGTTTGAACCCCTCGCTCTATTGGCTAAAGCAGACCTCCTTTCCTCGCGTTTGTGATAGTTGTCCACAAAAGAACTTTTTATAGTTATTTAGTTGTGTTTCTATTCTAAATTTCATAGTAGATTATTACTTCCTTTTGCTACCAAAACACAGAATATAATAATTTTTTGGATGGAGATTTGGTTTTGGAGCTGTCGATGAGATCGGGTTTTTATACATGCAGTGTTTTTAGACCAAATGTTTTTAGACATAGTCCACTTTTCATTAACTGTAACAATTCTATTGAGAATATGTTTGTTTCTTTGCTGACGACACTGTTCAGGAGCACAGGTTTGCATGGGCTGTGGCTTACGCTTTTAATTTCCGTGAACTGATTCGGAACCCAGCGGTTCACTTTTGAAAATGTTCCCATAAGCTTTTAAGTGCCGGTCTTTGCTCAACCTTGCCAAGCACATTCGGGTTCTAGTAGATTATTACTACAACTAGTGAACGAATCTCCGTCTGGTAGCGCTAAGGCCCAGTATGAGTCTATGAATGACCATTGCGGTCAGCCAGTTACACTTACCTGAGGCATTGTTCACGTATAATCTGTAGGTACCTTTTTACATACCTGTGCCAAGTGCCTGCAAATAAATGTGTAGGTCGATTGGAGATGTTAATTCCTCAACTGTTACTGTGAGATTTTGTGTCACTAGTTTTTATAAACATACTCTTTCGGACGCCCAGATCACATCCCATCCTTCATGATTTCCATATCAATAGATGATGCAAATCTTTGATTCTAAATCGAATTTTCTATACTAGTCCTTCCATAGAAAACAAACGCATTACTAAGTAATTGGATGACCAGTTTCACGCAAAGGGTTTGATTTAGGTGGGGTTTGGTACACAACTTTTGAGCCCAATACCATTTGAAACCATATTTGCCATCCACAATGTTTGTAGCAAACATATATTTGGGGAGGATTGGTTGAACCCACAAAACCCGCATTGCTTGCGCCACTGGGAATGACCAATATGAGCTCAAGCAAACCACAAAAATAATGTGTGTATTCTCCAAAATTTAACCACTTTTTTTAAAATTAAGTTTTTTCAATCTCTTTACAAAAATCATTGATACATACAATGCCGTCAATGCGTATAATTTCATATATATCCAGCAAAAATATTTAATAGCTCTTACATAATCTGTCATTCATACATTTCTACAACTCTTTTGAGTGTCTTCCCACCTGTCGGTGATAAACAGCAATTTTCACATTCATTGATTTCTCCCTTCTTTTTTTTTTATTTTTTACATTTGTCATATTTTCTAATTACACATTTGTAACAATACCAACAAATCTAAAGTAATAATCAACAAACAACAAAGTCAAAAACAAAAACCAAATTACAATGCCGCTTCATTAATTTCGTTAATAGTAGCTAAGCTAAAAAAAATATAAACGCAAAACGTGAAAAAATAATTTTTTTCACTAATTTTTCAAAAAGAAAAGCAACACTTTTTCATATACATACAGAAAAACTCTAATGCGTTCGTACATATTTCTATGAATTCCATGTTACATGAAACAACCAAACAGTTGTCAGTGAATATGAAATATTTGTGACATATTAAATGTGTATTTTTCATATTTATTTATTCTTTTTTTTGTTCTTCTGTTTTGTTAATTCGAGTTTGCGTGGCATTGTTTTTTGATTTTCATTAGCTTGGCAATTAGTCAAGTGAAAGTTTACAAAAACAAAACAAATAAATTATGTATTTTTTGTAAAAAGAAAAAATGAAAAAATCGTTTACTGTTGTTGCGCTTTAGTCGTTTTGTGTTTGATTGTGCGTAAAGTTTTTGAAGCTTGCGACTGTTTGGGCCAATTGAATTGTTCATTTATCCCTGAAAAAGGTCAAACCGTTTTGAACGGCGATGAATGGGCGGGTTGGATGGTCAGAGAAGTAGAATGTTTTTGGATGATTTTAAACTAAATAGATATGCAAACTAAGGGCTCATCAAAATGTATTTAAATTTATATTTTAAAAAAGAGCGAAGGTCGGTTGTACCAAAAACAACCACATTGCATATGAGACTAGTTATTTGCACTGGAATAGAAGAACCTGAAAGTTGACTCTCTAATTTGTGATCTAATGTCATAATCACAGAGCTATGGCGTTCGCCAATCTGCAGGGTGGACCAGTGTCCCTTCTCTTTAATTACTTACTTACCTAACTGGCCGTAACAACCCGTTACTGGGTTATGACCTGAAACAAAAGCTCTCAGTTCAAAGTTCTCAGACAATAGAGCGTCCTAAACTTGATCCTTCTATCGGAGACATGGTCTTCCTCTCTGCCGTCGACCTCCAACAATCGCGTCGTACACCTTTTTCGCCGGTCTATACTAGAGACATGGCGAAGCTCGTTGTTTGTTCTTATTAGATAGTTGTCGCCAATATGAACAGGACTCGAAGATTTTGCAAAGCACCTTCCTACGACTATAATATATCGCTTTGATCCTGCAACGAGTTGTGTACAACTCGATTCAATGTTTAGGCTAATATAATTTAAAGATTGCAACGTTATTCAACGAGTGATCTTGAAAGAGTTAAGCAAAACTACCTTTCAAACTTAAGTTAATAAGATTTTAGGTTAGGTTAGGTAGGGAGACCGGGCTCAGAGACCGCACTTTTACTCGGATACCAAATTGGCCCATTGTGAATCCCTGCTTAAATGGTTCTGAAGCTAACCAATCAGTCTCAATCCGGGCCAAACCAGTTCCATTTCTTGATTAAGGAGAGTAGATCCGGAATTTCAACTTTTGCCGCGCAAGCCAGGTCCGCTAGGAAGCTTGACTCCAGGGTACGGGGTCGGCATTCCTGCAGGAAGTGCTGAATCGTTTCTACTTCTTCTTCATTTCAGCTGCTTCTGTAGACATCACTGGACGAGAGGCGCCATTTGATAAGGAAATATCCAATGGCGCAGTGTCCAGTGATGACTCCAACCAGCTGTCTAGTCTAGTCTACAAATCGCATTTTTCTCAATATGTTCTATGTGCAATATGTCTGCTGCTTCATAAGAATTTGATGTTCTTTTTTGCTCAACCTGTCAATGTACCCAAACAGGGCAGATATCGGAGGAAGCACAGAGTTATCTACTTTGGTGGTAGGCAAGGCGACCCTCTTGCCATAGCATCCGCTGCTTGGTTTCCTGCTACTCCAGAGTGGCCTGGAACCCAGAAGAGAGTGACTCGGTGATGCCCAATAACTTGAAGTGCAGTGCCGGAACTCTGCACTACCTTCCATTTCACCACTGCTGATTCCAGTGCTCTAAGGGCTGCCTGACTATCCACGAAGATTGTGACATCTGTGAGGGATAATCTTTCTAGATTGCTAAGATCTCCATCTGAAAGATACTACAGATGTCCAGTAGTCTGAATGACCTTTGGGTCCGTAGTACATCTGAGTGGAAACCAGCTCCTGTACCTTCACCCATATCAGAGCCGTCGGTGAAAACGGTGATGGATGCGTTTCTCGTCACACCCGTAGGCCCCTATTCCTCCCTTGTAATAAGCTTTCAAGATTGACCAGTGGAGCGCGAGAAAGGGTTTGGTAGTTCAAACTCCCCCAAATATCTGATTATTATAAAAAGTTTGGATGGCAAATGCTAATAAGCGCATAAACTGTGTACGAAACCCCATTCAAAATTTATATGTAACAACGAGTTAACAACTTTTCTTAATATCAAAGTGTGTATGTAGCTGTATTTTTTGTCTATTTTTCTCTTCACTTGGGGCCTCAACAAGGCTATTGCCTTGTATTGGTTACGTTAATCCAGAGCGAGTTATGGAGCTGCCATATATTGTCAACTAGGAGAGAAGCCCTCATATCCTCGTCATATGCAAACATAATTTCATACATTATCGACCTTTTTCCAATGGAGACTTTTTTGAAATTATATTATACAACTAAAAATGTTATGTTGTATTTTAACAAATCATTTGCCACTTTATTAAAGGGGTTTTGTGTTAAAAAAAATAATCCATTAAAAGAATTTAACAAGAACAACCAAAGCTAATTAAACGTATTAAAGAACATTAATAACAAAATAAACCAGAGACTTAAAATAATTATTATCCATATTTTTGCAAATAAAAAATTGCAATAATTTAAGAAATTTCTATAATTATTGCTTTATAATAATTATTCCTAGTAAACAATTTTTTTATGTCGACTATAATTATTATCAAGTAATAAATATTTTTGAGTTGCATAATAACTGTTATAAGTAACAAGTACCTATATTTTTCGTTGGCGATAATTATTATTTTGGGATTTGTTTTTCTTACGTTGCTTCATAACTTTTATTTATGACTTTTTTTACGTTGCCGATAACTATTATTTTGAGAAATTTTTTCAAATTGACGAATGCAAATTAACTGCAGAAAACCAATTTTCACCAACAACTAAACAATTAAAAATCAATTCATACTCAAAATGTGCTAAGGCAACGTAAAAAAAAATGTCTTCCATAAAAGTTATGAAGCAACGTAAATCAAAAAAATTAAAAATAAAAATTATGAAGCAATGTAAACAAAAAAAATTAAATAATAGTTATCGGTAACGTAAATAAAAAAGTTATAAGTAAGAGTTATAAAGTTAAGTAAGAGGTATAAAGTTATAAATAAGAGTTATAAAGCAACGTAAAAACAAAAAATCACAAAATAGTAATTATCGAGAACGAAACAAATATTTTTTTTTCATAACAGTTATTATGCAACGTAAGAATTAATTGTGGCAAATAATAATTATAAGCAAAAAAAATGTATGTTATATTTTAACCCTAATTCCCAGAAGTGAGCCTCACAGTCTCACTAAAGATTTCAAATGGTGATAAATCCAAAAGATTTTCGATTCCATTATTTTATGTAATCCTCTAATGGAATGTTAGAATTATATTGCATTTATTAATTTAACATTTTAGACAGTTTTTGTACTTTTTAAACAAATGTTTTCAGTAATTTAGCTCATAAAAGCCTGACAGTCTCACTTCTCACTTTACGTTACTTTTAAAATTCTGGGAATTAGGGATAATAGTTATATTGCAATTAGTTTCTTATAAAACTTATAATAGTTGAGTCCCTGAAGTAAACATTTCTGTGCCACCCAGTAGCAAAATCTTATTTGACTATGGTCGAGATCCATTCACTGCGGTTTATAAATACCAGCATGTCCAAAATTGTTTTATAAGCTTTATAAATGTTTGTATGCATTTTTTTAGTTTTTCTGGTAGCTTCTCGCGCTCTTTTTAATAGTAATTGGAAAGTAGAGAAAAACATCGAACATCGGAAAAAACATCGATGTTTGAAATAGATTTGAAAACATCGATGTATCGATGTTGGTTCCAGCATTAATTAACAGAATATTCTTAAAATGTAGGTATATAAATTATCAAAAAATATAGTTAGAAAAAGAAAATGTAGCAAACTATACCACCGAGTATACAAAATTCGGTAAAGATTGTTGATTTGTTTGAGTTTTGCACTTCCACAATGACATTACACAACAAAAGAGTGCAAATGTTTGCCGTTACTAACGTCCAGATTAGTGCAATCCACATGCAGTAAAGTATTGAAAAATGCCTGAGCACATGCTTAAAACAATTCTGTGAGCAAGTGGGCACTTAAAAGTTAATGAAAACCGCAGTAAATATGCGAGTTAGTGGCATTTCATAGTCATAGGTAGAGAGGGTGAAAAGTGCAACGTAAAGTGCCAACTTAATGCATTTACTCTCCGACGACAGTCACTTTATTACTTATTATAAATTTAAATGATTGTAATTTTCGGGTGAATCATTACATAAAATGACCATTGCATAACGTTTTTGCTATTTAACCCTTTCCGGTCAATTTCCACATTTCTTGAGATACAAATTCTTCCTTCAAAATATTGACTCTTATTGAATATTTTAGCAATAAAATACAAACAAATTTCAAAAAAATCATTTTGGTTGAGAATTACAGCTTCATCAATTTTGTACGATATATCGTACAATGGTCCGCAAAGGAGTAAAAATTCATGAATTTTTGGTTTCGGTTTTTTAAGTTTTATGAAAAATGCATTGATTTTTTTGATAGAAAGCATAAATTATAACAACAAAAAATCAAAACGTGATTTCATTTTGATCGAAAGTTATATAAATTATATATATAAACAATTGATTCACATTTATTTGGCCTTATATAACCGTTGTTGTTGTTGCAAAGCCCTTTTCCTCTCAATAAAACACAGAATCAATTACAATTCATACAGTTTTACAGAAAGGCACTAAATATAGCCGATTCCTTTTATCGTAGTGGGAGTGGCAAGTACGCATTTCTAACCTTACATAACCTGTGTCTGCCCAGTAAAACAGAAACTCGTCTAGAAATTCTTACTTTTAATCGAAAATTGCGGAATAGTCGAATTTTATTAATCACGTGGTTTACAAATGGGCGTGGCAGGCAAGCAAACCCAAAAAATCTGTTACCAAACCTATAACTTTAAAAAAATGCAAACGTAACTTGCAACCGTTGCTTTCCATTTGTACGAAATATCGTACAAAGCTTTGCAACCCTTGCGGTCATTTGTACGATATATCGTACAATTTTTTTAAAGACTCGGGAAAAATATTTAGACGCAAAAAATGTTAAATTTAGTTAGTTCTATAAATCAACTGAGATTCAAACTTTGAAATTGTTTCGCTTTTTGGTACCAAAAAGTATTACATATTTAAAAATTCCTCCGCAGAAGTACCGTCGATTGATGGTTTTTCAAATTCTTGCAAAAAGCTGCTTACAAAACGCACTCATACTGTGTAGCCACGGCAATTATGAATTATATTTTTAAACAGAATGATACAACAAAGCCTACTTAATAAAAATTAAAAAGCTGTTCCATAAAAAGTGCGTTCACTGTCAAATAAAAAATCTTCGAAAAAATTGTACGATATATCGTACAAATTTCCGGAAAGGGTTAAATTGCAGCAAAACAGTGACACACAGTGTCATCCAATTTGGGTTCTCGGTGTCAGTAGTCGGTCTTTCAATGTCTATGGATTAGAAAGGCGAAGAATTAATCAGTCTTTCAATCTCTATGAATCAGAAAGATGAACAATGAATCAGTCTTTCAATGGCGAACAATTTCATGCATCTGTGAATTGTTTCTATTATTTCTTAATTTTGAATAAGAAATCAAGAAAAACGAACACTTTAAGTCAAGTCTTTAGAGTCAAGTCAAGTCTTTTCTCTCAGACAAACAGTCTATAAAAATGATATAAAAATAATTTTTATTTTTATCATTCACTTTTGCATAAATATGAATCTACGGTAACGAGGTCTTTTGTTCAACTTTGAAAATTATTTAACACACAATGTCTTCAATGTCTTTGTATCAGAATGACAGACTCTTTCATTCATGTCTGAATTAATGAGTATATATCTTCAGTGTTTAATACATATTCGCTTAAATAAAAATACTCGCCTAGTCGAAAGACTTAAACAATATCTCAGCGACGTTGTTTTTTTGCCACAGCCTCTGACAATTGCTCGACTTAAGCCGTCGTTGTCGGCCACCATTTTATGCAATTTTTGAAAAGCCAGACAGAAAAAAGTCCACTGTAAACCATTGTACGTATGTATTTGTGTGTATTTGCACGCGTCTATATGCATAGCAATTTTAGCATTAGACTCGTAGATTTTCTAAGAAAAACACACAGCGTAAAATTTGCGAGGTAAACACTTAAAGGTTGCACTGGGAGCTGCGCTGATTGCATGCTGTGCGCGCCGGTCCGAGTGCCGTGCGCCATCTGTACAACAAGTCTGCCAGCTATTTGCAGTCTATTTGAAGTTAATAATGATAACAAACACCGGTCGCATATCTGGCGATCTAACGCCGGCGCGCAATTCGACAAAATGCCAATCGCCGACTGCATATCCCCACACAATCAGCACAGTGCATTTTGTTTGATTTGAATCTTGAGAGCAAAAAAATAAATGCACAAAACGCTAACAACAAATGCAGCGAGTAAGCAAGCGAAAACTTAAAAGTAATTGAATTTAATTGCATTCGCATTGCGAGCGTGCACTGTGTGCGTGCACATGTTGTATGTGAGTGTGTTTGTGTGTGTGTTCACAAAATGGCCATAAGCAATTTTCGCAAAAATTCTTAGAGCGCACCGCATTTTGTCGCTTTGGTTTTGGCGCATGTCACTTAATGTCATTTGCGATCGCTACTCAACGTAAGTGCTTCAAAATGTGAGCATTTCGAATTCCGGACAATTTGTGTGCATATTTGCGTTAAGTAGACTGTTGAGGTTTTTACTCTGAGTTGAGCTGAAAATAAACCAAAGCGACAAAATATTATTTAATTTAGTGTAATGGATCACATTTGAATATATCAGAGTTAACCCTCCATTACTATCGTCAGGGTGGAATCCACCCTGTGAGTTCAATTTCTTAGTAAAATATAGATTTTTTAACCAAAACCAAAATAAAGTTATAATGTAATCCACATTTGCATATTTCTGAAGGTTTTAGAGTACATTGCAGTTGCATAAATAAAGCTGATGCTTTTATACAATAGTAGTGGCGTTATAAAATTGCTGGATGCTTAACACCCATTATTAGTAAAAAAGTTTTATTTTTTATAAATTACATTTACATATTTGTATTCACTTTTTGGCGATAATTTTTTTAATAACGTATAGACCATTTACTTAGTAGAAAATCCTTAAAAATTATGCTCTAGGATAACTAAAAAATTTGTATAACATTAAATTTGTTATATCTTAAACTGATAAAGTTAGAAGGACGAAATTCAAGGATGTCGTAGTCTACATATTAGTCCTTAAGATATATTTTTTTCAAATTTTTTTTCCAATAGTTTTTGGAAATTTCCAAGGATATTCAAGGATAAAGTTTCAAAAGGACATTTTTAATACCTATTTGTCCTTTCGCACCAAAACATTAAATTTTCTGAGATTCTCAGGATTTTTCTGTTTCATTTGATATCCGTATTGTTATTCTGCAATGCGCTCAATTTTTGAAATAATTCCTTGAAATAAACATATCCTTGAAATTTCAAAGTCCTTTAAAAAAAAATCCTGACGTCAGAGAGAAAAACAAAAAACGCAGTTTTACTACATTTGGCCCCTAGTTTCTCGAGTATATAGATTTTTTCGTGTGTTTGGAAATTTTTTGATTTTTGTCGCACGGTGTAACCTTAAAAAGTAGCAGGTATATTGTTGATTTTTCCTTGAGTTTTTACGCAAAATTTTACCTCGGTCCGAAAAAAATTATTAAATAAATATTTATTACTTATTTTTTTAGCTTTCTAAATCACTAAGCCCAAGAAACATAACTTAAATATTGTGCAAGATGTGGCTATTTTCCTAATACAACTTTTTATTTCATCTTTTTTTCCTTGAAATGAGATGCACATAAACAAATGTTTATATTAAATAAATGAATTAACAAAATTAAACAATTTATTTTTGAGTTTACATGTTATGATGTTCTGATTATGAAAAAATTTGGTTTTTGTTTATTTTACCTCCATGGATAAGTAAAACGGATAATCAAAAGTTGTGGGGGGATTACACCCATAGTTAGTAATGGCGTTAGTGTAATAGACGATAGTAATAGATGGTTAATGTACAAAAGTATGAAAGTATTGGGCACCTTCTAAAAATTGCATTTATTTCATAGTTAAGGAAAACATTGCCATAAATATAACTTTTTATTATTATGCAGCAGATATATTTAGTTTTCAGTTGTAATATGGAACCTGAATCGCCGAATGTTTCTACTTTTCTATAGTATTTTATTTATTTTATATTTAGGAAACAAGATGTGTTTTTATTTGTCAAAGCCAATTTAATGCATTTCGCAAACAAAATGAGTTTCATGAAAATGTGTTCTAAGTCATGTGAGCAAGTAAAACGAGAAAGTAGAGCTGTGCAACTATCGATAGTACTAGTTATCGATAGTGATAGTTTCATTTTGCCACCACTGTCCATAGTTTTTTAGCACTATCGATACTATCGGTTTTTCTGTGATTTGACGGCAATGTCTCCAGAATATTCTATGCTGGCAGTGCTGCCATAGTTATTTCGCAGTGATATTCAAATATGTACAAGTAGAAACTACTAGGAACTATAAGTCGCACACGAATGACATTAGTTTCGAATTCTCACGCAAAATATGGTATTCACGTATCAAAATAGGGGTTTTGGTAGAAGCTTTCAATATAAATATTGTTCAGTACTATTCCCGGGTATATCATAATATATAAGACAATTTTGATTTATTTGACAGAATCGATAGTATCGATATTTTTCTCTCAAACTATCGAAAATAAATAATAACTATCGATAGTTTCCCAGCTCTACGAGAAAGAGGCGAAAATTATTCAGCAGAGGTGCCAGCTGTCACTCGCCTCGATAACATTGGAAGAATATTTAGTATTCCTATTCCAAGATTCGTTTCGATATATCGCTTATAGGGCCTATTATGATATGAATGTTGATAGCTTAAACAAGGAACTGAATACTTTCCTACGAGGGTAGTTTGATAAGTCAGTAACTTTTTGAATAAAAGATATTTTTTCGGCAAAAAAAGTTTTATTTCTCAACATAGTCTCTTTTTAGCTCGATGCAGTTAGTCCATCGTTTTTCCAATTTCCCCTTCAAATAACGGGTTTGCTCAATGTCCACAAAATAGGAAAATTTTTCAGTGCTGACCTCTTCATTTGAACCAAATCTATTACTGCCAAGTCATTTTTTAAGGTTTGGGAACAGAAAGTTGTCGTAGGGGGCTAAATCTGAAGAATATGCCGGATCAGGTAGCAGTTCGTAGCCCAATTGATGGATTTTTGCCATAGTGACTACACACGTGTGCGCTGGTGCGTTGTCCGTGTGGAAACGATTGTTTTAGCCAAATTTTTCTTCACCAAATGCGGTCGTTTTTGCTTCAAATCAGCGTCAAACCGATCCAACAGCTCTGTATAATATTTGCCAGTACCCGTTTTACCCTCTTGAAAGTAATCGCTGTGAATGACATCCCAAAAAACTGTAGCCATGGCCTTGTTGGTCAACAGACCCACCTTGGCCTTCTTTGGTGCACATTCACCTGGAGAAGTCCACTGCTTTGACTGTTCCTTGGTCTCTGGTGTGCAGTGATGGATTCATGTTTCATTCACGGTAACGAAGTGGCGCGAAAACTCGTTCGGATTTCGGTTGAACATCGCCAAACACTCATTTGAAGTGGTCACGCGATTGCGCTTTTATACAGCTTTTTCATGTCCAAATATTCATGCAGAATGTGGTGTACACGCTCAGTTGCGATACCTGCAATTTCAGTCACCTCACAGACTTTCAATCTCCGTTCATCCAATATCATTTCATGGACTTTGTCAACCATTTCTGCCGTGACGACCTCTTTTGGGCGACCTAAACGTTCGGCGTCTCTTGTGCTGGTACGATGAGCAATTCGGTAAACCAATTCTTAACCATTGAAATTGATGGTGCAGAGTCCCCATAGTATTCATCAAGAATTTCCTTGGTTTCGGTGATGGGTTTTTTACGCAAAAAGTAACGTTTTAGGCTTAAATGCAGAATACCACACCCTCTTAAAAAAATTATTTTTTCCTTTTATCGGAGAGAGGGGCATTTTCTTATTCTAACAAACTTAAAATTTTGCCCCGGAAACATTCACAGAGGGCGTGGTCCGCCCCCAAAGTCCCAGTTATATATCCGAATTTCTCAATAAATAATCAACCGATTCTAACGATATAGGTGTCATATCAAAGGTATTTTCTTCCTCTTTCTTTATTTTTTTTACAAAAATTTTTTAAAAACGGATTTTTTTCTCGAAATTTAAGCTATTATAAGTTTGTAACCATATTATAGCCTGTGAAATTTCCTTTACAACGAAATATAAAACATTTAGAAACTGTAATTTTTCTTTAATAATAAAATTTAAGTTGAGATAAAAGCACCGTATTGAAAAAGCGCTTATGAAGGTTTTGCTTAAGAACGATCTTCTGCTATGAAAGGATTTGAACAAAAATACTGTGCACTCCTCACTGTTGCCTGATGTGGTGGTGACTCCCATGAGGGTTATTTTTTTAGCGCCCGGCCGAAGGCCGGCCACCTGGGAGAAACTTATTGCCAAGAAAACTTTGGCTTTCGGGAAAACTGTATGCACCTCTGGGATCGCGAAAAAAAGCGCGGATCTGGTAAGATTGCACATAACGGTAAATTTACAGTTATATACATTGAATTCATATTTGTTGCGAATTTGTTTGGCAAACATGAGTGCGTTAAATTGGTTTAAAATTTATAAAGTTTTTGAGTCGGAAGAAAATTGTACATTTTTATATTTCATTGTAAAGGAAATTTCACAGGCTATAATATGGTTACAAACTTATAATAGCTTAATAATGGATTTTTTCGAGAAAAAAATCCGTTTTTAAAAAATTCTTGTACAAAAAACAACTTATCGCTTATAACTTATTATTAGTACAAATTACATATCTAATGTTATACATTAATCGAAAGAGGAAGAAATTACCTTTGATATGACACCTATATCGTTAGAATCGGTTGATTATTTATTGAGAAATTCGGATATATAACTGGGACTTTGGGGGCGGACCACGCCCTCTGTGAATGTTTCCGGGGCAAAATTTTAAGTTTGTTAGAATAAGAAAATGCCCCTCTCTCCGATAAAAGGAAAAAATAATTTTTTTAAGAGGGTGTGGTATTCTGCACTTGTTCCACGTTTTATCACCACGCGAAATTTACTTTTTCCATTTTTGTCGAAATTCACAAAGTTGCCTGCTTTCAATGACTGTCAAACTTAGGCTTGCCACCCGTCCTCCATTGTGGAGGACAGTCCTCCAAATTACGCAAATGTCCTCCGTCCTCCAAAGAGGGTAAAATGTCCTCCGGGAACACGAAACATGTCGATTTTACTATTTCCTTTGGTAGCAAACACGAAATGCATAATAAGCAATAATCTGAGTTGAAATTAATAATGTTTCGTATAAAAGCAGCCTTAACTTATTGATATTTATTTCGATAAAAATCGATATTTTTTGTTTTGATCTCATTACTATTAATTTTATGATATCATTAAATGCATCTGATTAAAGTCTAAATAAGTCTGATTAAAGCAGCAAAGAGCAATGACAAATATTTATTTAACCATAATTCCCCAGAAGTGAGCCTCAGAAGCTCATTTGAACAAAAACTCAAATTTACTCAGAATTCCTTAACTTTTTGTCCACCATACGGAAGAATATTTATATTTTTCATGTTTAGGTGCATTTTTATCGTATCAAGTTCAAAGTTCAAATTCATCCCATCTAGTCGGCATGGGATGAAGTCTATTAAAAATTTAAAAAATACTGCAATCTACGTCATAATATGAAGAATTTATGCCTCGCCGAAGTTGATGTTGGTTGGTTGGTTTAGTGGCTGCCTCTGTATGAGACACGACAAGTTGATGTTAGTTCATACAGTTTATGTCTTCCAATCCCGATAAATATGTGATCAGAATATGGAAGTGCGATGGTGCTAATACTTCCGAAATGCCATACACATGCAAATACGGTAATCAAGGAGCTGTGGGTCCTGCGAAAAAGGTGTTGAAAAACTGTTTGAGACTTACAAACACAAATGTAATAATTACCAGCGAGTTCACCAGTAAGGAATTAGCCGATAGTTTATTGGATGCGAGGTTCGTACACTCAGAAAAAACAAAATTTGTATGATGGGTACTTCAAAAAAACGCAAACCTAATGAATGGCCTTTAGCTTTCTTTATACATTTGATTGATGCTGCTGGCATTGCGACATATGTCATATGGCTAAAAACACGTCTTTACTGGAATGAGGGTATATATAGCAAACGATAGTTGTTTTTGCGATAACTGGGGATTTTTTTTTGTATAGCCACGAATATCTACGAGCGATAACTCAGACAACAATAGATGCTGTATTACTGCAAAAGGTCAGTTCGCAGGCGCCAAATTCTGGTACACGTAAACAAAGTCGGTGCCATATTTGTCTACCACACATCTCCAAAACGCAGGAACATGTTTACAATAAACTAAACAAATCTCCATTCCACTTCCACCCAAATTTGACAAAGACGTGAATATCTGGATTAATTAATTATACTTTTACAGTAGCAATTGTTTATTACCAGTGGACCCTGTATTCACAAGTTCTTTACTAAAAATATATAACTTAAATAAAATCGTCTTTAAGTAGTAATTGGATTGGGAAAAGTAAAATAATTGAGTTTTCAGTTGTTTTGCTCATATGAGCCTGACAGTCTCACTTCTGGGTTTACGTTACGTTTAAAATTCTGGGAATTAGGGTTAAAAGCAAATAGTCTTTGAAAAGCACATAAATGTATTTATGTAAATGAATTTATTTACTTATTTTTTAATTGTTTTCGTATTTAGATTTTTATGCTTACTTGTTTTGTTATCTTTATGTTTAAATGTTAACATTTTTGGGAGCTTTTTCTGTATACATATGTACTATCTATATCAAAGTTATGTACACTCACACTCTGAAAACTTAAAATGTATGATTGTTTATAGTATTTTTTGGTGTCCTCCAAAGCCATTTTAAAAAGGTGGCAAGCCTAGTCAAACTGTTGAATGTAGTCTACTAAGAGTTGGTAGTTGACAGTAGCAAGGTTGCATTTAAAGTTACTACGCGGGAAATTAAAAAAGTGACGACTTCTCAAATGCCCTCGTATGTCTGCCCTCCGCTCACCTAACACTCTCCATCGCAGAGTTGAATGGGTCGCATGATAAGGCCTGGTTTTTCTAAAGTCTTGTAAAAAACTCAAATGGTATTGAAATATATGCGAAGCTCTTTTAGAGGTTTGTGGTGTCAGAAGATGATAAATTGTATACATTATAGTGTGTGTGAATTTTAATTCTTTGGCAATGGAGAATATTTTTAAGTTCTGCTTGCAAAATCATTGATTTTTGTAGTTGGGCTCTCAATACAAAACTAAAAAAAACATTTGGATTTTTTTATAAGGTCATCGTTTAACTAGAAGTTTAACGATTCAATGAGATCTGTTTTCGGTTATGCTGAGAGAAACAATTTCTTTATTTACCTAACTGTCAAATAATTTCAAATAATTTCAAATTATTTCTCTACAGTTGTCTTAACAGAAAAATAAACTTATAACCTACACAAATAAGCCTGAAGCATTGTGTTATAAGCATATCTGAACTTTAAATGTTATCAGTGAAATGGCTTTCATCGCTTTGTTTACAGGACTCGATTCGAGAGGTCCCGACTGCTGCATAAGTCGGGTCTCCAATGCTGCTGGGTCTCATCAATAGTTTGAATAATGATGTTGTCAAGTTGGTCAATTGTTATTAGTTTGTTGACATAAACCGGCAACTAAACGTAGAACTAGAGCAAATAGTCAAAAGACGTTAAATTGCACGATGAGAAAAAATGAGTTCTGGGGACTTTTCATTTAGCAACTCCAATGTAACAGTTTGAATTGCAAACGGTATTGGGCCATAATAACTGACTTTTTTGACCTAAATTGGATTATATGGACTTGGATCACATGTGATTCCAAAAAGATGACGCAACGTGTAACATATCGGCGTTTAAAAAAATGTAAGTTTCTCAATGCAATGAAGTCTTTCGATATTGCTGCGAATTACTCTTTCCTCGATTTTGCTTGCTCACAAAACTGTTTAATCAAAAATTTGTTCCATAATAGATGATGATTTTTTCACGAAAAGTATGGCGAACCGAGCAAAAATTTGTACGTAAAAATTTTTAACAAAAATTTAACAATACTAGCGTTGAAAAATTATAGCTTTGCCACATGAAACGTGAAAGCAATAAGTTGTTCCAGCTTAGAGATTTCTATTGAAAACCCCTTTGCAATATTGTAAGAGGTTGTAAAAGATTTCTAGGACGAAAAACTAATTGAGTAAAAGGAAAAAATTGCGGCTTGTTGTAAGTTACAGACAAGTATACACATAGATACAAATTTTTAATACTTATTCCACTACCTACTCAACACTTTGTTTATTACTTTTTTCAACAACATTTTTTTTATGGAATTTTTATTATTTAGAGGCTGCTTATTAGTTTGCACATAACTGCATTAAAATGTTCAAATTTCTTTGTTTATGTTTGAATTTCTTTCAATTTCTTATCGCTAATCTCTCGACTAGGCCTAACAGTGTCGACACTCCTTTATAAACAAAACAATTTCACTTTATTCACTACGTTTGCTATTTGCAATTGTCGGCACTTGTTTTTACTGTAAGCGAAAATATTCCCAGCGAAATATTCATGCAATTGTTGTTGTAATTTCAGTTGACTGATAAAAGTTTAAATCGACAAAATGTTTATCTGTAATCACACATGCTATCTGTTACAACATCAGATTACACTTTGGATTATTAATTGCACTGAACCATTGTTGTTTTTGGCATAAGTAATGTGGAATAAGTATTTGGCAACAAGTTAACGAGCTGGAATTGTTAAACTTTTGTGAAAACTGTAAGGTTGAGGATGTGTCAGTGTCAACTCAATTCAGTTGTTGGTTCGTGAAGATTTTCTGTCATCTAGGCGATGTTATTTGAAGAAATGTCTCTTTGAATATCATCTATGATGGCACCAAGCACTTTATGTCTTCCTCAAGCCCTCAAGTATGCTTTTATGTGCTGCAGTTGTTGTAATAGAGCACTGTGATCTCTGCATTGGGTTAACAATGTTGCCAGATCAGGAGATGTCCTCCCAGATTTAGGAGATTCTTGGCCTTTTAGGAGAATTTTTAGGGGGAAGAATTGTTTGGGAGAAAGTTTAGGAGATTTGTATTTTATGTTAGGGGATTTTTCGGATTCTTAGTGGATTTTTGGGAAATTTTTGGATAACGAAGTATGATGTATTGGGAACACTGGCGGCAAAACATATTTTGGCAACTATTTTAATAGTCAAAGCACCCTATTGTGTTAAAAATTTGTAAGCTTAAAAAATGTAAGCTCGTTCTACCTCGTTCTCATTTATTGCTATCACAATGAAATCCCGCCAAAAGTGGCACTTTTTATTTTATTCATTTGTTATATGTTTTGTTTTTGTTAAGTTTTTGTTGTTAAGCTGAAGATGAATAAAAAAAGGCTGCATTAAAAAAATTATATGTATATATGTTTATTTTTTGACGAAAAGTTTTATTTCTTTAAAGGGACTCAAATTATAAAAAAATTTTAGGAACTTTTATTAACTTTTGGGAGGAAATTTCAGTATTTTTTTAAGATACAGGAGAAAGTCATTTCAGGTATCTGGCAATACTGTGGGTTAACTGCCTGAACAGAATGTCGTAGCTGTGGCTGCGGTATGACCTGTCAAAAATTGAAACGAATGAATTTGCATGAGAAGATTGATTTAATTTTAACATTCTTGCACCACACAGTCGACAGCTCAAACATTTGACATTTAATTATGAAATATCGACGAAACAAAAACAGAAAATTTTATTGAACATACTAACAATATTGCAATTTTTTGTAATTCGCGCATTTTCATTTGTTGTTCAAATTTTGTTTTACAAATGACAATGAATCTTTCAGAACTTTTGTTATTCGTTTGCTACAGAATTGTGTTTACAACTTTCGAGTGTGGCGACACACATTGTGATCAGCTGATGTGGCCGCTACATCGCTTGTGGCTGTGTTGCTGCATTCTGTTCAAGCAGTTAAGGTATTATGTGTAAACGGCTATAATCCTCAACGTTTTAATACTCAACTGAAATCAAATTAATGCGGGGTGAAATTATAAGGAGATGTTCGGAAAGTTAAATCCCAAGGTTGAGTAATGAAAAAGGACCAAATCTTTGATAAGTTTTAATGGTGTAGTTATGTACAGTCGTGTCTGGGTATAGTGAACACCCTATATAGTGAACACCTCGATATAGTGAACCCCCAAATTTTAACATGGAGCCTGTAAATCATGAACAACATTTTTAAAGCAATTTCAAGCAAAAATCTAAGAGTGTATTTTGAGCAAATAAAACGAGTTTTTGAACAAAAATGTTAACTAAATGTTGATATAGTGAACAACCTCAATACTGTGAACAGGCCTTGCAATAATTAGTTCACTATATCCAGACGCGACTGTATATATTTTTCAACATTTACCAGTGAAAAATTTTAGAAAAACATTTGAGCAAAATTAGAAATAATTCACAGGAGTTTTACAGCTTCTTAGGAGTTTTACAGCTAGCTAGCTTATTTTTTAGGTTAGGTTATGTAAGACATGCAGCTTGCTGGTTACTCAGCAAGTACACTCGGTAGCCTCAAAGTCCCATTGGGATGCCCGATGAGAGTGTGGCAAGTCCCTGTCATCCTGTGTTCGGTGCTGGCTGAAATCAACCTTAGCATCGAACGAACCTGGTAATGTCCTTCAGTGGCCAAGCCAAAATCTCTTAGCACTCTGCCCCCTAGATACCGGTGGCGTATTCTGTGAACTGCAGGGAATTCGCATAGGAGGTGCTGCACAGATTAAATTTCCTTCTCATCCTCGCAGCTGCGAGAGTAGTCTCGGTTGGGTAGACCAAGTGTTTCCACCAATGCCAATGGCGCAGTGCCCGGTTAAGACCCCCGTGAGAATTCAAAGTGTTGCTTTAATAAACCGTAAGAGACGCAGAGTTCTTTTTGGTCCAGTTTCGGCCACAGCGCGCTTGAGATTCATTGCTTCATTGATCATTTGTGCGTCTAATTGCCTTCCTGTCAAGATCATTGTAAAAGTCTTAGAGTGACGGGTACTGTTCGAGCCAGTTCATCCGCTCTTGCATTTCCAGGTAAACCCTTTTGGCCAGGCACCCAGCAGAGTGTTATGTTGCGATCCCTGACTTACATACAAAGACTTACGACATTCCATAACGATTTATCTTGGATCTGATAGTGTGAGAGTCCAGTGCCTTGATTCTTGCCTGGCTGTCTACACAGATGATCAGGTTAGATGGATGCCAGTCAAGTACTCCGATTATACGTGCAGACTGGGTTATGGGGTAAACCTTCACCTGAAAAACACTATACTGATCAGGTAGTTTAACCTATTCGCTGCCAAGGACGAGTATACTCGTCCTACTTTAAATATGTTATAACATGTAGGCTTTCGAATTAGCAACTTTTTTGTGGATAACAGAGCTTTGCTCAAAATATACATGTCAATGGGAATGACTTCATATAATTTAGGCTTGGCAGCGAATGGGTTAAACGATCTACTTAGTGATAGTGCATCCGAATAGACCCTGCATTGGGATCTACTCTACGGCAGTGTTCGTATCCTAATCCTTCTGGGTTGGAAAGTGGATTCGGTAGGTCTTGTTAAATCAAGTCGGTATCACGTAGTCCCATTCAAAATTCGGGTACCCTTGGCCTACGTATAGAGGCATATCCCATCGTTAGTGACTTCAAACAGCCCACAGTACGAAGTCTGAGAGCAGTTCTTGAAGCCATGTACGTAAGGAACGTGTTTAGTAGTAAAAGATCAGCATCACTCCTAGTCACACCTGGGGTGCTGATCTCATGCATCCAAGTTTCCTCAGACCGGCAAGTCTCTGTACCCTGGTTAGAATATCGAGTTGAGACTTCTTGCCTGCAGTCTCCCAAAAACCAGGGCACCGTAACATATTTAGTATTGGTCTTACAATCGCTGTATACATCCAGACCGCATTGTATTTGATCATCATTTCATCACCTGAGGAAACAAAAGTTGTATGCCCTCAAAACTCAATGCTACATTCGATATTCTCTGAAGCAACCACTTGTTTCTCAAAAAATTTAGGTCCTATTTTTTGTTAATTGTGCTTTTAGTGTTTTACGACCTAAGCGCAAGTGGAATTTGATAAAGAATTTTTTAACTGAATTTAAGCCATCATGGCACGTTAGAAAGTGAAATTTTTAATGATTTACAAAATTATTTATGTTTCAGCTCCTTTATTATCAATCTTTTTACAATATATTGAAGGTTTAAAGAACACAAAGAAATTTTTTTTTTTTTTTAGCATATTGTCTCTTATATAGGTGGAGCTGAAGTCGCGTAGAAAAAAAACACATCCTCCATTGCGGACACTTAATCTCCGAATCGGCTAATCTGAAACAAAAAAACAAAAAGGGTTTATAATTATTAAGCTTTCGGACGCAGGAGTTCACCAGAAAAATAAAAAAACGCTAAAAATAAAAGGATAGGAGCTTTTTGAAAAAAATTGTAAAAAATTGACTGCGTTTTTCACCTTTTTCCCAGAAAAAGTACACCAATACCTCACTTTGCGTCGTGGTTACGTTCCAAAAAAACACGACGCAAATTGAAACGACGCAAAGTGAATTATGATTTTCTATAGCAAACCATGTAAAGATCGAAGATAGGTTCCAGGGTTACGAAAATACTACTTTTTAAAAAGAAAATTTAACAAAGTAAACATTTAAAAAACAAAAATAATAAAACTCTGCCAATAAATAAATTGGAAAAATGTTTACCTTTTTTTTAACCAGAAACAATCCGTAAAAATTTATAAAAATTTATTATTCTCTTTTAAAAAAAGCAAAACACACTAATTGAAACGTTACAAAAAGCAAAACACACTAATTGAAACTGAATTCTAAAATTAGCAAAACAAAGTGAAAATAAAACTGTATTAAAATTGCGTTGATTTTCAGTTAGAAAGGGAATCCCCGAGTTTTGATGGCATAGCGCAATTAGAAACATAAGTCATGCCATCTTTTAGAAAAAAAAAAGAAAATTAAAAAAAACAATTAAAGACAAACCCGAAACAACGCAACTTCGAAAATCGAACGACGCACAGTGAAAATTAGTACTAATTCAGCAGCGACGCAACTTCGAAAAAACGCAAAACGAAACTACGCAAAGCGAGGTATTGGTGTACTTTAAATTAAAAATCTTTCTTCAATATTGTGGTAGATTCTTGTAAAAAATAAGTTAATAAAAAGAACTAAACAAATTTTTGTTCAATCGGTCGAGCCAATCCGGAGATTAAGTGTTTGATTAAGTAGTGCAATATAATTTTAACATTCCATTAGAGGAATAATAAAATAATGGAATCGAAAATCTTTTGGATTTATCACAATTTAAAATCTTTAGTGAGACTGGCTGAGTGAGGCTCACTTCTGGGAATTAGGGTTATTTGTACTTTGTCTGCTTAGTACTGTGTGAAAGATATTTGTTAAAGATTTTGTCACAAAACTCTTTAAAATTTTTTAAGTTTGAAAACATTGAAAACATGTCATTGTTTGATTAGAATTTGTAATAAGTCTCCAGCAATTGGCTGCGATTGATAACAAAAAAATGAATACAACTTTTTAAAACACAATATTTACTCTTAATTCTCGGCACATTTACGAAACATAAACATTCATTAGAATTGGAACTTTGCCCATTCGAATTTTCGCTTCCCACTGACTTGTTTGTGTAATCATTTGTCATAATTCTGATTGCCGTCCCACTATCCTTGATACACTTACATTCAGCCAATATATCTAACCAAATTGGCCCAATCAGTGTGAGAAGCACTTAACGCTGATATGCGGCACAAAAAAGCGCTGCTCAATTTTCAGCCTTTGCTGCTTTTCGCTATTCTTTCAATTAAATTTTTATATTTTTTTAATTGTTCCATTTGATGTGTGTTTGTTTGTGTGCGGTGTGTGGATTATCCGTTTGCAGCGGAGTAAATCGAGCCAGTCAGAGAGATGAAAAATCGCCAAGCGGGTAGTTCTCTTGACTCGGTTGCAAGCGCTGCCAACGTTTTCAGACTGCGAATTGATATGAAAATGGCCAATAATTGGCACTTAATTATAGGTGGTTATGACTTGGCTGCTATCAATTAACCGTAATTATCATAAATGCTCGTTGTACGACACAGCTAAAGCAACAGCAACAGTCACAGCTCAAGTCTCAGCTATTCAAATTTACTAACCGACTTGTTGGACGTCAACTTTTTCTGTTTCTGTTTGTGTTTTACTTTGGTTTTTTGTTATTGTTATTATTTGTTTGCGCCAACAGTGACCTGTTGCCACTCAAAGAAAGCAAGAAGCTGTGAAACTGGTGCAATTTCTCAAATCGTATTGTATGTATGTATGCGTGTGTCTGCCTGCTAGTGTATGCGTGCGTGTGTTGGCGATTAAATAAAACAATGAAATATTGTTTGTCAATAACAAAGTTGTGTTGTGAAACGACTGAATGAATTCAAGTGTAGTACATTTATTAATGGTTTACTATAGTAATAAGTGCAACAAAATAAACGGCAACGACAACAACAATAAGACATCAGTAGCGATATACATTAAATTGTATATTAATGTGGTTGTATATTTATAAATTGTTTGCAAGTGGATATCATTGAGGCGTTTTGTCACTGTAAGCTGCATACACCGGTCACACCAGCCGATCGTCAGTCAGCCAGCCAGCCAGCCAACGATTAGCAACAAAATTACAAATTGTCGTATGACGCACCGACAATCGCTTCTGACAAGGATTTTTGATTTTTTTCTTTGCTTGCTGATAATTTTCTTCATCATTTCCTTTGTAGTTTTTTCTTGAAGAAAAATCACGTGAATATTTATGTATGTACTAAGCATTATTTTCAAGCGTTAATAACCGTTAACATATAATTAACGCCCGATATATGTTTTTTGAGAGATAGAGTTGTTAGTTTGGCCTGATTTGCAACAGATTACTAGTTTGGCTGGCTGTCTGCAAAAATTTACTGAAAAATGCTCGTTATGCAATTCTTAAATATTTGCTTGCTTGCCATTTATTCACTTCTGCTCATATCAAACTAGTTTAGAAACGTGAAAAAAACAACTGGTTTCCTTAGCATTCATTCATGGTATAACTAAATATAAATATTATATTTGATCTTGTTTTATTCACTTCTTCTTCTTCTTCTTCTATATATAAAAACCAAATACCGTGCATTAATTAATAATAATTTTTTTAATAATAATAATAATTAATAATAATAAATTAATAATAATAAATTAATAATAATAATAAATTGCCGTGCATTAGTCTCGCTAAAACTGGGAAAAGATTCGGCCGTTTTGAATAATTTTTTGTTTGAATGGGGGGTGGTTTAAAAAAAAAAATTTAATTTGATGAACGTTGAACAGGTCAATACAACTTAAATTTTTAATATGTATCTTTCAATATCTTTGGAATTATAAGTCATACAAGATTGAAATTTGGTAGTTTGGTTGTAGTGGCTCCCTCTATATGAGACACACTTAGGCCTCTCATATGGGCCGTTGTGATGCTCAATCGCTTCATGTGGATAGCAATAAAAGTAGACGAGTGTTTTACCAGCCCAAGCTAGGAATCGAACCCAGCGCTTCTGGTATGAGAATCCAGCGCGCAACCCGCTGGACTATCGAGCCCGCCGTTCTATAAAAAAATTTAATGGGCGTTGGGTAAGGGGTGTGCCAGATTTTTTACTACCCAAACTATCCGGACGGATAATGAAAAATACCTTCGAGATCAAACTGTAAACTATGCGGCCAATATTATTGATCTCAATGAATTGGAGTTGGAAGGTTTATAATCGGTTATGAAGAATTACTCCTGTGTCCAAAAAATAAGGTGACATTGTATTTATTTTGAAAAATCTTTATTTATTCTTCCAAATCAATTTCATCCCCTTCAAAGTAATCCCCTCCCGATGCAATGCACTTATGCCAACGGATTTTCCAATCTTCGAAACACTGATTGTAGGATGATTTCCGGGATGGCCTTCAGTTCCGTCTTCGCTGCGGCTTGAATCTCCTCTATCGAACAAAACGGTGTCCCCGGAGCGGTCTTTTGAGCTTGCTGAGCAGCCAGAAGTCGCACGGCGCCAGATCAGGTGAATACGGTGGTTGCGGAACGATATGGGTTGAGTTTTTGGCGAAATGATCACGAATTACGAGTGCAGTATGGGATGGTGCATTATCGTGGTGTAAAAACCAAGAATTGTCTTTCCACAATTCCGGCCTTTTTAGGCGGATAGCGTTACGCAAACGACGCATAACGTTCAAATAATATTCCTTGTTGACTGTTTGGCCCGGCGGAAGGAATTCATAATGCATTAATTCATAAATTCCAATGTCACCTTATTTTTTGGACACAGTAGTACATTCAAATCAATTCATTTGTGGTACGAAGTGTAACGGGGCATCCAGTTATCATATAATAATAGATTTAAATCTGGTTAAAAACCTGGCTTTCTTCTTTATGGATTGGGTTGAGAACGAGTGATGGCTGATCTTCAGAAAAGCTCAAGAAGGCTCAAACGGTTGGATCGTTGCGGTATCACGTGCGACTCCATGTTTTGCGGGGCCGACACCGGTTTGTGTTCGAATAAAAACATTGGTACTGACCAGATGTCCGAAGATTAAAGCTTAGTTAATCTCTTATAAAACAATATTTTCTTAATCAAGAACAACAACCAGGACTTCTACGACAAAATCATTGCGTAACAACAGGCATCTATTAGCATCTCTCCTCTTCAGACAGTGTCCTGTGAGCATAGAAATTACAGTGCTGGTCGAGTTTCACCCTAGTTTGAGACTTTGGTTTATCTGGCAATGCATCATGTTGACTAAGTTGATGGTTTAAAGGGCTGTAAGGTCAGTTGTGACCAGTGAAACTTCACCGAAATTTGCAGAGATTTCGTTGGCAGTTCGCTGACCTCTTCAGAGAATTACACACATTTTGTAATGATGTCAATTAAACAAAAACCCCTCCTTTCGTCTTCAATAGATGTTCCAGTAGTGTTACAAATGACTTCCTCATGTGGATGGGATATTTTGTTAAAGAGTTTCGGTCTACCTTCGGATCTCTTTGAGGTGTATATTTGTTGCGTGAAATTTATGCTCTCGAAAATGTTTGTTTTTTGTTCAAAAGCCATAGAAGAGATCAGTGGCGAAGATTTCATTTTGGGGGGACCGGGGTTTGCATACAGAACACAGCCGAATCCCATGCAAAACCATATATTTTGTACCAGAAATTTTTGTGTTTAGAGGGGGTTGAGCCCCCTGGAAGCCACTGGAAGAGATAACTCAGTTCAGTTAACTAGGCAGCCACAGTTGTTTTTAGTGGTCGGTGTGATTCCATATCTGCTTTCAGGGTATCTGGTAATCAAAACGATAAACGGGCTGCACGTTGTCAGAAGTAAACAACATAACATATCGAACTGTTTTGTTTTTTTATTTGATTCGTACAATTTTTCAACTTTTCATTCCATTGGAGCAGGATTCCCTACTCATTTTCTTTATCACCAATTGATGGCAGTGACAATGGATCACCCTAAGCGGTGGGCGTGATTCTAAACGTCCAGAGTATGACACATGAAAAATTCTAAATGTGTTGTATTGAGTGAATCTACAGCAAGGAATTGACAAGAGCGAAACAAAATTTGTTCATTCGTTTTCGAATGACGCACGCTCAAAGTCAACTATTCAGAAAAGTCATTTTTTACGCTCTATAACCAGTTGCTTGCAAGCTCTGCTCAGTGCCTTTAAAACGTCTCAATAAGAAATACAAAAGAAGATAAGCCAAATCGATTGATCTGTTTTCTAGCAATTGAGACATGTTCCGTTTCAGTTAACCCTTTCGCTATTTTGTTGCCATATGGCATCATGCTAATTTGTGGACGTCTAAACCCTCTGTGGTTTCAAGAATAAATTTTTTTGTTGGTCTTTAGAATAGTTTGAAGTTTTTGGAAAAATACGAAATTAATAAACTGAATATTTAAGTTTAAAGAAGAGAAGTATACACGTTTTTTTAATGGTATATCTTGACATAGTTAAGGAAGAAGAAGCAGAAAAAATTAGAGAACTTTTTAATTTGACGTTTTCTTTCAATTTAGACACTTTTTTTTAATTTTGGCTGAATTAAATGAAGAAATATTCAAATTTTCGTTATGCGTAAAAAGTTTTATGTTTATGTAATTATTACAGCCACAACGATTTGGTTGCTCGAATAGAAAAACACTCTAAAATACAGAGTCCGAGTATAAAAATAAAAAAATTTCTTATGGAATGTTTCTAATATAACCACATAGAAGCCTAAGACGTAAAATTTAAAATTTTAACTTTCCCCCAGTAAAAACCTGTAGCGAAAGGGTTAACAGACCCTGGCGTGCGACATTTTGAATAAGAATTGAGGCACTTGAGCTATTTGAATTTTTTTGAGTTGAGCTATTGAGTTTTTATTTTCAGAAAATCATCTCAAGACATTTAATATTGATATTTCGAAAAAAATCTAGATTTATTAAAAAAAGTATTACAGCAGCATCTCTTTAACCCAAATGTGCCCGAATTATTTTTCTTTCGAATTTTACAAACATATTTTCTGAACACTTTAAGCCGAATGTGCCGGAATTCTTGTTCTTTCGAATACATGTTGCAGGTCTAGTGTGACCATACGGTCGGACCCGGATCTCCAAAGTGGACCAGTACAATTATTTCCTTCCTTACAATTCTTTCTTCACGTAAATAAATATACTAATGATTTATGTTAGTAATAAAGCTACGAAATAATAACTAATTTTTAGAAAATTAATAAATATTAATATTTATTTTAAATTAATTCCTAAACATATTAATGAACTGTTTATTTCAGGGACCGGAAATAACAGTTATTTATGAAAACTATAATTGAAAATTTAATTATGAAGGAGAAATCATGCAAATAAATGAAATATACCAATACATTTCTTTTCGCACGGAGAATCAAACTTGGCAATAAACCTTTTTTTTTGTAATTTTTACGGGAAAATTAAAAAATAAGAATTATTTTTTATTTATATTTTAAAAATCCTTTAATAACAATTATTTTTGATTTTTTTCATATTAGTCCACAAATAACAGTTTTATTTCGATTTTTATTTTAGTTGTCCTATGATAACAATTATTGGTGACTTTTATTTTTTTAGTCATCAATAAAAATCATTCATTGACTTTTATTTATAAAAGTCATCAATAAAAATCAGTCAGTGACTTTTATTTTTTAAGTCGCAATATAAAAGTCATTTTCATTAATGCATGCAAAAGTTATGATTCTTCCAGAAAATAGAATTGTCAAGACAGGTCTTGTTAAGCCGATCAAGAATATATATGCATTTCGATATTTAATGAATCCATTAGTGCAATTAATGAAAATGACTTTTTTATTGATGACTTTTATAAATAAAAGTCACTGAATGATTTTTATTGATGACTGAAAAAATAAAAGTCATTGAATGATTTTTATTGATGACTTTTATAAATAAAAGTCACTGAATGATTTTTATTGATGACTTTTTTAAATAGAAGTCACGAATAATTGTTATCATATCACAACTAAAATAAAAATCGAAAAATACTGTTATTTGTGGACTAATAAGAAAAAAATAAAAAATTATTGTTATTATAGGATTTTTAAAATATAAATAAAAAATAACTTTTATTTGTTGAGTCATTAAATAAAAGTAAAAAAATAACTCTTAAACATTGATTTTTATGATAAAACTTATAACTGTTACGGTCCCTGGTTTATTTACATTATTTTTTTTGTTATTGTTGTACTTTAATTAAAAATACTTTAATTAAACAATAAATATAATTCACCTTCTTTTTTAACTATGTCACACGTGTTTTTAGCATGAACCATTAATACTACGAGTGATTCTATTTTACTATTCGTAACTGTAAATATATATAAAAAAATATATAAAATAAATATTCTTCTCGTATATCTCTCGAATAGATACAATTTTTTTTATTTAATCTAATTCACTTATCTTGCTGCCTTTGACTAATGTGACACTTCAGAAAACCCACACTTTGTGCCTTTTTGACAAAGTAAAAAACCACCCTCAATAAATTTTATATTAACATCTACGCATACCTGGCAGTCATTAACAAGCTTTTGCATACATAATTACCGAATGCTTTGCATACTTTGAAGCGCTCGTGTCAATGAACTCTTGCGACTGAAAAATGGGCCTCTCTGCGCTGTTTAGCGACCACTTAAATGTTTTGCTCTGATTAATGAACTGAATCAATTAAAATGAACGAAATTGAGGTTACCTGGCATACCAAACATCGTTTGACTCTTCAAAGTGTAAAGAAAAACCGCTTAGTAATTAAATCATAATTAAAAAAAAACAATGTTCATAACTGATCTTATTTGGCGAACTTAATGTTTGAAATGCTAAGCTTTCCCTTCTCTAATTTTTGTGTCCCTAATGTTTGATACGAGTTCAGGCATGTTGATTGTTTTTTATCAAGTCAAGTTTAAAAGAAAAACTGTTTTGATTATTTTTATTGTTTTTATTATGAAAGCAACTTTTGCATAAAAATTTCGCACATATGTACACTTTTGTTTTTCATAGTCCAAAGTGCCAGATTAGGAGCACACTTAGCTACCCGTATTTGAATAACTTCAGTCACCTTACGGTTGTGTAAGGTGACGCAAGGCCCCCGTGCGCCCAAAACGAATGCGCTCGCCTTCGACGCTGTCGGTCGCGCTGTTGCCGCAGACACAAGTGTGCGATTCGTTCGCGCAAGCCACGCATTTCCATAAGACTTGACTTTCGTTGCGACTGCCTTTTTCTTAAAAAAAAAAAAAATTTTATACAATTTTTTCTTTGGGGCTTTCAAACGTTTTCGCTATTGTCAACGACTTTGATTTTGCAAATAAGTTTACACACGCACGCACACACACACACACACAGCAGGCCGCGTGTGTGTGTATATGTTTTTGATCGATTCTAGTATTTTGAATAATGAGTTTGCGCAGGTTTTAACCTTTTGGAAGAACGTTCGGTCGTTGTTCGCACCGTTGTATACATCGGTGTTGGAATGGACATACATACCTACATCCATACATTTGTGTGTTTGTAGAGCTAATGGGCGATTATTGGTTGGCCGACGCGTCGTGTTGGGAAAGCAGTCGAGCTCATTTCGATGCGTCTTACTGAATTTTACATGACATGCAAAATCTCATAAATATTTCAGTTGTCGTCGTGACAACAACAATGATTGAACTAAAAAGGTACAACAACCGTTTGCACTAAACCAATACACAGGGTGGGTAATTGAAAATTCAAAAATTTCACGAAAAAAATCGAAACGAAAGGAAGAGGGAGAAAGCGTCGAGAAAGGAAAAAAACGCGTTGTACTTGCTGCGGACGCCCATTATTTGAATTTCTAATCAAATGTTTTTGTTGTCATTTTGTTGAGGTGCCCATGTGTTGTTGCACTCGGTGCTGATTGAATAGTTTTCGATTTTGAACTTAGTTGAAATTACGACTGAGGTCGTTGATGTCCTGTGCACTAACGAGAAATGAATTTGAATCAATTAAAAAAATGTCATTAAAAAATGAAAATATAAATTTGATTTTATTTTAAATAATGGCAAATATTGAAATTTTATAATACTAAAAATTGAAATAAAAAATAAAATTAAAAAAATAATGGCAAAAATTGAAATATAATAATAGTAAAAAATTAAAATAAAAAATAATATTAAAAGTAAAAAAAATAATGGCAAAAATTGAAATATTATAATAGTAAAAAAATTGAAATAAAAAATAAAAGTAAAAAATATTTTACATTCTACATTTTAATGCTGATTGAATAGTTTTCTATTTTGAACTTAGTTGAAATTACGACTGAGGTCGTTGATGTCCTGTGCACTATAGAGAAATGAATTTGAATCAATTAAAAAAATTGCATGAAAAATTTTTAAATTATAAGTTTAACAAAAATAATGGCAAAAATTGAAATATAATAGTAAAAAATTAAAATAAAAAATAAAAATAAAAAAAATTTCTATATTCTACATTTTAATGCTGATTGAATAGTTTTCTATTTTGAACTTAGTTGAAATTACGACAGAGGTCGTTGATGTCCTGTGCACTATAGAGAAATGAATTTGAATCAATTAAAAAAATTGCATAAAAAAATGAAAATATAAATTTAAAAAAATAATGGCAAATATTGAAATATAATAAAATAAAAATAAAAAATAAAATTAAAAGTAAAAAATAATGGCAAAAATTGAAATACAGTACTTATCGTTTACAACGAACCCGTTTAAAGCAGCGTTAGAAAGATAACATTTCGTTCTACAAATACTTCTCAGACAGTTTTGCGATTGCTCGGGTCAGGTTTGTTTGAGCGCGCATCAGAGATTGACATTAGCTATGAGATTTTCTTCGATAAAAGCTAAAACACAAGCCAGGTGGCTAAAAATGTGAATAGTTTTTTATGGACCTGATACTGCAACAGCCAAAGTACTGCTTTGCGATCGCCTTCTCCAGTTGGTCGCATCAAGAGATGATAGGGCAACTTCAACTTGGTCGTTCTTTCCTTTCGTCTCACTGTTTGCCACCAACTTCCAACTACCGCATAGAACACCTTTTTCGCTACCAAGTCGGAGCTGCCGCTAGATGTTGATTCGGTATGCTACGTTCAGATCTTCAAACAGCTCATGCAGTTCATTGTTGGTTCGTATTCGATAGTCGAAGACCGAAGATTTTGCGAAATACCTTTCTCCGAACACCTTTCTCGAATACATCGCTATGTCTTTACGTGACAGTGTCCAGGCTTCTGTGTCATAAAGGAACACGGTCAGAATAAGCGTCTTATAGAGAGCAAGTTTTGTCGGTGGAGAGAGGTCTCTGCTATTCAGTTGTCTACCGAGACCGTAGTAGTACCTTTTGGCAAGAGTGATCCTTTGATTTATCTTCTGGATGACATGAATTTCAAATCGGTTTCGTCGATTCCATTCCGGTTATTTTGGACATCAAAGATGCCACTTGTTGAAAATGTCGATCGAAATAATGGAAATTTTCGAGTCCTACCATCATGTAATGACTGATTCAATTGCCTAGAAGCTAAACATTGCACAAAAAACCATTTCGTATCACTTGAATGAGGCTGAAGATAAAAAGAAGCTCGATAGGTGCCATACGAGAAAACGTAAAAAATCTTATGAACTGAATTTCCCTCTGCGAATCGCTGCTGAAATACAACAAAATCGATCTATTTCTGAATTTAATTATTTATTATTATTTTTTTGTTATTTATTATTATTATTTTTTTAATTGTTTTGATTGGTGATCAACAATAGATCACTTACGACAATGTCCAGCAAAACCGAGTCTGGCGTCGAGGTCAAATAGCGGTGAGCCGGCACAAGCGATGACAAAGTTAGGAAGGGTTTGCCATATGTTTGGTGGGATTGACAGGATATCATCTACTATGAGCTGCTCCTCTAGGGCCAAACTCCTAATTCCACCCTGTACTGTTTTGGAGAGTCTAAAGGAAACACTTACTTAAAAGCGGCCAGCTTTGGCCAACAGAGGAATTGTGTTCCATCAGGACAGCGCCAGGTCACACGCATCGACAGTGATTTGCCGGAAGCTCGGGGAACTTAACCCTTTACACGGCAACAGCGAATTTTTTCATCAAATATTGTTTTTTATATATAAACCTAAATTTAAAAAAACACGTATTTTATATTTTTTAATATACTTTAATATTGTAAGGTTTTTTTGTAAAAAACATTACAAAAAAAAAGCAAAAAGCATTAAAACTTGTTTTTTTATTTTAATATGTTTAGTTTTAAATGAAAAATTTTAAAGCAATTAATGCGTTTGTTGTAGCATAGTCCTACTCCGCATTTTTCGCAAAGTGTTTGTGTGTTTTTTATTAATAAGTTTTAATCACTTTTGTTTCACTAAAATAAATGCGTGCAACTTTTCGCAAAAACGGTAAAATAAAGCACTTATTTTCAAGTCAAGTAAAATTTAGCTACTTTTTCCCACTATTAATGCCAGTATTTCAAAAAAGGAACCTTGCATAGTTGTAAAATAGCAAAAAAGAGTCGTTTTGATTATTACTTCCGAAATTACGGGCAATTTTACGGTTGGTTGCAGATATGCAACTGTACCGTGTAAAGGGTTAAAGGGTTTTTATATATTCACCTTATAGTTCAGACACGGCTCCAAAGGGGTTACCACCTGTTTCTATCAATGGTGAATGATTACGATCTGTTTGTCTGTCTATGATAGGTCTGTGGCAGGTTTTTGTCAATGGGAACCAGATTTTCTATGAAAGAGGCACAATGGAATTACCTCCAAAATGACAACAAGTTATTGAAAAAAACGCTTCATATTTGACTCAAATCAAGTCATTCTGACTACTTTTATGAAATACTTAAATACTTAAATTTCATGCAAAAATTTTGAAATTATTTTCACTGCATTTTGTATAATTAAATAATTTCATTATTAATATGTATTAAATTAAAAATGATTTTATTAATTTGTAAACATTTTTATTATAAAATTTTTATTTATCAGGTGTACAACTTTGCTTCCGCCGTTTTTTTCCAAAATTAAAAGCTTTATTGCGAAAAAGTGCTTACAGATGTATTATTCAAAGTATTGTCCGTCGCTAGCGACAACTTTCTCCCATCTTTCCGGCAATTTTCGGATCCCGGCTCGAAAAAAGGAGTCCTCTTTTGACGCTATCCATGAAGCAATCCATTTTTCCAATTCTTCGAAGGATTGAAAATGTTGATCTGCCAGGCCATGTGCCATCGAACGGAATAGGTGGAAGTCAGAAGGGGCGACATCTGGGGAATACGGCGGGTGGGGCAAGACTTCCCATTTCAGCATTTCCAGGTACTTTTTGACCACTTTTGCTCGATGCCCCTCGGTTTCAACTCGTACGGCACCCAGTTTCCTTCTTTCTGAATCATGCCCAGGGCCTTGAGACGTTTTGAAATGGCTTGCTGACTCACTCCCAACGATTCGGCAAGCTCTTCTTGGGTTTGGCACGAATCTTCATCAAGCAATGCTTCTAGTTGTTCATCTTTGAAGGTTTTTTCTCTTCCACCACCATGTTTGTCTTCGACATCGAAATCACCATTTTTAAAACGTTGAAACCACTCCCGACACGTTCTTTCACTCAGAGCAGCATCACCGTAAGTTTCTGAGAGCATTCGATGCGCTTCAGCTGCATTTTTTTGCGAATTGTAACAGAAAAGTAAAACTTCCCGCAAATGGCGAGAATTGGGCACATAAACGGACATTTTCGAGCGTGAATAATACGAAAACAAGAACAACTGTCACTGAAACGGCGATGACAATTCGTTAGGCACTGTCCACACTCACTTTAAAGGCATTACCATCTATGTATTTCAACCAGCCTCAGCCGGTACAGCCACCTATCGGAAAACGGCGGAAGCAAAGTTGTACACCTGATATTATATTATTTAAATTAAAATTAAAATTAATTAATTAAATTAATTAAAATTTTTATTTATGATATTATTTAAATTAAAATTTTTATTGACTTTATCATAAAAATATTACAATAATTTTTATTGCACAAAAATTTCCATTAAATATAATCCTTGAATTAATTAAATGTTTCGCTTCTTTTCTCATTGCAGATTGTTGGCACTCGTCAGGTACTGGTACGTCCGGATGGCAGTTTTGTCAAGGATCGCACAGTGTCCACTTCGTCGGATACATCGATCAACAATTCAGCCGCATCGCCGCCATTGGCGCTCACTCATGCCGATGCCATCAACAACAACAATAGCAATACTAGCAACTCAAATGTCATTGCCAATAGTGCGAATGCAACACCGATCAGCAATAGCAATAATAGCATTAACATCATGAACAACAACAACAACAACAATAATAACAGTAATAATAGCATTAATAATAACAACTCGAGTTTGCCCATCAGCAACGGTCCAACGAGCATCATTTCCAACGCTAACAACAACGTCAACTCAACGGCTACAACAACATCAACACCAACAACACCAACAACGTCAACAACAAGCGAAGTGATTGAATTGCCCATAGCGGTGGCGCAGGCAGCCGGCAAGCCGCTAAGTGAGGCCATTGAGGAGGTGAGCAAAATATTAAAAAAAAAATTTAATTGCTGGATATTCAGCTTTTATTTTTGTATAGGAGATTTATGAAAAAAATAATTTTTTTTTAAATATTTTTTTCAATTTGTATACCTTATTTTTAAACAGTATTCATTTTCAAAAATTTACTAATAAATAATTTGTTAGTGCTTTCTTTTGCTTATGTTGCACATTCTTCTCCTAAAAATATTTAAATTTATTTGATTTTTTTGGTTGTAGCCGGCAACAGGTTAAGCTGCAATTTCCTTGCCAAAATATAAAAAAAAATTTAATTGTTCTTCAACGTGTTGCTGGATATTCAGCTTTTATTTTTGTATAGGAGATTTATGAAAAAAAAATTTTTTTTAGAAATATTTTTTTCAATTTGTATAGCTTATTTTTAAACAAGTTGCAGTATTCATTTTTGAAAATTTATTAATAAATAATTTGTCAGTGCTTTCTTTTGCTTATGTTGCACATTCTTCTCCTAAAAAAATATTTAATTTTTTGTTTGATTTTTTTTGGTTGTAGCCGGCAACAGGTTAAGCTGCAATTTCCTTGCCAAAATATAAAAAAAAAAATTTTATTGTTCTTCAACGTGTTGCTGGATATTCAGCTTTTATTTTTGTATAGAAGACTTATGAAAAAAATAATTTTTTTTATAAATATTTTTTTTCAATTTGTAAACATCATTTTGTAAACAAGCTGCAGTATTCATTTTTGAAAATTTATTAATAAATAATTTGTCAGTGCTTTCTCTTGCTTATGTTGCACATTCTTCGCCTAAAAATATTTAAATTTATTTTATTTTTTTGGTTGTAGCCGGCAACAGGTTAAGCTGCAATTTCCTTGTCAAAATATTAAAAAAATTTCATTGTTTTTCAATGTGTTGCTGGATATTCAGCTTTTATTTTTGTATAGAAGACATGAAAAAAATAATTTTTTTTATAAACCTTATGTTTGAACAAGTTGCAGTATTCATTCTCAAAAATTTATTAATAAATAATTTGTCAGTGCTTTCTCTTGCTTATGTTGCACATTCTTCTCCTAAAAATATTTAAATTTATTTGATTTTTTTTTTGGTTGTAGCCGGCAACAGGTTAAGGTGCAATTTCCTTGTCAGCTGGCAGCGTTGCCATAAATCAAGCACCTCGTAAACTGATTACTCAATAGCCAAAGCCGTATCGAGGCGCAGCGCACACCATAACCGCGTTTTACCGCCCTCCGCGATTGTCAGTGCGATTGCGGCGTCGATGCGATAGCCGTCGTGGAGCCCCGGTCCGCACACCCCCAACGCTGCGGCCGTTAATCTGATTACACTCGTAGCGGCGCTGAATTACCATTTCATTGCGCTTTCAATTAGCCAAAGTGCCAACTCACGGCCGGGTAAACTCTCGCTCGCTCGCTCGATTGCTCTCTGTGATTCGTTTTCGTTCGACTCGCTCGGGCACAATGCACGCTGGGCCTTAGCCAACAACACGTAAGGGATTACAGCGTATTTACGCCGCATAGGCTTATCGCCGCCGATTAGATTAGCGCCTTTTAACTGGAGCCATTGATGGCCGATTTGCAGCCGCACAAACGTCTTGTAGCCGTAGTCTTGCATTGATCGGCCCAAAAATATGTGCAAAATAAAGCCTTCACCCGTCTCTACCCCGGACCGGCAATGCACAAATGCCTTTCGAACTTTGTTCGACTATAATTGTGCACTTAAAATGCGCTCGTGCTGTTTTTATTCGACGTTATTTATTTAATTCGACGTTATTATTTCTTGCACGTGTTTTTATTTCTTTACCAGCCGCTACCACGCCTCATCGAAACAAAATTCTTTGCACACATCTGTCTATGCATAATTTTAAATATATTTTGTACGCATTATTATTATGTTATTTCCACTTGTTGTGTTGGTTTTTATTTTGCAAGTCAAAACAATTTTGCAAAAATCCGCAAAAACGCAAAACTAGTTTCTAGCGCGTTCATGTTTTGCAGCATCCGTCTCGTGACAATTTACCCAAAGTAATAAAACTGACGGCACATGGTACGAAAATTAAATATGTATGATTTTGTTGTGCATATAATTAGTATGAAATACGTGTTTAAATTTTGATCTATCTGATACCGAAAGCCTGATTAGGTGTTACGACCGTTTCTTTTGTTTTGCCACAAATCGCGAGTAAAGAAAGTGTCGCGCGATGACTCACGCCAAATGGTCTGTGCAATTGTGTGTAATCTGAAATGTCGTTTATCGGTTGTTAAAATCTGAATAATTATTTTTATAGAAGTAACAAAAATGCGAACATGATCTCTTTCACATATTAGCGAACTCATGTTTGTTGTGACTGTTCATCATGATTTGCAGTTTAACTAAAGTCTAAGTCTAAAGTCCAGTTGCGATGTGCGGTATGCAACAAGTATGAACTTTTTTGTCTGGATTACATTTTGTTTGGAATAAACATTATTGTAAATAATGTCATACAGTTTGCAGTGACGCACACAGGATTACATTTTAGGGAAGTTTAGTGTACAACTTTTGAGCCAAATACTATTCGAAATCATATTTTGTATCAGCAACTTTTATGTTAGGGTAGGGGGGCCCTGTGTGCGCCACTGTATGTTTGGACACCTGACGCCATGGTCTTATGGGGTTTGATTGAACTAACCACTTAGCGCCTGAGGGTCAAGCTTCGATACTCACTCATTTAACATCAAATATAAAAAAAATGGCTTAACATTGAAAATGCCAACAGCTCCGGTATCAATTAGCTGACAACTTTCACAAATGAAATACCAAAACTTTGACAAATGAAATAAACATTCAAAAGTGTGTAAAAATGAAACAACGGAGTTGGTGCTTCAGCAGATCTTCCTAGACTGTTGCCAAGCGAAAACGGAGTGAGGAACCACACATACTTATACAATACGGATTGCAATCCTGTGATACCGAATCCCGGGATCCTGGACAAATTCAGTCTCGAAAAATTCCGGCATTGATGATATCCTATCATAACATAGCTTACTTTTTGCATTTATCATCTTAATTTCGGAAAAGGCAAATCTTATTTAGTACAAAAAATAAATTGCATACTGCCTGTGACGTTTGAATTAGTTTCAATGCAACAATAGTTCTGTTTAAAAATGTCTGATTTAGTTCTTTAAAATAATATATTCAATCCCGAAAAAATCTCGGAATCTCAGGGTTGTGATTTTCAGTCCCGAATATCCCGGGATTGTACATAAAACTGGTCCAGGATTTCAATCCCTAGTAGACAAGTAGATGACAGCAAAGTTGGGGATGATGAACATCGCTTTGTCTGCCCAGGAAGTAAAGTTTAAGATGCAAAATTTGACAGCGAATTAAAAATGTAAATAAATCAGCTTTTCGTGTGTAAAATATTTTCCTATAAAAAAACTCTTAAGTAATCGTTCGAATTCAACATAAACTATAAATGTTACAAGTGAAAGTTATTCATTTTCCCAGAGACTTTGGATAATCTGTCAGTTTCAATTCCAAGAGATTACCTTTCATAAAGCTAATCTTGTCCTTCGATCGCCTGAATGCTCTCATTAGGTTATGTTAGGTAAGTTGGCTAGCCAGGCTGGCCACGCATAAACCCTGCTGGGTCCCTAGCGCTAGCAGATAGAGCTTCTTAATGTGGCGTATCAACGTAAAAGTTATGGATGACAATGTGGGTATTCCTAGCGAAGTTCAGCAATGACTTATTGCATCGCCAGGGGACATCTTCTAACCCATAAAGCAGCTCATAAGCATAGCTTGATTTGTATTTAATATTTAGCTGTTGATCGCATATGTATAAAGTCATTTTCCTAATAAGGAAAATTCATAGCTTGAAGTCCAAAAGATTACCCTTCGTAATGGTCAATTTGCCTCTGGAACCGCCGAATGCTGTCATTAAAAAACTCATACATTTAAGTTGCGAAGTATGTTCCCCGAAAAATTCGATAGTCTGAATGCCAAAAGATTACTCTCCGTAATGAACAACTTGCCCCTGGATGGACCTGTTCCTCGAATATCCAAAGGTTTGAAATGAGAGACACTTGAGACACTTTCATAGACACCTCTTCACTCGTAGCGGATGGTGTCTTCAGATCGTAGCCGAGAAAAGTTCAAAGTGGTCAATTATTTTGTGTGCCTTTCCCTTTGACCCCCCCCCCCCCCTCCCCCGAGATTGTCCCTTACAAAGGCAGCCACCATAACCTAACCTAACAGCAGCATGGTCCGTGGATCTCTTTCGATAGCTGCAAAGACATTTCCCTTGTTATGGCCGATGACGCCAATGATGAAATTTGATACTTTGAAAATGAAAGAATTCCTTAGAAATATTTACTACTCAACGAAAGTCTTTATAGATTTAAATAGTCAAAAGAGGTTATTAACCGAATTTTTTAGCTTCCACCTAATAAACTGGGAGTAATTAGGGGTTACCGTTGAATTGTGTTAGGTTAGGTTAAATAAGGGGAGTGTGTGGCATGCATTTCCACCCGGACACCCATTGGGCCCATTGTGAATCTCTTCATTCTTCTATCCGTGTTCTCTATCTGTTGGGATCCCTGTAGATCCAGACGGGATCTTTTGGGAACCATTTAGTCTTGGTGAGGAAATTGTGTAGATCGGTATTCCGTGCATCAGCTATTTCCGTAAGCCCATTGAAGAACCTGGCTCCAAAGGTCCGTAGCCGTCGTCCTGTAGTGATGGGCAATGGCATGACAGGTGCTGGACTGATTCCACTGCATGCACCCAACGAAGGCGATCCAAATATTCAAAAGTAAACACTAACCGACTTTTTTTCTGCCGCCCACAGGGGGGTTTGGGGGTTCAACCTCCCCCAAACACAACAATTGCTGGTACAAAATATGATTTCGAACGGTATTTGGCTCAAAAGTTGTACGCAAAACCCCTCCAAAATGATATCCTGTATGCGCCACCCTAAATAACTGAGGAGTTATGGGACTGCCGGTAAATTGTACTAAAAAGACACAAATACATTTGATGTGATTTGATGAGCTTATCATCCTTTAACATTGATCATAATTTAAAGAATGGAGCTATCAGCATGGACTATCCAGTCCTGTTATAAGATGGTGAACACATTTAATTTAAAAATGCATAAAACAAATCCTCTTCTAGCATAGATCACATTTTAGAGAGTGGAGATATTAACATGGATATTCCAGTCCTGCCGGTCCATACCGACATAAGATTCAGGATACATTTAACCCAGTTATGCCCACTGTACTGCATGTAGTACACCTGTTTGAAGGTCTGAACCGATGCCCTGAAATGAAGGTGTATGTCAGTTACGTAAAGGATCTTTGGCACATAAATGTTAACCGTTCTATGTAGCTTCTAAGACTGTCGTGTCCATTGTGTCTACGTGATTATTTAGACTCTAAACTTTAACGTATTTCTGTCTAATATTAAAGCACAAAAATTCCCACAATTTGCAAAATCTAAACATTGCTGACATAATGACAGGCAGTTAAGATCTCTGCGCAAATACAGACGCAGCGTTGATTGCAATTCGAAAGTACATACAAAATCATTCCTTGTATGCATAAACAATTCTTGTTGTTCGTCCAGACAGCCGTCCGTACGTGCAGTATTTTATGCAATTGCTTTCATAATTTCTATTTTGCTTAACACAGCAAACCTGTCGCTTGCCGAAAGTGACGTCTGACATTTGTTTAGCTCTTCACTTTCCTACTTATTCAAATGGTAAACAAATAAATTTCATATTAAGCAATAACGAAAATATCGTCGCCATACTCGTAGCTGCCCAGAATAACTGCGTCTAGTGCAACACGTAAAAAGTAAATATTTGTGCTTTTCAAAAAAGATAAATTAAGGGGGTATTCTAGTCTAGAAATTCGAAAAAATCTATTTTTTTTTTAATTTCATATATTCAAAGTTCAGACCTTTAAGAATAAGCCTCTAAGAGGATTTACGGAAATTCGAATTATTTTCGGAATTATAGTTAATTTTGTGACGCGCTACTCAGACTGCCCGAACTGAGACTGAAAACTTTCAATACGTTTTTCTTGAAACAACTTTTTTCGATATGGTTCACATGATATCTCAAGTTCTAATGAACCGATTTACTTGAAATTTGTAACAGACTTTCTTAATTTTTTTAAAAATTTTTTTAAATCGAACAAACGCGCAGGGGCATTGCGTTGGTTCAGGAAGGATATAAAGGTTAGGAGATAGGGTTATGAGTGAAGTGGTTATGGACTCTTGCCTTGAACCCATCGAGATCAAAAGTGCTGGCGAAAATATCAAATACTATCAAAATTGTCTCGACGTAGGGTTTTTTGTAATTTGTTTTTGTTTACTATTTTTACAAAATTACCAAAGTCGAAAAACAGGAGGCAAAAAATTACTTTTATTTTCAGAAAGACGCAATTTTTATGCAAAATTTTTTTTCAAATCGGCTACCTCCAGATAATTCTATATCCTTGTTTAATAGGAATGCACCTTATTTTTATGTTTCAAATCACCAAGAAAATTGGAATCACGTCAACCAGGAGACAACATTTTTTTTTGTTTTCTGGCCTCTACCGACTGAAATTTTGAATTTTTTTTTCAACTATTATACATTTTTATATTTTTCAAGTATCAATAAAAACTGATAAAAACATGAATGTAAAAAATTGATTATTATTTTTTTAATTACGCACATACATTACATACATTTTTATATTTTTCATGTATCAATAAAAAACTGATAAAAACATGAATGAAAAAAATTGATTATTGTTTTTTTACTACGCCCGTCAAATTATCTCAAAATCGAGCCTCTACACTAAAATACCCCCCTAAGAATAAAATTATAACACATTGCAACGCTCGCCCGGTCGCGAGCGTGTTGAACAAGTCAGAGCGTGCATTGCGATTGTTGGCAGTGACATTGCCGTGGCAGCAGACTGTGAAGCTGTTGAAGCAACACGTCAAAAATCACAGTTACAAGCTGAAAGTACGAAACAAAAACAATACTAAAAAAATACTAAAAATACTAAAAAGTACTTACACGAGGGGCGGAAGGGAAGGAAGCAGCAGCGTTTAAGTTACGCAGTCGCGTAAATACTATTTGGCTTTAACTATTGACAAGCACTGCTCAAACAACAACAACAACAACAATAACGACAATAAAGGTTAGGGCTGGCACTGAAAATCACAGTCCAGCTTAGAGGAAATAAATAAATATTTTTGTTGAGGGCGTGCATGGCGGTGTGGTGGGTGTGGGAAATGTTAAAGTGACATTAGTCGCGGCAAATCGCTCTGCGTTGAACGTAGTTAGTATTGTTTTTTGCTTTTTATTTATTTATTATTATTTATTATTCCTACGCTTGCCATCACGCACTATTATTAGCCATCATTACTATTGGCAATGATGTTGCTTATCGCAATAAAATTGTTTTGGCCCTTCACTTTTCTCTTCACCTCTCCATACTCCATCAGTTAGTACACGTTTGTGCTGTTGGGTCTGCAATGCAATAATATTTATGATTGCTCTATAAATATGTGTGGTTATATAGAAAGTGCTTAAAACATAATGAAGCCAAATACAAAAATCTCTCAATGGAATTTATAGTAGGTTTTGCTTTATATGTCTATAGCAGTTTTTGAATTGAACGACAACCGTAACAGCGAAGGATTTCTGCCTCTGCACTTTCACGATTACGCCTTCAAAAGTAGCCGCAAAAGAGTCAAGGCAGCCTTGCTCGGTTACCTATTTTAGGGCTCCAAAAGTAGCCGAAAAAGTAGTCGCAAAAGAGCCAAGAAAGCATTGCTCTCTTACCGACTACCTAACATGAAGTAGCAGAGCAATAGTCGGAGCCTCATTTCAGAAATGAACGGTTACTGCTGAGCAGGGTTGTACCCAGAACTTGATCATGGGGGGCGGGCGGTTTTACAAAAATTGGTTTTGCCAATTTAGTATTACGCGCTTATTAACCCTTTCGTTTTTACTGGGGAAAGTTAGAATTTTAAATTTTACGTTTTAGGCTTCTATGATGTTATATTAGCAACATTCCATTAGAAATTTTGTAATTTGTATACTCGGACCCTGTATTTGAGAGTGTTTTTCTATGAGAGCAACCACATCGTTGTGGTTGTAATAATTACTTAAACATAAAACTTTTTACGCATAACGAAAATTTGAATATTTCTTCATTTACTTCAGCCAAAATTAAAAAAAAAGTATCTAAATTGAAAGAAAACGTAAAATTAAAAAGTTCTCTAATTTTTTTTTGCTTCTTCTTCCTTTACTATGTCAAGATATACCATTAAAAAACTTGTATACTTCTCTTCTTTAAACTTAAATATTCAGTTTATTAATTTCGTATTTTTCCTAAAACTTCAAACTATTCTAAAGACCAACAAAAAAATGTATTCTTGCAACCATAGAGGATGCAGACGTCCACAAAGTAGCATGTTGTCATATGGCAACAAAATAGCGAAAGGGTTAAAGTAAATTGCACTTTTCAAACAGAACATTTTGTGGTGGCGCCAACTATATCTGATTTAGTGCATAGTATAATAAAAAAGTAGTCTAACCTGAGAGAGTATTTCTAATGTATTTCTATTTTGTTTACAAAAATTGACAGAAAATTTTATGAACAGAGTTTTGAAAATATTTTGTGTTCAAATCAATATGCGCCTATGTTTTCTGTTGACAAATTTTGTACATCAAAATGAAATATTGTGAAAGAAAATTCAAAAAATTTGTATTCAAAAGAGGGGAGAGTTCAGGTTAGACTACTTTATAATTATACTATGATTTAGTGCATTGGAAATTTAATTATTCTCCAATTTTCAGTTAAATTTTCATGACTTTTGGTTCTCTAAAAGTGAAGTTATTGCGTCTGAAGTGAAAGTATGTTTGTGTCATCGGCACAAAAATGGGTGTTGAACAAAGAGCCAATAATAACTTTTTTTTAATTATTACAACTTTAACCGAAACATTTCAATTGATGAACCAAGTTTATCCCGTGGCAGAGTTCATGAGTGGTAAACGCGATTTAAAAACCATTGCCAGGACATAAATGATGACCAATGTGTTAGCCAATTGAAATCCGTGATTACCGCAGAATCCATCAAAACTAGGCGGTAATTAATCAGATATCAGCCAAAATCTTCAATTAAATTCTTGAAATTGAATAACAATAATATAAATTCATTGTATTTTAACGGAACAATTATTTGTTCTACGTAACTATTATTTGTAACTATGACTTATTTTTGACTAAAAATCGATTTTTAACCATCAATTACTCCCCGTTTTCACCTGATCTGGCATCGAGCGACTTTCACCTTTTCAAAGAAATGCATTTGCCAATAAAAAATCCATTGAGAACGTAGAAGCCATCCAGAAGGTCTGTACCGTCATACTGAAGGACATTCCGGCCGACAATCTAAAACACTCATTAGATATGCTTTTAGATCATGCAAATCTCTGTACGCACTATAAAAAAAACAAATCGGTTTTGCCAAAAATACCACCTCTCTCTCTAAACCTCTAACCTCTCATACCCAAAGCTCTCTCTTTGACTAAGGTGGCTGAGGCTTCTACTTCACATTTAATTTAAAATATTTTTCAAAATTAAAAACCTGAAAATTGGCAAAACTTAGGAGAAAATATCTCAAAAGTATGTGAAAGTATGTGCCTGGATTTTTTAAATTTTAAGGATTATCCTTTTTTTGTCGAGTAATGTAATTACATTGTCCGATAACTTCCGAGCTCAGAAAATCATTCAATTCAAAAAGTGGACTAAACACCTATTTTTCGACAAAATAGTTAAAGTATATTTATCCCTAAAAGTATGCAATCAGCATGACCATTTTTTTAATTATATCCTCCGATATCCTCCGATCTCAGAAATTAATTCAATTTGAAAAGTGGTCTAAACACCTATTTTTCGACAAAATATAGTATATTTATCCCTAAAAGTATACAATCAGCATGAAAAATTTTTTAATTATATCCTCCGATATCCTCCGATCTCAGAAAATAATTCAATTTGAAAAGTGGTCTAAACACCTATTTTTCGACAAAATAGTTAAAGTATATTTATCCCTAAAAGTATGCAATCAGCATAAACATTTTTTAATTATATTCTCCGATATCCCCCGATCTCAGAAAATAATTCAATTTATCCCTAAAAGTATGCAATCAGCATACACAATTTTTTACTTATATCCTCCGATATCTTCCGAGCTCAGAAAATCATTCAATTTAAAAAGTGGTCTAAACACCTATTTTTCAACAAAATAGTTATAGTATATCTATCCCTAAAAGTATGCAATCAGCATGAAAAATGAGAAAAACTGCACAAATGCAAAACATACATCTATGATTATAATTTTTTTTTGCAAAACTAAAAGGTCTTCACACAATTTATGTTACTCTTTCCAATTATTAATGTTGACGTTAACGATTAAATGTAAAATCTGAAAAATCTAACCAACACACTTGGTGCTATAGCTCTCCAAAAATGACGAAAATTGCAAATTTAAGTCTCAGACATTGCCAAACTACAAAAGTTTAAGAAAAAAATAGAGATTTCAATTCAGCAGACCATGATTAACTAGTATACCAAATTTTATGAAGAACGGACAACGCCTTATAATTTTGTCCCGCGGTTGTATGGAGTCGAATCACTGTGCAGTGCAATGAAATTTCAAAATAGAACATCTGCACTGCAAATAACTGTCTGATTTTGACATTTAGAATAGTGTTTCAATAAGAAGGGACCTCCTAAGTCCATGCAGAAAGTACGTAGATGGCTTTCTACATAGGGCCGGCTTGCTGACTTGTACGTTTCACTAAGCAATTCCTGTACCTTTGCAGCCAGTTCGAGCCCTCAGCTTGATTCCATTAATATATAAGTGGAGTTCACTCTTCATAGCAGTTTGAGTGTAAAGTTGCTATCGTAGCAATCTGTCACAACTGCTTTCGAAAACATTGCGAAAATTCAAAAATTGTTACGATAGCAACTTTATATCTAAAATGCAATGAAAATAAAATTAAAAAAAACTATAAAATTTGACTTATAACCAGTGCTGCCGTTTTGGTCCAATTGGACCAAAATTGGTAGTTTTGTTTCATAAATTAAGGCTTTGGTAGGTTGGTTGGTTTGTTGTGATTTTCAAAGAATTTTGGTAGGCAACACACTGCATTAATAAATTTTCTATTAATTTGGTTTGTTGTTGTTAATTTTGGTTTGTTGTGATTTTCAAAGAATTTTGGTAGGCAACACACTGCATTAATAAATTTTCTATTAATTTTTTTATGATTTTAAAATGACTCTGTAGCTTGTGAAAAAATTGTACATGCAAAAGTTCAAATTAATTAATTTTGGTAGGCTGAGATTGATTTTGGACCAATTTTGGTAGGGGAAAAAATGTTTAGTGGCAACACTGCTTATAACATAGATGGCTTTCGGCAATAGGCGCCCAAAATTTTGTCTGTCTTGTCAGTTGTACGCATTTTTATATAACTACTCATATATTCGGAAATAACTTAATATATATTTATTTAATGTTTCTTGTATTCAATTTTCGAATCTGTTTAGTTATATTTTATTGCCACCTATAATCATTTTTGTTTCATATAGTCTTGAATGATATTACACCGTGCGACAAAAATAAAAAAAATTTTTCACACCGAAAAAAATCCATATGGGCGTGAAACTAGAGACCAAACATAGTAATACTGTACTCAGTTTTTTATTTCTACATCCTTTGTCCTATTAAAGGACTTCAAAATTTTGAAGGGGATAAAAAATAAAAAAAATACTAAACCTCCTTAAAATATGTCGATATGTGTATCAAATGAAAGTGGAAAGGCTCAAGAATTTAAATAAAATTTATTTTTATCTATTTGTAAAAAAAAGGATATGAAAAAGGTCCTTTGAAAATTTTAATCCTTTATATCCTTGAAAATTTACATCGAATTTTCTTGAAAAGTAAGTATGTCAAAACCCAAAATCTCCTTGATCACGTGTCAAAATTTTATTATTCTCGCTTGATTGGTTTTGTATCTTTTTATTATTTAAAATATATGATACTCAAATAAATTAGAATTTTTGTACTTCATTAGAATTGCAGGTTCCGCCTTTTTTTAATAACTTTCGAGCCAATAAAGTTAGAGTATTGAGATTTTGACACGTGATCAAGGAGATTTTGGGTCTTGACATACTTACTTTTCGAAAAAATTCTATATAAATTTTGAAGGATATAAAGGATTACAATTTTCTAAGGATCTTTTTCATATCCTTTTTTTACAAATAGATAAAAAATAAATTTTATTTTAATTCTTGAGCCTTTCCTCTTTCATTTGATGTACATATCGCCATATTCTAACGAGGTAAAGTTTTTTTATATTTTTTTATTTTTTATCCCCTTCAAAATTTTGAAGTCCTTTTAAAAGGACAGAGGATGTGGAAATGAAAAACTAAGTACGCAGTATTACTATATTTGGTCTCTAGTTTCACTCCCATATAGATTTTTTCCGGTGTGAAAAATGCTGTCGCACGGTGTTATCAATGGTTGGAATGCAGTTTCTCTATAGTAAAATTTCAAAGCACTTATTCAAGTCGGAGTGTACAAATTGGTTCTATAAATGTTGTAAATACTAAAATCTCTAATTTGAGATTTCAGCTGACTACCGCGAGCGGGTACCTTCTCTTTTTAAATTGCGGTCATTCAGTACCACAAAGTGAATCCCCATATTTTCGCTAAATTGTTGTTTAGTACAATTGAGATTCGTGTGGGTCGTCGGCGAATTGCTTCAGCACACAGAGAAGCCCTCGCTTCAGTATTGCGTCAGAGCGTGCTTATAGCTACGTGTAAGGGGTTAATTGCACGGGTTAGGGTTAAGGGCTAAAGCGGACTGCTGCCTGTGGAGAGACTGGCCACAGCTAAGCTGGCAGCTCGGCCTGGCGCGTGGTGCTGCAAATTTTGAGCTGTGCACATGTGTGCGTGTGAGTCCTATAGTTCGAACAGTCGGCTCGCTCGTTAATAGCACTTGACGTGACGTGTTTGTGCCGCATGCCGGTAGTAAAAATATTGCTAGCAACAATTTATTGGCAATTTCCAAGCGTGCTGTCATTATTTTTCCAGCCAACCATTCGACTCGACAAATTAATATGCAATTGTATGCCGTTCAGAAATATGCAATTTCATTGCTGCGCCACTGTCAATGGAAGTTCATAAAAATGCCAAATGCGATTGCATTTGTTTTGCATTAAATAACAGTTAATGCCAAAAAATTGACATGATACCAGTACTTAAGTAATGTTGTGTCGTGTTGTCTCATTTGCACAGTTCGATGAGTATTTGCGTTCGCTTTCGCTGAGCGCCGACGATGGCGACATCAAGTTCATCACCGACGGGCAGCTGCCGTTGCGTCAGTGTCTGCATCGCGAGGCCTGCGCCAAGGACATCGATCTGCCAGCCTACTACAGTCGCTTCAGTGATCTGCGCAAGGAATTTCTCAAATACAAGTCCGGCGATCTGTCGCGTGCGCTGGTGCCCGTCAAGGACATCAAGAAGATGCTGCAAATGCCCGCAATGCCCGCACCGCAGAGCATCGGCGAGATGATGAAGGGTGAGTGGTGATTTTGTGCTGGTCAGACGTCGTTTAATCAATTTCCATTGTTATTGCAGAACTGAACATTCCCAGCACTGAGGAGACAGAATATTACATTAAAGAATCTCGTGACATGGTCTCTGTGATTCAAGCCTTGCTCCAAGCAGGTAAGCGCCAACCGGGCAATGACGCATTTCGGTGCAATCGTGCACCATTTAAATTAACAGATGCAAAATGTGAGCGTAATTGCCTTTGTTTATTTCTTCCACTCGACAGGTCACAAGTTTACCGCAAATGAAATTGTTAGCTTAGTTCTGGAGCCGGGAATTTGGTAAGCAATAGCGACCAGGTTGAATATTTATTTTGCATACATGAATATGTGCACTTATTCCACGTATAATCGGTGCAATAAAGCGCCATTAACCGACAATGACGACAGCACATTTCAAAAAACGGCAACAATAACAGGAAGAAAAATTTCCATCGATTTATTATTGTTTGTTTGCGAAGTAATTTTCGATCGTAATTTTCCCTAATTAGCGTCAAGAGTTTGTTAGAAAAATGTACGAGGGGTCTTTTTTGGAAAACTTAAATTCTTGGCTCTCTAATTGAAGAATTAGAGAGAATTAATTGTTGGAGATGTTTAAGCTTCGGTTTTGTACAAAACTTACATAGGACACATTTTTGTCTCAAAATCCATAGTACAGAATAGTATCAATGGAAATGTTAGTTAAATAACACCGTGCGACAGCATTTTTCACACCGGCAAAAATCCATATGTGCGTGAAACTAGAGACCAAATATAGTAATACTGCGTACTCAGTTTTTCATTTCTACATCCTTTGTCCTTTTGAAAGGACAAAGGATGTAGAAATGAAAACCTGAGTACGTAGTATTACTATGTTTGGTCTCTAGTTTCACGCCCATATGGATTTTTTCCGGTGTGAAACATTTTTTGTAACGAGGTAATTTTGATGATAGTCGACCGACTACGTCGCTAATAATTGCGATACAGTTGCTAAATAAGGTCATGGTCCAGGATTAGATAGATTGTGAACAGCTCTATTGGCTAAATCTCCCAAGTTGTCGCGGAAGAAGAAGTTACCCAAGTGAATTCTTCTAAAAAATGCAGGATGACTGCATCAAAATGAAGTAAAATTTCTTCCTCGTTGAGTGGGTATCTATCAACAGGCATTGAAGTGTCAGAATATCAATCACGGTTTTTAGGTGATTCCTTTTATGAAGAAGATCTTTAGAACGACAGAGGTCAAGGCCAAGTGCAGAAAGTATGAAAAACAATTTTATCTCTTCCTCGTCAATTCCATTTCTACAGAACCCATTGGAAACTGTCCTAAATTGTTTGAGTGGGTACTTATCGACACTCATTGAAATGTCAGAATATCTTCTTAGCTAATCCTCTTTTATAAAGAAAAGTTCTCTAGAACGACAGAGAGTGCGGGATAAGTGCAGGGAAGATGGAGTGCCAAATTCTCTCTCGTTTATTCCCTTCTACAGAAGCTATTGGTAATAGTCCCAACAATTTGCGTGGGAATCTATTGACAGATATTCTGAGTTCAGATGTTTTTTTTTATAGAAGATCTCCAGAACGACAGAGAGTACAGGCTAAGTGCAGAGCCCATTGGAAACAGTCTTAAATTTTTTTGAGTAGGTACTTATCGACATTGAATTGTCAGAACATTAGTCAAAGTTCATAGGTAATCCAAGAGTAGTTTTCTAAACAGTGAGGGACAAATGTTTAGAAGATAGAAGGCCAATTTCTGCTTCGTTCATTCGCCTTCTATAGAAACCATTGGTAACAGTTCCCATCAATTTGCGTGGGTACCCATTGACAGGAATTGTAGTGTCAGAACACCATTCATGGTTCTTAGCTGATCCTTTTTTACGAGAGAAGTTCTCTAGAACGCCAAAGAATACAGCACAAGTACGTAGCAAAAGAAATACAACTTCTTTCTCTTCCTTATTCCTTTGACTTCTGCATAAATCATTGGAAACTGTTCCAATCTTTTTGCGTGTGTTCCTATCGACAGGCTTTGAAGTGTAAAAGCACCAAAAATGTCTCTCATTCAAAAAAAGATCAACAAGTTCTTTATGAGAGATGTTCTCTAGAACGGCATTAGAAAATTCATAAATCTTCTCTTCATAAATCCTCTTTCTTTCAAGTAAGCATTTCCAAGTAAAATAATTCTAAAAATTGCACCTTACGGTGCTGAAAGCTTATTTTAAACCATATAAAACTTAAAAAAGTTTATATTTCTTGCTTTTAGTTAAATTTTTAAGCTCGTGTCTGTTACTGTTTTCAATAGTATTGACAGAGTTATGGTGTGTTTGTGTATCGAAAAACATTTAATAAATGTAATGTGATGATTAAAAATATCCTAAAAACATATTGCACAATGTACAATACAAAATTTTCCATTGTTTTAATCTTTGGAGATCACACTGGGTCATGTATACCCATTCTTCTATCTTAAGGGACAAAACAGCTCCAAAACCTGTTTTTCATATAAACTTCCTTAAGTATGTTGTAAACTTCAAAGGCATAAGTAGATCTATAAATTGTTAAAAATTTTAATTGTTAAATGTTAAATTGTTAAAATGTTCAAAGTACACCACGGAATTTTTTTTAAGTCAAAACGTTCAGTAGATGTGGGATCATAGGGGATCAAAAGCGAATAGGATCTAATTCACGTGTTTCCGATGATTGAAAGAAGTAGGTGTGTTCTCCGAAGGTTAATATAGTATTTTTTTTTATTCGATAACAGCGTGTAAAGCCTAAAAGGATTAAAAAATCATAATTTTAATTGTTCAACTTTTTTGAAGGAAAGTTTATACATACTCGTAGTGAAATAAACCATGTGATCCAAGTAGAGACAGCACTCTGGTTCTAACAACCACTTTTGTCAAATGGAAATAATTGTACCTGAAAAGGACTTTATTAATTAATTATAACTTTATACTCTCTTATAACTACTAAGACAGAGTACCAAAACACAAAAAAGGAATTTTGTATTTTTGTTTTATTTTGTTTTCTTACTTTGGTCTTCTCGTGAACACAGCACAAATGTTTACCTAAAAAAAAATTCTCCAAAAACCAATGAAAAATATGAAGAAAAGAATATTGACTCGAGTTCGACACATCATCATCGAAAATTTCTGACACACCTACGTATGAAACACGACTACATGCTTGCAAACCTAGGAGCGAAATTAATTAAATTATTATTATAAAAATTAAGCAAACTAATATTCGAATTTTGCGCTCTTAACGTGTCACCGATCTTCACATTCTGAACTCTTCTTTGTTTAAACTTTTCTCTATTTCGTTGCCATATGGCAATATGCTACTTTTTGAATTCTCTATGATTTTAAGAATAAAATTTTTTATTGGTACATAAAATAATTTGAAGTTTTAGGAATAATACAAAATTAATAAATTGAATATTTAAGTTTAAAAACCATAAGCATACACGTTTTTTGAATGTTTTATCTCTACAAAGTAAAGGAAGAAGATGTCGGGAAAAATAAGAGACATTTTTAATTTGACTTTTAAATTCAATTCAGACACATTCTTTTAAATAAGTTTAGCTGAAGTAAAAAAAAATTATTCGAATTTTAGTTGCGCGTAAACATTTTTATGTTTAAGTAAATATTAAAGCCAGAACGATATGGTTGCTGTCATATGACAACACTCTCAAAAACCGAGTGCGGTAAACAAAAATTAAAAAAATTAGTAGTAATTAGTGATAATGTTGATATAACCTTAGAAAAGATTAAATCGATAAATTTAAAATTTTAACTTTCTTCAGTAAAAATCGAAAACGAAAGGTTTAATGGGTTTAGAATAGTTGAGAACTAGTTGTGATCTCGGTATTCGTAATAAGTAGAACAAAGTTTAAATGGGTTAACTAGTTTTTACTGATTAGGAACAATTTCTTTTAACTATAAAAATTGATTAATTGTTGTGGCCATGTCGCTTTCGTTCGAGCATTAACCTCCCTTAATGTGATACCTAGAAATAGCAATGATTATTTTACTGAAAAAATGTGTGCTCAAATGCTTCTGAATGTCTGATATGAATAAATAATATGAATAAAATAAAATAAAATAAAATAAAATAAAATAAAATAAAATAAAATAAAATAAAATATAATATAATATAATAAAATAAAATAAAATAAAATAAAATAAAATAAAATAAAATAAAATAAAATAAAATAAAATAAAATAAAATAAAATAAAATAAAATAAAATAAAATAAAATAAAATAAAATAAAATAACTAAAATAAAATAAAATACAATAAAACATAATAAAATAAAATAAAATAAAATAAAATAAAATAAAATAAAATAAAATAAAATAAAATAAAATAAAATAAAATAAAATAAAATAGAATAAAATAAAATAAAATAAAATAAAATAATGAAATGAAATGAAATGAAATGGAATGAAATAAAATAAAATAAAATAAAGTAAAATAAAATAAAAAAACTGAAATAAACTAAAATAAAATAAAATAAAATAAAATAAAATACAACAAAATAAAACAAAATATAATAAAATAAAAAGAAATAAAATAATAAAATTAAATAAAATAAAATCAAATCAAATCAAATAAAATAAAATAAAATAAAATAAAATAAAATAAAATAAAATAAAATAAAATAAAATAAAATAAAATAAAATAAAACAAAATAAAATAAAATAAAATAAAATAAAATAAAATAAAATAAAAAAAAAAAATTAAATAAAATAAAATAAAATAAAATAATAAAATAAAATAAAATAAAAATAAAACAAAAAAATAAAAATACAAATTATATGAATCATATGAATATGAATTAAACTTTAATTTTGCGAATTCTTGCCTTTTTCAAAAACCTGGCGATAATTAAATAAGTTAATTAAATAAGTTAATTAACAGTAATTGCGAGATTTGTGAATGTGATTCTATTTTTATATCACTTTGTATGTTTGTTTATTGATAATTTTATATAGAAGAACATTCATAATTCTACCATAACTTCCGCTGCGCCGTAATTATAAATTTTTGAATAAATATAGCAAAACGGCAAGATTGCAAAATTGAACTTTGTCTCGAACACTTGAAAGCATTGAAGATTTGCGTCAGAGCACTGGTAACTGAATAATAAATTGCATACCAATAGTGGGTTATTTATTTTCATGTTAATATATTTGCTATTTCGCATAAGCGATGGCGAATTCTCGTTTTACCAGTTAAAGACCACATGCAGTTACTTTACTGGAAGAATGCAATTTGGTTCGCTTGCAAATCGTTCGAAGTGTACAGGAAAATCATAAATATAAAGCTTTGTTTTAATCAGTGGTCTTTGTGTGGAATATTTTCCAGCTGCATGCAGTGCAAATAAAACAAAGTAAATATTAATTTTGTTTGTGGGATTTTCTTGCATATGAATAACGTACGATATGCGAATGCGGTCTGTGACAGCTGCCAATGCCGGCAAATGCGGCATATATCGTATCAAAGCTCGGCCTGATTAGGCGCTAATCTTTGAGTCAATCTGTTGCATGCTCCGGCCACGCTCGCCACACTCAAACTCACACTCGCCGTGGCGTTCTAGTCTAGTCGCTCTCACGTGCTCCGAACGCGCTGAGAGCGTGCTCCAGAAAAACGCTGACTTAAATCTCTGCATGCCGCTCGCTCAAAATGCAAAACTCAATAACAAAATCCGAATATTTCAAATCCGCCGAAAAAATGAACACAACAAAGCGACAGTCACTGCGCGAACACAAAGGCGACAAAACGAACCGATACGTCTACAGCGGTAGGCCGTACGTCGAGATCCCAACGATATTACAATCCAGCCTTGCAGTCGCGGACCCACTTCGGCGATCGATCGTATGTTAGTAAGTGCGACGGAACGGACGGAGTGATCGTTATCGCGGGCGCGAGTTCAAGACGGGGCCAGACAACGGCGAAAAGAAGCGGCGAAAACTGTAGTTAGAACGTAGCAGGATAAAGTGGAACAGTGGCCGCGTGTCGAATGTGTCGAGTGACAGTCAAACAGAGCAACGCATATTTACATATTTGAAAAGAACATTTTCGTATAGTTGAAACAGACTGAAAGAAATAGAGACAAAGAAAATGTGAGTTCTATTGCTGTAAGAATTGTTTAATACATGAATGCATGTGAAGAAAAGTGAAGATATTTGAAAAATTAAAAAAAAAGTCAGCGTTATAGAAGCGGACGCCAGGTTTGTTGAATTGAAATTGCATGAAGTTGGCGCTGGAACTGGCGCCTAGCTCTGTGCGGTAGATCTAGAAGCATTAAGGGTCCCATACCAAGAAACTGTTGGCGCTTTTAGAGTGACAAATGCAGTCGGCTTTCGTGCAAGTTTACGCGCACTTCAATTGTTCGTTTGTGTGCGATTTTCAGTCGAGCTCAGCAAAATTCAATGCTTCAGTTGGAACGTGATTCGTTGTTGTTGTTGTCACTGTTGTTGTTACAGTTATTTTCTTTTCATTTTTGCATGCAATAATTCGATGCTATCGATCGAGCATAACACTTGCCACGACTCCAGCGACTGTGTGACATTTAAATGGAAATGAAATTCCACGCCACAGTCGCACTTACTCACACGCCACTAACACACAAACACATACACACATAATACCGACGCTTTCTGTGACTCTCTTTTGCACCAATTGTTGCTTTTATATTTTTGCAATTTTAGTTTTATTTTAGTTTATTTTTTGCTTGCAACTTCTGGTATATAATGTTTGTTGTTCTTTCTGCAGCTCCATTGACGACGAAATCGACGGCAACTGCATTGTGCGCGCACGCGGTCTGCCCTGGCAGAGCAGCGATCAGGACATTGCCAAATTCTTTCGTGGTCTCAACGTAGCCAAGTAAGTATCGGTGTAGCATTTACCACACAACCACAACGAAACGCAGCCAACATGAAATGTCTATATGTCTAACAATCAGTTGGCAATAGACAGAAAGACAGATAGGCATTCATTTGGCGCTAGTTGTCCTATATTTTTTTATAAATTCCCCACTTTGACTTATACATATATTTATATATATTTTTCGCTGCGTAATGCATCTTCAACACTATCTATCTATATGTGAATTGTTAAGTTTTCCATACAAAATGCAAACAAAAAAAAAAACACATACAAAAACAATGAAACAAATTTCAACAAAAATTGCTTATGAAATATTCTCGTTTGTTGATAATGGACGCCGCTGTTGTTGCCGTCGCTACTGTAGATCCGCAGCCGTCGCCACTGACAGCCACTAGAGATATCGCCGGTCTAGCGCCTCGCCTGCTCTCCATTGAGATAGCTGGATGCTGCTGTGCTGCCCTGTCAGTCATTGCTGTACATGTGTGTGTGTGTGTGCATATGTGCAGTGATGTCTTCTACGCACTGATAAGAGGCCAAAAGGTTCTACTTGATTATTTTAACCGTGCGCCCATTTACAATATCTCAGATCTGATGTTTGTTTTTGTTATATTTTTGTCTTTCTGTTTCAATTTGGATTTCGATTTGAAGTTTTCATCTGTTTGTTTGCTCTCTTTATGCTAGTCACAGTTGAATGTTTGTACTTGGAATTGTGAGTTGCATTTTTTTGCCGGCACATTTTTCGATTTATTTAGCTCACATGGCTTTTAAATAGAAAATGCCTATTAAATTTTGAGATAATATTAAAATATGATTTGGCAATTGTATGAGTAGTAGTAAGCAGCAGTCTGATAATCTGCTATGTGCTGAAGCCAATCAGGTTAATGAAGCAAATATTGAGGAAAGTTGAATAGAGGCGCTGTGCTTCCGGGCGGAGGCTTGTAAGAAAAGATGTAGTCGGGTACATGTACGAGGTGTGATCGATTAACAAACTAGCAGACTTAGGTTCTAATCCTCAAAGGTGTCTTAAAGAAGAAATTAGGTAGGGACCTATGTAGGTGGTATGAAAAAATAGAAAACTCAAGTAGGAGGCGATGTAAGTGAGAGTGGACAGGATGGATTCAAGTCTCCCATAGCACTCAGACCATTTGGACCATTGCACAGTGATTTGACTCCATACAACCGCGGGACAAAATTAGAAGGAGTGGTCCGTTCTTCATAAAATTAGGTATACTAGTTAATCATAGTCCGCTGAATTTAAATCTCCATTTTGTTTTCCTTAAACTTTTGTAGTTTGGCAATGTCTGAGACTCAGATTTGCCATTTTCGTCATTTTTGGTGAGCTATAGCAACGAGTGTGTTGGCTAGAATTTTCAGATTTTACATTTAGTCGGTAACGTCACCATTGATAATTGCAGAGTAACATAAATTGTCTTAGACCCTTTAGTTTTGCAATAAAAATGATAATAATAGACGTATGTTTTGCTTTTTTGCAGTTTTCTCAATTTTTATGCTGATTGCATACTTTTAGGGATGAAAAAAATAAATTTTGTCGAAAAATAGGTGTTTAGACCACTTTTCAAATAGAATTATTTTTTGAGATCGGAAGATATCGGAGGATGTAATTACATTATCCGTAGTGTCCGACCGAATATTCGGTTTCGGTTTCGGCTCTAATAAGTGGTTTCGGTTTCGGTTTCAGTTTCGGCCAAAAAATGGCCGAAAAGCCGAAACAGAAACTTTCTACAAAATTTTTTTACATTTTATTGTGTAGCAGATATATAGTGAAAGGAGGAGTAATTTCGATGCCCCCAATGTAAATAAACTTTTTTTTTAGCATATAATATTAAATTATTTAATTTTGAATATTAGCGAGTAAGGTACGAAAGGGTGATTTTTTCATGTTTATGTTTTAAAAAATGAATAAATTGTTTTTATTAATAAGTATTTATTTATTTATGTTTTGTTTGTTCTTTATTTACTTAATGTAAAATTAGTTTGTTGAAAAAAATGCTTGATATGGTGATTTTTATTTTAACTAGAAAGTTTTGGTTCGGTTTTGGTTTCGGCCGAATATTAAAAAAAAAAACCGAAACTCGTTTTCGGTTTCGGTTTCGGCCCAAAAAAGTGGTTTCGGTCGGACACTAATTATCCGACAAAGAAAGAATGCTGCTTAAAATAAAAAAATCCAGGAACATACGTTCACATACTTTTTAGATATTTTCCTCTAAGTTTTGCCAATTTTCAGATATTTAATTTAGAAAAATATTTTAAATTAAAAGTGAAGTAAAAGCCTCAGCTTTGCAAATTTTGAGAAAACATTAAAAGCAAAAATGCCCACATCATTTCTTAATCTATGTTGAAAGTTTTAGCTTCTTCTTGGTAACGATGTATTTAAAAAATTTTTTACTCAATATACTAAAAACCAGAAAATATGTGTTTACATTTTTTTGTGAAAAAAGTTTCAACTTTGAGCCGCTTTTGCACAGACATTAATTAATTTTTTGCACAGATTTTTTGGGATTTTCTTAGTTGGAGTTTTACCTTTCAAATGACATCAAAATCGTTAAAGTCTGAGACTATAAATTTTTTGAATTTTGTCTATGGAACGAATCACTGTGCATTGTACTATATGCCCATGGGGCAGGTTAGGAGAAGGGAAAGGATAGGGAAGGAGAGGAGAGTGATACCATATATTTCATCTGGAGGCACTTTGTTCCCAGAAAGAGTTTTAAAGGTACAAAGTAAATTTGCTATGGAGGTGATAAGTGTGGATGCTCCAAAAAAGCGCTCTTATGTAATTCAATGAGGTCTATTGTGGTTCAACAGGATCATGGATGCCACTAAATCAGTTGGAGCTAATCGCAAACTAAAAGCGTCTACGATTAGTCAGCTAGGTCCACTTTATTGTAGTAAAAATTACCCCAGTGAGAACATTTTCTGTCTCTCTTCAGCTTTGCAACTCCTACAGAACTATTAAGAAAACAGTGAACTTTCTTCTGGTGCAGTGCAGGACCGGTACAAACTGGTTTCTTCTGGTTCTCTTCTGCATGAGCAAACCGTTTTAAACCTAACTCTTTAAGTTTGAGTGTCAATCTTGGTTTTGATTTAAGATTTCTTAGCTTAGGTGTTAAAATTGACATCATCAACTAGTCTTAGAATATTTTGAGCAATGACAGTGATTAGCACTAACCGTTTTATTGTTCAAGCTGCCAGTACAATAACTCGATATTTTATTGTCTTCATTTTTTCTTATGAGTTTGTTTTGTTGATATATTAATTTTATATTTTAATAAAAGCCAGCTTCATTGTAGTTTTACATTTTTTTTATGTATGTTTTCATTGCAAAAACCTGTCTTCTCTTTTGTGATGATGCACTACGAACTTTAGAATGTAAATTATTTAAACTTACTATGAAACTAGGATTTTTTTTATTCTTTCATACAAAAGACCGATTTATATAGAGCTGTGAAGTAAGCAATACATTATGAATAGTCACTTAATAGTAACTTAGAAACAAGCGCTTTGTGGGGTTTACTCAAAAAAATAGATTTCAAAGCTCTTAAGATCCAGTGATATAGTTTTCAAACATTTCAATTTCTCTCTGTCTGGAGGGTGTAAAAATTGCAGAGTCAGAAGTTCTTGCTCTGCTCTGTGTTTGTTCATAAGGTTTGATTTAGAATGTGAATCGGCTCAAAGTGGTGTAAGAATGATTTTACTCTAATATTTGCCTGATCAAAATCACCTCTATTCGCTCTCAATTAGAGTTTGATTTGTACTTGGAAACATCAGCCTCACAAACTAATTGGGTGCCCTTAAACCTTATCGAATGCAGCGTCATTAAGCTTATTGGAGACAGTCGAGTATCCAAGTTTATTGCCTCCTTGGACCATCGTTTTGATTCCTTACATTATCTGTCCGTCTAGAGCCTACCCAATGTTCATAACAATTTGTAGATATATCTCCTCAATGATTAATATGGAAAGATCCCACGTTTACTTTGTCAGGCTAACCTGATCTAATTACTCTAATTTTGTTGTGTTCCATAGACAAATTTTGAGCCTAACACCATTTGAAACCATACTTGCCACCCGTAAGTGGGGAGAAATGGAAGAAATGATTGGGGAACATCCATAAGGAAGTGCAGGTGAAGAGAATAGCTCTGGAGACGTAAAGAAGAAATGAAGTAAGAAGCTGCGTTTCAATTGAATTGACTGAATTTACGTAAACATTGCCACTGGATCTTTTCGATTTATTAAAAGTCAATCTTAGATCTATCAGTGTTTCAAATTAATAGTGTTGCACTCAAAATGAATTCGCTATATCGATGCTATAGTAAAGAAAACGCTGCACTTATAAGAAGAGCCCAAAGAACACAGACACTTAGACATTACTATTCATTGCTCCTCGGCTATTGCATTTCTCCTTGACTCTTCTCTCCTTGAGATCTGGCTAGTTCCACCTTCAGGCAGCTTCTTGTCATTAAGTTTCCCCATATACTCTGAATCTCTTTTAGCTGATCTATTGCGATGAGTCTTTTTGCAAAGACATATGAGTCCAGGATCTTCAAAGACTGCACACTCACCAATATATAGGGTTTTCCAACAAGAGGTGTTATTTTGGTATTCAAAGAAAAATTCAATTTTTTGAGATAAATGATCGGATGTTTATTTCATAATAAAGAGGAAGGTATGCCGTTATTAATGAAAAACAACATCAGCCAAATGGCCACCACGACCACGCTTACAGGACCATATCCTTTTCATGAAATTTTCCATAACCAAATCGCAAAGTGGCTGCCCTATGTCCTCGATAGCCTCACGAATTCTATCTGTGTGGTCTTGAATCGACGCTGGGCTGTTGGCGTACACCTTATCTTTCACGTGGCCCCAAAGGAAGAAGTCGCAAGGTGTTAAATCACAAGATCTCGGTGGCCAATTGTGATCACCTCTTCCAGAGATAACACGGTCCGGAAACTTTTCCCGTAAAAGAGCAATGGTTTCGTTGCTTGTGTGGCACGTAGCGCCGTCTTGTTGAAAGTAAACTTTGTCCAGATCAGTACCATCCAACTCCGACCATAAAAAAATCATTAATTATCTCTCGAAAAAGTAAGGTCCAATGACCCCGCCGGACCAAAAACCGCACCAAACAGTCACACGTTGAGGATAGAGAGGCTTCTCAACAATAACTCTTGGGTTTTCCGAGCCCCAGATGCGACAATTTTGCTTGTTGACGTAGCCACCGAGGTGGAAATGGGCCTCATCAGTCAAGATGATTTTTCGATGGAATTCCGGATCATTTTAATGCATTTCAAGGACCCAATCAGCAAAGACACGACGTTGTTGATGATCGGTCGGCTTGAGTTCTTGTGTTAACTGAACTTTATAAGCCTTAAGACCCAAGTCTTTATGCAAAATACGGTGTAATGACGTTTTTGGAATGCTCAATTCCAAAGAACGACGAGGAATCGACAAACCTGGGTTTTCTTCAACACTTTGGGCTACAGCAGCAATATTCTCAGTTGTTCTTGAGCGACGTCCACGGGTTTTATTCTTCACATCACTAACTTGTCCCAACAGCTCGAATTTTTCCACCAATTTCTGTATTGCGGTCCGACAAGGTGCTTCACGACGACCCAAAAATGCTTTAGTTTTGCGAACTGTGACTGCAAGATTTTCACCATTTTTGTAGTGAATTTTAATAATTTCAATGCGTTGTTGAAGCGTGTATCGTTCCATTTTTAGTAATGGCGTAGTTTCTACTTGTCAAATGTCAAAGAATAAAAGCTTCAAAAGTGACAGCTACTGAAATACCGGGTGATTCAAAATAACACCTCTTGTTGGAAAACCCTATATATTATAGTACATTAGCTCATCTAAAAACTGTTAAAGCGTAGTTTTATAAATTCTTATTCACACAATTACCCAACACTAATGTCTTTCGTGCTTCTAATTTGCAGAGGTGGTGTCGCTCTCTGTCTGTCGCCACTCGGTCGTCGCAACGGTGAAGCACTGATTCGTTTTATCTCGCAGGAGCATCGCGACATGGCGCTCAAACGTCACAAACATCATATCGGCAGTCGTTACATTGAGGTGTATCGTGCGACTGGCGAGGATTTTCTGGCAATTGCCGGCGGCGCCTCCAACGAAGCGCAAGCGTTTCTCTCAAAGGGTGCCCAAGTCATAATACGCATGCGCGGCCTGCCCTACGATTGTACCGCCAAGCAAGTGGTAAGTACTGTAGCTCACTTTATGCTCTTTCTCTCTCTAAAAAATTAATTTATAAAATGTCAACTTTCAAATATGTAGCTGGACTTTTTCACCACCGGCGATGATCCGTGCAATGTGCTCGACAGCACCGAAGGTGTTTTGTTTGTAAAGAAACCGGACGGCCGTGCCACCGGTGATGCCTTTGTGCTATTTGCCAATGAATCTGATGCGCCGAAAGCACTCTCACGTCATCGCGAGTCGATTGGGCAGCGCTACATCGAGCTGTTTCGCTCGACCACGGCCGAGGTGCAGCAAGTGCTGAACCGCTCCATGGATCCCAAGACATACGAGACGAATCACCAGCCGCCGTTGATAGCGCAACTGCCGACAATGCCGTTGTCGCTGTTGCCGCAAGTAAGTGGAGCGCTCAAATGCTGCTCCTGTTTCGAGTTGCTTGTTTGCAGAATTACAAATTTTATATATTTTTCTGTAGTTTTTTACAAGTTTACTAATGCTTTAATTATCATTTTCTCATTTATTAGCATCTCATCACTTCGGGCACCACTAAGAATTGCATTAGGTTGCGTGGTCTGCCTTATGAGGCGCTCGTGGAGCATATTCTGCACTTTCTCGATGACTTTGCCAAGCACATCATCTACCAAGGCGTTCACATGGTCATCAATGCGCAGGTACCACTCAATTTCGAATCGCCTCCTGGGCCGTAATTAACAATTTGCTCATTGCGCAGGGCCAACCCAGCGGCGAGGCTTTCATTCAAATGGACACCGAGGAGTCGGCGCGCCTGTGCGCGTTGCGCAAACACAACCAGTTCATGATGTTTGGCAAAAAGTACCGCTACATCGAGGTATTCCAGTGCTCCGGCGACGACATGAACATGGTGCTGAACGGAGGCCTGCAGTCGCCGGTTGCCGCGCATCACGCCCACCACCAGAGCGGCAAGCAGCCGTCGCTGCTCTCACCGGGTATGTTAGCTCAACCGTCGCCGTCCACCGCACAAGCAATTAGTCCCCATACGCATGCTCACACCCATACCCACGCTCACGCTCACGCCCATAGCCACAGCCACGCCCATCACGCGCACGCATTGCAATCATCACCATCGATGGCGGCAGCCGTCGCCGCACTCTCGCAGCAGCAGCAGCAGCACGCACACGGCGCCACCCATGTGACACTTTCGCCCGCAGGCAGTCAGTCCATGGCCGCGGCGGTGGCTGCAGGCGGTCTGTCGCCGTTTATGTCTGCTGCCGTAGCGGCGCAGCCAACTGCTGCGCAGCATCCGTCCCTGACGGCACAATCAGCGGCCGCCGCCGCTGCTGCTGCTGCTGCTGCTGCGGCCGCTGCAGCTGCACAGAACGCAGTGGTCGTTGGCGGACTCGGAAGTGCACAGTCAGCGGCTCTGTCCATGCCCTCTGCTGCCAGCCAGCAGGCATCGGCCGCCATGGCCAGCTTTCCCTTCAATCTGTCGCTGCCACCGCCCCAAGCCGCTGGCGCCAATTCGGCATATCTGGCACAGCAGCAGGCACAGTTCATAGCGCAGCACAATTTGCTGGCGCGCCAGCAGGCCGCAGCGGTGGCGGCCGAACAGCAGCACCATGCTCACCAACAGCAGCAACAACAACAGCAACAACAGCAGCAGCAACAGCAGCAACAACAGTTGTACGCCAACCTAATGAATCCGCTGCTGATGCAGCACCCCAGCGCAGCAACGCTGCAGCAGTCGACCATGGCGGCGGGTCAGCCACAATTTGTGCTGATGCCGCGCCACTTTCCCTTTCAGCCCTTTCCCATCGGCTACATGCCGCAGGGCTATCAGTTTGCCAGCGCGGCGGGCGGTGCTGGTGCGGGCGCCGCGTCCGCCGGCGCAGCAGCAACGCTGTCGAGCGCCGGCATGCACATGACCGGCGCCATGCAGCACTCCATGAAGCGCTCCTACGAGAACGCCTTCCAGCACGAGACTAACGTCAGCAGTGCGGCCAAGCGGGCACTGACCCGCGCGCCGGCCAACAGTGTCTACCAGTTCTACAATCCGGGCGTCTAGGCGCATCGCACCACTTCCACCACTAATCTTCCAGGCGAGTTGAATGCAACTCAACTTGCTGCCTGCTTTCATTTGAGACCAGTTTTTAGATTCATTGAAAACTTGTGCAAGTTGCTTGTTTTTTACTATACATCAGCTGCCAGGCAGCGCTCCGCAAACATTTGTTCTGTTCTGACTATTTCCGAAGTAGTCGTTAAAAGTAGTCCACAAAAATTAGCACTTCCGCAATGGCTGCCGCTTACCACGTCTGTCGTCTGTCACTACCTCTGCTGTGTTGTTGTTGACATTCCCTCCACGCCACGCGTCCCCCCAATTGCCAACTGTGCATTTACTGGTATGATTGCAATATTACGCGTAATTTTACACCATAAATATATATTTTTATATTTTACAACAAATCATTTTAACATAACGAGCAGCAAGTTTATACATATATTTAGCTATATACATATCGATATAGAAACGGTATATTTCTCTTAAGCACCGTTTAACCTGACATACCTTTCACCTAACTTAGCGCTAATCTTGTTTGTAATCTAAGCTTAAAAATATGGAAAAATGTTTTTTTACGCATTTAGTTAGAAATTCCGGCAGCAAAACGAAAACAACAAAAATAATTCAAAGGAAAAAAATTAAAAAAAAAATTTGAAAACCTAAATTTCTATTTAAAATTTAAGTGCCTTCCATATTACAAAAAAAAAACACAAGCAACAAAACAAAAAATACAAATAAAAAGACAAAAGCTACAGCACGCACTTTTGACATTCCCATAAGAAATGACTAAAGTTGTAAATGAAAATTGCACTAAAAAGTATAGTTTTCTCATTATTGAAAGTGTTGCTTTTCGACACTTTTATAAAAGCTCAAAGAAAAACAAAATATTTGCTCATGCACAAAGTGTTTGCCGAATGTGGCAACACTGGCAGCTCTATGGAACAAAGGCTAAGACATTTTTTATTGTAGAAACTGGGTTTTACGCGCTAAAACAAAAAGAGGCTAACGGTATTCATTAACGGAGCGCATTGGCCGTGTTGTTGAGTAGTACTTCTTTCTTTCCCTTTCAGTGATTTTTTAAATAAATACAATTTTAAGTTTAAAACTCTACTGTGCAATTTACGTTTAGTTTAAACTTTTTGCACTTTTAACTAATATAAAAAAATTAATAAATAAAATAAATTACTGTCGCATGCTTTGGCCGGCCGCTCCGTCAGTGAATGCCGTCAGGTGTTGGATACCCATTTGCCTTGTATACAAAACAATTTCAAAACTGCAACAAATTCAACTTCAACTCACACATGTGTTGGGTCCAGTCTTTCCAATTGTCATACATGCAAAAAAGTAAACAAAACAAATTCTTTAATGACGTCTAAAAAGACCTGCAGTATCTAATGTTGTTGCATCTTTTCCAATTACTACTTAAGCCGTATGTACTTTACTTTTGGTAATCGTAATGCGCCTCAAATATTGTTGAGCATTTTACAAATTTGAAACATGTTCTTTGTGTGTGTAGAAAACACTTGTCTACATTTAGTAATAATGACTTTGGCAACATATACATTCAATTACTTATAGTTGACTATTTTTGTACAAGATTTATCACAGCTGTTTTTGCTCCTCTTACTGAAATTGAAAACCTTTCCTGTGTCTGTTGTTGTTGCTCCAAGTACTTTTCTCATTCTGACTTGACATATTGTTGATTTAGCTATTTTTTAAGCAAGTTCTTAATTTTTTTGCGGTCTTTTTTTACCTAGTCCTGTACTTAAAACAAATTTATCTGCATTACTTATCCTCTTATCTGGGTACATGATTACTTAATACATTTTATGCAATAATTTAATGGAAATTAATTTAATTTGTATGTGCGTATCTGGTGTTAGTCGCAAATCGATTTATGTTTTCTGTCATCACTAATGTAATTTTTACTAAGTTAAAATAATAGTTTTTTTTTTCGTTTTCGATTGGCTTTTAATTGATGAGCTTTTTTGTATGTCACGCTCTCTACTATATATACATATATTCACATAGGTATTTAGCATATTGTCATTGGGTTATTTTCACCTGGCATCCGGCAGTGAGTCGACCTGTTTTGTCCAGCCTCATAATTAATACACAAAAACATTCTGTCTGTGGTGCGTTTACGATAAGCGAATCTTGCACAGTGTCGTTATGCGGTGTAGTTCATACAGACCTCATACTGAACTATTTAGCTATCGATATGTGAATATGTCTATATATAGAAATTGTAACAGCGATCCAAGAAGAAGCAAATAGCCACATGAAGGTAGTGTAGTGGGGATAAGGCCAATTCGTCTTTCGAAATGGTCATGCAACTGTAAGTTCCTTACATCTGTAGCCAACTTTGGACGTACAATACGGAAACTTATCGGGAACGGGCGGTTGTGTCAATTATTTGTGAATGCATGCAAGAGTAGGAAATTCAAAAGTTCATACTATAGGCTTGAATTGGGAAACACTAATAACAATAAGCAGTTCTTTCCGTTAGACTTTTTGTGCTTCAAAATTAGATTGAACAAGGAAGCAAGAATATTTAATTTTCATTGCACTTTTTACTTAAATCAATGGAGATCGAATTGGATCCCTTTTAGAATGAAGAACTTGACCGTCTAAGGCCTACTTCCATGCATATAGTTGAGATGAGTAGTGTTCCACAAGCAAAAATTTTCGCAAAGATATCTGAACATAGAACAAATTGAATGTAGACTCTAATTGCATTTAAAGTCATGCATTTTTTAAGAGTTGCACCATACGCTTCCTTCGTTCACAAAAAATAAGCTTTTAATAATTAGAAATGGTTGTAGAAATCTGCAAGTCATAACGAATATGTTAATACATACTGAAAGCAAAAAATTATGCATGAAATAGTATACATTTTTCGGATATTAAGCACTAATAGTAAAATTAATCCAAATTAGTCTGCTGCAACTGTTTACTGATTCAGTAATAATGGGTCCAACTTTATGACAATTTATTTTCAAAACAAAGCTCAGTTCATGCATTGGCCTATTGAAAATTGTGTATAATTTGTGTGCATTGGGAAAATAGTTAGACAAATAAATAGTTCTTAAATTTAATTCGTTTAAATATGTCAGTTTAACTCCATTTTGAAATTAAGTTGTATTAACAATATTGGAATTGTAGCATAATTTCAGATTAAATTTAAAGTGAAAACAAAATTATACAACAGAAACACATAAATTTATCAAAATAAAAAAACAAAAAAAAAAAATTATGAAAAAAATCAAGTAGCACAGTGAAGAGTTAGTAACTTTGATAAATAGAAAATACAAAATTACGAATACCAAAATTTAAAAAAAATTAACTAATAAAAAATTCAATAAATTCTTAAAATAAAATTCTTAATAATAAAAAGAAAATTATATTAATATTAATATATTATTAATAACATATTAATTAATATAATTATTAAATTTAATGAAATTAAATTAATAAAATAAAATGAATAAAAAAACAAATAACTAAAATAAACAAAATACATAAAAAATCAAATTAAATAAAAATAATGAAATAAAATAAATGAAGTAAGTAAAGTTAATAAAGTAAACTTATAAATAAATGAAATTAAATAAAATTATTGAAATTAATAAAACAAATAAATTTAATGAAATAAATAACATAAATAAATTTAGTAAAATAAATAAAATGAAATAAAGAAAGATATTAAATTAATAAAATAAAAGAAATAAATGAAATAAATATCTAAAATAAAAAAATACATAAAGTTAATAAAAAAAAAATAAAATTAATAAAATAAATTGAATAAATTAAATTGAATAAATTAAATTAATAAAAAAAATACATAAGGTAAATAAAAAAAATAAAATAAAAGAAAATAAGCAATAAATGAAGTGAATAAAATTAATAAAATAAATAAAATTATTTAACTTAATAAAGCAAATAAAATATCTTAAATTTTATAATAAAATAAATAAAATAGATAAATAAAATACAACAAATAAGTAAAACAAATAAAATAAACTAATTGAAATAACTAAAATAAATAAAATAATAAAATAACAACAATAAAATAAGGAAATAAATTGAATAAATTAAAGTAAATTAATGAAATAAATAAATTAAATAAAACAAATAAAATATATTAAATGAATAAAATAAAATAAAAAATAGAAATAAAATAAACAAAATACATAGTGCATAAAAAATAAAATAAATAAGGTAAATAAAAGAAATGCAATTAACAAAATAAATTAAATAAATAAAATTATTGGAATTAATAAAACAAATAAAATATATTAAATTTATAAAATAAAATAAAGAAATTAAATAAATAGCTAAAATGAACAAAATAAATAAAGTAAATAAAACACAAAACAAAACAAGTAATGTAAATAAAACATAAAACAAAATAAAATAAAAAATGAAATAAATAAAACATTAAAAACAATTAAAAAAGCAAAATACATTCACAAAGAAAAGCAAATTCAATGAAATAAAATAAATAAAAAAGAATTTAAATAATAAGTTAATATAACACAAAAATATATAAAAACTAAATTAAAAAAAATAAATAAATAAAATAAATGTACATTTAAATATATTAATTAAATAAATAATACAAAATTATAACTAATTTAATTTAAATATAAAAACTAAATAAAAAAAGTAATAAAGTAAAAAATAACATAAATAAGACAACAAAAATATAAAGGAATAAAAAAAATAAAACAAAAATATTAAAATTAAATAAATAAAAATTAAATAAATAATTAATTAAATAAAATTAATTAATTGAATAAATAAAAAAATTATAAAAATAAAAAGTAAGTAATATAAATAAAATATATAAATATAGTGAATACAAAATATAATACTATAAAAAAATGAATATTAAATAAAATATTGTAAAACTTAAAAACTAAATAATATAAATAAAATATAAAAATATAATAAATAAAAAAATTGTATAACATATTATAAAAAATTGTATAATATTCAAAATTTTTTAAGTCGAGAAATAAACTAAATAGAAAAATATAAATATCCATAACTAAAAATGAGATAATAATGCATTTTTGTTTTAGTTTTGTGAAAGCATGAGCCAGAGACGGTGGACTTTTTTAATTAGTTTGGATTATTAGATACTTATGGGCTTTAGAACACCAAATGCTAATCGCACTAACAAACTTTCTAGCAACTAGTGTTGGGCAGAATTGATACTGAAAGTGCCAAGTAATCGATTCTCAAAAGAATGGATCGTACCCGATTTGTATAAGTATCAATACTTCCAAACACTGCAATCAAACCTTTGGCCTCAACCCTTAGCTGCACGGATCAAGTACTTAATACAAAGATAAAAAATCCTACCTAATGTTTGCTCAAACCCTATAACCCATGTGAATGAGTACTTAAGTGCGGCACATGTAGTGGGCGTAAGTTTAGCTAAGGGTTGAAGTGAGAATCAGATTTGCTTCGTTCGGAAACGTTTAGGCAACCTGTGCAGAAAACCGCTAAGTTGATGCTGCGACTGACAACCGATCTTTGTTTGGAGTAGTTTACTTATTGGTCAACGTTAATTAAAAATGCGTAATGAGTAATCGTAATCGCAATGCATCGAACACATTTCACATTCGTGAATCGGTGATTGCGAGTCGAGTTTGTGTGCGCGTTTTTGGTTACAGCAAAGGAAATGCTTTCAATTTGGTAGCAATATATATAATTAGTATTTAGATTTATACTTTAGTTGTCTAATGTTTAATGGTAAAACTACTTAAACTGATTTTTTCTTAATTTAGTTTCTATTTTTATTTGTGTGTGTACCGAGCAAAGTGTGCGAAAAAAAACTGGGTTTTGGTTAATGTTTGGTTGGTTTGCATTCAAAATATTTATCACTTTTGTGCTCGGCATTAAGCGCCACATATTTATTTAACCATTTGCCAACAACAACAACTTGCTGCATTATATTTAAAATTATGCGAAATGCGCCAAGTACGAGAACACAGTTTCTCGCTCCTACATAAAGCATAACTGACACGGTTTAACGCTCATTTCTCTGTTTAACGTGGTCGCTCGCTAGCTGGCTATCTCGCTCACACTTGTTTTAAATATATCGTTTCTGTCTATTTGTGCGAAAAGTGTTTTAAAAGTCTAACAAACATTACAAAAATTAATTATTTTGCAAAAACGGAAGCGACAAACGTACATCAATCAAAGCCCAATTTGCTGGTTATAGAAATTTCCACTACAATCTCTCAACCCAATACTTTTGTCGTTGAAATGTTTTAGTGAAATTCGATATCAGATCAAATCAATGGCACATTCTTAATCCTTAATCTAAATAATAACTAATTAACATTTATTAAATTTAAATACAATATTTTGATATTATGCCGCTCATTTTTTATATACTTGAAAATCGTTTTTTAAATAAAATATTCTATTAGCCCCTAAATGTTTTTTCTTCATTAGTACGTTCACATAGTTATTATTATTATTATTTTTTTTTTAATTTTCCTACAAAAATAAAGTAATCGAAATAGCACCCACATTAAAAAATAAAAACAGAAAACAAAAACAAAACAAAAATCATCGTGTGTACGTTTTGGTTGGTCTATAGAATGACTTTTTTTTACATTATTCTACTTTAACCCAGGTGTTGTTTTTTATATTTAATACATTATTTATTTAATTTTATCGAAATGCTTTAACTTTTTTCTCAGTGTAATGTAACGTCCAGCAATATCGACCATTAATAACTATATCGACTTTTGGGAGTGATATATTTTACATAATTTTTTAGCTGGGTTTGGCTTTTTTGCAGCAACAACGCGCCTTAAGCATTTTATTTCCTACCATCTAAAACAAACAAACAAAATATACTCTTGTATGTCTCTCTCTGTGTGTGTGTAATTTGCTGAGTTGGTGATGATGTAACGGTAATGTGATATATAACAACTGAGCTGTAAGTACATTATTTTACTATGGGTGTCACTTGTAATTTAAGTCGCAACAATTTGTTTGGAGTCGCTGCACTGGATTTGAGTTGGGTATGTTTAGTGGAAAAAAATAAACGTGGAGTTAGAGAAGTCATCGAATGAAATCAAATGAAATTAATGTGGGTGTTGGTGTTTGGTGTTGGAAAGTGAGTAAATTAAAAGTGAGAGTACATTGTAGAGTATTTAAAATTTTAGTAAAAAGGCAGTGTGATACATTGTCACAGACATGTGAATCAATTTACAATGTTTTGAGCAAGTAAAGCGTACAAATTTTGGGTGTTATTGTGACTTATAAAATAAAGATCTTAATTTAAGAAAGCTAAACGATTGTCACACATTGGAAAAATGTAAAATTTTGTCCAAATAATACCTTTACCTTTTTAGATTTGGTTGGCACAGACCTTAATCAATGTGAGGTTTGAATTATGTAGGTTATAGTGGCTCTCTAGACACAAAACCTTTTATGTGACATGCTGTCACATTGCTGAAAATTTTAATTCAAATGGATTCGAAATGTTGTGATTTTAATGTTTAGTTGAAAAAGCGTATATACACAAAATAAATATAGGGTTTCACTTTGTCACAAATATTTAAAACATCAACAAATAATAATTTTTGAGTTTGTATGACTACTAGGCCATGTAAAATTTGCTTTTGAAAACCAAAATAGTTGTAATTAATGTAAATCAATTGGCCCAATAATCATTAGACAACTTTGTTCTGTAGAAAATTCGTTTGTGACAGTCCCAAACTAAAATAGCATTTATTTGTTTTTTTTTTAATTGTAACAAGGTGTATGTTTCTTTATTGAAGTAGTAGTAGTTCGAAAATCCTATTGTGTGACAACTTGTCACAAACATATACAATTAAAGAAGTTATGTATATTTTCTTTTAATAGTTTTGCTAGGCATTTTATAAAAGCCAAACAATTCGTCACAAATTATTAAAGATTAAAGAATTTTTCACAAATTATTTTTTCATACTAAATTTTTAATTATTAAAAATTTTTTTTATTTTCATAACTTGTTTTGAATGATAAAGCATTTTTATAATTTGTTTTTTTTCAGTTTGATTTTTCTTTTCAATTACGAAAAATTATGAAAATTAAATTACAAAAAAATGTTTAGCTCAACACCAAACTAATGCACGTCGAACACGTATCATTTGATTTCATATATTTGAATGATTTTTCTAAACACCGAAAACATTTACGCTTAATGACACGCCTTCATTATGGTCACCTTTTTTGTATTTGTTTAGTATATTTTTTATACCGTCCTCCATATTCACAGTCCAGCTATTAATTGTTGTTATGATTGGTGGCAGTTTATGTGAAAAATATAACCAAAAATACTGGGAAACAAAATTTTTCAACTATGAATTTAAAAATTGTTTACTCCAAAATAATGAAAAAAATGTATTTCAACTCATGGCTCTCAACCTTTTTTTATTTCAACTATAAAAAATAATGTTTTTTTGAAACTATCACTTTAAAAATTGTTTACTCAAAAACAATAAAAAAGATGTATTTCAACGTTCTGCAAAAAATTAAATTATTTTTTAAATTTTCACTGTAAAACATAATTTTTTATTTGAAATTGTCCGTCTAACTAGGCATTTGTACTAAATTTGTAGAACGAGTATAAATTCGAATGAGTTCCACTGATTAATAAATAATTTGCTGCACTCATCAAACTTGTGACAACAAAATTTTGACAATAATTTTGAATTGGTTTATGTTTGGCTCACATGTTGTCTACATATACGAGTGTGGTCTGAAAAGTTTTTTATATAACAAAGATGCAAGATATTTTTTCTTCAACTTTAGTTTTATCTTTCTACTACTCGTAGCATATTTTTTAACACAGAAACTTTATTTTCGACTGTTTGGAGACCCTTTTTGGTTGGGTTTTTAATACAAATGAAGAGTTTCAGGGTTAATTGTACATGACGTGGGACACCAGTGTCCCAATAGAAGCAAAAAGGTTAAGTCTACACACTTCTCCGGGCTCTAACGCGCCGAAAAGAGCGTTGAAAATGTTCATTCGAACACGTTTTTGGTCCGAGGTGAACAAACATGACGCCCGGAGAGCTTTCTCAAGCCTAAATCTTGATTCAATCTGTAACAAAAACAGATATCACTTTAATTCGACGCTTGTTTAGCACCATTTGGCTTATTTGGGAAATGTTTTCGTTAGTGGTTGCAGTTCTTAAACCACCCGAACGTTCTGTCTCTCTCTGCTCTTTCTCTCACTTCAATTCGAGAGTTGTCTAGTACTATTTGATTAATTTGGGAGATGATTTCCTTAGTGGTTGCAATTTTTGGATGTCCCAAACATTCCACATCTCCCAAGCTGGTACTACCACGTTTGAATTCAGCTGCCCAAAGTTTTACGGTGTTAAATGATGTGCAAAGTTCCTGTACACACAATCCAACTCGTCTTTTAAAAATAAATATTTAATGACTGTTTTATATTCGAGTTCTTTCCCTTTTCAATCACAAAAATACTCACATTGACTGACTCAAACCATTATCCTACAAAAGCATTCAAAAACGCTGAGACTTTTATGAGTACCTTTCCAACTGATTCCTTATCTTTGGTTAACGTGTGCTGTAATGTTCAAGAAAGTTTTTTTTTTGGTTTGGGTGGCGATGTCTCTGATATGCATTTAGCGCTAATGCGCCATTTTTATACCAACATCTCTCTATTCACGTGCAGGTACCGGTTTATTCAGACCGTCCCAAAAACACTGAATTGTTTACAGCAACTTCAAAGCGTCAATGAAGGCCCTTAAATCGCTTTCCTTAATATCCTCTAGGAAAGGTTTCTCCTAGCTTTTTATCCTTCTTTCTAAAGACGATCTTCATGTTGAGATCGGAAACTTTTCAGACCATTCTTGTAGTTTTATGATTCCTTTCCTTAATATCCTCTACGAAAGGTTTCCCCTAGCGTTGTTATCTTCCTTCTTACTAAAGAAGATCTTCATGTTGAGTTTGGAAACTTTTCAGACCATTCTTGTAGTTTTATGAGTGTGTCAAAATAACATTGAATAATTGTGTAACAATATTTTTAAAGTTACAATTTTGAAAAAGTTTTAAAATAGATCAGAAATCTATTTCTAAATTCAATCTTTAACCTCCTTCTTACTAAGGAAGATCTTCATGTTGAGATTGGAAACTTTTCAGACCATTCTTGTAGTTTTATGAGTATGTCAAAATAATATTTAATAAATGTGTACCAATATTTTTAAAGTTACAATTTTGAAAAAGCTTTAAAATAGATCAGAACTAAATTCAATCTTTAACTTAAATAGTAAACCATTCAACAAAAAAAGGATTAAGAATTAATAAAACAAACATTACAAAATTTTTTACGTGGGAGTCTTAATGCAAATTGTGCATATTTGATTCATGAGCCTATTAGACGCGGCACAAAGTCGGTCTCAAAAGTTAGATATATAATTTTTGAACAAAGTTAAATTATATAATTCATCACACAGACAACCTGTTTAATCTTCAAAATCTGCAATATTTAATCAAACAAATATTCGTTTTGTCACACATCACAATTGTGATGGCACAGCTTTGACCAATGCTGTCACATCAACTGTCACATAATCAATATTTAGTCATCGTACGTAACTGGGTTTGTAGTTCCTAAGTATCTGCAGTCCAGCACTGAAGCTTCTCTACTGCATAGTGTAACTTTCGATTTTTACTTTCTTATTGCCTATTTATGACTTTCTTGCTACATTTTGTATATGTTTGTGACAATTAGCAAAGAAAAGTGTGACTTATGCTGGAAAATAGACGTATTTGTCGGTGTCGTAAACTGGTCCAGAGTTGTGTTCGGTCGCATTTCTATTGGTGAACTATCCCGAATAGTTGGTTGGTGGTTGGTGGATGACATAAACCGAAACAGATTTCGTTGGCACCGAACGTACTTACGCTAAATCGACTACTTACACACACACACATACACACATAACGTTGCGCCAATTCAAACTCAAACCAAAGCAATGCAAGGCAACTGCTCTCTACAACTACTCGTATCAATACATTCACTGTATCTCTGCATAAATTCATGGTGGGGTGAGATGGTGGAAAACCTACTTTAATTATACGGCTGCATAAATGTACTTAATCCAAAACAAAAACAAAACAAACCAAAATTATATATACAAATAGAATGCATTGTCAAAAACGGTGAGTGTTTTTAATAAATTTTCATTTAATATGCGAGACAAGAGCCACTGAACCTTCTCTCTCTCTCTCTCTCTCTCTCTCTACTAACCACATGCTACATACGTCAATTGTAAACTCTTTGTCCTTGTCGGGAAACTACTTATTTAGTTTGGCTGTCTAGTCGGTTCTAGCAACATGAATTGTCCGATGATTTCAGTGCCCGTAAAGTTGGCGGCTTTTAGACTGCTCCACTTCACTAACACACACACACACTTACACTTTCCCGAACGAACTTTAGGTTTAGTCACAGTTTGAAACTTTACTTAACTTTAATACAACAACAACAAAACAAACAACAACAAATTCCAGTTCACATTTAGGCGCCTCTCTCTAGCTTTAAGTACTTAAATTCGATCACATAGACAAATCGTACAATTTATATAGTTCGCCGTACTAAAGTGCACACATGTTCTCTCTGGCCTCTTCGTTTAGGTGCCTCCGTACTGGGCGCTCCGTTCGGGCCCTTCGCACACTTCGGCGCACCGACACCCATACTCGCCGCACCGCATCATCGCACACACGGCCACCCGCACGCGCCGCATCCGCACCATCCGCATCATCCGGCCGCGGCGGCCGCCTTCTATCCGCCGCAAGTGCTCTACTGGTCGTACCCGAGTCCGCCGGTCTCGCCGACCACCTACTACAGCCAGCCGGCGCACTCGCCCACGCACGTGCCCGCCCAACATCAGGCCATGGTGAGTATCGAACCTCGCTGAACAGCTGAGCTCAGTCAAGTCTAACGTGTCGCTCTCTCTCTCTCTCTTTCGTACAGTACTCACTCGACTTTTTGCCCGCCAGCTATTCTGCACAGCCGTCGCCGCTGAGTCCGCCCAGCGTCGCCATACCGCCCACCAGCGGCGGTCTCATACTCTCGCCAAATAAAACCCAAACGATGACATTTGTGCCACCAAAGCATTACTCACCGCTGCCGGGCACTGTTGCGGCCATTCCGCCGCCGCTGCCGCCGCCAACAGCAGCAGCAGCTGCACCGGCCGCAGCCACCACGCCCACGGCCACCTATCACAGCAAGGTGCCGCTGCAGCATGCGCTGCCCGCACCACCACCACCGCCCACAGCGACGCAGAAGCAGCAACAACAACAACAACAACCACAAGTCAACAACATCTACCACTACAATGCGACGCCTTCGGTGGCCGTGGTGTCGGGCGCGCCCGTGGTGAATGCACCTGCGCTGCTGGCGCTGCCCAGCACGCCCACAGCGACGCCACTCACCGTCGACACAACGCATGGCGAGCGCGCCGCCCTTAAGCCGACGCACAGCGCCAACTATGCGCCCAATGCTGGCAGCAGTGCGGTGAGCGTGAGCGCCGCCGCAGCGGGCAGCGTTGGCGCTGGTGGCCCGTCGGTGCTGGTGGCCAATCCCTGTGTGGAGCTCTACATCGCCTGAGTGTCGAAGAGATTTCTCTCAATGCTAGATAAAACAAATTTTCTTGTGCTAACCAAGCAAACACTTTTGTAGTCGCTACTACCAATAACTGTAAATTACCTTCAACGATTGTACAATAAGTAGAAATTTCATAAATCTTGCCAGTTTTTTTATACGATACGATATTAAGTGAAACTTGTGAAGAAACGCGGAACTCATTTGGAATGAAATGAAAAGAGAGATAGAGAGACATAAAGCGAGAGTGAGAGACAATCACAAAATTAATGACGCTAAAACTACTAAAGTCAGTTGCCGATTTGTTGTAAGTCAGCGCTAACTCATTAAACCTAAACGTTCATTGCACTCCAATGAATGCCTTCAGGTCTAAAAACGTTTGTGTGACGCAGAAAAAACAAAATTCAATCAACATTACTGCACAATCGGTAACATTTTATGATTTTAGCATTTGTAGATATTCTCAAATAGACAAAATCAAAATCCAGACTTGTGTGCAATAAAATTTGGTTAAGACCAAACAAAAAATTATGGCAACATAACCTCAAAATTAATTTTGTCAGTGTTTTGTTCATATTAAAACACTATTTAAAGCGTGATTAATTTTTTTGTTTTGAAAGGATAGCAGAATCTCGAATGTAGGCATCGTCTGTCTAGGCATCCAAAGGGCTTCTTAGTTATTAGAAAAATTCAAAGAATTTGTAAAAAGCAACATTTTGAAATTAACACAATTTAATATCATTTCAAGTGAAATGACAGAGGTAGAGCGAAAGAGATGAATTAATGAAGCGGGTAATGTACCGAACACATTAACGACGGCAGAGCGACACGACCACATCAATCAAAATAAAAATGGAATCACAACGTTCTTATGGTGACGATTATTTTTACGACTATTGGCTAAGCGATCAACGCCCAAAGTCTTAGTTGTTGTCAAATTTGGAGTTACAGTGGTGTCTGGATATAGTGAACTAATTATTGCAAGGCCTGTTCACTGTATTGAGGTTGTTCACTATATCAAGGTTAACATTTTTGGTCAAAAACTCGTTTATTTGCTCAAAATACACTTTTTGTTTTTGCTTGACAATTTTTTTCTATATTTAGAGGCTCGATGTCAAAATTTGGGTGTTCACTATATCGAGGTGTTCACTATATAGGGGGTTCACTATACCCAGACACGACTGTATTTCTATTTTGTAGGCAATTAAACCAAATTAATTGGCAACAAAACACTTTTTCAGTGCGTTTTGAATAATCATTAAAAATTTGTTAAAATTGAGTAGTTTTATAAATTATTAAACATTGCCAATTTGTGACTGGGCGCACAAAAAATTTCATTGTGTTGCTGTTGCAGCTGTTTTCATTGTAATCAGTTAGCTACGGTTGAAGCTGACATCGTCTTGTAGTCATGTAGGCTTGTTGCTTATGTCTTCAATGTGTTTCGGATGTGCATTGTAATAAAAATGAGTTGTATAGAGAACAAGGCAACACTAGTGAGAAGAGACAATAATAAAGAAAACATTTGCGTTAGATTGAGCTCCAAAAGCGTTAATAAGAGTCGAGAATGCTCTCAAATAGGCTGGTGAGAATTTAATTTTCAGTACATAATTAGAGCAAAAGCAATCAAGAAATTCCTACACAAGTGAGAAGCCAACTTTGAAAGCTTTTGAAAACAGCTGTTGTGAAAATTGAAAGACAAAGCGACTTTGTGATTTTCAGAGCGCAGTGAACAACAAGAAACATTTGAAAGTAAACCGATCAGTCGTAAGAACGCAAGTAAGAGAGTTGGCTTTTTGTACCACAGTGAGTGAACAATCAATCAAGAGAGTCAAATATAATCCCAAGGAGGTGAAATGGAATGACAAAATTTTCAAGAGCAAGGAATATATTTGCAAAAATACGTATTGCATTTTGAAAAATATGCAAATGTATGAAGCATTCCGAATATATTTAATTGATGTGACATTCGAGTCAAAAGAGTTAAAAAGAAGACAAAATAACCCACAAAATTTTTATATTTTCATAGCGCTGAGAAAAACAGATTCGCTATGGCGGTGATGAACATTTTTCTGCTAGCAAGTAACAGCCATGCTGAGGTATTCGAATGAATATAAGGCAGCTTCAACTTCGCTACTGCTCGCGAGTATCAGAATGGTCAGCACTGCTCTATGAATTGTTCGACAGACTTGGACAATCAAACATTTTGTTTTGGGAGAGCATTTGTTTGATTGATACACTCTTTGCTATATCGACTTTAAAAAAATGTACGCACTTTGGTTCTAACGAGCAGAATTGTGCCCACCACTGCTCCATGGCCAAGTTTTAAACAGCGTAAAATAAATTTGCCCACAACTTAAAAATTTGCAAATTTTACAGAATCAAAAGTGTTAAATTGAAAGAAGAGATAGAAAATAGAAGAAAAGCGTTAAGAGCGAGAAATGTTGCAAGTAAACAAGAGAGAGTCAAATTCTCATAATGCAATGCGAGAACAAGTAATCAAATTAAGAACTGAAAATATTCTCAAAAAAATGAATGAGTAGAGATTTTTTTAAAGGGTCATGAAAGCTTATAAGCCAATTGATATGTCAAAGCCTAGAAAGAAATTAGATAAAAAATTAAATTAAATAAAATTAATGTAAGGAAAATACTGAAAAAGACACAACAGTAGAGAGTGAAAAGAAGAAGAAATGAAAAGAAGAATAAATGAAAAGAACACGAAATGAAAAGAACAAGAAACGAAAAGAAGAAGAAGCAAAAAGAAGAAGCGGAACGAATAAGAATTGACAAAAAAAGACAAAGAATTAGAAGAAAGGCCCAGCAAACAGTGTGCAATTTGATATTTATGAGATCGAACTATAATTTGTAGAATTTCTTACTATCGTTTTTCAACGAATGCAATCTATGCTAATCACATTCCGCTAGAAACATTAGTTAAAAAAATAAATTAATTAAATTTTTTGCAAAAACAAAAAAAAAAAAATTTTATATAATAAGCGAAAATGAAGCCAAGCGAGAGGGAGCGAGAAATCAAGCGTTGACTTATTGTTGAGCGGCTGTTAGAGAGCAAGACAGCGAGAAAGAGAGAGTCACAGTCAGTTGTAGTCAACGTCAGCAAGAAAGAAAGAAAGAGAGCGAGCGAGCGCAAGTTAGCAATAACCTACGCAACAACAAATTATCCCTAGTCAATAGTAAAATTATTTATGTGTTTATTATTAAAGAATTTTTTATTTGCATTAATTAATTGATACAATCATTAAATATATATTTTTCAAACTCAAATTAAAAATAAAACAAAAAACAAATGAAACTTTAAAAAAGAACTAAAAGAATCGTTGTCAGAAGTTCATAAGCTCAAAGCAGTTGAAAAAAACACTATAAACTTAAATTTACAAATGAAAAGCAAGCATCAAACAATACGAAAACAAAAATTTCAAGTCAATTTTTTTAGTCAAATTTTGCAAAAGAAAAAAATTAAATTAATTATGTTTATGTTTATTATTGTTTGTTTGCTTTAATGCGCTTAATTATTTGTAATGAATTTTTCAAATTTTTAATTGTTTGATATTTTTTTACTCACACACTCAAGACACGCGCCTACATAAAACACAAATAAACAAAGAAACAAACACACACACACATACACCTAACTAAGCGCATACACATTTGCATGCATCGTAGCTTCTAAGTATTTGTTATTTAAATTATATAAATGAAAACAGCAAAAAAAATTCTCTGTTATGCATTAAGTTGTAACGCGATATTATCCCAAATTGTTTACCCAAAAACAAAAAACAAAACAAACCTAAAACAAATGAAATACATATTTTTTTAATAAACAAAAATGCAATTTTTATAAAATGACACCAACGCGAAAAGTGTAATGAATATTTAATTGGAAGATCGAAAAGTTCTGCAAAATACAGAATTCAGATGGATTTCTGAATAGGAAGTACCAGGATGGGTAAATGAGTTCCTGAAAATTTAAATAAGGAACACTCTAGTTGGCAAGAAATTATATATTTTTCAACATACTTAGTCTGCTTAGTCCAACGTTTCTCAAATTTTTGTAACCCTCCCAACAAAGCAAATTCTCGAGGCCATTAAAATTGGTGTTTGTGTCATTGAGGACTTCTTAATTTGGACCAAATCTCTAACCACCGAGTCATTTCTTCATTTTTAGAAAGTAAAAATAATTACAGGGAGCTATCTCTGGAGAAAAGTTATGCTGTATGAAGGAGCAATCTGTAATCTAATTCATGCAAATTTGCCATTGCAACTGCGGACTTGGTCACCGATGTCAGACTTGTCTCTATGGAAGAGAACTTCTTTTCTCACCAAATGCCAACGTTTTGGTTTCAAATCGGCATCAAATCGATCCCAAAGCTCTGCCGAAAGACACATTTGTTGTCCAAGTTGCCAAAGAAAGTGGAGCCTAAGGCTTTAGACCTTCGTATAGAGAGAGAGCCGGGCAATGACAGAGAAGGTCAATTATAGATTCTTCCTCCTCTTCCTTCCTCTTCGCGCACATTAATTCACCAATATCAGATCGGTTTAATTCTTCCAATATCAGATCGGCATACCGGTCAAAGGTGCTTTAGTTTCCATAAAGATTTTTCACTTCCTAATAGAAATTAAACAATACAAATTTTTCAAAATAAATTATTTTTGTTAAATGTATATTACCAGCAACTGGAATTTGCTGGATCTCTCTATGAAACATTTACCATTTTGCTATCAATGGTTGAAATAATTTCAAATAAGAAATAATGAGGCAAATATTTTTTAATCAAAATCTGAGAGAGACTCGACCAAGAAAGGGTTAAGAGAAGCATGGTTTAAGCCTTTCGAGAAAGAGTTTCATTTTGTAAACCAAACCAATTTGTTTTGCTAGAAATGTTCCCATGCGCTGAAAGATGGAGCTAGAAAATTGTGTTGCATACCCACAAGTACTGAAATCATAATTGTAACGAGGGACGTATATTTCAAATAAATATTTTGCGTAAGTCATAAGATCTGAATAATGGTATTGAGGGACATTAAAATCTTAGTTCAGAAAGGATTAATAGGACCATTGACCTTAGACTTAGTGAAAGTAAGGGAGAGTTGCCTGTAGTGGAACCTGTTTATATTTTCTATAATCATTTTCCACAATGAAAATATTTTCGAGCTCTAAATAAATCATTGGATATGTATTTTCAATGAATATCTTGTTGCTTAATAGAATTAATAATTTTGATTGAAAATATTGTTTTTTTTCAATAATCTGAAAGCCCTTAAATCGGCTTCAAAAATTTGTGTCTCCTAATGTAGAACTCTTTCATTCAATAAAACTACAGAAAGTGTAAAGTAACTGAAGTGAATACCTCAAATATATGTTATTTATTCAATTGATTTTTGGCATAAATATAATGAAAATAATTCTTCAATTTTGCTTTCTTTTGCATTGAAATCGGAGTCAGAATTTTCACAATTGAAAAACTTTGCTTTTCTTGAGCTTAATATTTTTTTAAAAATTATGTTTTATTTTTATTGCCTGAAGCAATGCATCAAAGTCCGGAGAATGGTTGATTTTTTTCTTTTTCTGCTGAAATGATAAATTTGAATGTGAGTTTGCACCCCAAATTCAGAATTTTTAAACGAAATAGAGAATCATTAAACAAAAACTAAAGTCCAACATTTAAAGACACATGAAGTCCCACATTATAAATTAATGGACATTTTGATATAGCATTAAAAATGTTTTTTTCACAGCATATGAACAGAAATAACTTTGTAATCTTAAAGGGAAACGAATACAATACGTGTACTTAAAGTTTTTATTGCACAAAAAACATGATCAAATAATCACAGGAAAATATGATGAAAAAAAATTTTTTCTAAATATTTTTTTACTATGTTTAGCACGAATATAAACAATGCGTGTTTTTACCCCAAAACTACATGAAAAGTGATGGCGTATCAAAACTAAACTGTCAATGTTGAAACATTAGTGTTGTCCATGCAAAAATCGGAGAAACATTCGAGTCCCACATTAGAAGAGGTCCCACTATAGACAACTCTCCCTTACTCTAAATCAGAAAAAATTTATTGCATGTTTTCCAGTGTTCGAAAATTAACATCTGACGAGCTGAAGTGAGCCAGGGACTTAACTATTATAAGTTTTTTAAGAAAATAATTGCAATGCATTTATTAAAATGACACATAATTTTTTTTGTTGATTTTAATTATTACTTGCGACAATTAATTTTTACGTTGCGTAATAATTGTTATGAGAAACACATTTTTATTATTATTATTTTTTTTTATTATTTTATTATTTTGGGATTTTTTTAACGTTGCTTCATAACTTTAATTTCTATTTTTTTAATTTACGTTACCGATAACTATTATTTCAAAGAACATTTTTTTAATTTTAAGAATTTTTTTTTTACGTTGCCTTACCGCATTTTGAGTATGAACTGATTTTAAATTGTTTAGTTGTTGGTGAAAATTGGTTTTCTGCAGTTTATTTGCGTTTGTCTATTTGAAACAATTAAAAATCAATTCATACCCAAAATATGATAGTTCAACGTAAAAAAATAAAATAAATAAAATAAATAAATAAAAAAATCAAATACCCAAAATTGTTCTAATTTTTCTATTTACTATATATATATTATATATAGAGCTTTCTTTTGTACGGTGACTTATAGTGAAATTTTGCGTTTAACATTTTTCCCATACACACTAACCCTCAAAAATCAAGTTTTGTAGGACATTTTAGTACTAATTTTGATTAAGTACGAAATAAACACTTAAACACATTTTCAGTTTTGGCTTAATTCTGGCGTTGAAGTTAATTTCTGAGCTTTGATGTATTCAGAGACCTATAGTAGAATTTTATGGCGAATATTTTTGTGGTAAATTTTTTCCTTAAAAAGTCCTGTTTTGCAGGACATTTTTGGCATTTTAGAAAAAAAGAGTCAAATTGACCCATAAAAGAGCCGAAAGCCTTTGATGCTAGGGCTTACATTTTTTTTTAGAATAATTTATTATTGTACAAACTTTTAATAATAATAATAAATGACCCATCAAAATAGTAGCCACAGGGTTAAAATGCTCCACAAAAATATTCTTCGTAGTATTTTACATCAAATTGCTGAACCCATCATATACCTCAAATGTAAGGTTACATGGTTTTCGTATGCCGATTCACCATAAGAATGTGCAAAAGGGGGAAAACTTTGACCCCCCTAAAAAAAAATTCAGATGTAAACTTTCAAAACGCCGATACACGTATATTTTTTTGGTCCCCTCTACCAGAATCCGTTGTCAGAACCTTGTTATTTTTTTTGTGTTGTGCAGTGTTATTATAAAGCAATATTTATAGAATTTTCTTAAATTAGGACAATTTTTTTATTTCGAAAAATATGGATAACAATTATTTTAGGTCTCTGAAGTGAGCACAGATTATTTTAATGAAATCATAAAATTTATGCGTGTAAAACTGCCGGAAATTGCTAGTACATATATTTGTACATAGATATTTGTGTATATATTTACTACAAACTACTACAGTTTTGCAACTCACTTATTATAGCAACTCTTTTATAGTTCGGTTCAGCATAAATGTGCGATTTGAGCGTGAACTAAATTTAGCTCATACATAAACCAGATGTGGTGAATAGAGATAAATGTGTACACTGAAGGGCGATTCATTAGGCTTATTGTTATAAAATGCGCACAGCAAGCATTGTTTTCAGCTCTAAGCCGCTCGAAGCAAATCGAATGGTAACATGAGGGCGAGACGAAGCAATTCCAGTCTTTTTACAAAAAATTCCAGTTTTTTGGAATCTACATACGTCAATATGTTGTTTTTACTAATATGTAACATTAAGGCAGTAAGAGGATACGTCTAGGTGGGCATTAACATTAACAACAACCAATTCATCTCAAAGAATTTATATGTGTAGGTTTCAAAGCATTGAAGCCTTGACTTCCTTTTATAAGAATTTTAATGGAAATGGCAAACATGCCAAAGCGAACTAGTTCCAACAAATTGGATGCCATTTAGCTAAATTAAGTGTTTTACAAATGCAACGAAATGAATAGGAATGTAGGATGAAATTTCCCATTTACCTCCCTCGCTCCATTCCGATTTCGATACCAATATGAACTTTGCTATCTCCCTGAGGTTTGGAGTAGAAAGATTATTTAGGCTGGAGTAGTTTAACATTGCTGAGAATGCCGACGAAGAGAATTTGATTGATTTCTGAGTCGGCGGCCCAGTCCCCTTTGTTTTGTATTTTCGTGGCCAGGAACAGACATGAGTACACAAAGTCTTTTTATTCTTTTTCATCGGAACGACAATCACAACAGAAGTCGTTGTGTTAATCTAATCATGGAATCCATGGCTTATGAATGCTGACAGATAAAATGAAGAATGTAGTTGGCGTCCATTAGTGGCACATATAAGATTTTACACAATAAGGTTTATTTTGCACAACTTTTGAGCCCAAAACTACTTGAAACCATTCTTACCACATTCAATTTTTGTAAAAAATAAATACCTGGAATGTTTAAACTTCCAAAACCCCCATGGCGTGCGTCACTGACGTCCATATCTATATCTATATGCATACCTATAATCGTTAGCTTAAAACGGGTTCAGTAAATTTTTTACCAATATTTTTTAGTTACAGAAAAATGATTTAATATTTATGAAAAATACAAAATTATCTTTTTTTGATTTATTTAACCATTTTTAAAGAAACAGGGTTTTGATCAAAAGCGCCCAATTCGTAGACTTCAAAAACACAATCTTTCCCTGACATCGCTGCAAATTATTGGAAATTATTTTGGGGATAACAGTAACATTTTTTTAATTTGTTTTGAATTCACTTCTAAAAATAAAATTTTTTGGTGCCTACTTAAATTAAACCCATGAATCAATCATAGCTTTTGCTATAAGATGACAAATAGGTGAAGTTGTTCTCAGGCAACTTTGGGGTCAATAGGCCTAGGGTTAATAGGCCTATTGATTTCAAACTTGGTGAAAACACTCCAAATCAAATATAATTCAACACGTGTTTTTTAGTTTTTCGATAATCAAAATTTAACGGAGTCAACAATGGGTTAAGTTTCGAATGAATACTACCAAAAACCATGAGCCGGTGGGACTATTAACTTCCAAATTGGTAAAACACTTGAAATAAAAAATAATTTGACACGTATTTTTCCTTTTTTTTTAAATCGAATTCTAGCGGGGTGAACCAAGGGTTAAGAGTTTGTATGATGACACATGAATTTTTGCGTCTTTTGACTTTAAACATGTTGAAAGTACTCCAAATGTTAAATAATTCGATACGTGTTTTTCATTTTTTCATAAATCAAAATCTGACAGTCTCAACGATGGGTTAAAAGTTTGGATGGATAAAATGTAAAAAGACATGAAGTAATGAACCTTTTGACTTGGTAATTCGTGAAAATCAGTTGAAATCAAAAATAATTAGAGACATGTTTTTAATTTTTATATCGAAATCTAAAAGGGTAAACCAAGGGTTAAATGGTGTGTACAGAGAAACATGAATGAATAGGGTTTTCGACTTTAAGCTTAGTAAAAGCACTTCAAAAGAGAAATAATTCGACATATGTTTTTAATTTTTTTAAAAATCGAGGTCTAACGGGGTAAACCAAGGGTTAAAAGTTTTTATGCAGAAACATGATTTAACCCTTTCGCTATTTTGTTGCCATATGGCAACATGCTACTTTGTGGACGTCTGCATTCTCTATGGTTGCAAGAATACAGTTTTTTGTTGTTTCTTAGAATAGTTTGAAGTTTTAGGAAAAATACGAAATTAATAAACTGAATATTTAAGTTTAAAGAAGAGAAGTATACACGTTTTTTTAATTGTATATCTTGACATAGTAAAGGAAGAAGAAGCAGACAGAATTAGAGAACTTTTTAATTTGACGTTTTCTTTCAATTTAGATACTTTTTTTAAATTTTGGCTGAAGTAAATGAAGAAATATTCAAATTTTCGTTATGCGTAAAAAGTTTTATGTGTAAGTAATTATTGCAGCCACAACGATATGGTTGCTCTCATAGAAAAACACTCTAAAATACAGGGTCCGAGTATAAACATTTAAATATTTCTTATGGAATGTTGCTAATATATATATATTTATAAACATAGAAGCCTAAGACGAAAAATTTAAAATTTTAACTTTCCCCAGTAGAAACCTGTAGCCAAAGGGTTAATGGGTTTTTTTGACTTAAAACTTAGTTAAAGCGCTTCAAACGAGAAATAATTATACACGTTTCTAATTTTTGGAGAAATCGTATTCTAATGTGGTAAACCAAGGGTTAAAAGTTTAAAAGATTCGTGGAGAAACACGAATTAATAAGTTTTTCAACTTGAAACTTGGTGGAAGGGCTCCAAATGATCAAAAAACTAACATGTATTTTTAAATTTTTCAAAAATCGAAATCTGACAAGGGTCAACGTTGGGTTAAGAGTTTGTATGGGGGAGCATTATTCAATAGGGTTAGTTTAATTTAATAGGTTAGGTATTGACTTCAAATATAGAGAAAGCACTTCAAATGGAAAATAATTACACAATTTTTTTCATAAAAATCTGACGGGTCAACAAAGGATTAAAAGAAACTTGATTTATTGGGCCCATTGTCTTCAAACTTGCGTGCATAGCTGCCCGGTCGCGGTAGTTCTACATAAATAATTGTATTGTATGTGGATACATTTATATTTGGCGTACAAATAGATTTTGAGGAGGGTTTTTGAAACATTGAAGCTATATTTATTTATTTATTTATTTAATAATTATTTATTAATTATTTATAAAGTATTTAATTAATTATTATTTATTTATTTTATTAAGAGAAATTGATATAATGTATTTTATTCAAAATTTGTTGTCCATTGTTAGCTACGACTTTTACTCATCTCTCAATCAGATGATTTTGTTTTTTGAAACCTTGAAACTTTATTTATTTATTTATTTAATAATTATTTATTAATTATTTAATTAATTATTTATTTATTTTATTAAAAGAAATTGGTATAATGTATTTTTTTTTCCAAAATTGTTGTCCATTGTTAGCTATGACTTTTACTCATCTCTCAAGCAGCTGATTTTGTTTTTTGAAATCTTGAAGCTTTATTTATTTATTTATTTAATAATTATGTTTTAATTATTTAATTAATTATTATTTATTTATTTTATTAAGAGAAATTGATATAATATATTTTATTCAAAATTTTTGTCCTTTGTTAGCTACGACTTTTCTATCTCTCAAGCAGCTGATTTTGTTTTTTGAAACCTAGAAGCTTTGTTTATTGATTTATTTAATAATTATTTATTAATTAATTATTATTTAATTAATTATTATTTATTTATTTTATTAAGAGAAATTGGTATGATTTTTATTCAAAATTGTTGTCCAATGTTAGCTACGACTTTTCCCATCTCTCAAGCCGCTGATTTTGTTTTTTGAAACCTTGAAGCTTTATTTATTTATTTATTTAATAATTATTTATTAATTATTTAATTAATTATTATTTATTTATTTTATTAAGAAAAACTGGTATGATTTTTATTCAAAATTGTTGTCCATTGTTAGCTACGACTTTTCCCATCTCTCAAGCAGCTGATTTTGTTTTTTGAAACCTAGAAGCTTTATTTATTTATTTATTTAATAATTATTTATTGATTAATTATTATTTACTTAATTATTATTTATTTATTTGATTAAGAGAAATTGGTATAATATATTTTATCCGAAGTTTTGTCCATTGTTAGCTACGACTTTTTCCATCTCTCAAGCAGCTGATTTTGTTTTTTGAAAACTAGAAGCTTTATTTATTTTTTATTTAATAGTTATTTATTAATTACATAATTAATTATTATTTATTTATTTTATTAAAAGAGAAATTGGTATAATGTATTTTATTCAAAATTGTTGTCCATGGTTAGCTACGACTTTTATCCATTTTTCAAGCAGCATATGGATTCTGTTTTGAAAACATTTCTCACCGTTTGAAGCCATCTAAGAACTAACCCAAGTTTTAGCTTCTTTGTAAGAAGTGAAGTGCTGTCCGGACATACCGTTAGTTAATGCTCCGAATACGTAGTATTTGGAAGGAGAAATGTGGGTTGGGTTGGGTTATCCTATTGAAGCGCCTACAAAGTTAGTTATTGAATCAATTTGATTTGAAATTCTCGTTCAAAACAAAACGAAGAGTTCTATTTTAAGTATTAGAAGTTTTATTTACTCAAATCCAACTTAAGTCTAAATATTGCAATGCACAGAATTCACAATGAAATCTCGTATGCTTACATAAAGGCCGAAAAGGCAGGAAGCCATTTCTTATGGTTTGTTTACGTTTGTGATGTTGTATGTAGTTTGCGATAAGGATTGAGGGAAAGGATTGATTGTGGTTTATGGTTATGGGCTATTAGGCTTTGTTTACCTTTGAGTTGTTTTATGTTCTGGTAGGGATTGAAGGTAAGGATTAAAGGAAATTTTGAAGGGTTATAGGCTATTGGGCTTTGTTTACATTTGAGAAGATGTTTTATTGGGTTGTGATAAGGATTGAAGGAAAGGATTGATTGTGTCTGGGTAGTTAGGTTTCTGATATATGGTTAGAAGCTAATAAAGAAAAATGGTTAAAAGATAATGGTTGTAGGGTTTTCGTTACTAGTTGGCCACTCCTTGACCACTTTTGCAACATGTGGTCGAGTGTTGTTGTTCAAAAAGATTTGCACTTTCTGCAAATTTTGTTTTGGTTAGAACACAAAAAAAGTGGGTATCTTGTTAAACTTTAAACTGCCGATTTTTAGAGGGAAATGAATCGTCCGATGCGGTTTTTTGTTATATAAATTTATTATCGCTGCTTGTGACAGCCCACTTCCACATACTTACTTACGTTCACTTTACTGTGTTGCAATATCCATCGAAATTGATTTCTAACGATTAAATAAATATTCAAAATAAATTCACAATATAGTTTTATTTCTTCAATAATCGTTTATTCATAAAATAGTTTCACATAAATCATTTGCATATCATTGATATGCGCACTGTTTTGTTGTTGTTGTTGTTGTTGTTGTTGTGGCGAATTGTCGCCAGCAAGCGTCGCTTAACTCATTTTTAATGTTGAAACATGGCGTTACAAACGGACGAAAGTCCCACCGACCCGTGAAAGTATGTAAACGGTCGTTGAGGACCATCATCCGGTCGCACCGAACCATTAATATTTCGCCGAAAAACAACAAACACCAACTATGTTTTTTCTATTTTTTTTTTTTGTTTTTGTAGCGGCAAAACGGAAAACGAAAATATCGCTGACACAAATCCGAATTGAAATCGCTGCGACAGAACGGCTGACGCCGCCAATGCACTTCGAAGCACTTCGATGTGGCGCGGTCGGGTGCCGCAGCGTTAAAAAATAATTTATCAATTGCAGGTGGGACAAGTGTTGGCAAGTGGAGTGTTGGAGTGTGGGCGCTGGTGATTTCTTATCAAACGGCCATTAGGGTCGCTGTGGCTGTTGGACGAGCGAGACGGACGTGGGGGCCAGTTGGTTATGGATATCATAGTTGACCGCTGAACTGCGCTGCCTTCAACTCTGCTGACTGTGTGTGTGTTTGTGTCTGTGTGTGGTTGCCGAAGAGCTGCCAAACTGTTTGGAAAATGCAAGAAAAAATGGAAATAGCTGAAAAATAAAAGTGAGAGAAATATTAAAAACTGTGGGAGAAACGAGAGTTGGGTGTGTGGAGGAGCAAGAAGAAGAGTAACTTGGTATGGCGCAACGCTGCTGGTCCCGGAATGAATGCAGCATTTGCGTTGACAAGCGCCAGCCTGACTGCAGTTTGATAATTTATGAGCGGTCGCGATGGCATCGATGGCGTCCGCTGTTGGTGTTGGTGTTGTTGTTGCGCCAACTGCTGAAATTTGAAATGTGCTGAAAAAAAGTAAAACAAGAAGAAGAAGCATGATGAAATGTTATGCTTGAGCGTTTGATGTGGAAAATTAGTCGAGTATGATTTGCTAATTTGAAATGGCCGGTGAGAGGGATGGGAGGGGATATAGGGGTACGGGAGTGAGTATCGGTTGCAGAGTTGAAAAGTAATTCATCACAAGGATGTAACAGTTTGGTTTATGTCATTAATTTATTTGCTGATGCTAAGCTGATGCACAAACCATGATGCACTGGGTTCAATTTAGACTTAAACCAGAGATTTTAAATTGTTAATTAATTATTATTAATTATTATTAATTAAATAATTGTAATAAAACTAAAGACTTTAAGAAAATGAGGACTGGAAATTCAAACAAATTCAAAAAATGAATTTAAAGAAAAAAATTAAAAAAAAAATCAATTAGATAACATGTGACAAAATACATTTAAAGTTAATGCAAGATTAATGTCCAAAGAATTTAAGAGGCTATTAAACTCAGTTAGAACTCTTGTAATAGGAGGATTTTTGGCCTAGTTGGTCTTGTCAAGGCCGACATTAAAAAGCTCAGACCGCCAAACAGATCTGGCTGGAATATTAAAATTGATTGATTGATGCCACAACCGCTTTGTGGGTCAGAAAATGTTGTTTACTAGTATTTTCAATCTCTTTCTTTCAAGCTTCTTTGGATTCTAATAACTTTGCTTACACTACACAGGGCAACAAATTTCTTCGACATTTCTGGTTTTGACATCGGTTTATTGTTTGCGTATTCGAAATCAGCGGCCCTAAATTACCTTAGAACTGCTGTTGATTAGTGCTATTAATCAGATTTCGCAGTTATGTGAATGGAATTAAAATAAAACTCTGAATTGTTTTATTCCATTTATGAACAAACATTTAAATTTTCCGGCACGATATAAAAAACATTTTGACTTAAAAAGGAAAATGTTAAAATGTTCTGAAACCTCTTCCATTAGTTACTTTTATACTTTTGAATATCTTTGGGGCTGACTAACTCCACTGTCTCCTAAAGTCTTTCAAGTCATTGGCCATTTACTTAGTTGCCTTCATGTTTTGTTTACCAGGATTTGCTGAAGTTGGCAGCTCAGTGAGCTCACAGAGGTCCGAATTCGTTCCTTGTGTTGTCACTGAAGAAAATAAATCCCAAACTATAAAAAAAGAAGGTGAAAAACGAAAGCCAGAGAGACTCCCTTATCAAGAGGGTCAGTTTGGGAGTTTAAACCAGCCCCCTCCAAATACAAAATTTTTGTTGCAAAATATGGTTTCGAATGGTATTCGGCTCAAAAGTTGTAAGCAAAACCTCCCCAAAATGAAATCCTGTGAAGAGGGCGCTGCCTTTAATGTCGGTGGTTGAGAAATGTTCTAGATCTATCAGAAAAGTGGACACCAACTGATGAAATCTCCTTCGAGACGAGTAGGACAATTGAATATACGATGTGAAATGTTCTGCTTCTCGGCTGCCGAGTTGTAGCTGTGGCAGTGCTATTGAAAGGAAGACAGGGAGACTCAGTCTTCGGGCGTTGCTTATCCATGGTCCAATGACCAGTCACTTGACGTAATTCATTACGTGAAACCTTGAGCGAACGCCAATATCTTTCAATTGAAATAACCTCACAGCAATTCAATGGATTGGCTTCTTGAGAGAACAAAATAACATTGGTTTTTAGTACAGTCACGGATGTGATTTTCATGTCCAAAGAAGATCTCAAGGACCATCTTTCACACCGCATTTTGGACTTCGCTTGGCTGTAAAACGACTCAAAATATCGATTTAATACTGAATCCAGCGTACTTCTTGCGATCTTTAATAAAAGATCCATCAATTTGCAATAAAATGTTTCGGTCTTTGTAGATTTTCATGTCATTTGAAAACAAGAAGTTTGCGGCGCTGTTCTTTACTAATTTTTCTAACCAAATGATGACAATTGGTGACAACGTTTAGGTTGGCAATAAAATTAGAAATTATTATAAAATTAAAAAAAATTATTAAAAATTAAAAAATTAAATCTATAGACAAAGCTTTGATCTAGAAGGAAACTGTTTGTATTTTAAGAGTTAAGTCATGAATATCCTTGAAAATTTAAATTTTTTTAAAATAAATTATTTAAAAATTAAAAAAAAAATTATTAAAAATAACAAAAAAATCTATAAAGGAAGCTTTGATTTAGAAGGAAACTGTATTGTGAGTTAAGTTATGACTTGAAAATTGACTTGCAAATTACAATTTTTGTTCGTTTCAGTGCTTATGGGATGACTTAAATTTTCCAAAAATTTGTGTTCGCACTGGACGGACATGGGCATAGATGATACTTTTAGTGATTCTGTTTACGAAAATGTTATATAATTAAAATACTGACTATTGGAGCCAAAAGGACGTGCTGTGCTTCATGTCACGATGCTGTTTTTTTCTTCCTCAGCTCAGTGGAGACGAACAACTGAGATTGAATTCATTGTTAATCATACTAGCCGGTCTCAGAAGTCCAGCGGGTAGCGCGTTGACCTATAACTTCAAATGTTCTAGGTTTGATTCCTAGTTTGAATTGGTTAAAACTCGTCTGCTTCATAGAACTAAAAGCGCTCCTATCTGCAAAGTTGCAATTTGAAGATAAATTACGTTATTACTATTTAATCACTAAATCTTTTAAAATGTAACACAATTTTTGTTTTATTTTTATCAAAGTATAGCGTACTACTATTTTTTTGACTGCCCATATTTTGAAGAAATTGATTTAAACTTAATTAAATTCTTAAGGTTTATTTTATGATTTTATTGTTAACACGTATAACTTGTTAAAAAAAATACAAAGTAAATATTTGTAAAGAAAATCAGATTATTTTTTCTTAATTTTCCTTTCGTAGTAAGCGTACTACTATTATTTTGACTGCAGTTATAGGTTCAGTATAAATTTCTGGTGTAATAATGCGTCAACTATGGCTCAACTGAGAGGTTAGAGTTTTAGTCAGTCACTAAGCTTTATTAATATTCTATAAACACTGCACATTAGTATATAAAATCACAATCACACAAATCTTTCTTACTTACAAACCCTACAAGCAGCAAACCATCTAAAGTAATAATGAGAGAGAGAGAGCGACAGACAAACAAAAAAAAAAAAAATATGCTCCGCTATTGTTGGCAAACCATCGAAAAATGCACAACACCCCAAATCAATAAGAAATAAATTGTGACACCAGCCAACATAAAATCACTAAAAGTTCAGAAGAAAAAAAAACAGCAAATTGAACTGCGGTAACAACGCAAACGCTTGGCAGACCGTTTTAGTTATCGTTAACGCCCATAATAGCACTTGACCTCTTGTGCTGACTTGGCGTACGCGTCGGCAACACTGCAATGCCGTTGGCCGTTGCCTTTGACGTTGCTTGTTGTTTTTGTTGCTGTGGTGGCGACTCCATCAGCGCCGACGCGTCTACAATCGCTGCCGATCACGATAACGCAATCGACATGATGCAAATGTCATTTGCAGCCACACAGATACACAGACACACAAAAGGGGCACACAGTGATGGGCCAGCGGCGTTTTTGTAAAAAACTGCACACTGTCGTCAGGGAAGTGGGCAAAGCCAGAAAAAATGCTATCCATCACAAATTTTACAACAAAAAAAAGAAAGAAATCAAATGAAATGAAATAAACAAGAAGCGGATGTGGCATAATAAATTTGAATGAAGTACGAGCAGGAAAGATGAGATTTTTTATTTTTTATGTGGTGGTGATTCACTTGACAGGCAATACGATTTTTATTGTATGTGATTAAGGATGCGTTTTGAGTAGATTGTCAGTGGTGATAGTGAATTTGCCTGGTTCCCAGCTAGTCTCTTCTTGATAAGAGACGTCTTCTAGAGCGTTGAAGTGCTAAACTTGTGATGAAAGTTTATTAAATGTCTTAAAACAATGAAGATTGGTTCAAAGGTATGGCAAAGGGTTATGGCTAAATTAATTTTTATTCACTCATGTAACACCGTGCGACAGCATTTTTCACTCTGGGAAAAATCCATATGTGCGTGAAACTAGAGACCAAATATAGTAATACTGCGTACTCAGTTTTTCATTTCTACATCCTTTGTCCTTTTAAAAACTTGAAAATTTTGAAGGGGATACAAAATAAAAAAAATATAAAAAATACTTAACCTCGTTAGAATATGGCGATATGTATATCAAATGAAAGAAGAAAGGCTCAAGAATTTAAATAAAATTGATTTTTTATCTATTTGTAAAAAAAGAATATGAAAAAGGTCCTTTGAAAATTTTAATCCTTTATATCCTTGAAAATTAATATAGAATTTTCTAACTAGTAACTATGTTAAAACCCAAAATCTCTTTGATTACGTGTCAAAATTTCATTACTCCAACTTTATTGGTTCGAAAGTTATTAAAAAAAAGCGGAAGCTGCAATTCTAATGAAGTAAAAAAATTCTAATTTATTTGAGTATCAGAATTTTAAATAATAAAAAGATACAAAATCAATGAAGGGAGAATAATGAAATTTCGACACATGATCAAGGAGATCCTGGGTTTTAACATACTTACTTTTAGAGAAAATTCGATATAAATTTTCAAGGATATAAAGGATTAAAATTTTCAAAGGACCTTTTTCATATTCTTTTTTTACAAATAGAGAAAAAATCAATTTTATTTAAATTCTTGAGCCTTTCCTCTTTCATTTGATATACATATCACCATATTCTAACGAGGTTAAGTATTTTTTATATTTTTTTATTTTTATACCCTTCAAAATTTTGAAGTCCTTTTAAAAGGGCAAAAGATGTAGAAATGAAAAACTGAGTACGTAGTATTACTATGTTTGGTCTCTAGTTTCACGCCCATATGGATTTTTTCCGGTGTGAAAATTTTTTTTAATTTTTGTCGCACGGTGTAATATGATGAAAATTTTATGATTTATATTTTACAAGTGTGTACGTATTGTTGGATAGTTCAATCTAATAGACCAAGGAATATAAAAAGCAAAGGCTTCAAACTTCATATACAAGTTGCCTTGATCTCATTTTTCGGCAGAGTTTGTTAGTGAAGGACGCTGCCAAGTTTCGTATTGCAAAAATTCAAGTGCTTGGCTCTCCTTACACACCGCCGTTTCCAGGCTCACTGCCGTTCAGTGTGAAGTGTCACATGCGCCACAATTCCAACACCATAACTCCTATGCGTTTTCGTTTTATTTGTAGGTATTTGTGATTTTAGATATCCGCTTTTTTTTTACTTAAAGCATTTACTGCTGTTTGCAACTCCTTTCCACGCCCATATGAACTCGCATACGTCTATGCCTGTATGTGTGTGTATGTGTGTGTTTGTATGTAAGTGTGCACTTGGCAAATCTTGTCGCTTTCTGCCTTCAGCCTTCACTTCGACTTTGCCTTTGCCGCTGACTTTTTTATGGGCTTCTACTCACATTTATTGCTATTTTTGTTGCCACTTCGCCTATGGAGCGCGGCTCCTTTTGAAGTTTTGTGATTTGTGCATTTCTGCACCGTTAGTCGCGCTTTTGTATTGCTGCGGCACGTACGTTTCCTCTTGCAGCTTTTTGTGCTCGACTTTTATGCATTGCGACTTTGTTAGAATTTACTTTATGCGCTTTTTACTATTGTTGTTGTTGTTGCTACGCTGTTGCTGCTGCTAGCATTCGTAGCCAAAAGCGAAAAGTCGCATTGCACCAATTTTCGTTACGCTTTGCCAACTGCCAATGGAGAAGAAGTAATGCTGCCGCCTGCACTGGTCGCCTGTCTGTCGGTCTGACTGCCTGCCTATTCTCGTCCGTCTGTCGCCGTTTTGCAGCCGCTTTCGCGCCTCTCTTAACACTTTTTACTGTTGCAACATTTGCTGCCTTTTCCAACTTGTTTTATTTTTTTAATTTTTAATTTTTTTTTTGCTTTATCAAATGTAAATTTTTAAAAAGTAGACATTTTCTTACCTCAAATCTATGGCACGTTTGTTTCAGTTTTTATTTTTTTTTGCTGTTGGCATTTGTTTGACTTTGCGCGGCGTTTAGCACAAAAGCGCGCACAGTGTTGCATGTCTTCGAGTATTTGTGGCATAAATTAAAGTGGCAACAACAAATGAATATGAAATAAAATTGCTTTTTTCCGTGGAATTTGTTTTTTCGTCTTGCTGGCATCACAAGTGCCATATTTCAAGGCATACTTTTGGGCGTGCGCCACCTGCCGGAAAAGCGGCAAATGAAGTGTGCTCACTGGCAGCGTTCCGGCTTTTTTTTATTCGACTATACTTCAAAATCAATAAGCGGCACGAAAATGAGTTTGTTAAATGAATTTATGGCGCTTAACGGTTGGTTGTTCTTGACTGGCGCCCATTAAGCTTTGTTGGCAAAAGTTATTGAGAGGGATTTGTTTTTTTTATTGGGTTTTATTTTATGCAATTCGTTTGCTTTAGTAGTGCCAAAGTGAAATAAAATAAAATGAAAAAGAGTAAAATAAAATATGAAGTTGAGCCTAAAAGTATGCTGCCTTCTATGTGTATGTTCTGAGTTAAGTAGAGATGCTGATAAATTTTATTGGATTACTTTTAGGCGTACATTAAATTTTAGATGCATTAAATAAATTAAGGGATTTTCTAGGCGCGTCGGAACTTGAAATTTGAATAGTGGAAATTATGTCTGGGAAAAAAGAGACACTTTTATGAAAGGTAGGTAGTCACTCAACAAAAAATTGTTGTATCAAAATGCCCAACATGGGCAGCTGATTGCTGGACTGGAAGAAAAATGGAGTTCCTTTGTTCAAGGGTCAGTTAGATCAAAGGATGTTGAAGAATGATGGATGAAAGACAGATGAGAAAGATAATCTTTTGTCTGGATAGAAGCCACAGAACCAATTATAGCTGACTTCAGATCAACCTCAGCGCTCCTCAATCTTAGAATATAATAGGGGTACCGGTTAATTCGTGCGGTTTTCTAACAGATGGTGTAACTTGATTTTGTGAACCGTGATTCACCTTTCCAAATATGTGTTGGAAAGCTATTGTCATATAGTTTCAGAATCAGTATGTGTCATTTAGCTGAAGCGTAAACAACAATACCATTATAATTCAAATTTTTTTAGGGTTTTGTCTGAATCATCACATTATCTTACTTATTATTCCTTAAGTGTTTATATTTTTAATTAAAATAACGCATATGTAAATATTTTAGTACTTTTCTCATTAGTCTGCTGACTAATGGACGATGTATAAGTAATTCTTAATCAGTAAATAATTTTTATAAGTCAGGGACCGGAAATAGCAGTTATTTATGAAAACTGTATTTAAAATTACTTTTATATTGCGACTTAATATTTTGTAATATTTTAGATTTATCGATGGTCTGTTAAGATTTATTTTTTGTTTGACTGGATAATAAATAAACAAGTAAATATTACTTAAATAAATATTACTTAAAAATCACTGACTGATTTTTATTGATGACTTTTATAAATAAAAGTCACTTTCTGATGATTTCTATTAATGACTTTTATAAATAAAAGACACTGACTGATTTTACTTAATGATTTTTATAAATAAAAGTCACTGACTGATTTTTATTGATGACTTAAAAAATAAAAATCATGATGACATAAAAAACAAAAGTCACTGACTGTTTTTTATTAATGACTATTATAAATAAAAGTCACTTACTGATTTTTATTAATTGTTTTTGATTTTTGTAAATAAGTCACTAACTGATTTTTATTAATGACTTTTATAAATAAAAGTCACTTACTGATTTTTATTAATGACTTTTATAAATAAAAGTCACTGACTGATTTTACTTAATGATTTTTATAAATAAAAGTCACTGACTGATTTTTATTGATGACTTAAAAAATAAAAATCATTGACTGATGACTTAAAAAATAATAGTCACTCATTGATTTTTATTGATAACTTTTATAAATAAAATTCACTGACTGATTTTTATTGATGACATAAAAAATAAAAGTCACTGACTGATTTTTAGTGATGACTTTTATAAATAAAAGTCACTTACTGATTTTTATTAATTGTTTTCATAAATAAAAGTCACTTACTGATTTTTATTAATGATTTTTATAAATAAAAGTCACTAACTGATTTTTATTAATTGTTTTCATAAATAAAAGTCACTTACTGATTTTTATTGATGACTTTTTTAAATAAAAGTCACCCATAATTGTTATCATATGACAACTAAAATAAAAAATCTAAAAAAACTGTTACGTGTGAACTTATAAGAAAAAAATCAAAAATACTTGTTATTACAGGATTTTTTAAATATCAATAAAAAAATAACTGTTATTTGTTGAGTTCAATAAAAGTAAAAAAATAACTCTTAAACATTGATTTTTATAATCAAACTTTTAACTGTTACGGTCCCTGCATTAAATACTTCAAACCATTGAATATAAAAAATAAAATGCAAATTCAAACGCATCACCTGTCATCTTTTTTAAAATTCTTAACAAGATGCAACTGAACTCTTTTTACGTTTCACTTGTAATAAAGTGCAAGAGAGCAAGTCAGAAAGTGCTTGTAAGAAAGCACCAAAGGAAGTCCTATTGTGAAAAGAGACACTAACACACCGAGCAGTATTTAAGATTTTCCGAATGCAATGGAGTTCCTTGATGTGATGTGCATTTTTCTCACTTCAAGGTTTTCACTTTGAACTTTTACAATAAATTGTAAGAAATTCGAAGGGTTATTGAAAGGTGATCTAAAGGTAACTATCACAGAACTCAACCGTTGCAAATTTACAGTATTACTACTTGCAATGTCAGAGCCCTATGCTCCCAAATTTTGCACATACAAAGCTATGGAAAAATCCTTTACATATTTAAATGTTATCCCGAAAATTGAAATAAATTATTTTGATTCAGAAAATTTTGTTTATTTATAATTTTAATTATAAAATAAAGAAAAATAAAATAAATAAAAATAAATAAATAAAATAAAGAAAAATGGTTTTGAGGTTAAACTTAATGCTGCATATTTTCTACTTTTGTGTTTAGCATGCAAAAAATTTAATATCTGTACACACATATAACTGAAATGGCATTCTTATGAGAAACTAAAGTACTTTAAAATTTCATGCTATTTTACTTCCAAAGTCTGAGAGCGTAGCCAGGTACTTAATGTCAGCCTAAAAGTATACTTCACACCTTGTTTCTTTTATTCATTCACTTCAATCCTTAAAACAATTTTCTTAATTTTTCGTAGCACACTTTTAGTTGCCAATCCCAGCTACGTTTATGTTTTTACAAAAAATCAGGAAACTGTAATTTCCTTAATTTTAATTAAGTCTACAAAACACCAACCAGCGAACAAAAGCTACCAACAAAGCCCGCTTTAATTGTTTCACCTTAATCAAAATGGCACTTAAGGAAACATCAAACTACTTAATTATGTTGCCGCATGTTGCAGATAAGCAAAACTTTAATATGCAGCCTCTAATGGCCGCATCAAGTGGCAATTTTACATGCGAACATGTACGTGTGAGCGCCACGTGAGGTGCGCAGTGTCGGCGCGCGCTCGACACAAAAGTGGGCGCGCTGCAGACGCTGGAGTGGTGGCGCGGGCAATTAAAGTTGAAATGTGCAGGCAACAACCAAAGACAGTGGGGCAGTGGGCGCAATGGCTGGTGGCGTTTTTACCGTCTAATTAAACCGACATTAAAAATGCCAATTTAAACTTTTCATTTATGTAGTGCGCGCCACCAATTTGTGGAATTTTTTTTGTGCCTTTTGCCTTAATCCAGTTTGCTACTTTCTTGTTATTGTAGGGAAGAACATTTTATAGGCTGCTGTGAGAAAGTTTTTTCTATTCACAATATTACGCATTTTGTTAGTGTAATCTTGAACAAATTTAATTTGCCGCCAAAATTTGTAAAAATAAGAAAATGAGAGAAAACACTGAGTGAGACTGTAAAATGAAATGAAAGCGTCAGCGTATACAAACAAAATTGCAAGTGAAGACAAACATGAGCATAAAAAGTGAAAAAGTGAAAAAGATTAAGTGGACAATGCTGAGTCAAGAAAAACGAAACAATAGCGAGACAGCGCATAAAAAGTTTGCAGACCCGACTCGCTCAACGCTTATCGACCATCTGCAGCACTTCAAACTATGGTTGGGTGTAGAGGAGCGCAGGGCAACAGGCGACACATACTAGTACGTGATTTTTTAGTGGAAAAATTTGAGGGTAAGTAAAACTTGAACTGCGGTCTTGAATATTAAATTTTTAATATTATTTCATCTATAAAATAATCTGACTTTATGAGGAAATTTACACATAGTAGGAATTCCGTAGCGACACTCGGAAACATTCCTCATCTCTATTGAATTATTTTCTTTTATTTTTTTTATATTTTCTTTTGTTTTACTGCTCCATCGGAAATTGTGAATTGTTTGCGTTATCTCTCTGCATTGGCATTTTTTTTAAATTTTTTTGGCTTTTAGTGCTTGTCAGTGGTATCACTTAGCCGCTATCTCATCATCCCACTTGAATGAGTGCATTCTTAGAATTGTCTCTGTTTGCCTACTCCGCACCCTCGGCACTTCCATTCCTCGGCCATTCAACACCCACTCCAGAATTCCACTTACTCTTGCCACTTGGCCATTTTTTTGTTGCCACCTCACATGCCTTGCACTCCTTTTCGCTTCCTTGTGCGCCGCCAATCTGTCGTCACCGCGAACCCCGAACCCAGCCATGCAGCAGCGTCCTCGACGCGTCGGCAGCGTGTAATCAATTGCCTAAAGTAGTTGTAAAAATGTGATAAAGCAAAGTAAGTTGAGGATTTTCGCAGGATTTTGCCGCTTTTTCTATTTTGCTTTCTGCTTTACTGTCGCAGCCCCACTGCGGGCCGAGTTGCCCGCATCAACGTTTCGCTTGATAATGAAAAAGAAAAATCTTTGCTTTCTTCGCAAGATTTGTGCGCAATTTTATGTTACGTATGTAGTACTGTTTTGCTTTGCTAGCCGGTCTGTCTGCCTGAATGCCTGACTGCCTATTGCAAGCGTATGTCTGTGTGTGCGTGTGTGTGTGTGTGTGTGTGTTTGACTAAAATTTTTTGCACGCTGCTTTGTTGCACGTTTTATACACATTCCTCATCTGCGAGTACATACATATGTAGGAGTCTGTGTCTGTATGTGTGTGTGTATGTGTGTGTGTGTGAGTGCGCAAGGCGCATTGCAGTCAGTCAGCAGTCAGAGCTCGTTCGTTTTTATTATTGCAGCCCCTATGGCAATTGAAAAGTGAAGCAGCGAGCAAGCGCGCTCAAGATGGATTTACGTCGCGTTGGCTGGTTGTCTGCGCTCGTTCGTCTGACTTTGCAAGCCGGTCTGTCTGTCTGCCTACCATCCAGTGGCGTGACGTTTCGCAGGCTTTCAGCTGTCTCTTGTTTTCTTTTGCTAAATTGCAGCGGGCCCGGGCAGCGCGGCGGCTATTCTTAGCTCATGCCCTAAGTGCGTTTTAATTAAATTGCAGGTCAAGCATAACAAAAGCGAGCAAGAGCGCACAGTGTCGACGGCTTTGGCCATGGCTATGGCTGGATAGGCCGATGAATGGCTTAGGCCGGTGATAGCGTATAGCGTTGCCGGATAATTGCATTAGCTGCTCGTGCTCGCAGCTAGCAAACAACAAACAGCAACAACAAACAGCAATGAGCAGCTGTCATAGTTGATGCGATTAATGAGAGATGAAAGCCGAGTGCTGACTTGGCACTAAACGGGCGTGACAGCTTTTGCTGAGACGCAAAAATATGAAAAAATCTTTGAAAATAATAAACGAATCGATTTGCAGTATAATTTGATGGTTAATCAGGCGCGTGAAGTTTAATTGACGGCGACCAATTCGATTTTGGTTTATGTAAACATTTAAAAGACAATTTGCGGAATAGCTAAAGAAAAATCGTAGAAATTAATACGTTAGCTAATTTTTATATTCAGATTTCTGAGTGTGAAATTGAAATCGGTGAATTGATTTAACCCTTTCGACCCCGAATTTTATCCTGTGTCTCGATATTACTTTTTAGAATTTAAACCATGAAACACTAAGAAGTGTGCACACGACATTTGAAGTTGCCACGCCTCTTTGTTAGAGTTCTAGAGCTAGTTTACTTTTGAACAATTTTAGCTTAAAACGGGTAAAATAAATTTTGTATCAATATTTTTTAATTACAGAAAAATTATTTCATATTTATGGAATACAAAATTATCACTTTTTGATTTTATTTAACCATTATTAAAGAAACAGGGTTTTGATCAAACGCGCCCAATTCGTAAACTTCAATTAGAACACAAACTTTCCCTGATATCGCTGCAAATTATTGGAAATTATTTTGGGGATAAAAGTAAAATTTTTGTAATTTGCTTTGAATTCACTTCTAAAAATATTACTTTTTGTTGGTGCCTACTTAAATTAAACCCATGAATCAATCATAGCTTTTGCTATAAGATGACAAATAGGTGAAGTTGCTCTCAGGCAACTTTGGGGTCGAAAGGGTTAATTATTAAAGTTGTGCATTGCTGTCCCAAAAGACTTGAGTCCACCTTTGTTAAATAACACAGACTTAAGCCCAAACTAGTGGAGCGCTCTAAGTGCATTTACTCCGAACTTTTTTCTAACTACTAATTCGAAACTAAATATTACTCATAACTCTTAACTTTTGGTACACTTCAACTCAATTTTGATTAGAACAAAGAGAAATCATGACTCATACAAACTTATACAAATTATTGAAATCTTGGTTTATGCAAATATTTAAAAAATTTTTCTCCAGGCCAACATGTAAACCCAAGATATATTGAAATAAATAAAATAATTAAATTAAATTAATTAAATTAATTATTAAATAAAATAATTAATAATTAAATAATTAATTTTTTAAGCTTACAAATGAATAGCTAAATAAATAAATTTATAACTTACAAGTTTATTTATGGTTTGACACTTACAAAAAAATAAAAACACTTCAAAAAACCTTTTGGGTTCATTTGGATCCTGGAAACTTAGCCGGGTTAAGTAAATATGCACTCCGAATTTTCGGAGTGACTTTTAGCATGATCTTGATGTCTCACTCTTTGAATATGCCTCAGATTTAAGCTAAAGTTTTAACTTCAACATCGCTTTCAGTGCTTATTAAAATGTAAAAACTAAACAAACTAACTTACTTTTTTTGAATCTCTACTCCGAATATGGTTTTTGATAGAAATATATAGAAGGTAAGACAACTTCAATATATTTGGTTAATAGAACAATATTAGTGCTCTGAATTAATTGAAATCTAATTAAATTTCGTAACAAAGTATATTACGAATTTTCCAAATGATCTTTGGCTACAAACCTCGAATTCGCAGCTTTAATTATGCTTCAGATTTAAATAAATATTGCATAATTTTGTTATTTATTGCATAAATGTTAGTATTGTTTTCTAATTATTGAATGTTAAAGACTCTAAATAAACTAATAATAAATAATAAAAAGAGTCCGTATTTTTCAAATTTCTACTCAAAATAAGGGTTCTAAATGAAAATGAGGGAAACAAAATTCTTTTTTTCGTTATTATATCGAGACTAGCATTTTGAATCAATTAAAATTTTACTAAATTTTGTACTCGCAAGGTGCACTCCGAATTTTCGGAGTGACCTTTAATTACGAGTTTTGATTTCGGAACTTAGGTTATGCCTCAGATTTTGAATATTACACACTTTAGAATGTAAATATTGATTTTAGAACTTATTAAAAAGTAAAAGACTAATTAAAATGCAACCCTTCTTTGAATTTCTACTACGAATATAGTTTTTGATGGCTAATAGTGCTGAAGGCAGTCGAAAATGTTTCTTAATGCGCTTCAAACCAGTGGGACTAACTCATTGATCATTCTGCGACTTTTTCTTTCAACCAAAAATCAGCTACAGTTTCTATTTATTAGTTTGAAGTACTACATTGAATATTTGAATAAAAAGATTTCCATTTTTATTATGTAAAATTGATTTTTGCATAAATTCCATTCAACACTAACTCAAACTCAATGAATGTATCACCGAACTAGGCTTGTTTCCTTCGATTTGTGCATTTTTTGTTGCTAAATGTGAAACTAAATCATTCAGATATTATAAATTAACCATAACCTTATGTTACACAACCTCTGAATGTTAAATACCTAAAAGTATGCAAGATTATTATGGCATAAATTCCATTCAACACTAACTCAAACTCAATGAAGGCAACACCGAAATATACTTGTTTCCGTCGATTTATGTACTTTTTTTGGATAAATATAAAACTAATTCATTCAAATATTATAAATTAGTCTTATGTTACGTAACCTCTCAATGTGAAACACCTAAAAGTGTGCCAAGAATATTGAAAAATATTTCCTTAAAAATTTCAATACACGCCACTGCCACAACACCACTGCCTCGTATATCTCTGCCTTCGTGCACAATCTGCACTAACTACCCACATGCGCATTTGGGTGCAAAAGTATGTTTCTGTGTATTTGTGTGCATAAGTATGTGTGTTTGTATTAGTGTGCGTTAAAGTATGTTTGAATGTTTGTGCGGTGGTTGTGTAATGCGCTTAATTTCATACGCTTACTTGGCATAATATGCCGCCGGCATATGTTCATTCCGCACTAATCTGCGTTTCAATTTCTCGAGTGAAATTCTGGGTTTCTTCGCCGGTTCATGTTGTGTTTTCATTTGGTGCGCTTTGCAATGTCTTCGTGCCGCTGCCAGTGTGGCTGCTGGTGTTGCTGCCTTTGCTGCTTTTGTTGTTGATTTTACTGCTGCCGCTGCTCGTTATATGTATTGCCGTTTGCTTTCGCAGACCTTTTTTATGAACTGCAAATATAAGAAATATAGCCCGCATATAAAGTTTTGTGTTTTTTTTTAAAATAATTTCTTTGCAAATGGCATTCAAGCCAGGGGGTACAGGGCGTATGAGTAATGTTTTTCTTATAGTTGCTTCGGAGCGCGCGCCAGCAAGTATTCAAAGGTAATTGTGTGCAAAGGGTGGCAGCGAAAGGGGCGAAATTGAATGAAAACAAATTGCACAGTAATGAAATATGATGAGAATGGCAAACAGAATGGAAGGTGGGCGAATGTGGAAATTGATTTGTAATTTTAGCAATAAGTTATTTTGATAAAGTGATTTGATTGCGTTGTTGGCCTTAAGCGAATTAAAGAGTTAATAGATTGCTGGCAACATCTTCATTGATTTTGGGTATTTAATGTGGTGATGTGTAGTGACCGAAGAGCGAATGTAGGAGTTGTGATGCGTCTTTGATTGCGAGATCATTTCAAAATAATATCGAAATTATTAGCTGCATTTTTTCATCTGCAATCAAGCACAAAGTGTAAATTTTTGCAAAAGCATTTCAGCTTCAAAGCAAGTGAAAGGTGCAGAGCCAGTCAGCTCGTGCTTCAAAGTAACTCTTACAAATATACACACTTCAAAGCAAAAAGAAAATATATGAAATCATTTCCTCAATATTCGTGCCATAATCTTTCTCACTACACTACCTCTCAATAATTATCACAATGGACAAATTAAATTCCAATATTTTCCACTAAGCATACCGCAAACTTTGAAAACACTTTAGACAAAATGTCGCGCCGCAGCAATAAATTGTCCGCAGGTATCTGCAATTTTATGTTGTCGCGTCTCAAAAATTGACAGCTGCCACTTAATGTCAGAAAGATGGCGCTAATGCGCCACTATTAGTTTGCTTATTGTAGCTGATGTTGCGATCTGATTGTGGTAACAGCTGCCGATGTGGTTGACGTTGCTGTTTGTCGCGTTAGATTTTATTTTCGTTCGCCATTGTCACTAATAACTTTGACTACGTATCCATTAATATTCCACCCATTGCCATCAAACTGTTGAAATGAAATTAATCGACAAGTGGGCTGCGCTGCTTGGGCCCAACTTTTGACGACGCAATTCAGCGTAAAGTTGCCAACAGTGCAGCGAAGCATGGAGAAGTGTTCAAAAACCCGCTACTTGTCCGCCGGAAGCGGAAATAAACTGTGACATGACATAACAAATGATTAGTGTGACAGACGCAGTAAGTAGTAAGAAGTAGCACAAAAGCGACAGCAATGACAATGACAACGTCAACAACCTTCAGTCGTGTTGGCTTAAAGAGCGACGCGCTCGGGCTTAGGTTTTACGGGCAACCGCAAAGTGTGCAGCATTTAGTAATAAATAGTGAGAGTTAAAGTATTTGAAGGGAAGTGGAGACCAATAGTGGATGAGAATAATAAAAAGTGGAGAGAAAGCAAAATAGTGGTATATCGAAAGCAAAATAGTGGTATATCGAAGACTGATAGATGTGAATGGTTAATGTTTAGTAGGTAATAGGGACAGAAAAAGATGTAATAGATAGATAGATGTAAATGTCATTAGTCTGAACTAGATCAATAAAATTACTAAAGCTTTGCGGTATGTCTTTTGAATACTGCCGATGTGTAGGTCAGTGGAACCTTTCCTTGCCTGAGTTTTTCTTCAGATAAAAAATATATATCATACTTGTTGGTGATAAATGTTTTTGAGAATATTTAATATGGGTCTAAAGACTTATGATCAGATTTATTTAAAATTAAGGATAAAATATTAGGTGATGAAATGTTAAATCTATGGCCAGATGCATTCAAAAGCTTGACTGACCCATGAAAATTTACTTTTTAAAAAAAATCACAGAAAAGTTCGTGGTAGAGATATCTCAAAATCATTGATAGGGATGGTTAGGGTAAAGATGGAACTACCTTAGTCTAGTGGAGGTGACCCTAAAATTCCGCCATCTAGCTAGAGTTACCAGTCTCCAAAAATTGTTAATTTTCCGGAGGTGGAAAATGTGGCGAAACGTAGTGGCCTTAGAACTTCACAAAAATCGTGTTTTAGCTGATCACTTCAAAAAGTATAGAAAAAAGCTGCCATTACTGCCTAATGGGTAAAAAATACCCAATGAATATCTCACCAACGTGCAGAGATAGAAAGCTGAAATTGTTTCTGATTATTTTGGGTCAATTCCAGGTCGTGTATGAAATTTTATAAAAATCGTATGGGCGGAACTGGTACCCGGCTTTAATGGGTTAAACGTTTAACACCAAAATAATCGGCTGCCCGCAATATTCAAACTAAGATTGTGGTAGTGGTAGTTTTAACATGCAACCATTCAGGTAAAACATTTTATAATTAACATATTTGGGCTTAAAAATAAGTCTTAAGAAAATTTTGCAGCTAAGAATACATTGAACCTATTTCGTTGAACAATGTTTCAAAGTTACAAACAAAACCCCAAAAATTTATTTGTATCCACAATAATTCAAGTTCAGGTATGTATCGAAGTCACTTTCTGACCAAAGTGATGCATGAAATCAATCATCAAATGCATCAAATTTTAGAAAGAAATTCATACAAACTCATTAAATATTGGCGAAGCTAATATCAGAGAGTAATTTTATTACTAAATACATCACAGAAATTAATGAAATCCCACTAAATACTAACAGCTCTATTCTAACAAGATGAAGAAAATTGTAAGATTTTGGAAGATAATAAAAAATAATTTCAAAGAGAAACTGAACTGTGTTTAGTTATTCAAAAACAAAACCCCTCAGAAAAGCTCTAACATTCTCCACTCGAGGTGGAGAGCTTAAAAATTGCAAATATGTTTAACTATGGGAATTTCAAACAGCTGAACTCTCAACATATAAAAATTTTAACAAAACAGAAAAATCAAAATGAGTTTTGGTTTCGATAAAACATTTTTCGATAAAAAATTTTTACATGCTTTTCAGACTTCGATGGTTTTCTTAAAAGCGGCATAAATTGTCTCTAAATTAAAACTTCTACAAACGATTTCGGTTTCCCGATTCGATTCTGTCTCGATTTCTCCGCAAAATTACCGCTCACTTATTTCTATAATGAAACACTAGTTTCTTTCAAAGGCACTTCCTACATTTGTCCTTAATTTATTTGTGGTTTTTTATAGAGCTAAATGATACCTCAACATCATTTTGAAAACCAAATCCAAAAGTAGCCCACATGACACCAGCCTAGGGCATAAAAAAAAACATCAAGTCCAATTTATAGATCAAAGAAGACCAATAACGAAAGAAACAACTACTTTCTCATAGAAGTTACGTATACGCCATGTATATCCACAGACCAAATACAGGCAAAGATCTTCATTCCACAGAAGCGACCGAACTTGAAAAGCCTCTTTACGTTCAAAGTTACGTATACGCCATGTGTGCAGCTGTTACATTTCTCAGATACCAGTAAAAAGTTCACATAAAAACCCATTTACGGTCGGAGAATGGCATTAAAAATTCACCCACTAAATGCTAAAGAAGTAGTAAATAATTCATTTACATATTTTTTTTTACTCTACACGGCACCCCTTTCTCTACATAAGTACACACATTTAATGTGAAACGCAAAGCCACAAACCAAACCGAATAAGTTTTGTGCTCGAGTGTTTCAAAAAGGCAAGCAGCGTATCGGCCACAATTAAGCCGATAAGAGATTAGCAAAGTTTTTGTTATTTTTTCACACATATTTTTGTGTTTGTTGTTGATAGCCTAAAACATGTTTGTGTGACTTGAAGTGACCGCTGAATTAATGCCAACAAAATTATAGATGAAAATTGGAAGTGGCACAATAGCTTACAAACGATAGGCGTTTGCTGTTGTTGTTGTTGTTGGCTGTGCACTCATTGTCGACAACATGCAATCAGCGCATTATAAATGTGATTTTCTTTTCATGCGAGTGTGAGTGTGTGTGTGTGTGTGTGTGCATGGCTGCTTAAACAACTGGAATCAACAAAAACGATTGTGTAGGTATGTTGGTACAACAACAAGAAGGCGAGCACACAGGATAAGTGGCGTTCATGCACCGAAAATTATAACAACAACAAAAACTAGAACCACAACAAGTAGGAAAAAAAAACGTAGTACGAGTAGAAATAGCCAACGAAAATTGTTGACCGCTTTAAAAGGCCGAACTGGTGTGGTGTGGCGAGAGAAAGGCAGCGAGTGCGGAAGTTTATGGCCGCATGGGTGCAAAGTGTGCACAGCAATAATAACAAAAGACCACGCAAAAATAATAAATCATGCTTTTTTTTTCTATTTTAATAGTTGAACGGCACTTTTGCGCCGGTTGCATGCATTTCCTCATACGTGCGTTGCATGTGAAAATTCATATATACAAACATACATAATATGTATGTACACACATGATGGTAGGTGTGCGTATTTGTTTTTATGTAAATGTGCCTAAAATATGCACAGGCCGTGGCTAAAGTCGCTAAGTATCTGTGTACTGTTTGGAACAATGTGTGTGTGTGTGTTTAATTTCAGTGGCTTGCTATGGTAAGAGTTGTTGTTGTTGTTTTTGTGCATACATATGTGTGCAAGTAGATCCATATAGATTTATATAGTTGATAGTTGCAATGAGTTTTCATGAAAATTTGTTTTCGATGAGCCTAAAGTTTGGCTTATGATCTCATTTGGTTTGCTGATTAATTGATTATTACTTCCTGGCGCTTAAGAGGATTTTAAATAAAACAACAATACAACAAAAATGAAACACATTTTAGACTTTTGACCAAAATAGAGATGCGGGAATTCGGAAAGGTGAGATGTGAGGGAGAGAGGATGATTTAGATTTGCTAGATGCTTTGCGATTATCAACTGCGATGTGAATTGAAAGGCGATTTTTTTTTAATTTTCTAAGGGTTTGTAAACTGTTTTGTTATATGCATTTCGTTTGTTAAGGAATTTTTGTAAATTTTCATTGCTTTCTAAGCCCTGAAACATATGAATTTTTTTAATAAGGATGCTTCATGTTCAAATTAAAAAAAAATTAGTTGGGAGATATTTTTTTTTTATTATTTTGATTTATTATTATTTTTTTAATTTTAATAAGCCTACTGTCTTGTATTGGTTACATTAATCAATTGAAATTCTGCTAGGACTATTGATTGGAAAATTGCAAGCAGTGCCAGGTCATGGGGCTGCCATCTATCTATCGTCCCTTAGTAGAGATGCCAAATTATGGTAAAAGATTTCGACTAAGTTATATAAGCGACCCTTGTATCTGTTGCTGATAGGAAGTAGATAACACAGAACTTATGGGCCAGTTACTCATGACACAGAACATAAACTTAACCATAAACATAAACTTAGAAAATTTGAGCGATTACTCAAAACATTATTTCCGTAAACATAAACTTAAAAATCAGCTGATTTTCCTTTTTGACAAAAGGAAAATAAAACAAACAATATTGCCACTTCGATTTCTCCATCTCGTGAACAATCAAATTCAAACTTTTCGCGACATTTATTTACTTGCTATTATTAAATGTTTGAGCATCCAACGACTAAAATTATTAATATATTTACGAAACTAATAAAAATTGCAATCCATTTTGTATATTTTACAAATTATTTTAATTTGTTTACTTTTCAATTCATTCCGAAGAGAGTGGCAACATTTTTTGCGTTTTCCGTAAACATAAACTTAGAAAACAAACGAAACAGATTTCTAAGTTTACGGTTAAGTTCTAAGTTTATGTTCTATGTCTCGGGTAACCAGTTGTACAGCTTTCGGGTATGCCAGGTCGTGCTTGCTGACAAGTAAAACTAAGTTATGTCATGAGTAACTGGCCCATTAGTGTCCTCGGTGAGCGAAGCGTAATTAGTTAGCCTCTTAGTCCACACAGGCACTGCCAGTGGTGTTGTTGATGTGCTTGTACGATTATTTAAAATGATCTGCTGCGAGCTGCTCATTAACAAATTAAAGTGGGAAGGATAGACATTTTTTTAAGGTTAAGGATTTGATTGGAGAAATGGTAATGGAATAGCAAACTAGACGAAAATATATGAAAAGAAGGAATAATGAAAAAAATTGAAAAAAATGGACTTTTGTCTTATATGGGAATCGAACCCAATGCACTTAATGTTAGTCTACCGAAGCGGCCTTGTGAGAAATTCACAAAATTTTTTTTTTTTTAATTAAAAGCATATTTTTTGTTATACAAAGTCGTTTAAGTCCTTGCTGCAGCTTTGTTTGGTTGCACTTTATCGTGAAATTCAATTTTCACTGACTTTATTGCATAAACTTCTCTGAGTTTTATGAGCCCCAATTTTTTTTTGTTTATATGCATAGATCTGTTAATTCAGGGGGAAGTCAAAATGGGATAAACCCCTCAAAATCTGTAATCAATTCAGCGATGATTCCGCCTGATTCCGGAATGCTTTGTTGCTAATGTTTTTCGTGTGAATTGGTATCGTCCGGAACCTGACAACTTTGTTTGTTCACATATCTAACTATTCATTCAAAACTGGCGTTCATCACTAAAGATGATAAAAATAATGCATTGTTCGGAATGCTTCTCGAACTTATTATCGTCTCTGATCATAAAATTTGATGATTTGCACACAATTGACCAATGCTGTAATCTTCCGTGCAATACTAAATAATTCACTACTGACTTGTGTGACTTCCAATATGAATGCAATAACCCAACATATTTCCATTAGCTTCGACCTAATCTTAGGTAATTTTACCCTTATTCAATTAATTGAAGCCAAAAAGAGGCTTATCACTGTTAATGATAGAACTGAGGATTCCTCCAATTAAAGAAATATGACGTTCAAGAAAAAGCTGCTAACTTTTATCTTTTAATGGTTAAACTCCATTTATACTTCTGTTTATATAGTTTAAAAAAAACATTACATTTTCATTGTAAAAAAAAATCTTGTTTTTTATAAATTACATACTTTAATTCACTACATCCAAAGGTTTAATAACCACCCTAACATCTTCAGTGTTATACTTTAATTTAAGCTTATTGAAAAACCATCTTTTAAAACCTATTGAAATAAAAATTTTGATTTCTCCCTGCAACCAATGACAGGTGAAGTCTAAGCATGTCGCACACATACAACTAAAAATTTTATAAAATCGATTGTTTCCAAAAAACAGAGTACAGAACTCTAACGACTTTAAAAATGTCATTTCAATCACTAAAAAATTGTATATGTCTGTTTTTATGTTAATGGCTTTGCTTCTACGGGATCAACAGGATCCTGAAAATTTACGTTTTTGAGTTCTGACTCTTTTGTATTTATTGTGCGGTATTTAACTTTAGTTACTTTTCTCTAGCATCCCTGATCCTTGTTGATTTATAAAATGCTTACTGCAATGGTTCACTCTACTCAAATGCAAGCCACCTTAAAAATTGATTCAAATAACATACCATTTAAGTCTTTTTAAGCCTTATTCACCTTCACAAAACAAAGCCTGATTGATTAAATGCTTTGCGTGTTAGTAAATTTCCCTCCTAATGACTTAGCTAGAGTGGAACTTAACGAGCACTAAAACTAACTACTGACATTAAGAGTCACACAGATAAATTATGTTTACAAAGTGCCCCAAGGCAACTGAGTTCATTGAACTTAAAAAGTAAATACTTCGTGTGGCTGCTTGTTGACTTAAAACCAAAACAACTGTCTAAACAGTTGGGAGAAATAAAAGCACAAAAGAACTCTTACTCAATTTAAATTAAATTATTATTTGAAATGCTCTTGTTTATGTTTAACATAACCAAACAATTGGGGCTATGTTATTTTGTAACGTTGTGATGTTTCTGTTTATAAATAAATCTGTACAATCATAACAATTGAAAAATTTATGTACTGCGAGCTTGTTGGCTATTTCAAACAGCATTAAACTATTTTCTTTTGAATTTCATGGCATACACAAACCACAACATAACACACAACCTAAAACATAAACAAACTATAACAATGTAATAAATGAACTAAATTCAATCGTTTACTATTCATATGCCACGAAATCGAGAACGTGTACATTTCTTCTTTGTATATTCCACGTTGCACTATTTACTTCCACAACACCATGTTGCGTATGTATTTATATTTCTTACACTTACAAATACATGCACACACACACATACACACTTTTGCACCAACACGTGTTTATTTGTGGCAACATTTAATGCTGTCGACACATAAAAATTCAAACAAACAAAAATAAAATCAACAGAAATGCTGAAACTTGTGTGTGTGCGGAAAAATAATGTTTTCATTTTACCGCTGCCCCTGTTTGGTTGTGTTTTCTATGCCATTGTGTTTGTTGTTGCATTGTTGTAATTGTTGTTATAATGAAATAACAAATTAGCAAAATTAGCTTTGATGATGATTTATGATGTGCCGCAGCGTAGGTACACTGAACACACACGAGGGTCAGTTGAGGGACAGCAGGCGCGCGAATAAAAGAAAAGTTGTTGAAAACATGGCACAAAACGAAAGAGGAAAACACCAAAAACAACTTCAAATGTTTCTATGAATGATTTAGGTGATTTGTGTGTAATTAATTGGCGTAGAAAGTTATTCTGCAGCTGTGCGGCAACCGACGGGGCGTATAAGTAATATGCAGAAAATGAAGCAAAATAATGAGTTGTGTGGCTGTGTGTGACCAATGTAGTTGTAGTGCAGTAGTTAAGGGTCACAGAAAAAGTACAAATAAAGTGGAGAAGCATTGCAAGAGAAGAAGCGTTTATTGTGCTGCACGCTGGGTTGACAGAACCTTGCGATAGGGTTTTGGTATAAAGCTTGTGACATACCAGGAAAGAAAAATAATTGTGATTAGAATTGCTAGCAAAAATAAATTCGTTTGTATAGTCTTCTTCAATAAATTTGATAGAAGTTATTGTAAAAAATTTGTTATAAAGGTTGCTTGAAATGCAAGGAAACATAGAACCGTTTGAAGCAAATGGAGGAGGGAGCTATTGAAGTCGGTTGTATCTTGAAAATGGGTCTTTGTGGTCACTCTAGGCATAAAGAGTTAAGTAAGTATGAAGAATTGTTCTTTCATATTTGCGTTTGGAGGTGGCTTGTGTGAAACAGAGGCGCCTGGAGGCAGCTATTGGGGTCAGCTCTCATTCGATAATGAGTCCTTGTGGTCACATAATTATGAGGAATTATGTACGTATGAAAAATTGATCTCTTTTATCTGCGCTTGTAGGTGACTGGTGCGGAATAGAGACGCTTGGAGTGAGTAATTGAGGTCAGCTCTCATTCTGTAATGGGTCTAATTGGTCACATACGTATGAAGAGTTATGTAAGCATGAAAAATTGTCCTGTCATATGCGCGTTTGGAGGTGGCTTTTATTATACGGAGCGGCCTGAAAGGAGATATTAAGGTCAGCTGTCACTCGGTAATGAGTCCTTGTGGCCACACAAGTATGAAGAATTTTGTAGGTATGAAGAAATGTCCTTTCATATCGGTATATGAGGATAACTTGTGCAATACAAAGGCGCCTTAATGAAATTATTGAAGTCAACTGTCACTCGACAATGGATTCCTTTTGGTCACATAATTAAATGTGAGGAATAGTGTTTGCTTCTTTTCAAGCAAGATTGCAATATAAATTGTGCTATGAAATATGAAAATTGCTTCTAAACAATCTAAATGTTAATATTGTATAAAGCCAAATTAAATACTTTTTCTGCGCTTGTACTTTCATGTCAATAAATTGCCTTATATACGTCAAATGAATTTATTTTATCAACTTTAAATATGCTCCACATCAATATTCGTCAAATATTTTCAAGTTTAATGCAATTTAACAATAAAAAAATATTTGGAAAAAATCCCAAATTCAATTTGCTGTAAAAATTGCTATAAAAATGCAAATATTAGGCACCAATTACGCAAGTTTAGTACACAAACCCCAGTATACATAAGCTAACAATTAAGGCCATCTATCCATTTAGCAGCAATTTAAATGCAATCAAAATCCGCAGAGTGCATCCGTCAGCCATGCAAGTGGACACTGAAAACGAATTAGCGACAGAGAGCGCATAGAGCTCTGCACACACACACATCCATACGCGCTTGGGCGCATTATTAAAATATGCAAAATTGTTTGGAAATTTGTGGCAACGCCACCCAGCGACATGGCCAACAGTTGGCAGCAAAATTTCCACGGCGCAACACAGCGCAGCGTTTTATTTTGTTTCTATGTGCCAAAAAGAGCTAAAAAGAAAGCAAAAAATAAAAATAAAAAAATAAAATGAAATAAAATTGCGCAGCAACATAATAAAATTTGTGCAAAAATGTTAAATGGCAGAGCCGAGTATGCGCTGCCATTGTCGAGTTTTGTGCAGCAGACACAAATATGACTCTCACACACACACACACATAGAAATATAAGCAAACAAGTGTGTAACGCGAGCCAAAAAACAAGCAAATATGGATGTATGCGTGTGTGTGTGTGTGTATGAAATGCAATGCAAATTGTCAAATGCAATGCACATTTCCGCTTTTTGCACAAATTTTCTATTTTCATTCAAATTTTGGTCGTCGGGTGCTCCCCGCGGAGCGTTTTTCGTCGCATGCAGTTCATATTTTTCGATTTAGCAGGTTGCAGCTGCGGCACAGGACACGGGACGCGGCAGCTGTACAGAGTGTCAACGCTGGCAACGTTAAATTGTCATAAGTTCCAAGCAATAAATTTCTATTTGTTGTGTCACTGTAACTGCGTTTGTCGCGTAGTCTTTTTGCCGCTTCATGCTTGTCGGTGCCTTTTGTTGTGTTGTTAGTGTGTGTGTGTGTCTGTTTAGCAGTTGAAATAAAAGTAACGCATACGCGCTGGTAGACCGCAATTGCGCAACTAACCGCATAGCGCAGCGACAACACAGGACTTGGACAACCACAAAAACAACAAAAACAACGACAATGAAATTTTATATATATTTGAAAGAAAATGCAGGAGAAAAATGCACTGCCCAGAGTTTAGTTGAGTGTTTTATGTCATTTTGTTTCGTTTCGTTGGGGATTTTCAACGAAATATAAAAAATTTGTGTGTGCCGAGTCGGCAGCCGTGTGCCGCAAATATTCACTTCATGCAACGACGAGCGGCAGCAGTGGCATAAACAGCGTTGGCAGTAGGGGCAGTGTAATAATTTAACTGTAAAAATGATAGCCTCGGGGCAGTGACAGAGTCAAAGAGCAACGTTGCGCCGGCCACTGAACGCAATAATGCAAATTTGTGCGCATTCTATTGTGGAATTTTATTAGTCGAATGAGAGGACTTACTGCTTGTTGGGGTTTTTATTTAAAAATAAAGAAAAATTATGTTGCTATTCGAGTTCTCAAGATATTTAAAAGCGTTTCCAAAATTTTATAAAAGCCAAAAGGCAATAACGAAGCTGATCTATTTATAAATTTAAACTGGAATTGCAACTTCTAAAGACGATTCAAAAGTTCTAAAATAAAGTAAAGAAGTAAACGAAAAGATTACAGGCTCGTTCCAGGATTACTAGCGAGTCAGCCTGGAGGAAGTCCATGCTCGAAGCTGGGCTGGGCGTACCAATAAAAGCCAAAATTTATAAAAAAAATGCATTAAAGGAATCAAGTTATCAATAAAATAAATTATAAATAATATAAATTCTATCTAACCTAAACCAGGATTTAACCCTTTCGCTACAGGTTTTTACTGGGGAAAGTTAAAATTTTTAATTTTACGTCTTAGGCTTCTATGTGGTTATATTAGCAACATTCCATAAGAAATTTTTTAATTTTTATACTCGGACCCTTTATTTTAGAGTGTTTTTCTATGAGAGCAACCACATCGTTGTGGCTGTAATAATTAATTAAACATAAAACTTTTTACGCACAACGAAAATTTGAATATTTCTTCATTTACTTCAGCCAAAATGAAAAAAAAAAGATACCTTGAATCTTGATAAATTGAAAGAAAACGTCAAATTAAAAAGTTCTCTAATTTTTTCTGCTTCTTCTTCCATTACTATGTCAAGATATACCATTAAAAAAGTGTATACTTCTCTTCTTTAAACTTAAATATTCAGTTTATTAATTTCGTATTTTTACTAAAACTTCGAACTATTCTAAAGACCAACAAAAAAATGTATTCTTGCAACCATAGAGGATGCAGACGTTCACAAAGTAGCATGTTGCCATATGGCAACAAAATAGCGAAAGGGTTAACATAACCAAACTTCACCAAATCAACAGTGTAGCTTTTGGTTGAATCATTTCTTCTAATGATTCGTTTCTTCTTCATTTTAGAATTTTTGTTATTCTTGTCCCACTTCAGCTTGCATCAAGTACCAGAACAGATACGTCTCAGCCCACATGTCGTATACGCAACCTGAATAAATTTATGCTGCGACTAGACAACTTCTTCTTCAACAATCTAAAGTATTTAGCCGATAGGATTATTCTTAGTCGACTAGGCTTTGTGAGAAGCTCAAACTGATTCAATGGGTGAGCGGTCTGAAGCTCGATTTTTTGTGGTATCACAATGAACTTTCATGGCCTAAGTGGACTCTGCCTAAGGGCATTCACTCCTACCTACATATCTAAATATGCCGAGACTAATTGAAGCACATAAAAAGCACATTTCTAGATCTTAAATCCGATTTGTTACATTCAAAACAGCCTAAAGTAGGCAGCCAAGAAAAAGTCATTGGATTGAGCACCCAAAAAAAATTTGCATACTGCACTCAATCACGCTTTGACCTGCATTGATATGAAATTAACAACGTTTCGTGCAGTAAAAAAATTATTTGAGAATTCGTTTTTTTTTGCTACGATAATTTGGCGTTGCGTGGTGGAACCAAAGCTCTGGCACACAGCTCACAACACAAACTGCCGCCTGTCATGTTTTGATTGTTACACTAAACAAAAGTAACAACAACGAATAACTTTTTTTTTGCAGTAGCTAGAAAAAACCAGTACAACTACAATGCGCCGGCACATGCAACATTTTCGAGATACAATTATAATTACGCTGCATTTGTGTGGCAGAAAAAAGGGGCATTCAAAACAAAACTAGCAACGCTCCTCGCAGTGAATATGTTAAATTCAAACGTTTTTAAAGCCACTGAAGGGAAGTGGCACAAAATACATACAGAAACAATTAAAATTTTCTTTAAAGAAAACTAAATGCTATACAAAAAATTAATAAAATAAACGACAGCAACAAAAGCTGCTACAAAATTGGAGCAGACAACTGTGAAGCGCAGCCAGCCAAGCGACGATGCAACATGAACAAAAATATTGTGACAACCAGCCATAAACAAATAAAATTTGTTTGTATGTGTGTGTGTGCGAGTGATATACACACACATAGATTGTGTTATTTGTACATATTTGCATTTGTGCGCAAAAACATTAGCAATGCGAGTGCAGGACCAAAAAAATAAAAAGAAGCGACAAGAAGGCAAAAGCTGAAAGTCGAGCAACGCAGCTGGTGCAGACACAGGCGACAGGATGTGCGGCACAGAATAAAAAAGAAAACAAAATAAACAATGAAATGAGAAAAAGACCAACCAACCAACGAGATGGTTGGTGATTTTTGGTTGGAATTGTATTGCGAAAAAATTTTGTAATTCCAAGCAATTATTCAGAGATCAAAAATATTTAGTGATCATTTAAAAAAATTACTAACCAATCTTAGTCTTAAGGGAAAATATGGAATGGGAAAAATATGTAAAATATGGGAAAATAAAATATGGGAAAATAAATATGGAATGCATGTTTTTAGGGTAACATAAGTTTTTGTTTGCGTAACATTTGGGTGCATGTTACTTTGTGGACACCAAAAGTTTCTATGGTTCCAGGAACTATAGCTTGTTTTGATCCTGGAATAGTAAGTGATAGAATAGTCACCATTCCTGGCAGAATTTCAGTGGTTTAAAGTAATTAATACAAGGCTCTTCCCTCGTTTAGGGGTAAAAAGAGTAGTTTGAAGTCTTAGAACTAGTGAAGTAGAAGTAATGCAGAGAAGTATGCTTGTTCTTGAATGCTATCTCTTGGTAAAAGTAGTCACATTTTGCACATTATTTTGGCTAAAGTAAAAAAAAAATATTAAAATAAAGAAAATGTAAATGAAAAAAATTATTTAAATTAATGCGTTAACAATTTTTTTTTTCAGTAGTTATTACCGCCGCAGTGATACGATTCTAGCCACATGCTATACTTCAATACTTCAAGGTAAATAAGGTTCTGTAAAAAAATAAAAATAAAAATATTATTATTACGGTCCTCTTGCAATACTAAAACTGTCCTTGTAATTCTTTATTGCTTTTGCAATGATTGGAACGGTCAAGTTCACTTTTTTTCGCAATTAAACATACACTGACTTGTTGTGAAAAACGATTTTCCTTCGCTCAAGTTCACTGCCCATTGTCGTAAAATATTTTCAATTTAATAAAATACTTCTTATAATATTCGCAAGTTCAACAGAAAAGTCCAAGCTATCTATAGTTAAAATTTTATAATTTTTTTTTATCACATTTTTAGAAAAGTTTTAATAGTTAAAAGTGTCTCAATTTTGGTGCACTCACGCTTTATTTTGACCACACAGTAATGGACTTTCCCTATAAAAATTTCTCAGCTGACTTCTTAATCCATCCATGACCACATAGAGCACTAATTTGATAAATTCTCAATTTTAACCCAGTAAAAAGTTGTAGCAAAAGAGTTCACTTTAATAGTTTGTTGCACTAGTTTACAATTAAAAAAAACCCACTTGAGATGTACACCCATAAACCGATCTGTGGACCAGAGGTCGTATGAGTAACACTTTTATCAGCTCCCTACTAATCCATCCATGACCACATAGAGCACTTAATTGATGAATCTTTAAATTTAATATAACATTACCCAGTAAAAAGTTGTAGCGACAAATTTAACTGTAATAGTTTTTTGAATTAGTTTACAATAAAATAAACAAACAAAAGAGATTTACTCCCATAAATCAAACTATGGACCACAGGTCGTATGCGTAACACTTTTATCACCTCACTCCTAATCCATTCATGACCACATAGAGCACTTAATTGATGAATTATTAAATTTAACATTACATTAGTAAAAAGTTGTAGCAAAAGAGTTAACTTTAATAGTTTTTTGAATTAGTTTACAATAAAAAAAACACACACAAGAGATGCACTCCTATAAATCAAATTGTGTACCACAGGTCGTATGCGTAACATTTCAAAATAAATTATCATCATTTCATTGCTTGAATTGGCAATGAAAATTTCCGAAAAAAATCAAATTTGCAAGAATGCTGCATTTTTGCATTTTAAAGTCGTAAAGCACACATTTGCAGCTTCGTTCATACCCTCACACACACACACACACATGCACAAAGACACATAGTGACTACCATCAAGCAGCACGAGCGGCAGTATTAAACGAACGCATGCCTGACAGCATACAAAATGCTGGCATGCCGGCTTTGCTTTGGCCAGCGAGCCGTAGCAGCTAGGGACCACTCAAAATGTCGAAGATTTATGAAGCAACATTTTTCATGCTTTTCCCATTCATTTTGCTTTTCTCATTTTGAGTTTTTCTTTCACTTTTTGGCATGCATATATTTTTCTTTTTTTTTTTGCCAGGCGCGCGCGCATTCTGGCCATCATTGAAAACGCATTTAAAATCGAAAAATGTCTTCTTTGCGTGTAGGAAGAGAGAGAGAGAGACGCAGATGGAGACAACAACAATGTTGAATGCGGTTCAAAGTTGGCTTGGCGCAAGCGAGTCGGTCAGCCAGCGCCAGCTGTAGCTGTGCTGTACAAAAAAATCAACGCAACAGTGTACAACATTGGCGGCAACTTCCAGCGGAAACGCAAAGACACACGCTCGCACACGCTTGTGCGCATATTTATGAGTGGCGTAGCTGCGTAGTTGGGCGCTGCTCTGTATGGGCGGCACATGCGGCAGCTCATAATGCAGCGGCATAATTGGCAACGACTACAATGGAATTTAAATTTGATTTTTATACACTGACAGACAGTGGCAGCTGCCGACGAGGGCTCAACGGCAAAGCGGCAAAAAGGCCAACGACGCTCAAGACAGTAATGCAAGTAAATGTTGTAGAAAAAGAGGCGGAATGCGGCAAAAACAGGGATGGCCAAGGCGAACTGCTGCTGCTGCTGCTGCTGGCTGGATGGGCGGCAACACAGCTGCAGCCAAATAAGCGCACCGACGCAGACATTGTCGACATGTGCTGCAGCAATGAACGCAGGCAGTGCGCAGTGAGCAGTTGGCCGTTTGCAAAAGAGCAGAGTGGAAATTGCGGTAAGGGGGAGCAGGAGGCGCTATTACTATGAATTACGGCCTTTCAGTTTGTGCGTGCGCTGATGGGCAGCTGGGACGCTCGAGTGGAACGTGAGGGGGAAATGCTGCAAGTGGAGAGGGAAGAGTGAGTTAAAGTTTTGCGATGTGTATTTGAAGGTATAACTGTTTGATTGTTTTTCAATGATTTTCATGACAGACGGTGAAACGTTTCGGGTTTACTTTGGTCAGGTTTGGACTTGGGTGTGGATTATGCTGAGACAAGGGGCTGCTTTGTGGAGTTTACAGTATTTTTGGGATTCAAATCTAAAAAAGCAGACCGCAGGTATTTACTGCAACCTCTTCAGTTTTCTTAATTCATCTCTGCGTATTTGGTGTAGTTCATAGAGAGTGGCTGAGCAGGGTGTAATAAAATTTAGGCATAGCTGAGCGGAACAATTTAAAAAAGAGTGTAATTAATTTGATTATTATTAATTTGATCGTTTTTTCTACTACTATGTTTTATATTGTTTTAATAACACAGTACAACATCTAAGCATTCCCGTAAAGCGAAAGCTTCTTTTTTGAAATCATAACAATTTTTTATTTTATTAAGAGGGGACTTGTTGTGTGGAGCCCACCTGAACTATTTTTCAATGGAAAATATTTTTTTCTTAATATTCAACATTTTTCTCAACATCTCAAGCAGAGCAAGCAATTAAAGAAAAAAGTATTAAATGAAGGTTTTGTGTTTAAGACATTTTATTTTTTTGTAAAAAGTTTGAAGATAGTTTTGTTGTTTAAAAGGAATAATGAGGAATATTTTTCAAAAAGACAGTATAGTATTTTTTGCAATCTTTTACTCAATACAAGCTTTTTTTGAAAAAATTTTCCGAAAAACATAAAAAGCGGGGGTAAGGAAAGGGGGAGAGGGGTTTATGTGCATACAAAAAATATTCAAATTTTTAATGAAAATAACTTTGTCCTAGACATCGAAGCTCTAGCTCTTCAAGTTTTCATACTTTCCGTGTAAAGGTCTATAGGGACCCTTTAACATTTTTGTGCAAATTACAAAAAACTCAGACGTGCTGGGCTATTACTTTGTTCGGCAAAAACGATCTGTACGACATCCTCTTTCAGAAATATACTGTCGTTACTCTGTTGCAGAAATGTTGTTGTAAGTGTTATTATTTGAATAATTGTTTTTGTTGTTAGAAGATATGTCCTGTATATCCTAATTCAAACCGTTAAAGCAGAGCGGGATTCAGTTCTTCCGCTGAACTGAATCTTCATGTCTGGTCATTCGAAAAGGTGGTTGTCCAGTCAATGATGGATACAGTTTGTTAGCTAATTTAAAAAAATGTAAAAATTACACCTCATGGCGAACACAAAAAATTAAATTCCATTTTCATCTCAGTTGTTCAAAAAGGTTGATCTTTGATTTTTTTTGAATTTTTCAATATTTCACAGTCAGAAGTTTGCTCACAAAACCTAACAGTTGAATTGAATTGGAATCAAGGCGAATTCAATACAGGTGACCTCGTTGAATCAGCTGATTTTTTTTTTTTATTTTGGAAAAAGGAGGAAGAAAAAGGAGGAGAAGTTTATGGCTTGAGTTTGATTGACTGATTTTGACAATCAAGTCGCAAAAATCCAACAACAAAATACATGTTAATTTTTGTTGTTGCCCTTACGCGGCCACCGTTAGTAATTCGCCTTGATTGGAATTTATTTTGAGTTGAATTGAATTTTTTGGGGCTTAGATTGCACCGTGCGACAAAAATTAAAAACATTTTTCACACCGGAAAAAATTCTCTCTCTATACTCTCTCTCTCTCTCTCTTTTACTCTAACTTTATTGGTTCGAAAGTTATTAAAAAAAAGGCGGAAGCTACAATTCTAATGAAGTACAAAAATTCTAATTTATTTGAGTATCAGTATTTTAAATAATAAAAATACACAAAATCAATGAAGCGAGAATAATGAAATTTTGACACGTGATTAAGAAGATTTTGGGTTTTAACATACTTACTTTTCAAGAAAATTCTATATAAATTTTCAAGGATATAAAGGATTAAAATTTTCAAAGGACCTTTTTCATATCCTTTTTTTACAAATAGTTAAAAAATCAATTTTATTTCAATTCTTGAGCTTTTCCTCTTTCATTTGATATACATATCACCATATTCTAACGAGGTTAAATATTTTTTATATTTTTTTTAGTTTTTATCAACTTCAAAATTTTGAAGTCCTTTTAAAAGGACAAAGGATGAAGAAATGAAAAACTAAGTACGCAGTATTACTATGTTTGGTCTCTAGTTTCACGCCAATATGGATTTTTCTCGGTGTGAAAAATGCTGTCGCACGGTGTTGTCAAAAAAATAGAAAAAAAAAAATAGAAAAAAATCCGCTGATTCAACGAAGACACCTTTATTAAATTCGCCTTGGATCGGAAATAATATTCGTTTTCCTCCTTTGAGCGTACACAATTTTTTCGAAAATTTGTTTTAATTTTTTATAATTGTTCGAAATTTGCTTTCGTATGCTTGAAAACTTGCCACTTAACTCCTCAATATTGAACAGATAAGATTTAAAAAACTTGCTACTTTGAGACTAAGAATCGATCAATACAGTGACATATGCGACTTTAGGCGAAGCTTACATATGCAGAGAGCATTGGGTTAATTGTGTAGAAGTATTCTGAGAATTGGTAAAAAGCCGACTCACATAACCATAACCAACCTTTTGCCATAGGTTTGTGTATCAGACATGAGTCCAACTGGCTATGTTTCATTAAACTTTACGTCCTTCATACCGTCAGTTGGGTCATTTGTTGGGCCATGCTGCTGTCCTGTACTGTTGATTTTAGCAAAATCCACACGTTTAGTGACTGAGTTGGGTTGGCTGCGAATACTTGAATATTTGCATAATGCATGTAAGGCTCTGACAATCGTTGGACTGGCGAGCGCAGAACATGCAGAAGGACACGCACAGCCCTAATTGAATGCAGATATGTGTGTCGTGTGTGCCAGTGTGTGGCATGCAAGTTGAAGTTGAAGGCGCACGCGATGCGATAAGACGAGCGCAATTTTGTCGACAATTTTAGTGTTTTTACATTCCTGTGAAAGGGGAGGCGGGCAGCACTCGGCTGGTAATTGCCGTAGTAATGTGTAATAAAGGTGGCACTAAAAATGTGGTTCTAAATGTTTAGCAAATTGTGCCATAGAAAGTTTTGATCAAGGATATTCGAATACGTCGAAGCAATATTATATACATCAACCATATGTTTGATAAGCTGCATTGCTGTTTAACGCCTCTAACTATTTTTCGTACTATTCTTATTTTTTGATTTGTGTTTACTCTTCAGTTGGCTCTCTTTTACGCAACTGTGCACATATTTTATGCTGCCGGCAGTGTTGGGTTCGTTTTTTAATTGAATTTTTCCGGCAGTTAACGGCAGGCGCTGCCGCTGCGGTTGGCTTTTGGCGGCGGTGGAAGGGCGCGGAAACGTTGCCTGCCACATATGTGGCAACATAATGAATTCATTTGCCTTGCGGCATATAGCACACATGGGAATAATGCAGTGTAAATGTGTGCAATAAATGCCTATGTGGTGGGCGTTGTACGGATGTAATTGTTTGAGTGTGTGTGTGTGTGTGTTGGCATGTCAATATGTGTGTACGTGCAGCATTCAAAGTGCGCCAATTTAATTTATTGTTTTCACATGCCTCAAAATATTTCTGACTACTTGATATAAATTAAATAATATACGAAAATGTGCATAAAAATGGCCATAAAAATGGGGGGTGACCATAAATATAGAGGGTGAGAAAAAAAAGTTTGAATCAGAAGTTTGGATATATCTGCCGTTAAAGACGACTGTAGGAATTGAAAAGATCACAAAGTTAGTGAAATTTAAAGAGGAAACATTTTTTAATTTTTTCCTCCTGATACTGAGAGATATCGAAATTAGAGATTCTAAAACAAAAAAGTGTGAAGTTAAAAATTGAAGAAACTCCAACAGAAAACAGTCCGAAGTTTGATTTTCCCTGCTACGATAACGAATGAAGGAAACAGGAATACAAAATAAGATACACTAAGAAAATATCTGAAGTTATGGGTTTTTCTTCATATCCTCGCAACAGCAAAAAATATAAAAATCACAAAGGGATATCGAAATTAGAGGCTTTAAAACAAAAATGTTTAAAGTTTGAATTGGAGAAACTCCTACAGAAAACATTCTGAACAGGAATACAAAATTAGATACACTAAGAAAATCTCTGAAGTTATGGATTTTTCTGCAAATCCTCGCAATAGCAGAAAATATTAAAATCACAAAATTAAACTCAAAGAGAAAATCTTTTGAAGTTATGATTTTTTCTGCTGAGGGATCACAAAATTCTTAGTCTAAGAGAAAGCTTTACTCGCTTCTGCTGATTTTGATGACAACATGAACTAAATGGATCACAAAATTGGAATTAAAGGGATCACAAAATTAGTAAATTTTAATTTAATTTAAAAAAATTTTTATTTTTCACAAAATTAGACTCGAAGAGAAAAACTTTCTTTTTCTGCTGAGAGATTACAAAATTTTCTTTCTAAGATCAAACTTCCTTATGGGTTTTCTGCTGATTTTGATGACAACATGAACTAAATGGATCACAGAATTGGAATTAAAGGGATCACAAAATTAGTGAAAGTGTAAGAGGCAATTTGATTTATTTTTTGGTGCTGACGACAGCACAAAGTGCAAAACAATTTGAAGTTTGAAATTGAAGTAACACCAATAGAAAACAATCTGATACCAACGACTTAAGAAAACATAGGGATACAAAAATCGATCAATTAAGAGAAAATATGAAATAAAAAAATCTGAAGCCATGGTTTTTTTTCCTGCAAATCCTGACAGTAGCAAAAAATACAGGATTCAGAAAATTAGAGTAACTTGAAGTTACCTTTTTTAAGTTATGCTTTTTCCTGCTAGGGGATCACAAAATAAAAAATACTTTAAGAGAAAACTTTCTCATGGTTGTCTATGCTGATTTTGATGATAACATGAACTGAGTGGATCAAAAAGTTGAAAAAATTTCAACAGAGAACAATCTGAAGTTTGGTTTTTCCTGTTTATATCAACAACTAAAGGAAATATAGGGAAATAAGATTAGTGACACCAAACTGAAGTTATGAGTTTTCCACCTGATGTTTACGACAGCAGGAAATAAAGGCAAAAGAAAAAATAGAAAACTACAATAAAATGTGTTTAAAAATTGGATTTTTCGGCTACTTGCTACTTGCAGTAAAAATTACTAATAGTAAATATTTGAGTCCTTATGTTTCTTCCGTCTAGGAAATACCTCAAAGCTTGCAGTCTTTCCAGTTTAAAAGCTTAAAACACTAAAATTACTTTTTGTGCCAAAAATCTGGTAGACATTTGCTAAGAATACTAAATATAACCCTGTATACTTTGAAGCGTTTGGCTTTTTTAAAACCTAATTCATATCAATGAGCGCAAGTCTGTGCTTTATTATTCTCGTTAAAAAAAAACAAAAATCCCTACATACATCACAGCTATCATAAACGTGTATTTTTGTACTTAACGCTGTGCGTATGCGGAATTTTTATTTGATGCTGCAGACGCGTCGTGTCCTAAATCATAAATCTACGCATGTATCAAACAATTTGAGGCGATGGCACTACGCAGCCCAAACGTGCGCATACGTGTCTGTATATATTTCATATTTGTATGTATAAAGATTTGTACGTATGCGTGTGTGTTGTGTACATTTGCCAATGTCGAAATTGAAATTAATGACTGCTGTATTTTTTATTTGTATTTTTATTGTGCAGAAATGCGTATTTGTGTGTGAGTGTGTGTGTGTATTCTAGGTAGTGGGCGGCCATTGATGCTGCATACACATAAATATGCGCCCACACACACATAAATGTATATATTTGCAGTTGCTCACATATGTGTGTGTGTGTGTGCTCAAGTATTTCATCAATGAAGCGTGCACGGAAAATCAAAATGAAATCAAAATGTTTACACAGGGCGGCAATATTGACAGAGCGTCGAACCGAAAGGCAGACAGCCATGCGGCATATGAAACGAGACGACAAACAACTAGAGAGACAGGGGGGCAATGTCGTTGGCTGGTTGTGGCAGCGGCAGTGTTCTGTATGGCAAACTGACAATTTGTAGCCAGTAAATTGTCGCTTCTTGAACGCATATTTTGTGGCAAAAATATATGTATGCATGTGTACACCAACAACAAAAGCAAGTTATATGAAAATTGCGGAATAGCGCAAATAATAATGGCTAAAAATATGCGACCGCATGCAGCACATGAAGTGCGCGCTCGACGACTGCGAAGTGCGAAGTCGAGTTGGCAAATGTTGATGATTATTGTTATTTTTATTACTCACATATTTGCGTTGATTTTTATGTGCACGTACGGTCATTTTCCAAATTTTTGATGTTCGCTGGCAGGACATCAGACGCGACACTTTGTGTGTGGTGCACTGCAAAGAAATGAGAGAGAAAGCAAAATTTTACAAGTGATAAGGCAAGAAGATTTTATAGAATATGGCATATTTAAAAGCTTAAAAATACATTTAGTTTATGTCAAACACAAGTCGACCACATCTGCTAATAAATTGCGCCGCGCGCATTGAGTATCACTCATACGCCCCCAAGCACCAGAAGCAATAAATGCTTATAAATAGCGCAAATAAGTTTCAAATTGCATTCAAATGCTGCACATTTAAAAACTAAACGCCAGCGCGCATATTTCCCTCCCCTCCACTCGCCCTTTTCGCTGTGCAGCAGCTACCTCGACACGTTTACGGTGCGCCCACGTGTGCCGCGGTGCCAATGGCCGCGCACTATTCTAAAAGTAAATCATTTAATTATGGTTGTGGTGGTTGTTTTTTTTGTCAACACATGTTGTGGTGTGATGCGGTTGGCTGGCGCTAGTCTGTGGTGAAAATTAGCGTCATACACAGGATATGTGCGTTCACCTTCCGTGCATTTATCACCGTCGAACGCGGCGCGTTCAACTACAAACGTGTACGTAAAAGTCAACTATAAACCTGCGCGTCTGTCCATGGTCGCCACCCCGCTTTGCGCCATTTAATGCACATTTTATGTGCGCGTGAAATCAAAAAGTAAAAATCGTAAAACAAAAACGGAAAATAAAAACTATATTAAATGGCATTCATTGTCAACGCGACTGGCACATTGGCCGCACGTAAAATATGGCCAAAGGCACAGGCAGCGTGTGGATCTAACCGTTACCGGTGGCAACTGGCTGGTGTTGGTGGCAATGCAGGACATTGCGTTTTATTATTTATTGTGCGTTGCAGTGGCGACGGCGGTCGCGGTCGCGCCACGGCTTGCAGCTGCAGCATAATGCGCGCTTAATGTGCAAACGACGCGTTGTCGCATATTTTCGTTTTGCAGTGTTGCGCAGTGGCGGCGATTTTTGTCGCTATTCTTGTTGTTGCACGCAACTTTGTATGGTGTCATAATGAGCAACGCACGCGTATGCAGCAAAAGAGTTTCATGTTGAAAAATGTGCAAACGAAAAAAAAGAAAATACAATAAAATTCGAAAAATTCCCACACGTAACGCATGCGATACACGCATACATGCTCATACGAGGTGTAAATGTGCGTGTGTGTTTGTGGCGCAGTATTGAATAAACAAATAAATGTGCGCTTATTTGCGCAGTGAGATTTAAATTAATGTGATTTTGTTATTTATGAAGCGCAAACAGCCATTCAACACAATGCACAATGCAGCGCTTCGGTTTGGCTTCGCCGCTCCGCACTTGTGGCGCCTTTCTGTTCTGTTCTGTTCTGTTTTGTTCAGAGCGCCTACGCACAGCCGTTGCCACAGCTACGGCAGCTGGCGGCTCGCGGCTTGTTGCAGCAATGCGTCGGTCGTGGCTTAAGCCACGGCACCACAATGCGTATGCGTAATATTTAATTAATGTACAACAATGACAATGCAAAGTATACGCACTGTGGTAGTGTGGTGTCGTGCGGTGCGTCTGTCTGTGTGTTTGCTATAAAATTATTGTTGTTGTTGTTATCGTTGTTATTGTAGCTGCATGATAGTCATTACAGCTAATGCGTTTTTAGAAAGTATTTTTTGCAGTGGGTGTGTTCGTGTCACTGGGCATTAAACACCCAAATGCGCGTGCGTGTGCGTGTAGGTGTGAGTTTGTTTATAAACGTAATAATCATTGTGCCATGACATTAAATTTAAAATAATTGCATGTGCTTACGCAAGGTGTACACAATTTTAAGCCTTTAAGGTAACAATTTCTATGCATAGTTTCAAGCAACTGTTTTCGTTATGTTTTGATTAATTTTCAACAAAACAACTAAAATTTTTACTTGAGCAAAAATCAATTTTCCTTCGTATGTCTGTTCGTAGAGTCCATAGTCCAAATTTGCACAGGAGAACGATTAGTTCTTCAACTTTCTTACTTCTCTCTCTGCTGTTATCCTGTGTCCTGAGTCTAAACTACAATGAGCTTCTAAGCCTTAGTGCTTTAACACTAGAATGCCCGACAATCTGACATACCTAAAATGCCCATATATAGTCATTTTGACTACACTATTGTTTACTGACTTTTTTTTTAATTTTATTGGTTTTTAAGTAGCAAATATGAATAAATGCACATAAGATGAAATTAAAATAAGTAGGTACTTCATTTTTATTTTTTTATGGTTTATAAAGAAAATTCATTTAAATATAGTGGCGTACTTTACACATCAATGGGATAAAATGGAATGAAATTTCGAATTTAGATTTTGTGAATGAATTTTGTGAGTGAATTTTGGATTGAAAAACCTACTATGATATTTTTTTTTTAATGTTTCCAAATATTTGAAATTTTCACATTTCGCAATTGAAGATGCATATTTGTCTATTTATCAGTAAGATTTGCTGAAAATTGTATATAGGTAGTCAAAATGACTACTTTTGGGCATTTAAGGTAAATTTTGCAAGATTGGGGTAAACAATTTTTTTACAATTTTTTAAATTTATTTATTCCATTTAGCTTTAAAAACTAATAAAAGTCATTTAAGATATTTTTTTAGAAAGCGATGCAACAAAAGTTATTTACAATAAAAGACCTCAATGTAGTCAAAATGACTACCTTGGGCATTCTAGTGTTAAGAATGGACCTGTTGTAGGTCCACTTTCTCGGCTCCAACTCACATCTATCTATTTAGGACAGAGCTATTTGCTTATGAAGCTTCCTTCCTGACATTTTTTATTGATTCAAACATACATTCAGCCAACTTCAGCACTTGTTTCTCTTAATCTTTTTGATTCTGTTGATTTCTAATGTCCATTTTCAATAGTTTTTCATCTCTTTTTTTCCCCAATATACATAAATAGAATCACGGTCCAAGTACTTTTTGTGATTTCTGGTTATTTGGACGATTTTTTCTGCCTTTTAAAAGATGCTACAAGATTTCCTTACCTTTCAACCCCGAATTTCGACCCCGAATTTGACCCTGTGTCTCGATTTTAATTTTTGGTATTTAAATCATGAAACACTTTTCTAAGAAGTATGCACACGACATTTGAAGTCGCCATGCCTCTTTGTTTGAGTTCTAGAGCTAGTTTACTTTTGAAATATTTTAGCTTAAAACGGGTTAAATAAATTTTGTTTTAATATTTTTTAATTACAGACAAATTATTTAATATTTACGAAAAAATACAAAATTATCGCTTTTTGATTTTATTTAACGATTATTCAAGAAAGAGGGTTTTGATTTAACGCGCCCAATTCGTAGACTTCAATTAGAACACAAAATTTACCTGATATCGCTGCAAATTATTGGAAATATTTTGGGGATAACAGTAAATTTTTTTGTAATTTGCCATGAATTCACTTCATGAATGAATTCCATGAATTCACTAGAAGGGTCGAAAGGGTTAAGGCGTGTACTTTTTATGGGTATTAAGTAGTAAATAAGTATTTTTAGTAATTTTTTTTAAACCCTGTTTTACTAAATTTTCACACATGCTGCCTTAGCTGCCTTTTTAGACCCGTCTTTATCATCATTTCTTAAGTAATTACAAATTACTTTTCTCCTTAGTTTCCTTCAGTCTTTGCAACTAATTATAGTTTTAATTTCTCATCTACTCAAACCAATCGTTTGCTTTACTTGCCACATAAGCACTTTTCCTTGCACCTACATGCATTTCTAGTATTTCTTCTTTCCTCTCCAGCCACTTTCTTCTGCTTCCACATTGAAGTTGCTTCAATTTCCAATTTCAATTTAATTTATTTTTCCTGCGCTTCGCGTTATTGCCTCTGCGCAAGAATACCTCCTCACTGCTTACATGACGTGTGTGTTTGACTGCACGTAACACTCATAAAAAATTTAATATATTTTACTCAGCCCCCAGGTTTAGCTATCCGTTTGCTCGATTTTGCTATTTATCGCATTTGCGTTTTTTGCCGGCTGTACAAACTCATTTCAAATTCTAATTGATTTCAAATTCATCAATGACGTGTCACTTTAAATTCTATTCATACGCTCGCACAATAAAACACTCACACAAATACATACAAATACAAACGTATTTAAATACACGTGTCTGAGCATAAAGGCTGGTTTGCATATGAGTTCAGCACAGCCGCTCACACACACACACGCAGACCCATTTAAGGCATTTAATTTTACAACCCACGCTTTGGCAGGCGTTGTCGAACAACAGCAAAAGCCAACACTTTCTTTCTTGTGCAGAAATTCCCAAAGCAACAGCAGTTCTTGCTATTAATATCATTTCTCGTGTATGTAGTTGTTGTAGTGCATTGTTGTTATAACACTATACAAACACACACACATGCATGGAAATTGATAATAAATTGTTGCTGTCAATATTTTTAATACAGCGTGTCTGTCACACGAGCCAAACGGCAAAAGGCAACAAGCAAATACAACAACAACAACTACAAACAAAAATGGCAATAATATGCGCACATGCAGGGTTTGATGGTGTTTGTTTAGCATGTTGAAGTGATTGATTTGAATGATTGAATTTGTGTTCAAGTTTGTCTCGACGAGGGAGTCTCGCTGTCGCTTTGCGCTGATAATGTGGTATACTTTAGGGCGCTTAAAAAATTAGAGCAAAACCGTTTAGGTAACGTTTATTTGTCGCTTTATGACAAAAAACTGTTGGGTAGAAAACTGTCATCACTTTGGCGGGTGTAAGAGTGATAAGTCTGCCAAATCATGCTAAATTGTCAAAGGATGGAGGAAAAGGATGGGGTCGAAGATTTGCTTGTTTGAGCTTAAAGTGGGATTGAATCGACGTCTTAGGGGTTAGGCAGCTCTCATAGGGACAAAATATTTGTTGAAAGTAAAGTGAAGTTGAAACATAAAATTGAATTTTTGCATTTTAAGAATGTTATTTTTTTTATTTTATTTTATTTTATTTAATTTAATTTTATGTTTTTTTATTTTATTTTATTTTATTTTTTTTATTTTATTTTATTTTATTTTATTTAATTTTATTTTATTTTATTTTATTTTATTTTATTTTATTTTATTGTAGTTTAGTTTATTTTAGTTTATCTTAGTTTATTTTATTTTATTTTATTTTATTTTATTTTATTTTATTTTCTTTTCTTTTCTTTTATTTTCTTTTATTTTCTTTTATTTTCTTTTATTTTCTTTTATTTTCTTTTATTTTCTTTTATTTTCTTTTATTTTGTTATTTTATTTTTTTTAATTTAATTTAATTTAATTTAATTTAATTTTATTTTATTTTAATTTCTTTTATTTTATTTTATTTTATTTTATTTTATTTTATTTTATTTTAATTTATTTTATTTTATTTTATTTTATTTTATTTTATTTTATTTTATTACTTATTCCTTTGATATTTCTAACCAGCTTCAACTATAACCTTGAAATTTTTTGCGCCCTTAATGTTTTTAACCAAACATACTTGAAAGTCTACCAGCGAATAAGTCTAAAAATTTTCCGCTTTAGTAACTTATGCTTAACTTTACACTTTTATGACTAATTCCTTTGACATTCAAATTAAAGTGACATTTAGCCGCATTACGTTGCGAGTTTAACGTCAACGCTAATCAACATCAACATGCTAAATAATGAAATTAATTTACCTCATTCAAGTCAAGAACAAACAAAAGTAAAAAATTGTTGAGTAAAATAAGCAAACACGCATGTTAAATGCTTGAAAGACAAGTTTGGCCTCTAATCAGCTTAGCGGCTCTTGCAGTTTTTTCTCGCATTGCCACAACTCACAATTGAAATAATGCGACGAAGAAAAAAAAACGAAAACGAAAACAAAAACATAAAACCAAACACTGTTGGAAAGTTAACAGACCGCAAAGAAAAGCAACGCAAGCAAATGAATTATATGCAAATGCGTTTTCATGCAAATTAGGCGGCATAATTTAATGCGCTTTAATAGCGTAGACAATTGTTGCGCGCACTCACTGAGCTTTACGCCCACTGTCTGACGGCGTATGGTGCGCGTAAGGACAACAAACAAACAACAACAACAATCAGATAGCGACATACATTCGAGATGCTTTGGTGCTGTTCCATGCGCTGTTCGTCCGCTTTCGTTCGTCCGTACAAACTGTTCGAGCAGCTGCTGCCAAGTCCACTTCGCCATCCATTAAGCACAATTTAATGCTTGTCTCCAGGCTGCATTTGTGCCGGAGTGATACAATTGAAATGCGTGTTGCAAGCATCGAAGCGTAAAAGTATTAGCAGCGTATTGTGGCCATGTCCGAGTGGGCGCTTCAGTCGTTAAGGGACACAGATATAGACACAGCGAGGGACAGTGAAAAGTGACAGTAACGAAGCCTACAGCGAATTTATGAAATAGCCAACCATAACAAACACAACAAGTACAATAAGAATAAGAGCGAGAAATGCAACAACAACAATAATAGCAAAGACAAATATTATACAAATAATTGGTGTATGAATAGAAAAGTTATGATATGACTTGTTGTATGACTTGTTGCAGCAAAATAAGCGATGAGACAAGATAATTTGAGCAAATTGAGAAAAAACAAGAAACTGGAAGTTAAACAAAAGATTAGTCAAACTCTGGTCTTACATTGAAGTTTAACCGGAAGTGAGATGTTTGAGTAATTCGAATGAGTTCAAGTTGCAGTAAAATTTGGATCTCATGGACCAAACCTGAAAGTTGATACAAAATTCAGCAAAATTCTGATCTCACAGACCAGAACTGGAAGTTGATACAAAATTCAGCTAAATTTTGATCTCACGAACCAGAACTGAAAGTTCGAGGTTTGAGTAATTCGAATGAGTTCAAGTTGCAGTAAAATTCGGATCTCACAGAGCAGAACTGAAAGTTGATACAAAATTCAGAAAATTTCTGAACTCACGGACCAGAACTGAAAGTTCGAGGTTTGATTAATTCGAATGAGTTCAAGTTGCAGTAAAATTCTGATCTCATGAACCAAACCTGAAAGTTGATCCAAAATTCAGCAAAATTCTGATCTCACGGACCAGAACTGGAAGTTGAATGTTTGAGTAATTCGAATGAGTTCAAGTTGCAGTAAAATTCGGATCTCACAGAGCAGAACTGAAAGTTGATCCAAAATTCAGAAAATTTCTGAACTCACGGACCAGAACTGAAATTCGAGGTTTGATTAATTCGAATGAGTTCAAGTTGCAGTAAAATTCTTATCTCATGGACCAGAACTGAAAGTTCGAGGTTTGAGTAATTCGAATGAGTTGCAGTAAAATACGGATCTCATTTCTATGATAGTTCCACGTCAAGGCTAAGGATCTCGAAGATGCTTAAAGATTCCCTCACAGGCCACATTTCGTATGGTCGAAGCACCCCGAATGACTCAGATTATATGATCCCATGTGAAAAAAAACCAGTGATAGTAATCGACAAAGAAAGATGGCCAGAAGGCTTAGAAGCGGGCTCCAGAATTTTCAATTACTTTATAGATGAGTCGATATGGTGAAAGATGTTGGCTCAGGGTTTCGTCCGGAACTGCCTGCCAGGCAGACATTTCAGCTCCCCGAACACTGCAACATTCTGCAAACCGAGGAATTCTCCAAATGAGGAAAACGGCACATCACAACCACGCGAACCTCTAAAATTTCCAAAATGTTCTCAGCTGTCGAAGGGCAATGGAAACAATGGCTGAGCAGTTTAGGCTGCGTTTCTATGGGATTCCCGGACACGAGGTCATAGAGAGAAACGAAAGATCTGACAAAATAGCAAAGAATGGGGCTCGTCTCCCGATAGATCAAGCCTTCTACTTTAGGAAAGTCCATCTGGTAACGCAAAGAATTCGAATGGAGTCTATGCAAGGCTTAAAGGCTAACCAGCGTAACATGTTAGAGTTCTTTGAAGCTCAATTCACCTGCAAAGTTTTCATTTATCGTTGACCTTTCAAAGCCTTTGCACCTCTTCTCTCACAACTCCCAATCATTTAGCACTGACACAACCTTTTCGAATCTACACTCATAACTCAAACGCTGACAACAAGTGTGTCGAATTGCCAGTCAACCAAAAGTTCAACCTTTAACCGTCACACTTTCGTAAAAGGCCTTTTGTGTGTTTGGCAAAAACAAGAAAATATGTGGAAAAGAAATAAAACAAATTGTACAAATATAAAAAAAAATGTTGTAAATTGCAAACGGAAATGAAATAAAATAAAATGTGGTGGTTATAAAGTGAACGAAAGCAATGTGCACAACAGAAAACAGAGGCCACAACCCTAAAGAAAAAAAATTGAAAAATCAATGATCGGCAACCAGTCGATTAGCACCCAATTTCCTTCAATTATTTAAAGTGTGTCGCATTGCCCACTTTACACCACTTCTAAGCACTTCACGGTACTTTAGCACATTTTTAGGCGCTGTCGAGCAAACTCGCTTTTGTACACTCAACGAGCGACCAATATCAAAGCAATAATGGCAACAACATTAAGTGGTGAAACAGAACAAAAAAACAAAAACAACATATAAGACAAAAAGTAAATACAAAAAGAAGAATAAATAAATGAAATGAGCGAACAAATCAAGTAAATAAATAGAAATGAGGGCAACATGCCTTTGAATTACACACCCAAATGCGCAGCTAAATGTGAAGAAATGCTCTAATGAACGCATGAACAACAAGGAGAGAGTTTGGGTGATGGGAGGAATAAAAGCTCAAGTTTGTGTTGCTGGCACAAATTAAAGGAAACAGACGCTATGTGTACTGGGAAAAGGCAACAATTTTGCGATGTAATAAAGAAATCACATCAAATCGTAGGCGGCGCTGGTGTGTTGTGTGTGTGATTGCATCTGTATTTGTGGCTGTTTGAATATGTGTCTATGTAGTTGTCTATGTTTGAGTGTGCTTATATTAATGTGTGAGTGGGTGTGTGCGCGTCTGAGTTGTACCTAATGTCCTTTTGATTTTCGATTCATTTGATTTCGTTTCGAGCGATTTCACTGCAATACCCGCGTCGTCGGGTGCCACTTTTCTCGCTCTCGATCTCCTCTTTGTCCACATTCTATCTACAACCAATTTCAATTCATTACGATTCGTTACATTTGGCATTCATGCGCCAAAGGCATCAGAAAACCGACCAAAGGACCGAGGCAGCAAATTTAGTAAACGGAAGTGAGCGTTTGTGAAAGAACGCGCGGCGCCATGAGCCAACTTCGTAGCCAAAGTTAATAGCGCATTAAAGTGCTATGCGCGCCGCGGCTGACGAGAGCGATGACGAATGAAGCGCCCAAGGGTCAGCTGATGCGAGTAGCTGCTGATATTTTTGGTGTTTTTGTTATTTTTGCTACTTTTTATTGCCATTGTTGTTGCTTTCGACGCCACTTACTGTTGATTTTTGATAATGGAATTTATTATTTATAATGACTCACTTCCGTTTCCGCAGCACGCGCTGCCTTCTCCCGTTCAATTTTTATGCGAGGCAAAGCGGAGCGTTTTTTCGACGAACGTTGTTGCTGCCAGAGATTAATCAAGTTACATGCTTTTTGACTTGCCTTATTTGCATCACTTTATTGTTTTGATTTTTTTTGGCCGCTGCCCTCATTCAGCCGGAAATGGAAGGTAAAAGCAAATCATAAAAAAATGTGCAGCAAAAAGCCAATCATTTAATTTTTTTTTGCTTCCACAGTATGTGCCACTACATGACAGCGCAGAAATTTTTCGTATAGCAGCAAAACCAAAGCACAAGAAAAATATTTTCTACCATAAGTTTAATTCGCTGGTGTTGAAGTGTGCGAAGCGGCGAGCGCGCTGCAGTGAAATTTAATAAACGTTAACAAGTTAAAGCGCCAAAGTTCGAGCGACAGTAGCAGCACTGAACACACACACACTCACACTGCATAGAAGTATGTAAAGTGAGCGTCGGGCGCAGCGCCTAATAGCATGCTACACATTAGCATCAAGTTGAGAGTTGCGCAGTTATGCTAAGTGAAATGTTGGCGCAGACAGCTTTTAAAGCAAATTATGCTCAACATTAAGTTAAGTGGAGTACCACCAGCAAAAACACGTTTTCTCCTCTTGATTTTTTAATTTTTTTTTTTTGTAATTTCATAAGCGCCGCAAAGTATGCATGACATTAAATTTTAGCAATCACATGCAGCAGCCGGTGCGCAGATAATAATCAAAAGCGAATGAGAGAGACACTTTGGCACTTAACTTTATGCAATTATGATAATTAAAATGCAGAAGAAAACAATTGTTGAAATTACAACAACACCACGCACTGAACTGCAGCAAGTGAGTAAAGAAAATGTTTGTTGTTGAACAAAGTTTCTTAATAGAAAAGTCAAGTAATGCCAACGCAGACACTTTGGCCCCGCGAAAACCGTCCATGCGGTGCTTGTACATTGCAGTTAGCTGCTTCGTGTTGTTGTTCGCTTTAGTGTTGCATAATTTAAGGCGCAGCAGCGCATAAAGTTGCATCATAACTGCTGGTGATAATGAGAAAATGTTGGCCTTCCTCATTGCACATGCAAGCCGAGTGCGCCTGGCCAAGGAGCCAAGAACGAGTGCAATGCAGGGAAATGAGTGCTGGAATTGAATATTTATATGTATGTGCATAATTTTAGGCACTCAGCCAAAATTATTGCAACTGAGGAAAAGAATAAGAGTGTGATTTAAATTTGAAGTTTATGGTTGACATGACTTGGGATTTTTTTCATTTTGTCGGCCCTGTCTTTTTGTAGTAAACAGCAATTGTAGAAAGTAAATTTATTTGTGCTTTAGGGTCGCCAATCTGGTATACATTGGAATCTAAACAAGGAGAGGTGCAAGGGGAGCAACTGTTATATATGGCCGTTAATTTGAAAATTCTTCTCTATGAGTAAAAGCTACTATCTTCTAAGCTGTAATTCATGCCATCGAGACAAGCACCAAACCTCTGAATTAACATTCTACGGTAAACAAGCAACCCTAAAGATAAAACAAGGCTTCATGCTCGCCTCAAAATTTGTAAGGACCCTTCAAAACCTGCTAGAACCTCTGAAATTAAATGAGAAATTGTAATTTCGTAGAATTACAATGGAGTTTAGGACTCGAGGTCCACGACGTGAACTGAAGAGTCGATCGCCTCGCTAAAAAACCGCTCTGGTAGACCTCAAATAATTCTAAAGACTACTCAGAGAACAGAATTGCACCTTGTTAGCACTGCGTACATGCACTGGACTCCCATTCTAGAGGTCATGGGTTCGATTCCCATTTAAAGCTTGGCCCTTACATTTATTCAAATTTATAAATTGTTCCTTATTTCAAATTATTTCTCATTTCATTAACATTATACAGTCCAATCCATTACCATGTGACAAGTTTCTATCCTTCACACTCCAATCAGTACAACAACAACTCAGTGGCAGTAAACGGAGCGAAGCAGTAAACAAGCGAAGCGAATAAGAAAAACTCAGAGAACACACAGGATACAGAAATACTTAGTTTCAGAAATGGGTTGATAAAAGTTTTTGATCCTAATGGACCGGTGACATGAAACTATAATGGTTTTAAACTTCAAAGAGAGGAGCATTCGAGAAATTTCTCATTTTAAATACCCGGAATCTTCGTATTATCAAATGATGTTTTACTGACCACTGTCTGCTCGGATACGAATTTTAATGGGTTTTATTAATTCGAAATGGCTTTTAGCTTCAGACAGAGGAGTATACAACAAACTCCTCATACCAAATCCCGAGGATCTTTGTATCCTCACAGGCTGCTTTACACGGATGCTGTCTTCTCGGATACGGATTTTAATGCATTTTAATTCGAAATGGGGGAAGATCTTCGTGTCCTCACAGGATAACTGACTGGCCACTGTAAATAAGAATTCGATTTTTACCGAATTTAAAACGAAAAGGGTTTCAACGCTACATAGAAGAGAATTCAAGAAACTCTTCAAGCCAAATAACGAGGATCCTTGAACCTTGAGAACCACGGTCTACCCGGATTTTATATCAATAAATTGAATCTCTTTGTTGGATATCTTCAACAAATGCAATGAAGAGCAATAAATAACTATGCATGTTTTCTATAAGCGCTCTGCATTCAGCAGAAAAAGATTGCCTCAGTGAGATGTGGCGACCTTGGCCTCTGAAGTTTTTTGTAGCTTAGAACCCAAAAAAGTGCCTAAAGTATAAAAAAAGTCTCAATTTGAAGCGTTAAACCAACCAAGACCAACCAGACCAAGACTTGGTCTAGCGGTCATAGTTAGTCGTCGTGGAGCCCAAAAACCTTTTCAACAACAACGAGGTTTCCTTAAGTTTAGAATTGTTTAGAAAAATTTATTAATAGTAATCGGTCCGCATTAAATATAAAATTCCACCTAAAAGTATACTAAACATTTGCGCTTTAGAAGAGCATTGCCTACAAATGAAATTGTTCACAGCACATATAATTTTGTATGCGCGCCCAAAAGTATGCAACTGCGCATACAAACCAAACAGCACTAACTTCATACAATTTTTGTGTGCAATGTGCAAATTATTTGTAAGAATAAAATTCGAGAAAATTTCGACATTTCTACCAAAATTTCTACAAAGCATTTGCACATACTTAAGTAAATGTGCAGCGGCGGCATTGTATGGGACAAACTTGTACAAGCAGTTGGTCGCGTTATGAGGCAATTGCTGTGTGCATTCACGAAGGCACACAATTCCAATGCCGGCGCAATAATAGCAGACACTACAGGACTTTATTAACAAGCAGATTTTACATCCATATGTGTACACATGTGTGTGTGTATGTATGCTTACTTACCAGCATAGACGCAAACTCGGTTGGCGCTTACGAGATTCAGCAAAGTTGCATGCACTGCACTGCAGGCTGGCGCAAAGTTCGTTTCGTTTCTGCTGTGCAGTCATGTCGAAGCAGCGTCGAGGCGTGGCATACGTGCCGCACATTTGCCGTGCGTGCCACATAAAGTTGGCCTTAATTTCTTCCTGCTCCTCTCGCTGGCACGGCGCAACATTTGGATTGTAGCTGCATTGAACAACTGCAAAGATTAGCAAAAAGTTTGCGGGTTAGAAATGTCTTATAGAAAATTTCTTATGTGTAAAACAAAAAATACTTTAAACATTATTTTTACGACAATGTCATGAATGCAGATTTCTGTGTAGAATTTTGAGCAAATGCTGCGCCATAATAAGCGAACTGCTTAGCAGCTGTGGCAATATTGAATTTGAATGCCATGGAGTGCATGAAGTTTGAAACTTGAGAAGCAAGAAAATAGTCTGGAATTAATTTTGGTTATGTTTGAATATTAAGAAAATTGAATAGTTATATTGTTTGCCGATGGAGAACAGTGTGTAGTGTAGTGTAGACATATAGTTGACTGTCTGTAGGAAAATATCTTAATGCTTTATGAATTTTAAATATATTTGAATAGATGAAAATTTCAAACATTTTTGACTTCAGACCTCTATAAGGACTTATTTTAATATTAAAAAAAGTTTAAATAGTAAAACCATCAAAAGTTTAATAAACTTCATGAGTCATTTATTGAATAATCTGCGATATCTAAAAACTAAATTTTTGATATTAAATAAATCACCTATAATTTGAAAAGCTGCAATTTCATAAACAAATTTCCAAATTTTTCAAGAAATTTTTCTCCCTCCAAACGCCACTTTTAAGCAAATTTTACACCCCTAAGCACACAATTATAAAAAAAAGAAAACCCTTGAAATCTTAAGTTTTGCGTGTTTACATGCAACTTACATGCAAGACGCGCATCGAAATTACATTTCCTCAAATGGCGCGCAATATGCACGACTAATAAAATCAACCAAGGCGAGCGGCACTTAATGCACAGAGCAAGTTTTTGCATAATTTTCGATGCAAAAAAATGCAATGCGCACTTTTCAATCTGCATAAGTGTGGCAATATTCTGTAATTTGCATGTAAAAATGAAATTCTAGCATAGTTTTGGGCGTGCAAATGTGTAAATGTGTGAAATAAAAAAATGGAATGGTTAGTGAGTGGTGAAACATGTACAAACGCAGAGTGGAGAAGAAAGAGATAGAAAAAAGCAAGAAAGATAATAAAAATAGATAGAAGACAGAGATTTTCGGGAAAATGGAGAAGGTAGAGAATAGGAAAAACTTTCAATCAATAAAAAATTGATGGAAAATTACTGAAGTCGTTGGAGATAAGCCCTAATGTAAACAAAATTGGGAATAAAATTGTATTTAAATAAATAGAAAAACTAGTATAGAATAAAAAAGTTTAGACAGAAACGGAAAGTAAAGAATAATTAAAAAATTAATAAAAAGGAAAAAATACATTGAGAGAAGAAAAATGAGAAAATGAGTCAAAAGAAAAAAAATTAATGTATACTGGAAAGGAACCAAAATAGGAATAGGAAGGTAAAATAGTGAAAGACATATGGAAGAAAATATGAGGGGATGAAGTAAAATAAATAAAGATCGAAAGAAAGATACAAGAAAATAAAGGTCCAAGCACGCAAAAAAAAGAACACAGACTACACATAGATAAGAAAGAAAATTAAAGAAACACAAAAAAGAGCACAGAGTAAAGTAGATAAGAAAGGAAGAAGAAAGGAAGTGATAAAAAACGAAAAATTGAAATAACAGAAAAAGGAAAATAATAAGAAAAAAAAGAAAATAAATAATTAAAAGTGAGGTATAAAAAAAATTTAAAGTGAATATGAAGTATATTTTCTTTTTAGCTGTTTCTTTTTTTGAAGGTGAAAAAATAATATACAATAAAAAGAAGAAATTAGGGAAAAAAGAAAGAAAGAAAATGAAAATGGTTGGGAGAAGGAATGAAAATAATAAAAAGGCGTAAGAAGCACGAAAGAGAGAAATTGTAAACGAAAAAAACAGGTAAAAGGAGTCCAAATTAGATGAAAATTAACAAAAAGCGAAAAACAAAAAAGAAAATTAAACATGTGAAAAAGTAAAAACAAATGAAAGAAATAGTTCAAGAAATGAGAAAATAAGAAAATTAGAAAGTGAGAAATAAGGAAATAAAAGTCATAAAGAAACAAGAAAATCAGAAGCTAAGTAAAACTAGAACAGAGTAGTAATGAAATCAAGAAAATTGGTAAGAAGTAGAAAATAAAGACACAAAAAACGAAAAACATAAAAAAGAAGAAATAAGAAAATGAAAAACTTGCAAAATAAGGAAATTAAAACTAAAAAACGTAGAAGAGAAACATGTAGAAAAGTTTGATATAAAGAAAGAAAACAATTAAAAAAGTAATAAAATAAGGACATGAGACAGTTAGAAAGCAAGAAAGAAGAAAGTAGAAAGAAGTATTAAAAGAAATTAAAATTAATTAAAACAAAATGAGTAAATATTAACAAATGAAAACAAGAGAAAGAAAAACATGAAAAAATGAAATATAAAGTCAGAAACTAATTGAACAAGTAAGTAAGAACGAAAGATAGGAAAAACGAAATAAAGCAAATATAAGAAAATACGAAAATAATAACCCCTGAAAACAAGAAAATGATAGAAAAACATGTGAAAAAATAAGAAAAAAGTAAAAAAAGCAAAATAGAAAGAAAATATTAAAGCAGAAGGAAAACAACTGATCAGCTTTGATAGTAAAAAGTCAAGGAAAAGGAAGAGAACAATTAGGAAATAAAAAATAAAAACAAAGGAAGTAAGAAGGAAGGTAGGAAGGTAGGAAAATGTAGAAGTAATTTTTAGTGAAAATGCAAGAGGAAAAAAACAAAAAAAAAATTTTAAATAAAAAATATAAATATTTCGTACCTATCTATATTTAAATTCTTTTGTTAGAGTTTAAAAAAAGAGAAGAAAGTAATAAAATAAAAGTAAAATTTTTAAAGCAAGTAAGAATTAATGAGAAAAGAGATTTAAATAAAAAGAAATCAAAAGAAGAAAAGGAAACAAAAACATTTTTAAATAAAAAAATAGGCATATAAAAATGAAAGATGTTAGAAAAATGGAGTAACAAAAGTAAAGATAAATTTGTAAAGGAATTAAGAAAAAGGGAGAAAAAATAATTTATAAAGAAAAATCAAAAGAATTCAAAGAAGGCCGAAAATAAGAAAAAAAGTGATAGAAAAAGAAAAAAACACAGACGTAAGATAAAGTCGAAGAATAGTAAATCAACGGAGAATGAAGGAAGTTAAAATATACCCGTAGGGAGCAAGCTGCAACCAGGGCTTGGCGATTAGATTGAATACGCCAGCGAACACGTTGCCAGGGAAATGAAGCAATAACGCTATGCAAATATAAACAAGCCAACGAAATGTGGCGTTGATTAAATGAGGCAGCAATGTGCTCGTCGTAGACCCAATCACACACACACATACGCACACAGACATGGGCTCACATGTGCCCATGGATGCTGCCAGCCAGCGCACAAGTTGAGCACATTTCGCAGCATTTTCGGCTCATTTTTTTTGTAGGTCTCATGTAAATTCCATATTTTCTACAGCTTCATTTTTTTTTAACTTCTTGTTCTTCTTCAACTACTTTACACTATGCACTTATTTGCAGCGACGCGTTTCGCACAAAATGTTGTATGTTGCTGCTGCGAAAACTTGCAGATTAACTTGGCGCTCGCTTTGACTTTTACAACGAACTAAGTGTCAGCTCACTTACAAGAGCGACAATGAAAAAAGCGATAAAACAGCGTTTGGTGAGGGGGTGGGGGGGGGGCAAAAGTCAACTTTGGCGGGCGGTGTTGATTTTCGTAATTTTTCGGTTGACAAGAAATTTGGGAAGAGCGAAGGGCGCATCAGGCTTCGGTTGGGCGGATTTGAGAAAGTCAAGCAGCAGCGGCAGCACAAGTGGCAGCTGCAGTGTACGGGGGGGGGGGGGGTCGGAGCGGGGGGCGTTTGAGGTCACACAATTGCACTTTGCCACATGTTGTTGCCACACGTTGTGTTGGCTGCTGCCGCTGAGTGCACTACACAATTTTGTGTAACCTCTGGTGCCGCTGCTGGCATCGCTACTTAAGCACACACACACACACACATGCATTCACATAGAATGCATTGCATGAACGCCAGCAAAGCAAGCAATGGTAATAAGTAGTTGTTAAGTGAGGGCAAGGAACAGGCGGAATGAAGTGAGCGGTTCATGAGAAATGTCGCCGTTGAGTTTTTTTTTTTTTTTGGTTGGCTGCAAGGAACGCCTTCTACTTACAAGTGTCATTACAGCAAAGTGGGCGTGTGTCGCAAGTGCGTCAGTGTGTGTGTGTTTCGTATGTGTGTTTAATGTTTGCGTTTATATGTGTGTGTGTGCAGCATTTAAACCGCTTGCCTGGTCTGCTCCCTCACTTCCGCTGTGCCTCACTTTTTTGCTTGCTATGCAGCTCATCTCATATGAAATTCAAATTAATTGTTGAGTGAGTTGCAAGCGTAAAAGTTCTTAATTAAAAATTATTGTTGACATTTTTTTTTTACTCTCTAAATACACATAATTTTTTTTGCTTATTTTTCTTACATTCCTTGTTAGATTTTTGTGCTGCTTGATTTTTGCTGCTACTTTATTGCTTGCTTGTCTCAATTGTTATTGTTCTCAAGTGCATGTTTTTGGTGGCGTTGTTTTTGTTGTCTTTCAAGTGGTGGATTGTAAGATTTCGACACAGTTCTTTGGTTGCCAAAGGAGTTGAATATGAAGAAGACAAGAAGCAACCGAAAGCCAATGAAGTGGGCACAAGTTTGCTGCTGAATTTGTGCATTTAAGTTGGGCAGCAAATTAAAACGTCTCACTTACACTCAGTGGAGCCTTACAAATATATATATGACTGTATATGTGAGTGTGTGTTTGCATATATTTAATTGTTGACTTGAATTTGTGCAAATTCTTACTGTCTCGCTTTCTTGTAAAACATGTAAGAACACATATATGAATAAATATATAAATTTTTTTTTTAATTTCATGCGCATATTGTCTCATTTTTCTTGCATATTTCTTGGCAAATGTTGAATTTTAAATGCCATCATGTCAGGCAAATATTTGCCTGGAGAAAGTCGACTACAGCTGCATACTTCAACTTCACGTCACACTTCTTCTCTTTCCCATTGACAGTCTGGGTCGCTTACGTTGTAGAGTTGGCAGTCAGCATTGTTTTTGTACACTAACAATGTTTACTTCTTATATGAAACAACTAGTTGTTGTTGCAAAAATGCTAAATTTTTGTAATTGAAAAGTTCAGTGCAAAGTTGGCTCAGACTTGAGCTAAATTTAGTTTTAACTCAAGCCACACACAAACACAAACACAAATAAAGTTCAAAGCAAATGAAGTAAATTTTGCTCTGCACAAGTCGCAGCAATTTATTCATTGTCTCATTTGCAGATTGTAAAGTTTCTAATATGTTTGCTTTGAATGTTGAATGTGAAATGTGCATGAAGCCGAAATTAGAAATGCCAGCCAGTGATGGAGGTTGGCAACAAAGTGTACGCCTGAAAGTATGCAATGTAAAAGGAAATTAAAAATGTATGTTTCTGAAAGCTAATGCGTCAGTTGGGAGAACATGTGGGCAATCGTTACATAAGTGGTGGAAGTCTAGTGATATTTGAGCTCAAACTATGACACTAAGAATTTTTATTTCATTCATAAATGCGAAAAACATATTCCAGTCAGCATTATTTATATTGTACATATATGTTTATGTTGTTATGTACTTGTGTACAACACAGAAATCTTACATTTCTACTTAGTTACTCGCCACAGATTTCCAATTATACGATAAACATCAAATTATTTTTACTATGTTTTTGCTTTTGACAGAAAGTAATTTCACAAAATTGAAAACAATTTTGTGTTGTAGCAAAATTTTGTGGTAAATATGTATACATTATACAATACAAATACGAGGCGAAAATAAGAAAATGTCGCTGACACTGACACTGGCATTGGACGTTCTAATCTTGGCGGTTATGCGCCGCTTAATAGTCGTTAGAGCGGTTTGATGGTATATCTGTTGTGTGCATGAAATGAGCTACAAATTTCTCTCGAAAAGGAAAGCAAAACTGAAGTTTTACAAATTTTAAGAAGGGGCCAATAGTGAGCTGAGTTAGAAACAAAACAAAAATATTTAATATGGAAAAAGAACGAAAATAAGTGGAAAAAATTGATGTGACTTCGAAAGTGCGCAAAATGATATAAATAAATAAAAAAAGTGTTCAATGTCAGGATGTGAAAAAATATGAAAAAGATGAATAGAAAATATTTTCTGATAAGAAATAAATTAAATATTTTAATAAAAACTAATTTAAATGTAAATAATGTCCAATCACGAATCAAAAGAACATATTTTCCAATAAGGACTTAAGAAAAAATCTAAATTAAAACTAATTTAAAACAAAAAAGATAAATAGAAAAAAAAGATAAATAGAAAAATGTCAGAATGTGAAAAAATATACAAAATACAAAAATATATTTGTTAAACTTACGAACACAAATGAATGGAAAATATTTTCTTATAAGAATTTAGTTAAATATTTTAATAGAAACTAATTTAAATGTAAATAATGTACAATTACAAATAAAAAGCAAATATTTTCCAATAAGGACTTAAGAAAATATTTAAATTAAAACTAATTTAAAACAAAAAAGAAAAATTTAAAAAATATTTTTCAATGTCAGAATGTGAAAAAATATACAAAATAAAAATCATTTTTGCTAAAATTACGAACACAAATGAATAGAAAATATTTTCTAATAAGAAATTAGTTAAATATTTAAATGGAATCTTATTTCAATGTAAATAATGTACAAACACAAACAAATACTTATAAATTAGTTTCTAATAAGCACTCAACAAAATATTTAAATAAAATGTAATATAAAGCAATAAAGATAAATAGGCAAAATTTTCTTCAATGTTCGGAATTTGAAAAAGTATACAATACAAAAACATATTTGCTAAGCTTACGAACACAAATACATAGACAATTTTTTTAAATAAGTACAAAATTAAATATTGAAATAAAAACAAAATTCAATTTAAATAATTTACAAACACTAATAAAAAATAAAATATTTTACAATAAAGATTCAGTAAAACATTTAACTGATAGTTAATTAAATAAATAAGTGAATAAAATAAATAAATAAAATAAATAAATAAATAAAATCAAATAAGTGAATAAAATAATAAATTAAACAATAAATATTCAATAAAACAATTACTTAAGAATTAAATTTAAATAATTAAAAACATTGAAAATATTAAATATACAAATAAAATTTAATAAAATAAATCAAACAATCAATTTACTAAAAAAAGCAAACTAAATTTGGTGAACTGAACAGTCACTGAATAGCTCGATTGACATTGAAAATTAAAGCGAAAAATTGTACAAAAACAAATTAGAATTAAAAAATAGTGGAATTGTTTTTTATTTTAATAATTGAGAAATAATAGCAACAAATTTTCATTGTAAATCACTTCAGCAAAGCTGAGGAAATAAATAAGCAAAATATTTTCCAATAAGAAATAAAATAAATAAATAAATAAAGAAAAGGAAATGAAATATAAATAATGTAAAACACAAATAGGCGAAATATTTTCATTAGAAATTAAATTAAAAATTAAAAATGAAACTAAAATTATTTAATAAAATTTATTTGATTCAAAAATGATTTCATAAATAAAATGATTTAAAGGAAAACTGAATTAAAACATTAATTAATTGAGTAAAGCAAAGCTGAGGAAATAAATAGACAAAATAGTTTCCTATAAGATATAAAATAAATTAATAAAATATTTAAGTTTAGGAAACTCAATTAAATATAAATAATGTAAAACACAAATAGGCAAAATATTTTCATTAGAAATTAAATTAAAAATTAAAAATGAAACTAAAATTATTTAATAAAAATTATTTGATTGATGGTTTTCGAAAATGATTTAATAAATAAAATTATTCAAATGAAAACTGAATTAAAAATTAAATTCATTTTAAAAATATGACACAAACAAATTAAATCGAACACAATAAAATAAAGCACTTAAAATATACTCAAGCAAAAAAAAATTAGATTCTGGCTAATAATACTCACTGAATAGCTCGATTGGCACTGAACAATAGAGCAAAAAATTATCCAAAAGTAGCATAAAAAATTTTTTGGGAAATGGCAAATATTCAAATTTTTAGCGTATGCTGTAAAATTTCAATTATTTTCTGACAGTTACACAATTTCAATTTATTCAGCCAGCGAAAAATTGCAAATAATCAAACAAAGAAATAAACAAACGAACAAATAAACAGACAGACAAACCAAAGCTTTAATTGCCAAAAATAAATAAATGCAGAACTTACATGTGAGTATTTTAAATATAAAAAAATTGCCAATTTACAAAATGTAAATAACAACAGAATTACACGTTAACAATAACAACAACAACTATGACTGCAATAAAACAACAATAACAACATCAAAAAAAAATTACAAAACAAATAAAATGCTTTTTGACAACTTAACACAATAACAACAACAAAAACAACAACGAGCAGAAATAACCAACATGAGCCCAAGCGAAGTGAATGTAATGACAGCTGCAGTTGACAGCCATTGGCAAGCCATGCGTGTGTGTCTATGTGTGGGTGCGCAATTTTATGTCGGTATGTAATGCCGTGACAGTTGTTGTTTTTGTTGTATTTATTATGGTTGTTATTTTTATTGTCAGCCATTGGCAAAGTACAGTAGGCGATTTAACGGTACGTGCATGAGTAGCGCATAAAGCGGCATCAATGGCAGACAACAACACACACACACACACACGCACATGATGCATAGCTACACTCAGCATGTGTGTGCGTGTGTGTGTGTCGCGCGCAGACAAGAATGTGTGCCGACATAACAAGTTGCTATATCAGCACGCAATGTTAAAGGAAATGCCGATGACGAGCGACAAGCGACAGGCGGCAGCCCGAGGGGTCAAGGGGGCACATTGACAAGTGCAGAAGTCGTGTCGGTAATGAAGCCAAATGCTGCCTGCCAGCCAGTGCAATGCAAGTGGCTGCGTTGCACTGTGCATTGCAACGCATGCAGCCGTGAAGGACTTCAAAGGCGAACGCAGCGGCAAGTGGCGAAGAGGAGCACAGAAGCGACAGCGTCAAAATCAGCACAAAGGCATCAAAGCCAATAATTCAATTGGCGCTCAGATGCACACACTCGCACATAACATACATGGTGTCTCTATGTGCCGTTGCACTCACACTGTTATTTAGACACATTGTATTTGTGTGTTTGTGTGTGTGTGTGTGTTGGTGCGGCACAAATTACAACCAACCATCACGTCTAGTGAGAAAATGCAAGTCAAGTGGCTTGGTGTGTGCTGTCAAGAGTACGCGTCGACGACACGAAGTGCCATTTTGGCTTCATTCTTTTTTATCCTTTGTTTTTTTTTGCTGATAGCGGATATATTCTTTCTATATTTTTGTGCTGAGCTGGGCAATTTTGCGCTACAGCAGCACTGGTGAAATACATAACATAGTTGTCAATTCGAGGGGATAATTTGAATTTAGAAATTAATATTTTAAATGTAAAGGAATGAAATTGAACTGAGCAAGTAACTCATACGCCCCGTTAGACGCTTGAATTGGAAATGATATTAGCGAATTAAAAGACTGATTGCTGTTATCATGACAGTTTATACCATCGTCGCATACTATGAAATCCATATAACTTAAATATGGTTGGTAGGTAGGTAGGAGCGGAGCTCACTTAAGCCATGAATATCCATTGTGATCTCAAAATCAATCGAACTTAAAACCGCTCATTCATTGAACTAGGAAGCTTACTACAATCTACTAGGGTTCTTAACTTACACAAAACCTTTGTCATAAATTTAATTGTTGGAGTTTTCGCTGGTGAAATTAAGTTTTGTTTGAAGTTTTCCAGTAATTTTCTTATTGAGAAAATTATTGCTAATCATTCACAAAGCAAGCAAGAGTCTATCGATTATATTTGTTAGTAATTATTATGAAATATTCTAAAATCGAGTAGTGGCACTTCATATTTAATTTGGAACGATTAGTCTAGGATGCAACTTTGGGGTATTTTTTATGGAACTAGAACCAATTAAAACCGAGTACTGACACTCTATATATTCGTATAGTTAGTCATTTGATTTCAGGTCAATTCACCAAATTCATTGAGTTACAAGATTAGTAAAGGATTGAATATTACAATAATTATTTTATTAATTATTTTAATAATTATTTTAATAAATATATGTTATCAGAGAAGATAAGTAAAGGATTTGATTTTGCAGTATTTATTATATTTTGGAATTTTTTTAAAATCGAGTAGTGACGCTCCATATTTCAATCAAGCATTTATGTTTGAGATATTTCACAAAATTTGAACAGTTTGAGTTCATTAATGATGCAAACTGTTATCTAAATTTAGTCAAAAATTAGTATTACTAATTACTAAGAATTGCGAATATTACTCATGAGATTCATACATAAACCAGATGTAATAGAATTTACCAAGCCGTAGTAATTGTGTTTCTTTTCAATAATATTACTCATACGCCCCCGTATACTTATGAGAAAAAGCGCGTCTATTTTTGAGTTTTCTTGCTTTAGAATTTCATGAGCGTTGTTGATGATGATGATGATGATGATGATTACGATGATGATGATGATGACGATAGTGGCGACGATGATGATTATGACGATAATGACGATGATGACGATTATGACGATGATGTTGATGAACATAAAGACGAAAATGATGTAGGATGGGCAGAAGGATTAATGATTTCTGAGAGTATTCAGTCATGAAGATTTTTATCCTTTGCCCGAAAAAAGTGAGATGGGAAGACGAAAGAAGGAGATAATGATCGAAGGAGAGATTGATCGAAGGAGAGAATGATCGAAAGCGCTTGTGAATGAGATTTTAATTCACATATTAGTTCATTAGCGTTGCGTATTTGCTACATAAAGTTCGATCGAGTTTTGTAAAAGTATTTCTTTAATGTTACTCATACGCCCCGTTGACGATCAGCTTTCATTTATATTTTTAATTTTATTTATTTACTAAGTCTTCTCTACGGTTTCAATCATGTTAATTTCGTAAATAATTTCTTTAAACTATCTGAAAAATTAATAAATATAAAAAAACCAAAAATTAACATTTATTCTGTGCAATGTTTTCATGCCGATGACTTGTCCAATACCAGTCAAAATCTTCTTATAGACTATAATCAGGTATCTGGTCTTACAGACTAGAAAAGCTAAGAATAGATAGCAAACAATTTTTTCTAAAATCCACCGGACTTGTAGATATAACTATGCCCCACATATGCCCCAGATTGAATTATTTAAATTTTGGCATATCTCTTGGAATGTACTCATTCTAGGCGTAGCTTTTACTTATTCAAGGCATAGTTTGAAGGATTATTGCTGTAACTTTTAAGCGCATTAGCTCCAATAAAAAGAGACAGTCAATGAAGCCAAAAAAAAACAAATTGGAAAGTAATGGCGGCGATTGTTCTTCCACTTTGCAAAAAAATCAAATTAATTAGCACAAGACGAGAAGTGCAAAATAGAATCATTTTAATGCTTATTTTCGGCATGGTTAATAAAGTCTGAGGGCTTTCTTAAATTGGACTTCTTTAATCTCACTTCTGTGATCCTTAGACGATCAACTCAGACTTATTTGAAAAAAGATTTTCCAAGTTTTAGGATTTCCTCTGAAAGCATTTCAGTAGTGTTACGCATATGTTCTAAATTTTTGCTGATTTTCGAGAATATTTACCGCAACAAATAATTTTTGAGGTCATAACTTATCTAATAATGTTACTTATACGCCCCGTTTATGATAAATCAAGTATTTATTTTCAGCTAAATTCATTTAATCCGACCGGTTGAGATGAGATTGTTTATCTTTAATGTTATATATTAGATAAATATTTTTCTTTTAAAAACCCAGTCATATTTTGTTATAACATGAATTCGAGATTTAACTTACAATGCGACTATTTACTTACTATTACTATTTCATAATAGTTTACTTTGATTTTGAATGTTTATAATTTATTTAAATTAAATACAACGCATACGTTCAAAATACAAATCCTAATTGTTTCACATCGTTCAACTACTTTAATACTAAGCTGAATTTTTTTGAAATCCATATCACTCATACGCTTCGTTTTCCCCAAGAATATCATAAATTTTCCTGTCAGAGATACTAACAACATGAGCTGAAATCCAGCAAATCGCTTCAATTATACGCACAGTGCACCAATTAAAGCCTAAAGTCACTGCAGCTGCAACCTGGTCGTATGTGCGCCATTGTTGTCACAAGACATGCCACAAAACAAAACAAAAAAAATGACAAATTTTTTGCGCATACTGCCGCATATCCGGTTGCCTGACGGCAGCTGGTGACGTGCTGAATTTTTATGCTGCGTTTAACCGGAACTTTTCGCAGCGGCATTTGCATGCGGTGCACGTTGCGGCGACACGGAGACAAGGCGTCAGCGGCAAATTCGAGAATCGCAGCGACTTCGACTGCGTGTCAATAGCAGCCGCAGTGCGGATCAGCGCCGCAGCAGTTGAGCACAGCTCAGGACTCAGCTCGGTTCGGCTCAATGCGCGTTTCAATATCCATGTCGCTGCACCGCTGCTACATATATATTGGATGTTGAATGTGGCATGTGGCGTTGCATGTTGTCAATGCGAGACACGTCGGATCGCTGCATTCAAGTAATTGAGTTGAAAAATGTCTGAGCGCTCTTGCAGCCAGCACAGCTTTTTGTTATATGAGTTGCAGTGGTGTTTGTGTTGTTTTTGTTGCGGTAAAGCTATCTGTTGTAATGTGCAGCCATGGTTGTTGTTTTTATTGTTGCTGTTATGCAGCAATGGAATTGATAAAAGTGTCGCGAGATGTTGACACTTGAAGTTGACTGCGCCGATGTTTGAGTTCTTGTCGCTACTGCTGCTGTGGCAAATTTGATGCCTACTACTGCAAATTTGTTGTTGTTGTTTTTGTGCTTGTGTTTTGTTGTTTGCGCATTTTTATTGATTTTACATGCACATTGCTGGCAGACGTGTTGCAATCAAATGTGGCGAGTTAGTGTGGAAGTTGCTACTTGCAAAAATTCAAGGCATACTTTTGGGCTCAAGTTGAGAGTTGAAGCGTTCAGGTAGTCTTAAATTCCTATCTATATGTACAAATAAAACGCTTCAGATTAGCAATTCCAATTTTTTGCTTCGACAACTCGAGCGCACGTTGCTGGCATGTTGCAGCAGCAGCTCAGGCAGTGAGTAGTGAGTACGTCTGTCGCTGGCGTCTGTTGTGTCTGCTTTGCATGCAAATTGTGTTGGTGTCAACAGTGACACCAGACTGATTGTTGTTGTTATTGTTTGCATATTAAATGCACACCGACAGCACACAGCTCAACACCTACGACAAACAAACAAACAGACCTTTGACACACACATCTACATACGCAGCGACGTACGCACACAAACGTTGCAGTCGCATACAACTGTCGAATTTTGAAATTTTATTTGCGCACATAACAACAACAAATATATATAAGCAAAGCTGCAACTCAACATTACTTTGCTGCTGGCGTCTTTTGCATATGCGACACACATACATACAAAAGCTGTGTTTGTTGTTGTTGCTGGTATGTAAATTATGCCAATTTGATGTTTTTTCAAGTGTCGCAAGCATGTAAAATTCTCAGCGGTGTCAACCCAGAGCACGATGACGACGCCAACAACAACAAAAACATTGCAGTCTGCTTTAACTTTTCATGATTGCAAAAATAAACACACTTCATTTTTGCCAACCACCTTCGCCCTGCCTGGGCCGTCGAAAGGTGCTGCGCGTGCAGCCGAACGGAACAGAAAATTATGAATGCAGCGCGTGCTGAGTGTTTGTGTGCACTTGTGAGTGGCGCCTAATGAAGGAGCTGGCGCTGGGCAGGTGAGGGGTGCAGCTGTTGAGTTAATAAGGCATTAAGGAGCAGCTAAAGTAGGAAGAGCAAACAAGTTGACAGAGCGGAACAGTTGGAGGGAAACAGCGCAAATATGGAAAGCAGTTTCAAGTAGAAGAAGAAATGAAGCGTAGGAGAAGCTTTTGAGCTCTAATCAGCAGTGTGGTGTGGTAAAAGGTTTTCGAGGAAAACGTTCTGTTGAGAAAAGGCTTAAAAGTTGGCAAAACAAGAATTTAAAAGACTTTGTTAGAAGCGAAAACTAAAAAAAAAACTTAATAGGGAAATGACATAGAAATTATAAGTTTTATTTAAAGTTTAAACTTTAAACCAGGGACCTTAAAAAACGATTATGGCAACTTGCTTTGAACAGAAAATTCAAATTGAAGGACTTGTTGGCGGTTTATGATGCAAAAAACTGACTGAAAACTGGCTGATTTTCAAACTGGTCTTCAAAAATGCATTTAACTTATTTTTAAAAATTTTTTTTTATATTCCAGAAATCACAATTATATGTAAAATTTTAGTGTCGCTTACAAAATAGAAATTATATGTTGAGTTTTATTTTTCAAACCTTAAATAAAACCTTAAAGGTGAAAAGTTAGGATAAAACGACTGATCCTAAAGCTTCGCATAGAATTCTTTTGCCAATTGTGCATAGTTGAAAGAACCATCACAGTTCTATAGTTTTTTTGAACCATACGGCTCCAAGGATTTTGCTATGAAATTTAATATCCAAGAATTTATGGGTCGAGGTTTACTTTGCAGCACCAAAGTGAGATTTTTGGTAAATAGGTAGTCCGCTAATGCCGCAAAAGTAAAAGAGTTATTCAATGCAACTTTAGGCCAGAACCTGCAAAGCCACGAATCAAAACATTTACTACTTTACTTTTCAGCATTTTTGGTGAATAGGTAGTCCGCCAGTGTCTAAAAAGTAAAAGACAAAAGTGAACGAGTTATTCGCTCCAACTTTGAGCAAAGCTATGAAATTAAACTTTTACAACTTTACTTTTCAGCACCAAAGTGAAATTTTTTTATGAATAGATAGTCCGCCAGTACATCAGCAGAAATTATGATATTCAATAGAACATTACTGCCTGAGCCATCAAATCAAAACTATTACTACCTCCTACTTGGTTCTCACATGGACAGTTGGCCAGACATACAGTTGGACAGTTACCAGAATAAATTTGTCCTTTCAAAGTGTAAGACAAAGACATCTTGGAGTCTCCAGCCCGTCACGACGGTGACTAAGATGGGTCATTCTGAATTCAATTTACATTGGAACACTAATCAAAATGGTATCAAATATGAACAAGAATTATAACGTTGAAACAGTATTGTTTTATTGTATTTTGTATAAAGGTCCCCGAGAACCTTTGCATAAACCAAAGAGGTAGTATTACAAAATTTGTATAAATGTTTTTCAGGAAAATATTTTCGTTATAGAATAACTAATAATTATTAATTAATTACAATTAAAAAAAATGCAAAATTAAAATTTAGTTAAAAATATTCAATTTCAAATTTAATTAATTAAATTTTAATAAAAAAAAATTTCAAATTTAAATAATTAAATTTTAATTTTAAATTTATACTTTCAGGTTTTAAACTGCCTTTATTTCTAAGAATTTCAAATACCCTTTTCGTATACTTTGTAATGACTTTTTTAAAATAAATAATTAAACAAATTTAAATAAAATTCAAATAAGAAATAATAAATTAAAAAATTATAAAAAAAATCGAACTAAAATTTAATTAATTAATTCTAAATTTCAAATTCATACTGTTAGGTGTTAAACTGACTTTATTTCTAGGAATTTCAAAGATACTTTTCATATACTTTTAGGTAGTAAACTGACTTTATTTCTAACAATTTCAATAACATTTTCTCAAATTTTCAAAGTAAGTAATTCGAAAAATTTAACTAACTATATTTAATTTAGAAATAATTAATTTGGAAAAACATAAATTCTAAAATACTGAACATATCATAGTATCATATTACAGTATTGACATATTACGTTTGGACAGCAGGGCTGAAGTAGCTGAACTGTAGCGTTTAGACGGCCTTCTGACAGGCTTTCAACAACAGATTTTTTTTTAGTTATTGCAATTTTACATTTAATACAAAAACATACCACCTCATATCGAATATTATTTCTATATTTTACGCCAACACAATAAAAAATAAAATACCTTCACTTTGATGAAACACAATTCAACATAAAATTGTAACATTTAAACGAATAGGAACTGTCATTAGAAAAAAGTATCGAAAAGAAAAAGAAAATTCAAAATAGAAAAACTGCCACAGAGAGCAAGAAAATGAAGACAATTTCAAATTCAAATTCGTCAACTATTTTAAAGGCTTTGTTGAAGCCTTGTCTTGCTTTGCCTTGCCTCGTGTGACATGCACCAATGTGCATGCACGCAACGCGCTGTTCTGCTCGTCAACTTGTGGCAACGTCTACCTGCAGTGTTGCCTGCAAGCTGCACATATTCCCATACATAACCGAAATGCCAAAATGACGAAGCAATGAAGTATGAAGGACGTTGGTAAACGACACCATTGCATTCAACCTCATTTAGTGCACAAGTTGTGGCGCATTGCATGTGCCTCCATATGAAAGTGGGTGAGTGTTCGTGTGTGTGTGTGTTGGTGTGCATGCGTGTTGAGCGAACATGAGCCATGAGGCATGAAGTATATTTTCGCCTCACTTGCCTATTGCCGCAAACAAGCATATCGTTAAGTAGAATTGGCTGTTGCTGGCAATGCTAAAAATATGCCAAGCAATTGCTGTATGCATTGTGGTGCAGGTGAGTGGCAATGATTGCTCAACATTTTTAGAAAAACTCATGAAAAAAGAACAAAATTCAAAGAAATTGCATGCAATGTATGGAAAGTAGGTAAGCATATCTCTTAAGACCTCAACAGGCTTTAAAAGGCCTAAAAGTGCAATGAAGTAACTGAAATGAATCAATGAACAGTTTTGCGGAGAATATTTTATGGCAAAAATATCTAGAAAGTTCATATTGCAAGTGCACACTTTTGGGCAAAAGCTGACATAATTTATAGTTATTTGTAGTCGAAAATGCACTCACTAAATTTTCAACTCAGCTGTAGTTGGTATTTTTGAAACTAAAATCACTTTTCTAGTTAATACTTTTAGGGTGTAAACTGACTTTATTTCTAACAATTTTGATAACACTTTTCATATACTTTGTCATTCTTTTTTTCAATGTAAGTAATTTAAAGAATCTAGTTAACTAAATTTAGTTAGAAAATAATTAATTAAAGAAATAAAAAATACCAAACCAAAATTTAATTATTTAAGCTACAAGTTCAACTTTAATTTAAATTTGAATTTTATTAATTAAAAATAAAACAAACAAACAAAATTAAAATTACATTTATTAAATTTTAATTTCAAATTTCATTTCAATTTCAGTTATTAAATTTCAATTTCAAATTCATACTTTAAGTTGTAAGTTTATTTTATTTCTAAGAATTTCAAAGACAGTTTTTATAGATTTTCTGAAAGATATTTAAAAAAAGTAATAAAAAACAATTTATGAATTCAATTTAATTAATAAAAAAAATAAAAAAGAACAAAATTAAAAATTCATTAAATTTCAATTAAAAATTTAATTTCAATTTCAAATTTTATTAATTAATTTTCTTTCAAAATATCATTTCAATTTCAAATTTAATTAACTAGATTTCAATTTTAAATTCATACTTTAAGTTGTAGACTGACTTTATTTCTAAGAATTTCGAAGACACTTTTCATATACTTTGTGTAATATATTTTCAAAATAACTGTTTCAAAAATAAAATTTATTAAAATTAATTAAAGAAAAGTTAATTGCAAAACTAAAAAAAAAAAATACGAAATTATAATTTAGTTAATTGAATATAAATTTAAAATTTAATTTCAAATTCAAATTGAAATAATTAGATTTAAATTTCAAATTCATACTTTTAGGTTGCAAATTGACTTAATTTCTAAGAATTTTAAACACACTTTTCATATACTTTGTGTAAGACATTTCAAAATAATTAATTAACCATTTTCAAACTTTTTCATTTTCAAATTAACATTTTCAAAATAATTGTTAACTAAATTTAATTACGAAATAATTAATTAAAAAAATTATTAAAAAAAAACAAAATTTAAATAATAAACTTTAAATTTCAAATTTATATTTTCAGGTTGTAAATTGACTTTAATTCTAAGACATTTTTCATATAGTTACGAACTTTATGAAAGACATTTTCAAAGATGCTTAAAATAATTTGAAATAAAATTTTAAATGCATATTTTTGAGCAACATTTTAATTATAATTTAAATAATTTATTCAATTAATTTAAATAAAAAGGCAACTTTTTGATTACAATTAAAAACAATTTTAATTAACTAAACTTAACTAAAAAGTAATAAAAAATCCAAAATTAAAACTGAAATAATCAAAACAGAATTTAAAATTTAAAAATTTTGTTTAAAAGTATGCAGTTCAAAATAAAATCACTTTATTTCTTAGAATTTCAAAGACACTTTTCTTATACTTCGCGTATACACTTTTCAAAGATCTGTTGTAATGTTTAAAACAATTTCAAATAACATTTTAAATGCATATTTTTAGAAAACATTTAAGCTATAATTCAAACAATTTAATTAGTTGAATTTAATTTTTTTTTATTTATTTTTTTTTTTTATTTAGCTGAATTAAATAGCAACTGATGACAATAACGAATAAATTGAATTAAATAAATTTAACTAATAAATAATTTCTAATTAGAAAATTCTAATTTGATGAATTTAGTTTTCATATTGTATTTTTGATATTATTTTTTATTTAGTTATTTATTAGTTAAATTTATATAATTGAATTTATTCATTATTGTCATCAGTTTCTATTTACAATTTATAATTTAAAATTTGCCTAAAAGTATGCACCTCAAATGTGATTTGAAATGAGTAGTAATAATAACAACATTACCTGCAATTTTGACTGTTCACTAGTGGCAACATTTGCTGGGAATGGCTGCAATTTCCAACAAACATTAAACCATCATTTCATACACAACACGAGCACTTTAAGTATACATTTTGTCACTCTACACATTTATACATAGTTAGCCGTAGTCATGTTAGTGTTTGTGTGGCACATAAGCACACAACATGCGTGTGATTGCAATTGATACGAAAACTTCAACAAACTATTTGTTTAAAACAACAACAAAAACAATAACACTAACCAAAATGACGGCACAAAAACTTTGACTGTTTTTTAGAGGGGAGGGGGTGCAGCGCATACGGGCCATGTTGGTGACTTGTTAACGCAAAAGCGCAAAGTTTGGCAAGTTTAAGCAGCGGAACTTTGGCGAAATGAGAAAATAAAATCGAAATGCAACGACAGCAGCGCAAAGTTTCGATACTTTTCGACTAGTTGCTGTCTTCTTACTGCACGCAAGTGTTTTTATGTTTCGTTTGTGTAGATTTTCTTGCGGGTTTTTTGCTCGTTTTCATTGTCGCATTATTGTGTTTATAGTTTTGGTTTATTTTGTTGAGGTAGAACTCAACCACAATGGCAGTTTAATGAGTTTTCAACGTTGGCCGCACAGCTGAAGGCGCAAAGGACGAAAAATAGTTAGAACGAAAATTTCATGCGCAATTTTAATTTCAAACTAAAAAAAAAGAAATTATAAACATTGATTACTTGAATTTGCAAAACTGAGTGGCAAGTTGGTGTTAGCCGCTGCCTGGCCGCACCCAGCACGGCCAACACTTTGTGGCATTTGTATGGAAATTCATTTTGAAATTTAGTCCATATAGATTTGCAATTATTCATAATAAATACACACACACATACGAGTACATATATCTATGTATGTATGTGTGTGCAAGGTTATTTATGCAGAAATTTATTGCCCAAAATTTGTGTGCGTGTAATTTTTGGCCGCTACTTTGTGTGTGTGTTTGTGGTGTTTGGCTGGCATGTTTTATTGTTTTTCGGTTGTGGTTGTATTGCCAAAAATTGTTTTTCTCGCCATTGATATTTTGTTGTTATTGCAATGGACATTGTGTGTGGCATTTTGCATTTAAATTGCATTTGAAATTCATTCTGCATAATTTAGATTTAAATATTGCCAAATTTAAAACTATTTGAATGTGCAGTGTTTGAATCAATTGGGACTTTATTGTTTGAAGTAAAAAATTTAACATTAAACTGACAGCAACATATTTGAATTGAAGTATTTTTAATTCTATGCCATTTATCAAACTCAACAAAAGCTTGCAACAGCTTTTAACCGCATATTCAAATAACATGAACTGTGACATATTAAGTCGAGCATTGTATTACAATTTTTAGAAGCTTTAACTCAGGAAAATATACATAAATGGGAGTCAATATTGAAATTGCTTACTCGATTTGAATTATGTGTTTAGAAATTTAAAACAAAGAAAATTATGCAATAAACCAAAATAAAAGTGATAGAAAAAATGATAATTTTGTTACTCGTTTAGGCAGCTTCTGTCTAAGATTAAGGACGATGGGGCCCTTCTCAAATTAAATTTAACGTATTTCTTTGAGTGACATAGTCCCTTAGCGTTGCCCCAGTATTCAAGATTGCATTTTTCGGGCCCAGGTTTGAATGACAGGTAAGGTAAAACCGACAGTTTGTCAGTTAACAAGAAGCACTGTTCGACTTATTTCTTTAAAAATTTGTTCTATAAAAGCTATTTTCTGTGTTCATCATTTAATCGTCTTATTAGAAAAGCGATATGTAATGTTAACCGATCCTCATTTATGGTTAAGTTCTGAGTTCGTTCGTTAAACACAACTTCAAAAAACTCACAACATCTGAGCAGAATGATGAGACGGCGGAACACTTTGAGTGTGTCTGCCGGAGAAGGTTCGAACCAAGATTGAGAAAATTGTCACTGATGTGTTGAGAAGAGAACACCTTGAATTCTTGGCACTTCACTATCTTGTAAGATTTCTTCGGAGGTAGGGAAGATTTAAAGCAAAGCAACAGGGACCCTCAAGTTGCAGTATAATGAACATTTACTCTGCGCTTGCTAGGCCATCAAATTAAAAAAGGTATCTAGAAAACTGTTCAAAGTATATAAGAGTTCAGGGGGGCTACTCTGTAATGCGATGCGAAAGCGAAAGCGATGCGAAAGTGAGTTGCGATGCGAAAGTCAATCGGTACTCTGTATCGCTTTCGCATTATTGAAAAACGGCCCTTATTTTGTTTCGAGAGTAAGTTGGCATTACTAGCGTCGAGTGTCATAAAATTCAAACAAAATAAAAAAAAAAGTAAACAATCGCATTTTTTTGAAATTTAAAATCGAAATACGCAGTGCTACAAATGCGAAAGGGGAAAATCTAAATGCGAAAGTAGAAAATTTCAATGCGATTGTCGGATTTCAGAGTACTAAGTGTGCGAATGCGATAAATCTTATGTTCGCATCGCATTACAGAGTAACCCCCCTGATCAAAATGAAAAAAATTTTTCTTAGCAAAATTTTAGGCTGATAAATTTTTGTTGTTTACTGAGGCATTCAGCTACTTCCTAAATCTAATAGTTATAATTATTAAAATTATTGTAAATATATATTTTTAGGATGCCATAAAAGTCTCTGACTGTTTCAGTAATGAAACCATTTTATCAGCCTAAAATTATGCTTATGAAAACTTTGGAATTGTGAGAATTGAATTGTTACGTCAAGTAACTTTTAACATATTTATATCAAAATATTATCAAACATTTTTAAACGCTTACTTATAGTTCAAATTATTATAAAGATTTCCATAAAACACAAAATTAATTTCGAAATAAATTCTTATAATTATTTATAATTATTTCTCTCTTAAATAAATAAATAAATAAATTCTAACAAATATAGAAACAAATATTAAAGAACAAATATAAAATGACTTCAAAATATTTTATTTACATAAAGCACTAAAACAATTTTTCATGCATAATTTTAGGCTTTCCAACAATATTCAAAATTATACAATTTCTGTAATTTATTGGCCCACAAATCCCAGACGCAGTACACACAACTGTTTAGCATATATTTTTCAATAGTCATGAGAGGGTAGTCCGAGGCTCACAACTCTGCTTGTGTGTGTGTTAGCTTTTTACTGCGAGTGCGCGAGGACGCGTGTAATTGAATTATTGCAGGCAATAAAATTCTCCAAAATCGCAACAGAACAATAAAAAAATAAAACCAAAAAAAGGCCGCAAATGCACTGTGCCGCGAAACACAAAACACCAACAACAATAAAGGCAAAGTAGACAATGGCGTGCAATATGGCAATGCAGTTTGCAGTCCAGCAAACACAAATCGCTGCATCCACGGCCATTAGTTCACTTTTCGCTGCACTAAGCCGGTGTTGGTTCCTTCACTAAAATGGTTTTTATTTTTGTGCTCATTTTGTGCTACAGCCAGTCACTTTGTATATGTAGTGGTGTGGTGTGGAGTTTTTATGGCCAACATCGAGATGTTGGGTTATGTTGTAGGTAGGGGTAGGGGTATTGTGTAGAAGGAGCAGCGCTGATGTGGAAATTTGTAGTTAGAACTACACGGAGGTTTGATTTGGTTATAAGTTTTTGTTTTTTAAACTGTCTGTACTGGCTTCTATATCCAACTGTATGCTGAAAAGTTTTAAACTTTTAGGGGAAACTGGGGTACATTTGACTTTGGGGCACATTTGACTATGGCCGTTTTGAAATCAAATCGGTGGAAGTAACGAAATTTCTCTATTGGGAACAATAAAATACATGATTTCATAAAACGTCATGAAGTTTGAAAGTTTGTGCAAATTTTGGCGAAACAGCACGTGCTTTTCTTTTTTTACGGGAGTTTCTGTTATTTTTTGACAGTGATACGTAAGGAATTTGTGAAGTGAGTTTAATAAATATCTCAAAGTGGTAAAACTAATTTTACTTACATTATTTTAAATTTTTTTGAAAAATGTTGCTAATTAAAGGTCATTAAAGTATTTTAGGTAAAAAAATTAAATCAAGTAAAATAAAGCATATGGGCACATTTGACATAGAAGATGTGACAGTAATTATGCGTAGCGAAATCGAGTTAAAACTGCCAATTCCAGAAAACCCGGCTTCAACTTCACGTTGTCGTACAAAATATATATTTTTAAGATTAACTTGTCCAAATATTTTGTAAAATAAGTTTATTTTTATCCAAATTATTATTTTTTTGTGTTCATTTTTTGTTACCTAGAGACTTATAAATGAAATATCTATTATTTATTTTTTCCTTCGCGTAAAATGAAATATTAATAAATATGTAACGAAATTTTGCTTATTTTTAATCAGAAGTGATTTTATTTTCTTTCACAAATATAGATGTCAAATGTTCCCCTCCCAAAGTCAAATGTGCCCCTTGACTGGGGTACATTTGACAAAATGACTTTTTTCAAAAAATATGAAATTATAACGAGCAAAACCTTCTGTATAAAAAAATAACTTTAAATTTCCAAAATTTAATAATCACTTTCGAGAAAGCAGCATTGATTTTTAAAATTAATCAATCACGTTTCGAGAAATATAGGTTTAAAAAAAAGGTGTCAAATGTACCCCAGTTTCCCCTACTTGAATAGACTAATCTTAGAGTATTAAAAAAATACTCTCAAATAGATTCGGTCAATTTATAGATGGAATTGGATATCAACCCATTCAACCCATTTAATTTATATTGACAGATGTGCCTTTTAGTATTTTTTTTGGAATATAAAACACTGATTCTTGTACCTAAAATATAAAATATCCTCGAAAAACGTACGCAGTTTTAATGAAAATAACAGATCAACTTAAGACCGAATTGAATACTCGTATTTATGTATTATTTTCTACTTTCAACTACGCCCCTGTAAAAAATTTTTAGCCCCCCTCCCCCCCACCACTGCGCTGACTGCCATCGTCACGCAGTTCGTTTCGATTATTTTCGTAAATTTCTTTGTTTTTGTGCCTTTCGAGTGTCGCTACAACGAAGGACAAACAGTGTGTGTGTGAGTTGTAGTGTGAGTGTGAGTGTGAGGCAACGAGGCGCTGCATGCAGACAGTTGTCGGTATTGTCTGCAAATATTTGGCGTAAATTCCGATGCTGCGGTTGGCAGCTTTTGCCATTTGTAATTGCCAAACATGCGCTGCCGTTTCGTTTGTTTTCGTCTCTCTCTTTGCGCTGGGCATTGTCTATTTAAACATGTGTGGCTGTGCCTGTGTGTGAGTGCGCTTTGGTCTATATTTGTGTAAGCATTTCGTTGTGTTGGTCCCACTTGCGTTCAACCTGGTGTAGGTAAATTGAGGTTATGTTTTAAGGCAACAAGCTGCAAAGCCTTTTGACCGCCTCTCTTTCTACAATGCGCCACATTTAATGCAGCTGTATGTTTGTGTTAGTTTTAGCAGTTTTGGGTGATTTGCTATTTGCTTTTGTATGTGTGTGTGTGTGTTTGTTTAATGTGTGTGTGTGTGTGTGTGGCAAATTCTACTTTCCTGCATTATTGCATTTTGCGGTTGTCCAGTGTTCGTTGTGACACTGTGCATTGAGGTGTGACATTTTGCGGTCTTTGAGGTTATGTGCACGCACACGAAACGAGCGCAGTCACATTGCCGCTTTAGACACTCAACTAAGTAATCATATATATATAGATTTAATATATCTAACACATAGCTACCCAAAAAGTGACAGAACTAGAACCAAATTTAGGCGCAACAAATTTTAAAGCCAACCAATTTGTTAATGTTTGTTAACTGTGTTGAAATCCTAATTAGATTATAACAAATTGTTCCATTCATCACTTCTTCTTTGACTTATAGCTCTTAATTATTACTTATAATCAATTTCGTTTCTTCTCAGCATCTACAAATTGTCTTAATTTATAATGCATTTCAAATTTCAAATTCAAAGTCACTCATACGCCACGTGGTGTTTCAAGCTTATGCTGTCAGCTGTTATTAATTGCTGCCACAAATTAACGCAAATTGCACACAACTGTTGCCATGTCGTCAGTCGCACCTCGAACCACCCACTTAATCGCTCTCAAGTCCATTAAAGAAAGAAAGGTTGGTGTGTTTTGTTGCCTACACAAATTTTCGTATTGCTGAGTTGCTACTGATTTGTTGTTATTTTTGTTGAAAACTTTGTGTATTTGTTGGCAAAGGTTGTTCATTGTTGTTTGCGGCTTACTCAAATTTTGTTATTTATAAAAGGACTCAGTCAATTGGAGTCTTTAGTATATTTTTTTTTTGGGTTAAATGGTTTCATAGAATTTTTATAAATTATTTTATTAATCAGCAGACAATAGAATTTTTACAAATTCACTCAAATTGAACCTTTTTTTATATTTTTTGTAGGGTCAAGTTGTTTTAAAGAGTTAAAGTTAAATGACAGACAATAGGATTTTTATGGAATGGGCGCAGTGCAAAAGAAATTCAACAAACGTAAACAAAATTCTAATTAAAATGTATTTTAAACTTAAAGCCCTCTAACAACACAAGTGAGTGCTTTTCTATTTTGCTCCCCTTTCTTATTAAACTCCTTAATATTTAATTTTTTATTTTAAGATTTTTTCCTGTGCGCCTGAATGTGCCACAGAAACTTTGCCAATGCCAAAAATATTCTTAAAATTCTACACGCAGCGATATTTAATTTTTTTCGCGCATTTTTATTTTCATTTTTATTGGATTTTGTTCTTGTTTTTATTGTTGTTGTTGTTTGGGGTGCTGTGATTGAGATGCCTGAATGAACTTGAAAAGGAAATCGAGTCAGTGCGCTTGGGGTAATTTATGCCACTTTTTCGACTTTTTTCGACTTGCTTTGCCATCGGCGAACGGCGCCGGCTTCCTGTCTTACTCGATTGTTGTTCTGCTGCCATGGAAGGCGAGAGCGGAAAAGAATGAATGACTGCAATTAATGCAGTTGAAGGAGCGTAAAATTGACAAGAAGCAAGCGGCGAGGTAAACGAGTGAGGATGCGATGCGCAGCTAAAGCGAGCAGGCTGGAGGAACACTCAAGAAAAATATGCAATAGTGGGCAAAGCCCCGAGAGAGGGGACCACATAATGAGGACCGGATGCGAAATAATCGCACAGCAAAGCAAATGCTGCAACAAAGAGACAAATGTTTGATACTAACGAGCGACCGGAAATGGTTCATTGCGTCGGCGGGAAAATTCTTCTGAACTTTGGCAAAATTTGCCTTCAAGCATTAAAGCTTTAATGCCAGCGATGGCGTGTTGGGGGCGTTTTTACGAAAACTCAAGCAGCTGTCTCTGCCCCGCAGCTGTAGTCCGCCTTTTAGGCATTTAAGCCGAGTTAATTAAATTGCCGCAAGTGTTAAGCTGTGCAAGACGATTCGGCATCGTTTTGTGTGAACGTCGGCTGCTTGTTGCTATTTATGGGCTTCATTGTTGCTTGCGCGGCTATTGTTGTTGTTGTTGTTAAGGGTAACGCAAATGGCAAATGAAAACAAACAGGCAAAGTCAATGTGCGGGAGGAGCGCGCGAATGTCAGACGAGCTAATTAAAATTGTAGCCGGGGGTTGGTTGAAAGCGGCACATGGCGGATGTGGACATGAAGTCGACGGAGCGTTGAATGAGTGCAACCAGTAAGTAAACATTTGCATATTTTCTTTTGCTTTCGTTTAGCTTGACGGGGAATTTGGAAAATTTCAACGGAATTTGCGGTAGCTGAAAATCGAATTTGTGGTTGCAGTCTGACAACTTTTGAGTTGTGGTAATTATTTTGCAACCAACTTGTTATAATCTAATTAGACGAATTTCAAAATGAAACCTAACTTGAGAAGGATGCAAAAGGTGAAAATAGGAAATGTCAAAATGATTATAGAAATTGAAAGAAAAACATGACAAAGTAAAGAGAGCCTTTGGCTTGTTTTGGTTAGATGATTGGCAATTTAAAAATATTATTTTTAATATTATTTTGACTCTTCTAACGATTAAATGTATTATCTTTTTTCTCAATAAAAGCAAAGTTCAACATGAATTTTCAGAAAAAAAATATGTGTTGGATTGGCGAGAAAGTAATTTCGGTATTGTGGTGAGAAATAAAACTGAATTTTTTATACAACGAATTAAATTTTAACTATTACACACTTTTCATTTTGTGCTTTTTGCCATCTTTCTGGTAACTTCGTGATTTTAATTTAAAAAATATTATTTTGAATATTATGTTGGCTCTTCTAAGGATTAAATTTATTGTCTTTTGTCTTAATAAAAGCAAAGTTCAACATGAATTTTCAGAACAAAAATATGAATTGGGTTGCCGAGAAAGTAATTTCGGTATTTTTATACAACGAATGAAATTTTATCAATTACTTAAATTTTCAATTTGTGCTATGACTTTTTGCCATCTTTCTGGTAACTTCATGATTTTAATTTAAAAAATATTATTTTTAATATTATTTTGGCTCTTCTAAGGATTAAAGTTATTATCTTTTGTCTCAATAAAAGCAAAGTTCAACATGAGTTTTCAGAAAAAAATGTATTGGGTTGGCGAGAAAGTAATTTCGGTATTGTGGTGAGAAATAAAACTGAATTTTTTCTACAACGAATGAAATTTTATCAATTGCTTAAATTTTCAATTTGTGCTATGAATTTTTGCCATGATTTATCAATGATTTTGCGCCTCCAAGAATCTGAATCAAATACCATTTCAGGTGAACATCAAGGGGAAGGAGATGGGGATTCAAATCTCTCCCAATACAAAAATTTATGGAACAAAATATAGTTTCAAATGGTATTGAGCTCAAACGTTGTACGTAAAACCCTCCCAAAAGAAATCCTGTGTGCGCCACTGGGTAGATGTGACATCAAATCCCAATCAAGCTTCAGTATTAGAAGTTATAAAAGATATGTGAGGTTTTCATTACTGTGGTGGAACACGATTTCTTTGGGATGTGCCAACATTAAAATGTCATCAAAAACTGCACTTGCACTCTTCATTAGGTCCCTTAGCAGTTGTTGTGGTGCGCAATTCATATTGTTTTCGTATAGTTGTAGTTATCTGTTTTTGCAGAATTGAAAAGCCAATTAAAATTTTTCTCGCTATCAAACAAAGTTGCCAATAATTCAATTTTGTTCTGCATACTTTCCAGCGCTTTGCCACACGGAAATTGTGAAAATTTCCATTTATAGATTTTCAGCTAAATCGAAACTGTCTTCGGTAGAGTATGAAACAAAAGCATATTTGGAAAATTATTTGCTAGCTGAGAGGCTTTTACTGGCCTCCAGAAAAACTTTACGTGCAATTTCCGTTGTAGCTTCGCTGAGGTCTACGCTTGCAAAACACAAACACACACACACACATAAATGCTTTCCTATAGATAAAACTATGAAAATCTATTTTGCAAACAGGCAAAAGTAAAATGGAAACTCGAAAAGTTTGCATTTTGGCATTCAATAACCAAAATTGACCTCAATCAAAACCCAAAAACAACTCAACAAAAAAAATATATATTTATTTCCCACATAGAAAGAACTTTTTCACAAACACTCATAACACGAAGCAAATCCTTATTTCCGCTACGACTGCCAACAACAACAATAATAAATACCACCAACAAAGTACGCTATCAAGCACACACTTCAGCGCCAAGTCAGTTTGGGTTAATTTATTGATTGGGCATAACCTCAACACAATTTATGCTTGGCCCGTATATGGCAACGGTGCCAGCGCCGGCACACCACATGCGGCACCAAAATGCCGCACACCACATACCGCAAGTTACTGCAGCTGCCACTTGGCAAATGGCAGCAATCGGCCGAGCAGCCAAGTGAAGGCATTCACTACGCACTGCGGCGCTTGGTGTGGGGGAAGGAATGAGGTGCTTGGCCGTAAGGACACAGCGTAAAGTGCCGAGAGGAGTAAGGTGTGTGACCAAACTTTTGTCATCAACCGAAGCTCTAGAAGCTCCAAAATAAAATCTCCAACAACTCTGGATGCAGTTTTTTTTTGCCTTAAAACTTTTTCAACTTTTTTTTTCCTACTTTTACTTCTTTTTTTTCAATGACTGTGTTACACAATGGTCGCATTTCCGCCTAAGTGAAATTTAAATAAAATGCTGCTAAGCTATGACGTGGTGGCGCTACCCTAAAAAATACCGAAAGACTCAGCAAGCGTTTAGCATATTTTGAGGCGCGTGCAAGCCACGAAAATCAGCCAAGCAAACAACAAAAGCTGACAATAGGCACAAAACGCACACAAGACAACACGGCAACACGGCCCACATAGTTAACCCAGCGCCTTGGCCTATGCGAGCGGCATGAGTGAGGTACCCATACATACATACATACATATATACATACGAAGGCAGTATTTGTGGCGGCTGTGTGGCAGCGGTGGCGACGGCAATGGCGGCTGATAAATGACCGCCAGGGAAAAACAAGCACATAAATCAGACAAATCGGACAGATGCAAAGCGCACGAAATGAATGGAGACGGCAGTAGGCGCACAGGCAGACAGACAAATAGACAGACGAACTGACAGTTGGGCCGTCATAGCAATGGCAATGGGCCTTGCAGCAGTGGGCGAGTACAGGGATTTGGCGACAGGCTAGCGGCCGTGTGGCATATTGACTGGCAATAAATGTGACGCCTGTTGGATTGTCTCTAACGGGTTGAGGCCCAATGCGACGCGAAAGCAATGACGACAGCGCATGCCAGCGGCCATAACTTTCAACTTTATTAGTTGCGAGTTGAGTTGGTGTGAGGCAGCAACAGTGCCGATTGTTAGGGTTTTCCCCCTACCCCGCCCCCCCAGATAATGTGTTGTGTCTTTGTTGTTGTTGTCATTGTCATCATCAGCGAAAATCTGTCTCCAATGGCGTTGGTTTGGTGTCAAGTGTCCGCTGGGGCTGACTTTGCAATACACGCACACACACACACTCGCGAAATGTTCGAATGTGCGTGTAGGGTACTCCTTGTTGCTGTTGTTGTTGTTGTCGTTGTGTTTTAGTAATTTACTGCAATTGCTTTGTTGTTGGCAATTGAGCGCGCGCTCGCGTTTATATTTATTGTCGCTTTTTGTTGTGTAAATACAGAAACACGCACGCAAACGTTCGACTTTGAACGCGTTCAACTTTGGTGTGTCCTTTGAGATTAGTAGTGGCGCTGTTTGGCGTGACTGCCAGTACGGATCGATGTCGATTAAGTTATAAGGTTTCTAGGTAGACATTGAAAGGCGTGATTTATGATGCCTTAAACAGTCATAAACACTTACTGAAATTGCAGGCTAAAGCAGAATTAAGCTGGCATGAATTTTCTGTGGCATTGAGCGCTAAGTCCCATTTTCAAAGTGGAGACAAAAAAATGAGCGTATTTGATTATGATTTATATAGATTTTTACACGTAATATTTATTGCTAGCATAGGCAATGCGATAATACTGAATGGGAATTTGTTGACAGCAGCAGCATTGCATACTTTTAGGGGCATGGTAAGTTTAGAGAAATTATTGCAGCGACGGTTTGAGGCGATGCTGGAATGTTCGAAAACGAGTTGTATGTTATTCATAGTAAACAAGTATAAAAAGCAGTCGGGCATAGCGCAGTGGGTCAAAGTGACCCACTGAAATTGAAAGGACTGGAAAGTTGTAAAAAAAAGTGCCAAATAATGCTAAACTTCGTTAAAGAGTTTTAGTGTATTTTATTTTGGCACAGCGCACAGTGATTCGACTCCATACAACCGCGGGACAAAATTAGAAGGAGTGGTCCGTTCTTCATAAAATTTGGTATACTAGTTAATCATGGTCTGCTGAAGTGAAATCTCCATTTTGTTTTTCTTAAACTTTTGTAGTTTGGCAATGCCTGATCCTTAAATTTGTAATTTTCGTCATTTTTGGTCATTTTGGCGTGTTTTCATTTTTCAGATTTTACATTTAATCAGTTTCGGCAACATTGATTACTTCAAGGACCAACAGAAATTGTATGAGGACCATTTAGTTTTGCAATAAATAAATAAATTTTTCAATTTTTCATGCTGATTGCATACTTTTAGGGATGAATAAACTATATTTTGTTGAAAAATAGGTGTTTAGACCACTTTTAAAATTCTTATTATTTTCTGAGATCGCAAGATATCGGAGTATGTAATTACATTATTCGACAAAGAAAAAATACTTCTTAAAATTAAAAAAAATCTGTTCTCATTAAAATTTTGTATACTAATATAGTTAATCATGGTCTGCTGAATTGAAATCTCCATTTTATTTTCCTTAAACTTTTGTAGTTTGGCAATGCCTGAGAATTAAATTTGCAATTTTTTTAAACATTGATAACTTCAAAGAGCAACAGAAATTATATGAGGACCCTTTTGCAATAAATAAATAATTTTTTCAATTTTTCGTGCTGATTGCATACTTTTAGGGATGAATAAACTATATTTTGTTGAAACATAGTGAATTAGACCACTTTTAAAATTGCAATAATTTTTTGAGATCGCAAGATATCGGAGGATTTAATTACATTATTCAACGAAGAAAGCATACTTCTTAAAATAAAAAAAAAAATCCAGGACCATACTTCCACATACTTTTTAGATATTTTCCTCTGAATTTAGCCAATTTTCAGTTTTTTTATTTTAAAAAATATTTTTAATTAAATCTAAAGTAGAAGCCTCAAATTTACAAATTTTAAGAAAACATTAAAAGCGAAAATTACCACATCAATTCTTAATCCATATTGGAAGCAAATTCTTGGTAACCATGAATTTTTACGATTTTTTTTAATCAATGAACTAAAAAACAGAAAACATGTGTTTTTTTTGTGAAAAAATTTCGAATTTTAAGGAGCTATTGCACATACTCGAATTAATTTTTTGCACAGATGTTTTGGAGTTTTCTTAGTTGGAGTTTTACTTTTCAAATCAATCAAATCAAAATCGTTACATTTTGAGAACATCAATTTTTTGAAATTTGTCTATGGAACGAATCACTGTGCAATCCAGCGATACGAACTACGAAAACAAATTTTGGCGAAAACAAATTTTATTTTTTTTTCATATAAATAGGCATTTATTTTTCCTCCAAATAAGTCGTGGCAACACTCATACGTATGTGAATACATTATGTTAAAATAAAATTTTAAATTTTTTTTGAAACAATTTGTTATAATTTGAGGCGTCAACTAATGATAACAGTTTTACTAAAAACTTTCGATACTTTTTTTTTCAAGTCTTATAGCTTAGAATGTGCGGTCTGCTGAGAAGAAAAAAATGGTATCAAAGGTCAAACGGCGTTTGAAAAATTCAAATTGCCTGATATATTTGACCGAAAGAATAAAAGTCACAAAATAACTGTTATTTTTGACCGATAAAATAACAGTTATTTTGCCTGAAATGATAAAAGGCACAAAATAACTTTTATTTTTGTGGGGAAAAATAAAAGTTAAAAAATAACAGTTACAATCTGACTTTTTTGGTAAAAACCATAACCAGTACGGCCCCTGGATTTCTCTCAGAAAAAACCAAATAAATGCCTAAAAGTATGCACACAATGAACCAAAATTTGCTTTTACAATTTACTTTCCACTTAAAGTCCAGTGGGAATAAGTTCATGTACGTAACGTCTCTATATTTCTGATAAATAATGCAGAATTGATAAATTTTGTTTACTTGCAATTAATTGAATTTTAAGCTCGTACAACTCGATGCATCGGTACAATTGTCGTTGTGTGCGTTTCGAGAATTGAAGACAGCACTGTGCCGCACATGTTCAGTGATGCTGAAGTTTGTTTTTGTTGCTGCCATTACAGGCAAACTTTTCATTGCTCATACAAGTGTGGGGGGCGTCGACAATGGAAAGGCTAAACCAAATTTCATAGCAAAAGTTAAAATATTCAACAGCAAATCCAACAATGTACATACAATATTATATGCCAACATATGTGGGGCGTAGGCAGGCGTCATACACAGACAGCTACGCACACACCAACACAAAGACACACCGATACAAAAGACCACCACAGCAGTTGGCCAGCGGGGCAAGCTTAGCATTTTGACTGTGTGCGTAAGAACTTTTGTGCATGCACACCGCCCATTCAATACATAATATGTTAACATATTTGTTGTAGTTGCTGATAAAGATGTTCCTACTGTAAACACACGCCTCCGTCGGCCCTTCGATGCCAGCAGTCAAGTTTGCTTCCGCTTGTCTGCTTGAGCGTTCAAGCCGTTGGTGCGTCTGTCCCAATCCAAGAGTAGTCTTCTAGGTAGAATACTTTGCAGCCTCCGGGATCGCTAGTAACCACCTCCATTACTATGCCATGAATAAATTATAATTTTGTATGCATACTTTTAGGCATTCACTGCTACACACAACACGCTTCGGCCAAATTATGCCACAACATTTGCACGCTGCTGCAACGTTGTTATTGGAGTGGAAGATTTTTTGTTGTTGGCGTATTTTCAAATATGTATAATTACCTTTGCAAGTCCATCTTTGGTTCATGGTTTTGGCTAATTGTTTTTGTTGTTGTTGCGCCTCAAGTGCCTTCCTGTCATAATGGCCGGGGGAATTGTCGAGCGCTGCACACGCACACATGTAAATAAAAGATACGATTGTTTGAATTAGTTCAGTAATCGAGAGCGTGAGATAGGCAAAAGTGAATAGAACAAAAGTCACAGACGAGGCAAATTAGTTGGGCAAGAAATTACGAGTAAGTGAAGGAAAATAAAACAGAGTATAAAAAGTGACAGACAAGCACAAAACTTAATGCTTAACCTTTTAGCTTGCAAATGTTTGGGGTTTTTGTTAAAAAAAAAAATTTGTTTGGTGTCAAACCAATTTTTAAGCTTTCATAAAGAGCGCAAGTTAGAAGCTCTAGGATCCTTAGTGCCTGATTGGATTGGGAGATATGAAAAGCTTTTGTTGTTAAATTTTTATGATTTGCTCCACATACAAATTCACAGATGCGCAGATATGTAAATTTTAAAATATTTTTAAGTATTAATAAATAACTTTTACTTCATATACTTAGAAATTTTAAAGTACCTAAAATTTTTTACGTTACATTTGTTGGCGATACATGCGTCTTAGTCTCAGTTTACTGAACTTGTAAACAAACTTATGAACTTTACTGCTTATGTATAAAAAAATTATCAAAAAATATTATAGGCTGCAATTTATGGAATTTTATAAAGTTTAGAATTTTTGTAGTTACTCCTGAAAACCAGAGAGTTTCAATTTTCTTCATTTTCTTTCTAACTGACGCTAACAAAAAAACACAATAAAAACAAGAAAAACAATGTCGATAGCAAAATTTAATTTCCCATCTGTCATTTTGTTCAAGTGTCTGTGTGCATGTGTGTGTGTGCTAACGTAAAGCGTCAAAGTAGTCAAGCAACTCCGAGCGTGTAAAAGAGATTGCAAAGCAACAAAGAAATCAAATTTGACTAGGCAAAGTTCGTTTGTAGCAAAAGTTTTCGTCTCTGTCAGTTTTGCTGATGAAGATAAATACAAGTTTTCGCATTCTATTAGTGTCTACACACCGAAAGTTAACTAAGTATGTGATGAAGATGTGAGAGTGGCACTTTTTCGAAATGCGGCACTATGGAAAGCATTCAGGTAGTGATTTGGGGTGATTTAGTGGCGCCTAAAAGTATAATCAATACAAGAGTGTACAAGTTTGGGTATTCAAAGATGTTCAAATGAGTTAGGGAAATGTTGAGTTTTGTGTTGAACGTTAAATAAATAAAAATCAACGTAAATAATATTTGAGTATTCAGACATGTCTAAATGAGAGTTAGAGAGATGTGGATTTTTATGTTGAATATCACATAATAAAAATTAATGCTTTTCGACTCCATTAACTCTATGATTGGTTGTAATCAACGCCTAAAATTATGCTCGTAAAATTTTGAGTTTAGTTAGAATGAGACGTGTTCAAATTGGAACTTGATTAGAAGAGTTGAGGATGAATAGTGAGGATGAATGATACGAAATTTAAATTAAAAAATATATAGATTTGAAAATTTCAGAAAAATAAACGAATATTAGACTAAAACAAAACTAGAAAACTAAACTAAGCAAAAGTGAGGACAAAGAAAAGGGAAATGATTACTTGTTCCATAACAGTTGACAGCATAAGCCTGAAAAACTGCATGGCGTATACGTGACTTTGAATTTGAAATTTTTTTTTAAATTAAATTGCAACTTGATTAGAAGACAAGAGGGCGAACAGATGATAAGGAATATAAGTTAGAAAATATATAGTTTTGAAAAATTTAGAAAAATATAAAAAAATTAACGAATAGTAAATTAAAACTAAGACTAGAAAACTGTAAAACTAAATTAAGTTAAAGTGAGGAGAAATACGGGAACTGATTACGTGTTTGTATTTAGGTTTAATGAAAAGAGTTGAGGCTTCTATTCATCCCCCATCCATCTATTCATAAAAATAAAAAATTTAAAATATTTGTAAAATTTAAAAAAGTAAAAAATCGAAAACTGAGAAAAAGTGAGGAGAAAGAAAAAAAGGAAATGACATGAAACGTGTTCTAAATAAATGTCAAAAAATTTTAATTGAAAAATGTGTTATTGAAAAATTGAGGCAAAATTTGAGAAAAAACAATTTATTAGAAAAAATGAATATGAAGAATTAGAAACTAAAATTAAATTAAAAACTAAATTAAGCAAAAGTGAGGAGAAATTTATTTATTTTTTTATAAGAATAATTACTTATTACTTAATTACTTATAAGAAATATAAGTTACAAAATATATAGTCTTAAAAAATTTAGAAAAATAAAAAAAAAAATTATTTATTTATTTCTATTTATTCGTCTACAGAGGTTCGTACAGACTACTAGATCAATTAAATACTTTAAATAAATTCAATTCGAAGTTATATTCATTATTAAATTAACGAATAGTAAACTAAGACTAGAAAACTAAATTAAGCGTTTAAATTTAAGTTTAATTAAAAGGGTTGAGGAATCTATTCCTCCTTCATCCATCTATTCATAAGAAATACAAAATTTAAAAAATTTGAAAAATACGAAAAAAGTAAAAAAAAGCCAAATATCAGAAAAAGTGAGGAAAAAGAAAAAATGAAATGAAAATGTGTTCTGAATAGATGTAAAAAAATATGATTTGGAAAATGGAGTATTCACAAATTTATATAAAATTAGAGAAGAAACAAATAATTATAAAAAATGAGAAAGAAAAATAAAAAGTAAGTTGAAATTATGTTTACTTCCAGGACATTAGTCCTAACTAAGCTAAACCTGGTACAGAAAACCACACCTCAGACTTATAAACAGTTCTCAGCTCTTCCTTAGTTCTTATTATTTTTACTGAACAGGCATAGAAAACGGTTTCATAAGGAAAATCCTACACATTCCAATCAGCTTCAGACATAGTAACAGTGGCTGACTTTAACAGAAACCACAAAATTCTAAAGCTGATGTCCTGCAGCGTAGAAAAATGTTCTTTTATTAAAATATTTGTCTCTTCTCCTGCACTCTTTGCTGAAAATGTTAAGCATCTCTTACTCTCTAGAAAACTGCTCAAACAAATGCCAAACTCTTGAAATTTAACACTCTCACACAAAGCCACTTGACCCATTTACTTCAAAGCTACACACACACACACGCACAGTTCCATAGAACCCTACTTGCACATTTCTTATCAAATTGGCAAATAATTCTCGTGTTCGTGTTTGCCACTCTTTATCTTTCCACAAAGTAGTCGCAGATTTTTCAACAAAAAAAAACCAAAAAATATATAAAAAATGTCCAAGCAATCAGCAAAAGATATCAGGAGTAGAGAAATTTCTTATCGTTGCATTCAAGTTGAAGCGAAAACAAATTTTTAATGGGCGCATGTTATCGCCAACATTGGTTTTATTTGATTTTTATATACACACACGCACACATTTATTGCCGAGACGTCTAAGCAAACGTGCCGCAATTTCTTGGTTTCTCTTTTATTGTTTCTTCTTTTTGGTTTGTTGCCATACTTTTCGTGTTCTTCTTGCTACGGTAGCGACTTAACCCTTTAGCAGCAAATGGTAAGCGGCAACATTTATTATGTCATTATGGCGTGTTAAGCCAACTTTGACAGTTGTAAATGTCACAGTTTGATACGCCTGCAATTTGTTTGGCGTTGGCATTGTGCGGCGCCAGTCCAGCGTCGGGGCGGAGCATATCACGTTCGAGTGCTATGGAATGAGGTGGATTTGTATATTCCATGTGTGCGTGTGTGTATGTGTGTGTACAACCACAATGTCAGTAACCCGTAGAGCAGCTTTGACACCCCGTTCTGGCTTAGTCGTTCACTGCGGCTCGACAATCGGCCGTTTATAACAGCCGACAAGTGGCAGCCGCCAAAGTTGCGCTAACTCTAAGGTTTGTTCTAAAGTCCCCGTCCACCCACTTTCGCCTCGCAATGCAGTCATGTGACGACGCATGCGGTTTTGGTGCTCGCATTGCCAATGCTTTTCGCTTTTCACGATTTTCATTAATTTTGCTTTTGTTTGCTTTTCTCGATTCGTTTAGTTCACATTTGTGGGAATTTTTTTTTATTGTATTTTTTGCTGGCTCAACTTAATTATTTTAGCTTTGATTGCACAAGTAAAAAGTGCGTACAAGCTGCGCGAAATAAAATGAAATAAAAACTGAAAGCATCACAGTTGCGTGCGCAGGTTCATTTTTTTTTTCATTTAGCACATCGTGTGGCATTGATGGCGTTTGTAATGGAAGTTGATGTGATGACGGTTTCATTATTGTTGTTGTTGTAGTTCAGGGGCCTGATTTCGAAGCGTGTGAATGGACGCATAAGTCGCATGGATAAAGCGCTAAAGTGACGTGGCACAAAGTTGAATGGTGTGTGATTTTCGCATTTAGACGAATTAACACGAAAGTTAGTGTGCGCGTTCTTCCTCTGTCTGCGCTTCCGCTGTTATATTACTTTTCATAGCTTAGGCTGCCACTTTTTTTATTGTAATTTCATTAGTTTTCTTGTAATGCATTTGCGTAAATATTTTAATGACTTGAATTAGTTTTATGGAACTTTGTCCTTTTCGTAATTTTCTCTCTTTATTTGGCACACCTTGTCTTTCGGTGCTTGCTTGAGCACATGCAAAGTTTGTTCATAAGAAAGGGTGACATTCTTTTGTGTCCCTAAGAGCAAATAAATTTTAGCTCTAAAAGCCCAAAAAGGTGCATTGAACTCCAGCGACATTTTATGGGTAACTTTTAATGGTAAACTTAAGCTAGTTGAAGCTTACCAAAAGGGTCTTGGGGCCCAAGTGCCATAACATAACCAAATATTTACGGTTAGACATATGCAGTACCGAGTAAAGAAATTTCGAATTATTTTTAAAATTTTGGCACATAAGTATTTCAACTTTTTTAAATTCATTTTGCATAGTTTTTGATCTTCAAAGTCGAGTTTGTCGAACGATTCAGTTTGAATCCTTCAAGTTGAGTCAAGTCAATTGAAGTAATGTCAATTTAAGTCAATACCACTCAATGCAAGAAGCTCAAGTCAAATTAAATCGAGTCAAGTCAAATCTAGTCTAGTGAAGTCTAGTCAACTCAAGTGAAGTTAGTCAAGTGATGTCTAGTCAATCAAATCAAATCAAATAAAATTTAATCAAGTCAAGCCAGGTCGAGTCAAGTCAAGTTAAGCCAAGTCAAGTGTGCTCACCCAAGCCAAGTCTAGTCAAGTTTAGTACAGTCTAGTCAAATCTAATCGAGTCTAGTTAAGACAAGTCAAGTCGAGTCTATTCTGTCCTAGTCAAATTAAGTCAAGTCAAGTCAAAACTAATTAAATATAGTCAAGTTAAGTCCAGCCAAGTAAAACCAGGTCAAGTCTCGTCAAGTCTAGTCAAGTGTAGTCAAGTCAAGCCAGGTCTAGTCAAGCGAAGTCAAGTATAGTCAAACCTAGTCAAGTCGGGTCTGGTCAAGTCTAATTAAGTCAAGTCAAATTTATCAAAGTCTAATAAACTCTGATCTTGTTATGTAAACATAAATGTCGTCAAATCGGGTCTGGGTAAATCTAATGAATTCTGGTCAAATCTATCACAGTCTAGTCAAGTTTAATCTAGTCAAATTCAGTCAAATTTAATCAAGTCTAGTCAAGTTCAGTTCAGTTAAGTCATGTCAAGTCTAGTCAAGTTTAGTAAAATCTAGTCAAATCTAATCAAGTCTAGTCGAGTCTAGTTAAGTCTAGCCAAATATAATCAATTCTATCCTAGTCACGTCGAGTAAAGTCAAGTCAAGTCAAAACTAATTAAGTCAAGTCCAGCTAAGTAAAGTCAGGTCAAGTCTTGTCAAGACGTTTCAAGTGTAGTCGCATCAAGCCAAGTATAGTCAAGTCTAGTCAAACTTAGTCAAGTCAGGCCTGGTCAAGTCTAGTTAAGTCTAGTCAAAACTATCGATATTTAGTCCAGTCTGATCTAGTTAAGTAAAGTCAAATCTAATCAAGTCAAGTCAAATGTGTAGTCAAGTCTAGTCAATCCTAGTCAAGTCAGGCCTGGTCAAGTCTAGTTAAGTCTAGTCAAAACTATCGAAATTGAGTCCAGTCTGATCTAGTTAAGTAAAATCAAATCTAATCAAGTCAAGTCAAGCCAAGTAAAATCAAGTCAAGTATAGTCAACTCTATCCTAGTCAAGTTAAATCAAGTCTAGCCAAATCTAGTCGACTCTATCCTAGTCAAGTTAAGTCAAGTCAAGCCAATTAAAGTCAGGTAAAGTCTGGTCTACTCAAATGTAGTAAAATCAAGTCAAGCCAAGTCTAGTCAAGCCAAGCCAAGTCTAGTCAAGTCTAGTCAAACCTAGTTAAACCGAGTCTAGTTAAGTCTAGTCTAGTGAATTAAGTCTTGTCAAATCTATCAAAGTCTAGTCAAGTCTGATCTAGTTAAATCAAGTCAAGTTAAAACTAATCTAGTCAAGTCAAGTCCAGCCAAGTAAATTCAGATCAAGCCTAGTCAAGTGTAGTCAAGTCAAGTCTAGTGTAGTCAATTCTAGTCAAGCCTAGCCAAGTGGAGTCCAGTCAAGTCCAATCAAGGCAAGTCAACGCAATTGAAGTAATGTCAAGTGATGGTCATGTGAGGCTGGGCCAAAGGTCTCAATCATTGCGACCTCCAGAGTTCAGAGAAGGAAAAGTTATTTAGGCGACTTTAGGAGGTGGAATTCTTCAATACCAATTTTTGCAAACTACAACCATTTTTTCACAGAGTGGGGTAACCTCAATTGTCTCTTCTATTGGAAAAGAAGCTCTGTTGCTTCTTTTGGCCAAATACGATTGTAATTATTGCAGTCAGTTGTGACAATTGCCGAATAGAAAGAAAATTTTTTTTACGTAAAAGATTTTGGATGATCCAAAGATTTCCTTAAAATCCCAAGGAAAGGTGTTTACTTGCAACTTCACGCAAATCCTTTCAATTCCTTCGAATCTAAACTCAAAATATGGCAAACTTTCAACCAGCAAAACTGTGTACCGCACTTTTTGGTTCGAAGCGGCCAAAATTCTGCATTTTTCTTGTGCCTTATACATTAAAAAAAAGCACACACACACCTTTAGTGAAACGCACCGGCAGTGACGACATTTGCGTGTGTCACTTTGCCAGCGCCTTAATGAATTTATGACACCCGAAACGACACGCACACACACACACTCCAACACGCAGACACACGCGAGCGCACAGCTATCATGCAGATTGCAGCGGCTTTTTCGGCTCAGCCTGACAGCAAAGCGTGGCAACAAGAACAAATACAAGAACGCCGAAAAGTCGACAATGTCCACAACGGGCGAAAATGATTATAATGAAAAGCTGACAAGTGCTTAAAGGTCGTTGGAGCGGCGGACCCGGTTGATTGGTGGCTTTTAAGTGTCGGTGGCGGTGACGGTGGCTTGTGGAAGATTGTCGCCGCAAGGCAGCTTTATACATTTTTGTAATTGTTGTTGTTGTTGTTGTTGCTTAAGCTTAAGTAGTCAAATAGCTTGACACAACGTGTAACTACTTCAAAAAAAATAAATAAAAAATATATACAAAAGGAAAAGAAAACAAGGAAGTATAAAAGAGCTTTTCGCTGGCATTTAAATGTAGTCGCATCGAGGCGTTGTACAATTGGCGTCGTAAGGGCGAAGTAGAGGGGAACGATGGTGGCAATCTCGGCGTTGTTGGCCGCGAGCAATGCACGTTCGCCTCAAACACTTAAACCAAATTACGAATTACAACAAAGCGTACCGGACGCGGCAGTGACGCGGCCAGAGTCGCTTAATCGCTTTAGTGTTGGTGTATGGGCGGGTGTGTATGTGTGTGTGTGTGCGGCAGTGGCGCAGAATTTTTCGGCATAAGAGCACACTTTTTTTATTATAATATCAACTTTTATTTATTTTCGCTAGAGAGGTTTTCGTTGCCCAGTGGCCGCTTAAGCCGAGCATTGTGCGAATGAGCTGAGACAGGGACAGTCGGAGGGGCGAAGAGAGGAGAGCAGCGAATGCGAGTGTTGAGTAGCGGCCGCATTTCTTGTATTTTTTTATGGTTTATGTGTGCTGGCGCCTAACAATAGGCTACAATTTCAGTGTTCACACCAAAGTAAGCCAAAAGTGTGACAGTGACCAAAGCGTACTGGATTGTCAGACAATTGCCCAGCTTTTGGACTGAACATATATACACAAAAATGCTGGTAGACGAATGTGGTTGGGGGTAGATAACTGAAAGAGGATGAAAATGTCGAGTGGTGTGGAAAAGCTCGGCACTTAACCTGTGGGCATTAAGTTGAGGAGAAGATATGGTTTTCATGTCGCTGGCATTTGGAAGAGATTTAAGAAATTGTTGGAAAAATTAAAAATAAAAAACAAATTTTTTTTAGGTTCGTCAGGGCAGCAATTTTAGGGATGAAAGAACAAGCTGGCGAGGTGAATAAGACTATTTTTTTTTGGTGAAGTCAGCATAAATGCTAATAAACCAATTTTCAAAGATAACCAATGGAATGTTTTAGTTGTTGATTTGGCAAAATATATAAAATTAAGTAAAATATTTACGATTTATTTACCAACAGCGCCAATTTCTCTTTCTCTCTGGCAGTCTAAAAAAAGCACAGATAATCTTACTGCTCGCTAAAGCAATTAATCTTCTCTGACAACAGAAAGAAAGCAACATAAAACATGACAAACCAGACATTTTTTGTTGCCGGCAATAAGAAAACGATTCGCTCCCGGCAACAAATTTATCGCCGGTAATATCGCCAGCGTATCGATTTCGTATCACCAGTCGCTCTAAAACGTCCGCCGAAAGCAACTCGCCTTGACGAGTCGTTTTCATATCGCCTGGACGAGTCGTTTTCTTATCGCCTGGACGAGTCGTTTTCTTATCGCCTTGACGAGTCATTTTCAAATAGCTTTTTTATCGCCTTAGACGACTTGCTAAATTAAGCAATAAGTGTTTTGAACAAATGTACTTGTAATATTTTCATTTTCTTTAAAAAGTAACAATTGGCAAAATTCAAAAGTGAAATTAGTTGTTCTTCTTGTCAGCAGGTCCAGAGCCCAGTAAAAGTTTGAGCTCACGTTTTTACTCGACTGTTCTCAGAATCCAGAGAGATTGCAGTGATTTTGTGGTATTGAAAATGAGGACTTGGCTTCAAATGCCGCTTCAAGCAACGTTTAATAGAGGCACACAACTTTCACCAAATTCAGCTGCCAGTAACAGTTCAGACTCAGACTATTCGTCGACGAATGAAAAAAAATTTTTGAAATACGATCAATCTCATTGAAATACAAAACATAGTTCAATTCGATATTTCAAAGTCCTGGAAAACAAACTGTTTTTGTACACAACACAATTGTTTTTTTGGGACATGTTGCTAATTTGTCGCTACGGCAATAAATCGGCGCGTCGCCAATTTGTTGCCACTGACGATTGTTGCCTATTTCTCACATTTTGCTTGGTGGGAAAGATAATATTTAGAAACTAACACAGCAACAAATTCACTACAACCACTAGGAAAATTCGCTGATGATAATACAAAAATAAAACTAACAATAGGCGTGAGAGCGCCCATGTGAAAGACAATGAAGGACAATAGAAGGTGTCTGCGAATCAGCTCGACGATGCTAACATGAAATCGTTGCACATAAAGTGGGAGTCGGTGGCAACCGTTCTGGCGCTACTTGTCCTGTCAGCAAAGCCAATAACTTATCTTGATTTTACGATACAGCAACAACAAGAACAGCAACGAGCAAGCCATGTGGCAAACTTGTAAGCTTCAAGTGGCCCAAACCAAAAGTGGACATGTGCTGAGCGCGAAGCATAAAGTAGAGCAATTTAGTTGCTGGTTTATGGCTGGCAAATGATTAACATGAGCCATGGAAAGCGTGTAAGTGGCAACAAAGGCTGGCGTACAAGTTGGAAGCTGTTGCAGTGCGCACTTGTCGAGGCAGCAAGGATTGACTGGTAGAATGGGCGAGGAGCAGGAAGCTCAATGGAGTAGCTATGTTCAATTAACATGAAATGGTTGAGGCTTAAAATTTACTAGAAATTTATAATACTTGGAAATGTATGCTTTTAAATTATTTTATATGAAAATTGTTGCCATTTTTGCTTCTATTCGTTCGATGCAAAAAAAGGTTAACAGAGAAAGATTTTTGCTTTTAGATTTTTCAGCGATTGTTATGGCAACCAGCGGTGATTTTGCCTCGGCTGGCCTCTTTGTATGTACATAAAAAATATCTACATACCATACATGTACCCAGTGGCTCGCTCAGGATTTCACTTTGGGGGATTCTGTACACAACTATTTAGTCCAATGCCATTTGAAACCATATTGGCCACCCCACAATTTTGTACCAAGCAAATATTTTGTGCAGATTTTGAATCCCTAAAACTCCCTCCAACCCTTACTTGCGCCAGTGTACTTATCACATATTTGAATATATAAATGTATATTTGCCTATTTAGCTGCTTACCTGTGGGTGTTGCTGTCAAGACGATAAAACAGCCAATTTCAATAAACGTTTAGGTGGCCATGGCAGCAAGAGAAAATTCAGCCCAAAGGGTGCAGCGAAGGGATAATTGAACTTTATTCGAGTGGGGGCACATACAACCATTGAGAAAAAGGCTGACAGTTGCTGCTGAACAGAGTTGGGACGCAGACATTGTTGTAGTTGTAGACTTGATAAAGTGCTGGTGCGAGTCAAGTGGTTAGCTATGCCAGAGTGGAGCTAGAGAAGCCCATGGAAATGGTTAGACTTGTGGTATGGGTGCAGGCTTAAAATGCCAACAATGCCAACGTTTATATCGCATGACAGCATAAATTTGTATAAACACTGCAAGTGACACTTTTTTCGAGCAATTTTTCATACACAAACTTTCCTTAAGGTTTTTCCTTTGGGCTAAATTTTTTGACCGTACTCATTGTTAACTTTTGATTACCTTTTTGTAAGTTTTATTTTTTTGTATACAATATTTTTATTTTATTATTTTATAAAATTATTTTCTATCTGAATACAATCGAAGAGCACAACTTTAAACAATGCTGGATCCCTTGTCACTGCAGTTAATTGTAACTGTTAAAGGTAATGAGAGAGCACATGAATTGGCTCTGAAGTGGTAGGAGCTGAATGATCAGAAGGATTCAGGACCTTTTTTTCTGATTTTGTCAGCAACAACAAACGATCAATGAAGCGGCTGACCCGACTGCAGGATGCAATCACATGCGTTGTGGCCGAGTTTGAACTAGAAGAGAAGAATTTGTCTATTGCTGTTATACACAGCTAATCGCTGCATACCCTCAGGGGTTTTATTGGAACACAGCGCCATCGACCTTCTTTTTGCAAGTAGTCTAGATTTGCCGAAAATGGATCATTGCTGCAGCTTTTAGGATGAAGAGGAAATAGTGTCTGTATTGCTATGAAACCTGAAATGACTTTCTCCTAAATTTTAAATAAAAGCTGAACTTTCCCCACAACAATTTGAAAAATCTCTTAAAAAATTTTTTTATAATTTTTTTCATTACTAACTAAGGAATTAAAGTTCTCATAAAAAAAATAAAACTATATTGAGTATTTTTTTATTACAATCTTTTTATACATTCGGATTCACGCTAACAACAACTTAACTCAAACAAAACATATAAAAGAGAGATCGGTATGAAATTCGCTTTTGTAAACTTCCTTCATTCATTGCATAACTTATACACTTTGAAGCGTAAAATTTAATTAAATTAAATAAGACATTTTAGCTTTCAATATTCAAGGTTTCAGTGCCACTAATGATGTCAAATGAATTACCATGAAAATCTTCTAAACTATCTCCTAAAAAATTCTTTCTCCTAAAAATTCTCCTAAAAGGCCAAGAATGTCCTATATTTAGGAGGAAATCTCCTGATTTGGGAACACTGTGCCCCGCACTATACACTCTACGCCACCGCCCTCTGGTCTGCAGGTGGACTTTGTAGAAAAAAATAAATAAATTTGAAGAAAAAATAATGAATGAAATTTTTGCTGGTCGAAAACTTTTTAGACCACCAGCCAAACAATCCTCAAGCTGCTTCGCTCTTCAAGACTATGACATTTTTTCGATATATTTTTTCTATATATTTCTACATATGTCACGTCAAATATAATTTTCTATGTATTTATATAAATTTTATTTAGTATTAATTTTATATATTTTTTAGAATTTTATTTAGGTATTTTTTATATTTTCATTCATGTCAAACATAATTTCCATGTATTCATATTATTCTTTATTAATATTAATTAATTTTATATATTTTTTAGAATTTTATTTAGGTATTTTTTATATTTTCCTTCATGTCAAACATAATTTTCTATGTATTCATATAATTTTTATTAATATTAATTAATTTTATATATTTTTTATAATTTTATTTACGTATTTATATTTATTTTCATTTATGTGTTAAGAAATTTATTTATTAAAGGAAAATATTATTTTCTTTTTTTTCATTTAATACAATATTTAAAAATTTGTTTCGGTTCGTTTTTGTTCTGCTCGTTTGTTGCTGTTTAATCTTTTGAGAGTAAATGTGCCGAAAGGCATTAAATTCAAAGTACAGAGCAGAAAAGAGATTAACGTTTCTGCATATAATTTTAGCTATTCCAGAACATGAAATTGTGTAAGTTCATGCTTTCAGTTAAGGGAAGAAATTTATTGTTATTTATAGCTAAAATTTGCATGAAGAAGTTAAAGTTTTGAGCCCAAGTCGAAGCAAGCCTATCAAATGACTTGAAAATAAAGCATGATAAGGATTATTTATAGAAATTGAAATATATTACTTATATATTTTAGGAAAAGAACTCAGCATTAGTATTCTCGAAAGCCTAAAAACAACTAATTGAAGTCACCTTTCAAGTTACTAGCTGCGCTCCCCAGCGGCAGCCAAACGGACTTCAATGTAAGCAAAAATTTTAGCTTCGTAAAATATTAAAAACCAAAACCAAGAATGCTGAATTACCACCAGTTGGCTGGGTTGCCTAAAGCGGCTCAAGTTGGTACAAAAACTTTAAGATATTTCGGGGAAAATTCAGCGCAATGACTTGGCACGTGGGACGCAGCGTTTTTGCAGACTTCTAACCGAAGCAAGCAACGTGCTTTTGCTCATTAAAATTGTATCATATTGCGAGGCATTGTTAATCCTCAAGGACCATAAGATGCTATAAGGGAGGGAAAAAGTAAGAAGTAGGGGCAGATGAAGCGCAAAATAAGAACAAGCAACGAGAGTAGGTGGCATTGCGTGACGGTGGGTGGGACAGTGTTTTATTTTCCAATTTATCAATTTCAAAATCTTTTGCAATTGCAAAACTCCACCTACACAACGCTGAGTCAGCGATCGGCGAGGGAATCGACAGCGCCATCCAATCGCGTGGCGGCAGCTGACAGCGACAGCTAATTGGAATTAGTGAGCGACGCAAGCTCGAAGTCTGTCTACTCTCTGCGAAGCAATAAAAAAAAACAACAAGTTGTACCCAACAGTAGCAGCAGCAACAACAACAAAAAAAATACAAATAATAAAAAGTTGTTTAATTTGCTTTTTCTTGGAGCTGTTGTGTTGGTTTTAATTTTGTCACCACGATTCTTACGCACACAATTGCACACACACCTATTTGTGTGTATGTGTGAGTGCGCATTGGTGTGTCTGTGCACAATTAAAACTACGCAAAATGTGCTACATTGAGCAGCATTCGTCGCACCTCAGCTCCAGATGGTGCGCCTCCTACCCCCTTCCCACCAAAGGCCCATAAAGCAGAGGCTGTGTGTTTGAGCGAGGTAAATACATAAACGGGCAACAGAAAAAGAAAAAAAAAAAATACACACACACATATATACAACGAAAAAAAATTAAAGCAAAAACAAAAAGTGGCAAGAAACTCGTTTCGCTCGGCGCTAAACGGGGAGAGAGGGGGGATGCCAAAGAAATATAAACCAAACTGCGAAATGAAACGTAGAAATGCGTTTTTTTTTCGATTTCATCGCTAATGGTTATTGTTGGTTGTGGTTGTGGTTGTTGTTGTCGTTTAATCATTTAACAAGCTTAATAAGCTTTTTCAATATTTCATTTCAATGCCGCTCTGATCTGTGCATATGTGGTTCTTATTGTTGTTGTTGTTGTGACTGCCGCTTGAGATTTTCGAAGCGCGCTGCCGCCTGAAATGTGGTCGAAGAGACGCTGGAGGCGTGTGCGGCGCGGTAAGGTGAAACCGGCACTTGCTGTGCGAATTCAAGTAAATTGCGCACACGACACGCGGCTCGTAGTTGCGTAGCTATTACGCATCGACACAATTTGCCAATCTGTATCTGCACACACACACACACAGCCGCCGACACATATGGCCGGCCAAGTGTCTGTATACCTTTTCGGCAGCGGCAGCTACTCGTACACATCTTAGTGCCTGTATCTAGTCGGTCATAATTGTACGTAAATGTGTGGTGTGCGCATTCGCGTATCTGTGGCAGCGCAGCATTGCCGTATCGCTACAATTTGGAGTCTGGCGAACGCTTTTTCGCGCACAAATGACGCAATATTTCTGCTTTTGCTGCTCACTTTGCTATTTGCTTTGTTCTGTGATTTTTTTATTTTATTTAATTTTTTGTGTGCATCACTTCTTGTGTTTTGCAATTCTGCTCTGGCTTTTGGTTTTTGCTGATTTTGGACTTTTTAAAAAATTGAAATTTTCGCACAAATTCCACACAACTGAAGTCATCGATGATATGATTTAAGTAAGTTTTGGCATTTTTCTCTTCGACAGCGCGCTTAAGTGGGTCGAAAGTTGAAATTGCTTGGTTGTGGTTGCTTTATGGTTGGGTATAGTGTGGACATTTTTTTTACATATATGTAAGCTTTAAGAATGTTATAAAATTAATTTTTAATATTATAATTTATTTTTTTTTTGTTTGTATTTTTCAGTCACATCGACTTTTGTGTAGTTTTTATATTTTTGCAAAATTGGTTTTGAATTTTTATTTGTACTTTTACAATTAAATACATTATTGGAATGTTTTTATTTTGAAAAAATTTTCGATTTCATTTAACCCTTTCGCTATTTTGTTGCCATATGGTAACATGCTACTTTGTGGACGTCAACATTCTCTATGGTTGGAAGAATACATTTTTTTGTTGGTCTTTAGAATAGTTTGAAGTCTTAGGAAAAATAAGAAATTAATAAACTGAATATTTAAGTTTAAAGAAGAGAAGTATACACGTTTTTGTAATGGTATATCTTGACGTAGTAAAGGAAGAAGAAGCAGAAAAAATTAGAGAACTTTTTAATTTGACGTTTTCTATCAATTTAGATACTTTTTTTTAATTTTGGCTGAAGTAAATGAAGAAATATTCAAATTTTCGTTATGAGTAAAAAGTTTTATGTTTGAGTAATAATTACAGCCACAACGATGTGGTTGCCCTCATAGAAAACACTCTAAAATACAGGGTCCGAGTATAAAAATTAAAAAATTTCTTATGGAATGCTTATATAACCACATAGAAGCCTGAAACGTAAAATTCAAAATTTTAACTTTCCTAATTAAAAATCTGTAGCGAAAGGGTTAAATACATTTATGCCTCAATTTATTTTCTTTCTGGTGTTATTTATTCGAAAAAGATACAATTACAACCCATGAACTTGCGTCCATATTGAACAATATTATATACAAACAAACCTACCCAGAGACCAAACAACAAACAAGGCTATTAGTAGTGGAAAGTTTACGTTTTTGTGACACTGTATTCAGAACTCACATGCCTTATGGACGGAAAATTTAGCAGTACGAGATGCCCAAAGCCGAAGTATGCATCTACATAGATATCTCCACATAGGTATTGATTGTAAAATAGGCAGAACTGCTAGACGTGGTACAAATTCCACACAACTGAAGTCATAGCAGCAATCAAAGCCCTCGAGAAGGTCTCCACTACATCAAAAGTGGTCTGTCTTTGTTGGTACTGATTGTATTTTTACTAATAATCTGGATGCAATTAAGGTACTTGAGAAGGTCAAAACTGATCTCTGTTTGTCAGTTCCTTCTTAACCTTTCCTAAGACCTTTCTAAAGACCTCAGTTGGGATTTTCACCACAGTTGCCTCAATGAGAAGACGCATCAGACTGTAAGTCATCCTTTCTGTCACTGCTAGGCGAGAAGTTTTCTTCAATGACTTAAATGAACTCAGTAGAGTCTTTGGGGCCAAAATTGCTTCAATGCAAATACAGAGGAGGCTGTATGTTGCCTTTTCTGGCACTCTTTGGCAGAAAATTCCTTCAATGACTTAAAGGACTTCAGTTAAGGCTTTGGCCGCAGTTGCCTCAATGACAAGACTGTAAGTTATCTTCTCTGCTACCGTTCGGCACGAAACTTTCTTTACCGACTTAAAAGACTTTAGTTGGTAATATGGCCGCAGATGCCTCAATGAAGAAGCGGACAAGTCTGTAAGTTATCTTCTTTGCCACTGTTGGGCATGAAGCATTCTTCAACAACTTTAGTGACCTCAAAACTAGCCAACATTAGAGATTTGCTGAGGTTTACTTACAAACCACATTGACTGAAGAGCTTCAAGTCAAACCTGCAGTATGTTATTTTCTATTTTCTAGAACGACTTAAATGACTTTTGTTGGAATTATGGCCGCAGTTGCCGCAATGAAGAGGCAAGTTAAGTTAGAGGTAAGTTATCTTCTCTGCCACTGTTCGGCATGAAGCATTCTTCAATAACTTTATTGAGCTCAAATTAGCCAACATTAGAGATTTGCTGAGGTGTACTTACAAACCACATTGACTGTAGAGTCTAGATCTGTGACTCAAGAGTCCAACGTTTAAAGAAATTTATTTATTTATTTCGCATGAATTTAATTATTTTTTATTTATATTTTTGCTTATTTATTTTTTTGCTTTTTCCCCAAGCAATTGCATTATTTTATGATTGTTTCATCATTATTTTATTGCTTAAAATAATTTAAAAGACCATTCGTGGTACTCGTGGCGTATGAGTGTTATTACACTCAAACATTTACTGTTATACGGCATTAATTACCAAAACAAAATATTATAACAAGCAACGACACATTTTAATTCGATTTTTTCAACACATGTTTTAAACACTTGAAAGGTTTTGCATTGTTGAAAATTTATTAAGCACGATTTAAATTAATTGATGCCATTTTTGTGACAATTTCAATATACAAATTTTCACATAATAAATTAAACATTTCTCAATCACTTCAACGTTGTTAATTGGCAATAACCAATAATAACAAATAAAAAAACAAACCACAACTCAACAACATAACAAAATTGGTTTATTTAAATTACTGATTTTTGTTGTTATTTGTGTCGTCAAATGTGTCAACTGACAGACTGGCAATTATTGACGCATAAAACGGAAGTCAGCATAACGTGGCAAAAGATAAAAATATAATAAAAAAACAAAACAAACAAATGGCAGTAAATATTGCAAAAGTGTGTGAAAAACTGAGCTCGAACGCTTAAGGCAGAAAATGCATAAAAATGAATTTTAATGAATGTTTTATGTTGGCAAACACAAACACACGCACGCAAATGTAAATTCAGCCATAAACGTGGCAATTGTGAATTTAATAAAAACAATAAAAAAAACATTATAAAGAGTCAAAATATGCCACATGATGTCAAAAAAACAATGTCATTAAAATTGTAAATAAATAAAGCACTAAAAAAACTGACAGAAAAAACAAAAACAACAACAATAGCTGCAAGCAAATAGACCAATAAGCCAATAAAAGCATATTAAATGCAGGCAACAATTTCCCGTTTGAATTCCGGCCCGCGACCCCCGAGCACCAGACATGACGTGGTCGTTGAAGGGGAGAGGGGAGGGAAATTTACATATTGCTGGATTGAGAGAATTGCAACAATGACGTTCCAGTTTTTGCTTGCGCTTTAATTTAATTAAAAAATCAAATAATAAAAATACAGTGAAACAGTTAACTGTTAAAGTGCAGCGAGAACGAAAACGTGGCTGTTTGTCATGAAATTAGCTGCGTTGCATATGTGCACAAAATTCAGTTCGAATGCGTGTGTGTGTGTGTGTGTGTCTATGTGAGTGTGTATGTGTTTTTGTAGTCGTTCTGTTTATCTGTCGCTGTCACAATGCAAATTAAATGCGCTACATTATGTTATCAGTATTTTTGGAATTAGCAAAAATTTACTACACAAAAAAATTGCATTTAAATTTTACTACACACCTACACACTGAAAATGTACTTTTAATGCCAACAATTAAATTATGTGGATTAAATTGGATACAAAATTATAATACTAAACAATTAATGATATTAGTTGGGAGATATAAAGAGCAGCAAAACATGTTGAAACGAATTACCAATAAAAATCTTAAAAACCAAAAATCCTAAAAAAGCCTAAAATTCAATAATGTGGCTGCTGTTTCAATAAGAATCAAAAGCCAGCCAGAATTAACACACAGAAACAAACAAAACACATTGTTTTCTTTCTGTCCAACTAATGTTGGGTTACGGGACGTAACGACATTCCAGGCAACCGTAGAGCAGTCGAGCTCACTTGGCAGAGTGCAACTGTAACAGTGCAATTAGCAGTTTTCTGTTTGTCCAAAAAATTTTGGGTGACAAATACGGTTTCAAATGATATTTGCTTACAAAATTGGGTGCCAATTTCATTGATATGGAAAACATTTCTCATCTAAACTTCTGCGCCTCTGAAAAGACTCATAAAACTTGCCTATTTACATACATTTTTGACAACTATAAAATTTTTGTAGTATAATTTTAGGGGTAGCAAGTATAGCTTTGACTACAAAAACTAAAAGTTTGTCTTTATTCTCATGCAAAATGTGGGTTTTAAAATACTTTTGAGGGTTCTTATAGGGTTTTGAAATATTAGAAATATTTGCTTTTAAACATTTTCGAAACATCTAGACGCCTTTTTTTTAAGAATTGTAAAAGCGATATTAAAAGCATATTTTTAGGCTGTCTAGGCAAAATTTTATACATAATTTTTTTATATATTTTTAAAAACAAAATTAAAAAAAAAATATGTGTTATTATTTTATTCTTTAGAAAAAATCTATATTTGAAATACACAAATGAAATAAATATATAAAAAAATATTAATAAAAAATAATAGTTATGAAAAAGTTTTGTTTATTTTAGAAACCAAATTTAAACAAAAAAATATCTGTTTTGAAATTTTTGAAATATTTGCTTTTAAACAGTTTTGAAAAATCAATGCGATATTTATTAAAACTCTATAAAATAAATAATAAAAGCATATTTTTAGGCTTCATAGGCAACATTTTAATAATAAATAAATAATAAATAATAATAAGTATAAATAATATAAATAAATAAATAATGATAGTAATAAATAATTTGTTCATATATTTTTAAAAACAGAATTAAAAAACAATATTTGTTATTATTTTATTCTTTAGAAAAAAGGCCATATTTGAAACACACAAATGAAAAATATATAAAAAAAATAATATTAAAAAATAATAATAATAAAAAACCTTTGTTTATTATAAATTAAAATTAAACAAACAAATATCTGTAAGTATTTCAACCTTAAGAAACAAACTCATATTTGAAACATATAAATAAAATAAAGTAAAATGAAGTAAAATAAAATAAAATAAAATAAAATAAAATAAAATAAAATAAAATAAAATAAAATAAAATAAAATAAAATAAAATAAAATAAAATAAAATAAAATAAAATAAAATAAAATAAAATAAAATAAAATAAAATGAAATGAAATAAAATAAATTAAAATAAAATAAAATGAAATAAAATAAATTAAAATAAAATAAAATAAAATAAAATAAAATAAAATAAAATAAAATAAAATAAAATAAAATAAAATAAAATGAAATAAAATAAAATAAATTAAAATAAAATAAAATAAAATAAAATAAAATAGAAATAGAAATAGTCAAATAAAATTTTTGTTGTTTAAAAATCACAATTGAAACAAATAATTTTACTATTATTTCAAACAAGAAAGTTTAAAATAGTAAATAAATAAATAAATTAAGAACTAATAAAAAATTATACTATTATTTCAACCTTTAGCAAAAAGTCCTTGTTAGATATTATGGCTAAAAAACTCATTTACATACAAACGGAAGCAACTAAAATAGCAACGAACACATATTAAAAAGATTTACAAAAAGTATACAAAAAGGTTAAAAAAATTAAAAAAAAACAATAAGTAAATGGGGAAAAAATAAAAATACACATAAAAACTATAATAAAATCAGCAAACAAAAAAAATGTCAGAAAAAAAATATTGGCTTAATTTAATACGGAAATAAACCGCAAATTGCTGGCCACAATTAAAACCAAAATATTTGCGGGCAAAACGATAACATTGCAGGAAATGAAGCACATAAAACGAGGCATAATGGACAGAAGGGAAGCAATGAAAGTCATGAAACAATACAAACTCATATAAATGCCAGCGCCGAGTGAATTCAGAGTGTAGAGACATGACGAAAAAAAATAACTAGCGAGGTTAGCGGCTTACAGAGAACGAGTAGCGTTTTATGTGTCAAACAGGGATTTGGCCGACCGGCGAGCCAAAGTTAAAAGCAACAATTGACACGAACACTGATAAGGTAGAGAGACAAATATTTAAATGTTTGCTATATTTTTGCATTGATTACTTTTGATATTGTTGCATTGGTTGTTGTGGTTGTGTTGTGTAATTGGCATTTAAATTGTTACTACAACGATTGTACAATGTTAACTGTAATGACAATTGGATGGTTTCCGGTGATATTTTTTTGACAGGCTTTAATGTAGAATTTATTAAAATGGTATAAATTTTAGCGATTTTAAATTTATAGAAAATAAATTTTCAATAAAAATGTGTAATCGTTGCAGCTGACTATATAAAAAAAAATGTCGAACCATAGCTTTGAAAGGAAAAATTTGGAATGAAACATGTGTAATGTGCGTCAGCGCGCTGGCACCAAATGCTAATAATCTTTAAGAAAATTTATGTAAGACATGAGTGGCTAAGGTTAACACCAGCAATTTTTTTGTCACCTGTCGCTTTGTGAGCCAACCGAAAGAATAAAAAGGCAAAGGAATGCGAAAAAGTATGCAAATGAGTGCGTCTTTGGTAAATTAATGCAGCAAGGATATGGATGGAAACCTTAAACATGTAAAAAAAATTACAAAAATAAAATTATAAAATAAAATACAAAAATCAAACAGCAAAAATGAAATACCAAAAATGAAATACAAAAAAATGATATGCAAAAAATCAAATTCAAAAATTACACATTCAACAATGTAAAAACAAGAAATGTAAAAAATGTGATTGATATGTTGGGCGGTCCAACGGAGTCTACTTACATACATGAAATTTATTCAACCCATGGGAGAAGAAAGCTGTGTCATTTGCATTTGCATAAAAGCAACGCCCCCCATACACCTTTGGTTGCTTGTTCTTTGTGTACAAAAAATATATGCAAATAAAAGGCCACAAGCAATCGAAAACAGCCAAATTCAATGTATGCTACGAATTCTTAATAATACATTGGCTTGTGTGAAGCAGAGCAGTGACATATGCAGATATGAGAAAAGGAGAGATTGATAGAGAGAGCGAGATAGAGAGAGAGAGTGAATGTTGGCTTTGCCTTTAGACATCTTTGACGCCAAACTTTTCTTTCTACATTTACTCGCTGAGCCAAGTCTGTAGGCTGAGCTGCCTTCTCCCTGCTGCCTGCAACTTGCTATGTGTCAATGTAATAAAATGAGCTGTCAATTTGCTACACACATATGCCACCGCCAAACACGCACACACACACAAACACACTAAGGCATGGAGCACTGGTAGTTGGAAATATGAGGTTACCAGATGATATTCTGAAGGCTGCTATGTTTATTTTTTTAATCGAGACATACAGATTCAATGTGATAACACAATCAATCGAACTTGAGTTCGCTCACAAATTAAATCAATTTTAGGTCCTTATGAAGTCTAGTAGACTGTGAATAGTCCTGAAGGTTAGAGGTCCCGGATTGTTGAAGCAGAAGCTGCCCAGGTGAGTTTTCCTTCCTGTGAATAGTCCTGTCGGTTAGATCTCTCAGATTGTTGAAGCAGAAGTTGCTCAGGTGAGTTTTCCTTCTTGTGTGTGAACGAGGGTCCACAAGGATATCTTAAATATTGTAATTTTTATTATATCCTTTAAAAATATTCTCTCTACACAGCTTTTTATATGATCACCTTATGCGCAGAGCAAGTATCCAGCACCAGTGGCAACAGGTCAGCCAGTCAACCGGACAAGCAACAATACTTTGATTATTGGCTTCTGATGTCCACATGATGTTTGCTTTAGTTCATGCGTACTTACGCATTTTCTTCAGCACAAATACACACACACAACTTACAGCAAGCGGAGCTAATACACCGTGCGACAGCATTTTTCACACTGGGAAAAATCCATATGTGCGTGAAACTAGAGACCAAATATAGTAACACTGCGTACTCAGTTTTTCATTTATACATCCTTTGTCCTATTAAAAGGACTTAAAAATTTTGAAGGGGATACAAAATAAAAAAAATATAAAAAATACTTAACCTCGTTAGAATATGGCGATATGTATATCAAATGAAAGAGGAGAGGCTGAAGAATTAAAAAAAAATTGATTTTTTATCTATTTGTAAAAAGAGGATATGAAAAAGGTCCTTTTAAAATTTTAATCCTTTATATCCCTGAAACTTTACATAGAGTTTTCTTGAAAAGTAAGTATGTTAAATCCCCAAATCTTCCTGATCACGTGTTAAAATTTTATTACTCTAACTTTATTAGTTCGAAAGTTATTAAAAAAAAAGGCGGAAGCTGCAATTCTAATGAAGTACAAAAATTCAAATTTATTTGAGTATCAGTATTTTAAATAATAAAAAGATACAAAATCAATGAAGTGAGAAAAATGAAATTTCGACACGTGATCAAGGAGATTTTGGGTTTTAACATACTTACTTTTTAAGAAAATTCTATATAAATTTTAAAGAATTTTCAAAGGATTACAATTTTTAAAGGACCTTTTTCATATCGTTTTTTTACAAATAGATAAAAACTCAATCTTATTTAAATTCTTGAGCCTTTCCTCTTTCATTTGGTATATATATCGCCATATTCTAACAAGATTAAGTATTTTTATATTTTTTTCTTTTTTATCCCCTTCAAAACTTTGAAGTCCTTTTAAAAGGACAAAGTCCTTTTAAAAGGACAAAGGACGTAGAAATGAAAAACTGAATACGCAGTATTGCTATGTTTGGTCTCTAGTTTTACGCCCATATGGATTTTTTCCGGTGTGAAAAATTTTTTTAATTTGTGTCGCACGGTGATATCAATCAGCAAAGTTTGAAAAAAAGACAAAACATCAAAGATATCAAACAAATACAAAGTGTGTGCTGATGTGCTTTGGAGCTGTTTATGCTTTTTCTTTTCTTTGTATTTAACAATAGTTAACTTTTAATCCCTTTTGATTGATTCAGTGATATGATGACTTCGCAGTGGTGAAAGAAACGGAGGTTTTTGGAGTTCAAAGACTTTTTAAATATCAACAAAATATGATTTCAAATGGTATTTGCCTCAAAAGTTGTGAAATTAAATTCTGTTTGCGTCACAGATTGCTTGCATTCTTCTTAGATTTCATGATATATTCTTGGCTTTTCTTTATAGTTTTGTGCTTACTAACCTAACTTTGAGTGAAATGTAGTAACGAGTCTAAGGTTAAACTGTTTCCCGGCCCCAACTTAATCTTTCTGCTGATTGCATCCTCTGCTCCATGTTTTGCTTCTTTTTACTTCCGTTTCATCACCATTTTTCCATCTAAGATTTCCCTAGATTTTTCTTAGCTATTTGTTTCTCATTTTTTTCCTCTCCCTCTATTGTTATTTTTTTTGTTTCTCTTTCAATATCACTTCTCATTTTCAATTCATTTATCTTTCAAGTTTCGAATTTGCTTAAATCGAATCTCACACTTTCTCAACATTCATAAACTCAAACTGACTTGTCATATAGCATCACATTGTTTCTTGTCTGCTTGTGCGTGGCATGTGCTGTCAGTTTATATTTTTATAGCGTCATCAACTTTTAGTTCGCTACAGGCAAGCTCGCCGGCCACCACGCCCGCCACCCACCACCTCGCCCACCACACACGCTTCACTCAAACAGTTCGCTTTATGCTGACTAGTTGGCGTCCTTTTTTACAGCATTGCGTTGTTCTTGTTGCTGGCCAGTGTTGCTGACACAACACCGCATGACTGACTGACTGACGGCACCGCCTAACATGTTGTTGTTGTTATTACTGTTGACAAAAGCAGCAGCGCAAACCAAAAAAATTCAATTTGATTCTGCTCCGCTACGCGGGTTGTTTCCGTTTTTGCTGCGCGTATTATTTTACTTTTTGATACGCATTCTGTTTTCAACTTACAAAATAAAAAAAAAAGAAAAGAAAAAGCATTGTATGCCCTATACAACCTCATATTTTTGTTTTTGTTTTCGACACTTTTGTGTGTGATTTGCTGTAATTTGCTGTGATTTGCGTTTTTCTTGAATTTTGTTTCTTTTTTTGTTTGATCGGCGCTGGTTTGTAGCTGTTGCGGTATTTGTGTGTGTGTGTGTGAAAGTTTGTGTTTATTCTTGCCGCCTCGTATGTGAGGGTCTCGAGGTCATGCAATTTAGAGGCGAAAAACACCCAAATACGTCCAGTAAGACAGCATGATTTGCTCTTTTTATTATTGCTTTGACACGAAATTTTCGCCTGTGGAAACGCTGTGAGCTGTTGACGAAATTGTTATTGTGGCATTGCTTAGTTTGCAGGCTGTTGCGTTTCCTGTTTGCGGTGTAAGTTTGTCTGCAACTTTTTGTTACATATTTTGCTGGAGAGAATTTGCAAAACAAGGAGGGCGTAAGTTTGTTTCGGCTGAAATAACAAACATGTGTATGGGAATAAGGGAAACCCTAATGGCACCATTGGGTGTCCGTAAGCATACAATGACGTTTACAATCTACGATGTGGCAGCAAATATTTTCTTCGATTTATGGCGAATTCACAGTGATAATGGAAAATGGAGGGCATGTGGGGCGTATGAGTAACACAAATTTTTCTAAACTTAAAAAAATATGTCTATGTGTGGGAAAAGATGTAAATAAGATGAAATCGATATAAATGATATGCAAAAAATGTGTGATGTCACTATTGGGCTACCAATATAAAATATATAACATACATATTGATCACTTTGGTTTAAAATTCTGGCAAGACAACATTTGGTTAATGTCAATGAACATCAGAATCAGGCAAAAAAAAAGCTTAATACAAAGTAGTTGTGTTTCACTGAAGGCGGTTTGTTGACCGAAGCTGAAGCAGAAAATTTAAAATTGGTTGAATACCGAAGCCAAAAACGAATATTCAGTCGGACACTACCAACTATTTAGTAAAGGGTGCGTATGAGCAACATATAACTAATTTTATTATTCAACTAATTTTTAGTTAAAATTATGTACACCAAACCTTTATGAGAGGGGAATACATTACATTTTATGAGAGAGGAAGAAGGTATAATTTACTAAAATTGATGACAAAGAGTTTGTTTCCATACAGAGGTGCTGAATAATTCTCTTTTTATAAAAAAAAAATTACTTGAAGTTCAGTTTTAAATTTAAACAAGCAACAAAAACAAACTTACAGTAGAAATCGATTGCGCATGGGGCGTATGAGTAACTAATAAGTTAAAAAGTTAATTGTGATTAAAAAAGCAATGGAATAGGCGGATGGTTCATTTATTTTGCTTTAGAAAATGGAGAAAAATCGAGAAGTTTAGCTTAGGTTAGGTTACAGAAGGTCGCATGAACGACGATTCAAAGACACAATTAGGTCATTGTGATACTTCATTTTAGATGCGGTGTCCCTGCCAATCTGCTGGGTTCCCTGTAGATGAAGATGGGATCTGTTGGGATTCATTTGGTTTTGACAAGAAAATTCTGTAGATCAGTGATCAAAAAAAATGAGGTGAATAAAGTAATAAGACAAATGTGTGCTTTCTAAGGTGAAAGAAGAACGAGGTGAATTCAATACAGTTCAAAGAAAGTTCATAAATTTTTTCAAGTAATTGTTGTTTATTTTTTTGCTTATTAGTTGTAAGAATTTCTTGCGTAGTCAGCTTAAGCTTAAACAAACCTCAACAAAAGAAGGACGAGCTGAATTCAATAAAATTCAAGGAAAATCCATAAATATTCTCAAGTAATTGTTGTTGACTTTTTTGCTGATTAGTTGTAAGAACTTCTCAAACTGACAGTTTAAGCTTAAACAAACCTCAGAAGCTAACACACAGCATAAATATAAATAAATAAATATAATAAATAAACTACCATGTGGGGCGTATGAGCAATAAAAAATTCCAAAGGTGTTAGATTCTCCTTATAAAGCAGTTATTATTAAACAATTTAATTTCTAGTACAATTAAACAAATAATAATGACTAAAATGATAACAATACGTTAATTTCTTTATAGTTAAAATAAAGTTTAACTGACTCAAAAATACATTACACGCCTTTTGAAGCCAAAAGTATTAAGAAATGCTAAGAAATCTCTTAAGTTTTAAACAAGTTCATCACTGGTTTCAGCAACTAAGCAAACCTCTCCTGCTTTTGATTTTAGTAGCAAAAGAATTTTTAATAAAATAAATTGATTCCTTTTTAAGCAAGCAGAAAATCTAACAAAATCAAACGCAACACAACAACACAGAATGCTACATTAAAAATAGTTGACTAAAATCTGCTTTCACTCGCTGATTTTAGCAACTAAGCGACACTTTCCTTTTGATTTCGGTAGAAAAAAAAACTATTTTAATAAAATAAGTTATTAAAACTAATGAAAACAATATTGAAGTTGAATAAAAACTATAACTGTTAACAATTTTTTTTTATTTTGATTATCTTTAATTTTATTATTTTAACTATTTTACCATATAAATTTTTATAATTTTCATAAATCATTATTTATTTCAATTATTTATTTACGCTACAAAAAAATTGTTTACTAAAATCTGCTTTTCCTCGCTGGTTTTAGCACCTAAGCGACCCTTCCCTGCTTTTGATTTTAGTAGAAAAAAAAACGATTTTAATAAAATAAGTAGATTCTCCTTTAAGCAAACAGAAAATCTATCTAATCTAAAATCAAGACAAAAATACATAAAAAAGGAAATACAAAAGTACCTACATAAAAAATAGTTGACTTAAATCTACTTTTCTTCGCTGGTTTCAGCAACTACCGCGACCCATTCCTTTTGATTTTAGTAGAAAAACATTTTTAGTATTATAAAAAAAGTTTACACCAAACAACAGCACAAAGCGCTACATAAGAAATAGTTGTCTTAAATCTATTCTTAAATGTGCCTTTCTGCGCAGCAGCGTTTAAAACAAAATCTATTACACAACATTTTCCAAAGTATTTCCATTATACGTTTCCTATTATTTTTCATTCAAACGCTGTAACAACAAAAGTTGGCGCTTAAGCGGCCTTTACGTTTGCGCTCCACCAATTTTAAACTACTCACAACTTAATTTGATTTCATTGCTGAAAGAAAACAACCCAACTACAAAGCAGAGATTTTAAAAAGTTAATGCACGTGCCGAGCTTTCATTCAAACTACTTTTCCGCTTTGGTATTTCTTGGGCAACGTGGCGTATGATGAACTTTAGTACAATGTGCAGCTAGTTAAATTTCAAAATAAAGTAGCTTAGAGGCAGGTGAACTAACTAACATCATTATTTGAATTTAACTTTTATGTAATTTTTCAAAGAAAACTTTATCACACATATTTCACGAAAACTGACATTTTTCTACAATTCGCTTAAAGTTGCGCCAACCCCATCCAAATTTTGAAGTATTTTCTTTGCCAAGTCAGTGCTGCCGTTGGCTTTTGCAGTACATTGCAAACTTTCAGCATATAGCAACAACACTCAAACACAAACTTGTGATTTACTTCCTGCTGCCCTAACACAAACACAATACCGGCTGTGGCTACAGCGGCGAGCGAGCCTTCCTCGAGACAAGCGACGGCAAAGTGCATGCACTTTATGGCACCTCAAATGAAGAGGAGTCGGCTGGCAGCCGACAGCAGGCGGCAGCTTGAATTCAATTGGTTTTGGCTGCGATTCGAGTGCAATGAAGTGAAGTGGAATGTGGGCTGCAAAAAAAAAATTGTATGTATAAAGTAATAAGAAGCGCAGCAGGCTGCAAATGCAGTCAAGCTGCGCAAAGAAAAAAGTGCAGAAAGCACTTGTAAAGCAGCCGCATAAGCCGATCAATTAGTACGCATCAATAGGCAGACGGCTACACTTTAGGGACTCAGTGCAGTGCAGTGCAACGGGCACTCATGCACGCACGCAGCGCCACATCGCAGTCGACTCCAGTCGAGTCGACTGATGTGCCAAAGCATTAAAAATGAAGTGGAAACGGAAATAGAGTGCCCGATTGCACTCAAAGCGAAACGCGCACACGTTTCAAAGCAGTTTGCATTCGAAGGCACAAAGTGAAGGAAAAAGAAACGAGTGCAAAAAATCCACTGCATACTGTGCGGCGCATAATAAGTACGCGTATTCATTAAGCATTTAATGCTAAAACGTTGCGCTGCGTTGGCTTTTGCCTGCGCCAGGTGGCACTAGCCGTCGCTGATAATTGCTGCGCCTTTGCACACTCGCACAGCAGGAACGCCGGCAGTGCAGCGAAACGGTTCAACAAGCCCATACATCATTATGCCGAATCCAACTGTGTTCGCGGTGCTAGTTGGGCGCTGCATGTGGCACCCAACACACACACACTCACACACTCGAGGTGCAAAAGTGCAAAAGTTGTGAACGAAAGTGGAGTAGAAGATGAAGAAAAAGCTGAGTGAAAACTTGGTAGAAGGTAGAAATTTAAGTTATGTGCTTGAATGGAGGACGGCCAGCATTTGGGCGTGTTTGTTGCTGGACATATAGACAGTATTGTTGTTATTGTTGTGTTAGGAAATATGAATTTGTATGGTGTAAAGTTCAGAGGGGCAGTTACGTTCACTGCTTGGGGGAGGGAACAAAATATGCGTCTGTTTTCGTATAGAAATTTTACAAAATCTTAACATATAAATTCAACATTTTATAGGATATTTCCAAAACTTTTATTTCTATTTAGATTTACTTCTATGAAACATCATTATTTCATATCATGTCAAACGCGTTTTAAGGTTTTTTAATTTCTTATTTATAAAAAAATTTTGTTGAGTTAAATTAACTTCGGCCAATTTGTATTGTAGAACTATTTATTAAAAATATAATCATAAAATATTTCATAAAAATAATAAATTAAAATTGTTTAAATTTTTGCTGTCATTTCCTTCTAGGAATTGAGTGATTCACTAAAGATATAATCATAAAATAATAAATAAAATAATTGTTAAAATTTGTGTTGTCTTTTTTTCTAGGAATTTGGTAATTCACTAAAAATATAATCATAAAATATTTAATAAAAATAATAAATAAAAAAATTGTTAAAATTTTGGATGTCTTCTTCTTCCAAGAATTTGGTAATTCACTAAAAATATAATCATAAAATAATGAATAAAAATAATAAATGAAACAATTTTTAAAATTTTTGTTGTCTTTTTCTGCTAGAAATTCTGTAATTCACTAAAAACATAATCATAAAATAATGAATAAAAATAATAAATAAAAAATTGTTAAAATTTTTGCTGTCTTTTTTTCTAGGAATTTGGTAATTCACTAAAAATATAATGATAAAATAATGAATAAAAATAATTAATTAAAAAAAATGTTAAAATTTGTGCTGCCTTTTTTCTAGGAATTTGGTAATTTACTAAAAATATATTCATAAAATAATATATAAAAAAATTTTTAAAATTTTTGCTGTCTTTTTCTTTTAGGAGTTTGGTAATTCACTAAAAATATAATCATAAAAAAATTAATAAAAATAATAAATAAAAAAAAATTGTAAAAATGTTTGTTGTCTTCTTTTCCATGAATTTGGTAATTCACTAAAAATATAATCATAAAATATTTAATCAAAATAATGAATTACAAATTTTTTTAAATTTTTGCTGTATTTTTCTTCTAGGAATTTGGTAATTTACTAAAATAGAATCATAAAATAATTAATAAAAATAATAAATAAAAAAATGGTTTAAATTTTTGCTGTCTTCTTCTTCCAGGAATTTGGTAATTTACTAAAAATATAATCATAAAATAATGAATAAAAATGCTGTCTTTTTCTTTAATGAATTTGGTAATTCACTAAAAATATAATCATAAAATTATTTATAAAAATAATAAATAGAAAAATTGTTAAAATTTTTGCTGTCTTTTTTTTATGAATTTGATAATTTACTAAAAATATAATCGTAAAATAATTGATAAAAATAAGAAATAAAAAAATTGTTTAAATTTTTGCTGTCTTTTTCTTCTAGGAATTTGGTAATTTACTAAAAATATAATCATAAAATAATGAATAAAAATAATAATTAAAAAAATTGTTTAAATTTTTGTTGTCTTTTTCTTCTAGGAATTTGGTAATTCACTCAAAAAATATAATCATACAAAATTAATAAAAATAATAAATAAAAAAATTGTTAACATTTTTGCTGTCTTTTTCTTGAATGAGTTTGGTAATTCACTAAAAATATAATCATAAAGTAATGAATAAAAATAATAAATAAAAAAAAGTTGTTCAAATTTTTGCTGTATTTTTCTTCTAGGAGTTTGGTAATTCATTAAAAATATAATCATAAAATAATTAATAAAAATAATAAATAAAAAAATTGTTAAAATTTTGGAGGTCTTCTTCTTCCAATAATTTGGTAATTCACTAAAAATATAATCATAAAATAATATATAAAAAATTGTTAAAGTTTTTGCTGTCTTTTTCTTTAATGAATTTGGTAATTCACTAAAAATATAATCATAAAAAATTAATAAAAATAATAATAATAATTTGGTAATACACTAAAAATATAATCATAAAATAATTAATAAAAAAATAATAATAATAATAAATAAGAATTTGTTAAAATTTTTGCTGTCTGTTTCTTCTAGGAATTTGGTAATTTTCGTTTTTTTTTTCTTTTATTTAAACATGAAAATTCCTCAATAACTCGCTGAGTTTTCTGCATAGGTTAGCTCTAAAGTAATCAAGTCTTACTTGACTAATTGTAAAAGTGGTTGTTGAAAATATTCTCAAATTAAATGTGAACGCAGCAAAATCCTATGCCATGTTAGTTCTTTTGAGATGCATTGGTTCTGAGCTCGCCAATCCTTAAACTCTCAATCTGCTTTGCAATTGTCTGTTTAAAGCTAAAGTATGTCTTGATTATTTAGAGGCCAGAAGACCATTTTCATGTGAAACGCTTAGAATGCATTCAGAAAGTTTTCCTGCGTTTTGCATTGAAACCTGAAGCTTTTCAGTATCTGGCTTAGACAACATTTCACATAAAATCTTCAAAATTTTGCAAGAGAAAATACACTTTAATAATATATATTTTCCACATTTCTTAAGCACTTTGATTGGTTTTATGTTTTATGTTTTTTCCGCAAGTACACTCCTCGTAGGTCTCAAGAGGCCCATTGTAATGTCGAAAAGAATGTAGCTCAGCTCCTGTCGTCCTGTGTTCGATGAAGGCTGAAACCAATGTTTAATGTTGGTTTCGTCAAAACGAATTACGACTTAAATGCTCCTCTTATATGAGCTCTAAATGAATTTAATAAAATCCCTAAGAACTCTTTAGCAGATTTTACTGCTTCAAAAACTTTATTTTTCAATATAATGAATTTTGTTTTTAGCTAAGTTATTGATTGTTTTGTATTAAATATTATAGTATTTAGTTATTTATTTTTTGCCTTTCTTCAGGTCTGTAAGAATCTAATCGTTGTTGTTGTTAATAAATTAAATTAAATAAATTGAAATGCTATACACTCTCTAAGCGCTGATTTTCAACTTTAAACCAAACTGAGCAGCCTACACACTGCAGCCTGCTACGACTCCCACATAACGCCCATTTAACACGCCCATTCAACACACCACACTTCAGTACACTTTAGCCTCTGCAAAGCATGCCATCAGCATTGAAAATTTCAATAGCAATGCAATACATAAAATACAGAAATTGCAGAAAATACGCAAAATATATGACGCCATACGCGCGCCAGGTGGGCGCGACAAACTATACCGCACACAATGTACGCCAATGTAGGCAGATCAATGTGTGTGTATGAGATCATATAGGTGTGTGTGTGTGTGGCTGTGGGCGCAATGGCATTGCTGGCAACAGCAAGGAAAACCTTTGTGGCGCAATTAATGTGTAAGTGAGTAGTAAATTTTATTTAATTGACGCCTTGCATGCCTTAATTTATGGCAGCCACTCATACACACACAAACACACACATTGACTATAGTCCTGCACAATGTGCATGCAGTCACATAAAGCACTTGGCTTTTGTGGTTCGTTTGCGCAGCAGGTGACCGTGCCAAGTGTTGAGACTGCAGCAACAACAAAACAACAGCAAAAAATAAAATAAAAATGCATCAAAATAATTAAAATTCATAAATTAAATAAATGCGATGCGGTCAAGTAAAAGACATTGCTGCCCATTTGGTTGGTGTGTTTTTAAGCAAAAATGCGTATCATTAACTGTTATTTATTTATTTGTTGAGCATTGATATGCATATCGCTCATACGCCACGTTGAGCTGACTGCAGAAAAAAATGCTTTATTGCCGCTTCATTAAGGACGCCGTACGGTTGCGCGTTGGACTGCGCCTATCTTTGGTCGCATCTTTAAATAAATGCATGAACATATATTTAAATGCGTGCGTAATGCTGCTATCTGCGCAATAACATTTTGTAATCAATTACCGCAATTTCGATATTAAGCAGACAAACACGCAAAAGGTCTCAACACTGCCAGGCAACACATTTAAATTGCAATTGCGGGCAATTTATTGTGCGTTCGCCGTGCCGGCATGCATGAATTACGCACTCACACACACTCGCACTTACACACAAAGTTCACACACTCACATGCTCAAAGGCGCACGCAGTCATACAAAACTCGCCTTTGGTCTGGCGAAAGAGCGGAAACTTTGCGCACTTCCGCTTGCCTGCATTTCCACTGCAATTGCTGCACAATCGCTGTCTTTTGTTGTAATTTACAGGTGCGTATAATAGTTGTTTTTGTTGCCTGCAGCAGCTTAACAATTTATGCGTCGAGTTAAAATGCAGGCAGGCAGCGCGTGTGCGTGTCGACAACAATGGTAAACGCAACTTAAAAGCGCATTAAAGGCCAACGCAAGCGGAGTGTGAGTAAGTGTGTGTGTGTTGCGTTATGCGGCCAAAGCCACTTTTGAATGAAATTGTGGCTATGTGGCGTTCCACTTGTCCATTGTGCTTTATGCTGTATTAAATTTAAAGCAATTCAAAGTTATAATTTGCTTGCGACAACGTTCAACGGAGCGTATGAGTGACACATAGAGTAACATTTTCAAGTGGATGTTTTAAAACGTACCTGTGGGCGTGTCTGCACATTGCTTTGCGGAAAGTTGGTCACATGAGAACTGTAAAGAGAAGAAGAAAACACTTATTAGTTGAAGAAGTCACAGGAAAAACAGTCGAGCGTGATTCAAAATAATGAAAACAATAATGAAGTTGAATGAAAATAGTTAATTGTTAATAATTTTTTAAATTTTGATTATTTTTAATTTTGAATATTTTTAACTGTTAAAATTTTTACCATATAAAATTTTATTATTTTCATAAATCATGAATTATTTAAATTATGTATTACGTTTTATTAGTATTCATTATATACAAATATTCATGTATTTCTCAAAAAATTATTATTATTATTATTTTTCGATTATTAATTTTCATAAATTTTATTACTATTATAACTATTATAACTTTTATAACTATTACTATGAAACAAAATTTTAAAAATTTGTTTTAATCTTGATTAAGTAAAATTTTGTATTATTTTTAACTATTAATACATTTACCATATAATCTTTTATAATTTTCATAAATCATAAATTATTTAAATGATTTATTTATTTTTGTAAAACAATATCATTTTTAAAAAATTATTAAAATTGTTTATATATAAAAATAATCATGTGTCTCAAAAAATTATCTATTTTGGATAATGGAAAATTTATAGATCATAAATAAAACGTAAATTTTATAATTTTATAATTTTTATAACTCCTCAAGTTTTAATAAAACAAGTTTTTATACTAAAAAAGTTTAATACTTTTGTAAAAGTTCAATTTTTTAATAATAATTTGTAATTATAATTTTATAATTAATTTATAATAAAAAAGTTTTTCATAATCCTTAATATTCAGTTTCCATAATATCGCCTCCTATGTTTTTGTAATAAAAAAAATTTTAAATATATAGATTACATATTTTTTAGTTCTCATTATCTCATTCATTATTTAGTTTTTGTAATAAAAAAGTTAAATACTTTTGTAAATATAAAATATTTTTCATAACAAAAAATTTTATATTTTCATAATCCTGCATTTTCTGTTCCTATAAAATCGTCTCCTAAGTAATAACAAATTCTAAATTATAAATAAATTAATTTTTTTAAGCATATAGTTATTAATATTAAAGTTTCTGTATTAAAAAAATTAAATACTTTTGTAACAATTGAATATAAATGACAAATTTTATATTTTCATAATCCTGCAATTTCTGGTTCTATAAAACCATCTCCCAAGTATTCTCAATTAAAAAAATCTAAAATATAAATAGATTACATATATTTCTAATTAGATAATTTTTAATGCTCAAATTTTTGTAATACAAAAGTTAAATATTTTGTAAAAATTCAATTTTTAATTATAACAAATTTTTTAATTTTCATAATCATGCAATTTATGTTTCCATAATGTTGTGTCCTTTATTTTCATATTTGAAAATTCTAAATTCAAAATATATAATTCTCCAAAAATGTTTACATTTTATAATAACTAAACAAAATTTATATATTTTTGTAATAATTAAAATTTTCCATAAAAACAAAATTCGATAGTTTATAAATCGTATAAATCCGTAATGAAAAAATTTTAAATTTAAATAGATTATATATTTTTTAAATTATATAATTTACATAATAACTGTTTTCATAATACAAAATTAAATACTTTTGTTAATTAATTAATTAATTTCTGTTTTTATAATAAAAAATTAAATACTTTTGTTAAAATTACATTTTTTTATAACAAAAAAATTTATGTTTTCATAATCCGGCATTTTTGGTTCCATAATACTTTTTTTCTGTATTATTCATATAAAACAAAATTCGATATTTTATAAATCGTTTCCTAGGTATTCGTAATAAAAACATTTTAAATTTAAATAAATTATATAAAAAATATAAATATTCAAAATATATAATTCTCAAACAATTTATAAATTTTAAAATAATTAAACGAAATTTATGTATTTTTGTAATAATTAAAGTTTTACATAAAAAACAAATTTCGATATTTTATAAATAGTCTCCAAATTTTCGTAATAAAAAATTTTAAAATTAAAAAGATTATATATTTTTAGAATGATATAAATTTCTTAATTAATGTTTTCATAATAAAAAAATTAAGTGATTTTGTCAAAATTAAATTTTTTTCCTAATAAAGAATTTTATGTTTTCATAATCCGGCATTTTTATATTCCATAATTTTTTTCTATATTTTCCATAAAAAACAAAACACGATATTTTATAAATCGTCTCCTAAGTAATCGTAATGAAAAAGTTTTAAATTTAAATAGCTTATATATTTTTTTTACATTATATAATTTTCATAATTACTGTTTTCATAATAAAAAAATTTTTATTTTCATAATCCTGCATTTTTAGATTCCATAATATTTTACTTCTATATTTTCATAATAAAAAAATTTAAATTATAATTATTTAATTATTAACAATTATATAAATTGTATACCAACTTAAATGCTACACAAACAAAATATATATTTAATATAAATATATATTTTAATAATAATAAAAATTTTCCGTAATAAACCAAATTCGATATTTTCATAATCCTGCACGTTTAGTCTTCCTAATAGCGTCTCATGTGTCACATATCACCATAAATTTTATCACACAGTCTAATCGAAGATAATATCGGCTTCAAAGGACACACACGCAAGTCAAACCACAAATACCCATAAGCGAAGCACCGACGCATAAATGTAGTTGTTGGCAAAGACAATAGATGACACTCGAAAGCAGCAGCAGCACACAAAAGCGCGCTTGTCTGTGTGTGTGTGTGAGTGTGCATACGTGTGACTATATACGTCCACATGCAGCGACAAATAGTCGAGCACATTTACAACTCAATAATAAAGTTAAAGGCTCTACACATGTCCACTTCGGTCGGGCAACGAGCGCACACCACACCACACAAAACCACATCACACAATAACAAATTCTATGTATTGGCCAGCTAGCGGCAACAACTACATACAATGCAGACTGTTGGTGCTGAGAACAAAAACAACAACAACTATAGATGCTAGCAGCAGTTCAACGTTACAACATGAGCGCACAAATCTGCTGTCATCACGATTATGCGCCCTCGCACCGCTTTCCTTTCACTCTACGCTGCTCGTGTCTGGCAAACTGCGTGCGTGCGTTTGTGTGTGTGTGTGTGTGTGTGTGTGTGTGTGTTGACAGTGCCACTGTTTCCTATTTCCGCTTTTCTGACTCCTGATTGTGCGGATGTGTAAGAATTAAGATGAACACACACAAAAAACCAAAGCAGAAAAGCAAAAATAAAATTGAATAAAAATCAACAACCAAACACAAAACAACAACAATAAAAACAACATTGTAGAGCAACGCACCCACATACGCACTTCAGCCATTGTCTGCCAGTTTCACGCAGTCAGTCGACCAAACTACCACTCGATAGGCCAAGAGGGAAGTGTGGTTTTGGGCAAAGTTGGTCCGGCTGACGGACAGTCTGTGCATCTGCAAGTCGGAGCTTGGCTGCGTACATTTACAAAACCAACGCATTGCGACGTTGTGTTCGTTAATACTTGTCTCACACATACATACAAACACACAGAGCCGTTGCGTTTGTTGGGCTTTTGTCTGCTGTTCGTTACTGTAAGTGCTTGAAGTGCGTAGCTGTTGTCGTTCTGGCTTTACTGGCTTTGGTGGCAGTCTGTGTGTGTGTGTGTGAGTGTGTGCTGAAGTGTTCCCAAGGATATTGGACATTGTCAGTGCACTTTGGTGCTGGTAAATGTTCGAAAAAAAATTGGTGAAAAAATACTAAGAAGAGCTAAAGAACACAAAGTAAATTCGAATATGAGGTGGAAACATTTGGCACGGAGAAATGATTGCAGCTAAAGTGATAAATGAGGAATGGCAAAATTATATAAGAAAAGGGTGTTGAAAATTTGAACAAGTTGGAGGTGAAAGCATACATTGGATTGATTTGTGAAAGAGCTCAATGAAAGTGGCTCATTGCAGTCAGAAAAGTGAAGGATAGGAAATTTTGTGCTAAATATTTCTGGGTACAAGGAGCAGTACGACAGAATGGACATAATATGACATAATGCTAATGGACAGACGACCATTTAGATTGAAGTGTGTCTCATTCAAAAGGCAGCCACTCTAACTTAACCTATGACATGATAAAAGCGTAAGAAGCAAAGTATTGACAATTCATTTTGTGTTGAAGAAAGATGAAGGCACAAGTGTACTAATAATAAAAAGAGAGAAAGAAGAAAAAGGAAGGAAGGTACTGCTGGGTAAAGTAGAGAAGAAATTGATATTAAGAAAGTCAGTCAATCAGAAAGTGAGTGCCAAAAGGTCATAAACCAGAATAGAGATTAGAATTATACATCAAAAAACCCAAATCTCTTATAACAAAAATTTAAATTTTAGTAACAAAAATTAACTTTAAGATTTAAAGAAAAAATTTAAAGAACAAGAAAGTAAAACCAAAAAAAAAAAAATCACCTGCTTTCTTCAGCTACACCAAAAAGGAAAAATTTAAAAATCAGTGAGAAGCTGAGACATGAGATCGGCGGTCAAGTGTGCAGCTGTCAAGGATGCGACAAAGTTTTTGTCATTTAAATTTTCTTCTTGCCGTAACTACAGTTGATTGAAATTGCTCAAACTTTATGCAAATGAAGTGGCTGGAAATGAAAAGGATCTGCGCTTGGTGGGTGTTGGTAGGTGTCCATAAAAATCCTTTGCAGACTTTGATAAAATTTTAAGATGTGAATTTTTTGGGGCGAATGGAAAAATAAATAAAAGTATGGAATAATCAACACAGAGATGAAACAAAAATTAGAAGAGATGGCTGTAAACTCGACTGAACGAAGGCAAAGATGAAATAAGAAATTGAGAAGAGTTAGAAAGATTGAAGCTTAAACAGATACATAGACTAGCAGCTGGTGAATGCAAAAGCAGTTCATGGGAATTGAGGAAGAACAATTCTAGAAACGACAATTGAAGGTGAGCAAGTTAGTTTTAAATTTAGAAAAATTTACTTTTATCTGTGGAACGCTCGATGAGAAGTGCTAATTCGATGTGAGCATAGAATAATGGATCCTTGTTCACTCCACTTAGAAGCATAGGGCCTCAACATTTCTCATGTCTGGTGTTGGTTACTTTAATTGATTGAGGTCCTGCCAGTGTGGGTGTTTAGCCTATCGCCAAATCCAGGCAGCAGTCAATAGATGTGATACAATGAACAGCAATTTTTACGTGTCTGTGTCCATAAACAATCCCAACAATATATAATAACAATAAATAACTGCTTGGCAAGCAGTTCTCGATGTTGGGGCTGATATCTAACGTTTCTGAGAGAGACATCTAAGTATGTGAAAATTTATTAGTGGAGTGTGAAGAGTTCCCTCAGTGCTTTGGATACTACTAGAGTGGAGGAGGTTGTTGGAAAAGCTTAAAGGTTGGTGCCTATGATAAGCTTATTTTTAGATGATGGAAATGGGGTAAAGGATTTGACTGAGTAATTTGACTGAGTAATTCTAAAGAAATATAAACAGTTAGAAAGAATAAAAAATTGGCTATTTAGAAAGGTGTGGGAGTATGTAAGTTAAGTAGGAATCGAACACACGACCTCTGTATTTTTCAAAATGGTTACATTAATGGCTACATATATAAAGAAAAATAACGTAAAGATAGACAGAAGCAAATACCAAAAGGAAAATCACTAACGAAACTAAAATATTTAGCAAACAATTTTTTAATATCGCTTGAATAGCTTTACGGGCTTAAATTAATTTTCTTTCTTAATATCCTCAACACAAGAAGTAATGAGTGTTTTTCTATATTTTTCTACGCCTGCAGTATGCAAAAAATTAAAAAAAACACATAAAAACTGCTCATAAAATCCATTAGAATTAATTTGGCTTTACAAATAAAAAAAAATCCAAAATCCCATTGCCTGCTGCTGACAACCTTCGACCGCATGCAATAAAGTCATTTAATTATGTCCTTTTGCGAATTTGAGTTTACGGCTTCTTGGCTTTAATTGTGGCTATCATTTTCCACACTTCTGTTGCTCATTTGTTTCTGTCTCAAAAATTAATAACCATTAATTTGAGCGCAGCAAACGAGCAGCCGGCGCCTACAGCAACAACTGCACAGCCCTTCCAGGGCCAACGTTCTCGAGCGGCCTGTGCACACAATTGGCTTTTGGCGGCGCTTTCGTTTGTATTTTTTTTTTTTAATTTGCTGTCATTTATAACTTTGAAGGCTGGTGTGGCAGTGACAACAACAACAACAAAATATCTAATTAAAGAAAAATTAGGATATTTGTGAGGGTTTGTGGGTTTTACTTTTTCTTTGGGTTTTTTTTGCGCTCAGGACAGGACAGGACACAGATTTTGTTGCTGCTGCAGCTTTGCGCTTGTTTGGATGTCTTGCTGTGTTTGCGTGTGTGTGGAAGTTTTCTGTATGTGTATGTGTCTCGATTGCATTCCAAAGTGCTTTTAAATGTTTGCTGCTGGTTGGCTTCGGCCGCGTCTGTGGCTCGACTTGTTGTGTTGTCTGTTTTATATGTGTGGGTGTGTTTTTGAAGTTTTTGCTGTTTTGTTTTTTGTTGTTGCTATTAATTTTTATTTGCGCTGCTGTTGTCTGTGGCCACAAACAACACATCCTACTAATTAGCACACTGTCCACTGCATTTGCCAGGGTCTGTTTCTGTGTTTGTGCGTATGTGTTTGTATGTGTGAGTCTTTAGCACTGCAGCTACATCGACAACACTATTACTATTACTGGCACAACTGCAGTCAGGGCCGTCATTAACACTAACAGCGCTCATCCGCACACAGCCCGCACATCCGGCCGCCATGTCTTGTCTCTTCCTTCCCAACACTTTACAGCTGTCTGAGGCCATTTCCGTTGCCTGCACTGCCAGACACTTTTATACACCAGTGTGCATCCTGTTGGCCCTTCAATCTGGCGCCCACTTCTCCCTCTCTCGCTTCCTTTATTTGCGATCATGCAGTTTTATTTTTATTTCTATTTGAATTTTCATTCCAAATGCACCCGAAATGATGAGCCTAGAAGCCGCTGTCTGTGCCCGAAAGCGTTGTCCTCGTATTGGAATTGCTCTATGTATGCATATGTGTGTGTGTGTATGTTTGTGTAAGTGTGTGTAAGTGCAGCACATTAAATATTCAATGGCAGTCGTCGTTGTTTGGCCTCGCTTCCTCATGCTCTGCGTTTTTTTCTGTCTTTTCTGCTGCAAATAAACTGCTTCAACCAGCCGCTGCTAACAACAACAACAACACAACTATCACAATTGCAACAACTGTTGCCATTGCAACAACAAAAACCAAATTAAAAGCGCTGCATATGCGAAAAAAAGCCAACAAAAAGGGCGAAATGGCTGAAAACGAAATGAAATGAAATAAAATAAAATAAAATGTGCAAGCAAGAAAAACCAAACAAACGTTGCCACTTCCGTGCAGGATGTGCCTGGGCCAGGCGAGGCCAGCGCCGCTCGTTGTAGGCCCAAAAGGAAGTGGTGGCACAGTTATTCGCGCACACAAACACAAACTCAAACAACTACAAATGAACACACACACTCAAACACAGCCACTTGCATACAAATATCTGTGAAAAAAAGGATCTGTGGCTCTGTGGCCCGCGTCGCGAACATTTCACTGCGGTCTGGCCGTATTGAGTGGCCGTCGGCCGACGGCTAGCGGCCACTGTCGCTTTGTGTCTGCCACACAAACGCCAAAGCGCCACACTCTAACCTTATTTTATTTCATTTAGTTGGTTGTTGCTGTAGCAATGACCATCGTTGTTGCCGTTTAGTGTGGCAAATGCCACTACGAGTGTTGGACTCGAGCACGTCGCACCGCCCCAACGCAGACACCCGCACATCTTTCGTTCGTGGTGTGTTTGAGTTTGTGGTGTCGTAGATGTCCTTTTTTGCCGAACTGCCATTATCCGTTTATGGCACAATTGTAGTGCAACAAAAAAAAAAGGGGTTAAGTGGCTTTGAAGGTTGGCGAGCAGCAAAAGCTAATAGCGACCGACAGACACTCATACAAACAAGTGTTTGAAAAGTACGCAGCATTCGTCTTAAAGGATAAAAGTATTAAAAATTTTTGCAAACTATTTTGTAACTTTTATTATTTTTTAATTAAAATTAGTGTAATTTTAAATTAGCTAAACTGTTAATGGAGAGTGTTGGAGCAGTTTTATTGTAATGGCGCAAAGTGTGTTGAGTGTTTTTGGATTGGACAGGATAATAGAGGACCAATAGAGCGAGAGGAAAGATAGAGGGAAAAATTTTCTCTTCAAATTGTCACAAAAAAAGTTGATTTAAAAGTGGATTTAATGTATTTCTTTGAGTTTGAAACTGTCACAAAAAAAGTTGATTTAAAAGTCGATTTAATGTATTTCTATGAGTTTGAATGGGAATCAAAATGCTGCAATTTAAATGAAATTCATTCTGAAAAATGGTTGAAAGGTCAAAAGGTGACTTCTTGGTTTTCAAATTTTTAATGCATTAAAAAATATATTTAAAAATTATTAGAAAATTACAAAAAAATAATCAAAACGTGCTGCAGTTCATTGGATAATAATGTGAAAAGTCAAAAGGTGAAATCTTGATTTTTACATTTGAATGCATTAAAAATTATATTAAAAAAATATTTAAAATTATTCAAAAATTACGAAAACGTGCTGCAGTTTCTTGAAAAATAATGTCAAATTGTAAATCTTTGGTGACTTCTTGGTTTCTACATTTTAATGCATAAAAATTTTATTTAAAAATTATATTTAAAAATTATTTAAAATTATTTAAAAATGACACAAATTATTCTAAACGTTAATTGCAGTTCATTAGAAAATAATATCAAATTGTAAATCTTTGGTGACTTCTTGGTTTTTACATTTTAATGCATTACAAATTATATTTAAAAATTATTTAAAATTATTTAAAAATGACAAAAATTAATCTAAACGTTAATTGCAGTTCATTGGAAAATAATGTCAAATTGTAAATCTTTGGTGACTTCTTGGTTTTTACATTGTAATGCATTAAAAATTATATTGAAAAATTATTTAAAATTATTTAAAAATTACAAAAATGAATCTAAACGTGCTGCAGTTCATTGGAAAATAATGTCAAATTGTAGATCTTTGGTGACTTCTTGGTTTTTACATTTTAATGCATTTAAAATTGTATTTAAAAATTATTAAAAAATTAAAAAAAATAATTAAAACGTGCTGCAGTTCCTTGAAAAATAATGTCAAATTGTAAATCTTTGGTGACTTCTTGGTTTTTACATTTTAATGCATTTAAAATTATATTTAAAAATTATTCAAAAATTGATAAAAATAATTAAAACGTGGTGCAGTTCATTGGAAAATAATGTCAAATTGTAAATCTTTGGTGACTTCTTGGTTTTTTACATTTTAATGCATTAAAATTATATTTAAAAATTATTTAAAATTATTCAAAAATGACAAAAATTAATCAAAACGTGCTGCAGTTCATTGAATAATAATGTAAATTTGTAAATATTCAAAAATTTTTCACATAACCTCAACTATGATTTACTCTGTTTGGTGCAAAACTTTGCCAAAGTCTACGACAAAGTTCGCTTTTATGCACAACGCACAAATTTGTGCATTTTAAGATTATAAATGACTGCACTTTGCAGGCAAAACTAGCGCCAAATACACAAATTACGGCAACAAGTTTGAGCTGAAAGCCACACTTCCACTTGGTTGCCATGGAGGCGCCTAACAGTTGTAGAAGGGACGGGGGGGAGGAACGCGCGCCACCTCATTAAACGCTCCAGAGGCCAGAATCGAATTAAGCGCGCCGCAACTCGCTGAGCCCGAGAGATAATTTCACTATCGCCAGTGCGCAGACACTGGCACACTTGGCTCGCCTTCTACCATGGCCGGAATGGGCTTTAAGCATTTCTTAATTTCTAAACTGTGTGTGTGTGCCTTTGTGTTGTGCTTTTGTGCTGCTCCGGCCGTTCCACTTGCTTGCTTCACTCCATGTGCTGTGCATGGTTTGAATTTGGCGCCCGAAATTTATGGCGCATTACCGCCTTAAATTATGCAATGGCAAAAGCAAAGTTTTTCGCTATGCACGTTGCAACTGCAATGCGTTGCAGCGAACAGAAATGAGAATTAAAACAGCAGCGAAGCGATGAAGGCAGCAAATCTAAAATGAATTTCCCGAGCGGCGCGGCGCAACACTTAATGACTTTATGCGATTCTTTGCCGCTCGCGTATCTTCGCTTCCCGTCTCTGCCAAAGAAACGCCTGAAATCTATTTTTATGCATTGCCAGCGACAGTGCCACCGTGACAGCGCGCCAGCTGCAGGAAACGGAAATGAAAGCACGTTGGCGCAAATGCAGCAACGATGGCAACACTGGCTGCAGTCGACAGTCGTGCGGCCAGCGAAATGACGCTGCCGCAAATGCGATTGTCAAGCAATGACCTCATTAGAATTTACTGCAATTTCCCACCGCTCCGCGCCGATGCTCGGAGCGCTACTCGGCTTTGTTGCTGTTCGCTGCGCTGCTCCGTTAACTTTATGCGGTGCTTCCTTTGCCGGCGCGTTGTTGCAATTTGGTTGCCTTGGGGCATACCGCACACACAATTAGCGCAAATGTGCGACTGTCATGGCAGCCGCAATCTAGCTCCCCTCTCCCCATTTGCATGTGGCGCACGCACAGAGTGGCGCAGAGAGTTGCAAGTGTGAGTGTGTGTGTGTGTGCAGGCAGCGCAAGTGGCAAATGCTGAGGCAGCTGATGACGACAACGACGATGATTATGACAAGCAGGACGTGCCACATGGACGCATGTTGCATGCTGATAGGCACGTTTTTGCCGCTGCCACTGTGGCTGCGCTGCTGTTGTGGTCGCTGCTAGCGCAGTGCTGCATGCAGCTTAAAAATTGCTAAATAAAAAGCATCATGAATATATGAAAATTCAAATGCATCCGCAGGACGCAGACATTTGTCTGCGAGCGATAAATGTCACTTGGCATTGCATGTCACATTCGTCATGCCGACATAAGCACACGTACGGCACTCATGTGCGGCCGCACTGACACAAACACAAAACTATATCTGCTTAAAACGCATATGAAGTCAGATTGACGCACAGCTGGACAGACGAATGCGACAGAACGACAGCTCGGTAGACAGCTGGAGCGACAGAGTGGCAGCACAGCAAGCGGCAAGTGCAACGTGCCACAATTTCAAGTGCAACAACGGTGAAGAGTGATTGAGGCAGCCAGCCGAACGGATGAAAGATGAGCAACAGTAAGCAAAGCGTTGGTGGAGAGATGAGGAAAGCTGCAACTAGGAAGCAGTGAATATTCAGAGAGCACATCAACAGTTGTGAGAGATGATTTTTGAATGACTGAAAGACCAAAATGAGTTTCAAAATTGTTTAATTGAGATAATTTGATTGATTTGGGTGAAGTTAAAAGAGAGAGGAAGAGAGAAGAGTGATTGTTGCACACTTAGAAGTTCAAGTCATGATGAAAAAAATAAAGGTAGAACCGCTGTCAAATTATTTCCCAAGCAGGCCTCTAGGCCTGCTACTTTCTACACCCTCTATCACGCCTCCTATTGACATGCATTTTTTTTCACCGAACAAGCTTTACTTCTCCACCACAAAACTATCACTGGTAATTTTTTTAACAAGATTCAAAACTTGGGAACTAGAGGGTTAAGGTTCTAAGAATTTTAAGATCTTTTTTAAAATAAACACGGAATGGACCTTTCACTGTGACTAATATATTTTGGGCAAAAATATAAAAATTTTAATGCGAATTCAACAGCAAAAAATTCATTGCAGTACTAAAAAAATTTTCAATTGATTTTCTAACAACATTACGGTAGCACATTTTCAAAGGAGAACGCCAAAAAATCTTTTAGTGTCAGACGCGCAACATGGTGGCTGAGAAGAAGCATTGGCTCTAATTTAATTTTTATATCATGGTTCAAGTTAGATTAAAAAGTTAGGTTAGGTTTGTGACACTAAAGCAAGTATTGACTTTAAAAAATTGTATAATCACAAGACATATAATTTCATAACAGAAACAACGTGATGCATTGGAATAGCATCAACAAGTGGAAAATTGTTGGGTTGCTACTGAAGCATACGTCGAAATCATCGTTCGAGTATCTAATGATCCATTCAAATCAATGAAGTGATATTTTAGCTTCTTGGGCACAGAGAATTATTGCTTGTACTGTGGTTAGACGATGACTACAAAAACCCCGAAAAGTTTACCAAAAATTATTTTAATCTCCTAAACAATTCTATCCTTCAAAATTCCTACTAAGGAAAAGGGTGTCCCAAATTTAGGAAAAAAACCCGAAAAATTTACCAAAAATAATTTTAATCTCCTAAACAAATCTTTCCTCCAAAATTCCTCCTAAGAAAAAGAGTCTTCCAAATTAAGGAGGAAACAATACATCCTTTCAGAAATTTCTCCTAAGCAAAAAAGTCTCCCAAATTTAAGAGAAAATCTCATAAATCTACAGAAATGCAGAAAGCCTCAGTTTATCGTCAAATGGTACACGGGATCAAAAGGGTGTCCCAAATTTAGGACAAAAAACCCGAAAAATTTATCAAAAAACATTTTAATTTTCTAAACAATTCTTTCTTCCAAAAATTCCTCTTAAGAAAAAAAGAGTCTTCCAAATTAAGGAGGAAACAATTCTTTCTTCCAAAAATTCTACTAAGAAGCCGAGAGTCTCCCAAATTTAAGAGAAAATCTCATAAATCTACAGAAATGCAGAAATTCTCAGTTACTCGTCAATTGGCACACAGGATCAACCGTAGTTTAAATCAAAAAAGAGGTCGAATACTGGCCGTCGAGTATTTCAATGATTCATTCAAATTATTTTAGTACGGCTTTGACGTCTTTGGTGGAAAAAATGGTTGTTCCTAATGTGGCAGAATAATGCACCAACAGGAAATTAGAATCTACTATTCATTCAGCTAACCATTCTTTCTCCTAAAATTCGTGTTAAGTTGTCAATATTCTTCCAAATTGAGGAGGAGATCTCTTAGATCCACAGAAATGTAAAAAGTTTCAGTTACTCGTCAATTGGCAGACACGTTCAACAGTAGTTTAAACCGAAAAAGAGGTCGAATATTGGTCGGCGAGTACTTCAATGATTCATTCAAATCATTTAAGTTAAGTTTGACTGCAAACATTTGCTAAATGACTCGAATTATTCACCAAAAGAAAATTTGAATCTCCCAAACAATACTCTAACGTAGAAGCCTCAGATTTATATTAATAGGCACACAAGTGCAACAGTAGTGGTGAACAAAAAGGCCTAATCTCTGGTCGTCGAAAATTTTAATGATTCAGTGACCACTGAAATCGTTAAAGTTAGGTTTAGGCTTCTTGGGTGCAAACGGTAAATGGTCTTACTGTGGCCAGATAAAGACTACGAAAGAGCCGAAAGTTACCAACAAAAAAGCAGAATCTTTTAAACAATTCTTTCACTCACACTTTTTCCTAAGAGACGAGAATCTAATAAAGTTTTCATAAAGACACAGAAAGCCTCAGATTATCATCAGTAGGCCCACAGACAAGTAACTGAATGAGTATTTCAATGATCCATTTAAATTGAAGTGAAGTTTTGGCATCTTGACTGCAATCGTTGGCTGCTCTTACTGTGGCCAGATGAAGACTACAAAAGACTGGAAAAACCACCAACAGACGATAAGAATCTTCTGAACAATTCTTTCTCTCAAACTTTTTCCTAAGAGACGAGAGTCTAATAAATTTTTCAAAAATATACAGACAGCCTCAGATTATCATCAATTGGCCCATAGATGAGTAACTGAATGAGTAAATATATCAATGATCTCCTTAAATTGAAAAGAGGTTTAGGCATCTTGATTGCAATCGTTGGCTGCTCCCACTGTCGCTAGACGAAAACCAGACTTTCCAGGAGATCCTTCATAAATTTTCTGTGACCTTTAGTTGCTGTGTTAAACAAGTTTTTGTTGCTTGATTATTAACTTTAATGGTGACAAGTGCGACTTTTGGAAAGTTAGGATTTCAGGTAGTACGATACCTTTCCAGTTACAATCTCATTAGTTTCATCTTTCCCAGATCTCTATAGAGTTGAAAAAAGAATATGGAACTGCTGCTAGACATCGCTGCTTAAGATTTTTATGGCAATTTTAGGCTTAAATGATAGGAAAAGAGCTCCAAAGCAGGGACCGAAAATAATTTTTATCGGAATATTTTTAATAAAAAAATCAAGATGAAGAAGGCATTGCAGATATAACATGTAGTGCAAACAAGTGATTATTTTTTAAAGCAGTTGTCAAAAAAGCAATAAACCAATATTTCTCGATTTTTCTCAATTATTTTTTGATTTTTTTCGGATCAGAAAATAAAAATTATTTGTTGAGTTTTATTTTTTGGGGGAAAAATAAAAATTATGTGATGAGTTTTATTTTGCAGAATGAGAATTGAATTTTCAGTTTTATTTTTTCCTCACAAAATAAAAATACGGGGTGAGTTTTTGTTTTTGATTTTAAAATAAGCCTCATGTGGTGAGTTAAATTTTTCAAATTTGTATTTTCAAAATTATTTTCTGAGCAATACTATTTGCTTATGAAATAAAAATTCTACTATGAATTATATACTTTTTTATCAAAGAATGAATGCAAGAATGTGATTTCCCCGAAGTCTAAATTTTTCAGGATATTTTCAATCGTAAAAAGGGAAACTGAAATCAATAGTTGAGGCTAAACTATCTACGAAAGAAATTCCGCAGAAAGTTGAAATTTTTACAGACCATCTGTCCAAATGAAACAAAGTGATCTAAATGAAATAATTAAGTAATTTTTCCTTACCTCTGAGCGCATTAGCCGCCGTTTTGAATATGAAGGGCAGGGAAGGGAAGGGACGAAAGGAAGGGAAGGAAGTCTTCTATGTTTTACTTACTGACTTCCGGTTAATCAACCGATTGCCTGTTGTCTTTTACGGAGAGAAATAAAGTTTCGTTCACAGACTCTGAGAGCCAGCAAGGACACGTTTCATCTTGCCAACAAGTTTGAGTGCAAACAATGAAATTTTGAATTATTTACTAACTAATACTTCCAACACCTTTGACTACAATTACGCTACTATCTCAACTTGTTTCAACATTTCCACAGATTCTTTACATTTCACTACATTTTCTGCTTTCTATATTCAATCTGTCTTAGCTCACACTGCCACTTTTCGTATTCACACTGAAGTTGTGCGCCATTTCAATGCTTATCCCACGCAATGCCACACAAACAAATAATATTTTCCTTTCATATTCTTGAAAAAAGAAAATATAAAAAGGACATTTATGTATTGTGCAGCTAGTACACTAAAGTTGCCGCAAAACAACAGCAATAATAGCAACAACAACAATGGCCACAAAATGGCAACAACGCTGAAATGGCAAACGCACGTCTGGTTGCGTGTGCGTGTGAGTGGGAGTGTATGTGTTTGTGTGTGTGTGTGTAGTTTGTCTTGTATGCAGCAGCAACACAGCAGCCACGCTGACAATGTTATTGTGCTCGGTGCTTGCTTTTATGCCATTTCTGGCTGTTATTGTTGCTAGAGTTGTGGGTTGTCATAGGCAGCAACAATGCAGCGCATAGAAAAATTGAGGCATAAGCTAAGAAAGAACTTGAGGCGCGTGCGAGTAGCGGCAGCACAAAGCTGGCAAAGAACAAAACGTAAAGAACAGCACAACAAGTACAAGAAAGAAAATTCGGAAATAGAAAACGACGAGGTGGTGGTTTAGTTAGAAACTGACTTCAATAGTAAACAACACAAAATAATGACAATAGTGAGTGCCTTTAGATGAAGGCAGTGCTTGATATGTATGTGTGTGTCCATAGTCCTTACTGAAACTGAGTAGTGAAATTGTAAGCAACAACCGAATTGTTGTATAGAGATGTGTGTAAGTAAAATATTTACTTACATATGTACATAAATACGCGTACATACGTAGGTATAACTTTAGGGTAAAGCAAGAAATTTGTGACAGATGAAGTTACTAAATATTTCAGGTTTTAAGAGAGCTAAAATTTTAAAGAATTTTATTGGAGTTCAGAGGTGATTTGACTGATTCAAAAAAACTATACGGAAAACACGATTTTGTACCCGACAGAAGTGAATAAAAAAATAGAAGACGGCGCTGATTGACCTATCGAAAATCGAGTACCAGCAATGAAATGAATCTAAATGAAATAAATCGAAGTGAAATAAATAAATAAATCCAAATGAAATAAATCTAAATGAAATCAATAAATATATCTAAATGAAATAAATCTAAATGAAATAAATCTAATTGAAATAAATCTAAATCTATAGCTAAACCACAACACTGAGAGCGCCACACGCTGGTAATTTCGAAAACTTGTTGATCAAAGTGTTATTCGCTTCGACATTTGATTCAATTTCGCACAACTAAACACATTTTGAAACGTTTTAAAAACAAATAATTCAGCCATAGAACTTCAAAACAGCCCAAATTTTTTCATTTTCCAAATGCCAAAATTACTTCAACATGCTCTATGCAGTACAAGTCACAATGCTCCCTGTAGCATTTTTTTTGTCTTCTGTTGTGTAACAAAAACAAATAATATTCTTTTGCTCTGCAAGAAAAGCAAAATAAAGCAGCAGTCGTAAAACATTACTAGGAAAAGAATATTTTTGGTATATTTAGTATGAAAACGTTTGCAAACGCTCATTATTTTGTAAATATTTTAATCAAACTGGAAGATGTTTTCATTTAATTTGCTACTCGTCTTAAATATTTAAGTAATTGAATATTTTTTAAGCAAATTCTTGATGTCAAAATTAAAGTTGGTTATTGCATAGATGATTGCATGATAAATAAGAGAGAAATCTAGTATTCTCTCTCAGCAGAATGTAATTTGCATAACTAAATAAGATATCAAAAGACAACATTACGTATACGTAATATTAATTCAAATGTTGGATAAAAGTGAATCTCAAATGAGAATCTCAAATATGAATCTCAAATAAGACTTGAATACGTTGCGTATACGTAACAATAATTCAAATGAAATAATTAACTTTATTACTGTATTCTATTTCTATCGTTCCAAGTTCTTCCAAGTCTTCTAAACGATCTTTTCGAATCAACGTTAGTAAAGTTTTTAATTTTTATTTAAAAAAATTATTTTATTTTATTTTTCATTTATTTTAATTGTATTTTTTGTTATGTTATGTTATGTTATGTTATTTTATTTTATTTTATTTTATTTTATTTTATTTTATTTTATTTTATTTTATTTTATTTTATTTTATTTTATTTTATTTTATTTTATTTTATTTTATTTTATTTTATAATATTTTATTTTATTTTATTTTATTTTATTTTATTTTATTTTATTTTATTTTATTTTATTTTATTTTATTTTATTATTTTATTTTATTTTATTTTATTTTATTTTATTTTATTTTATTTTATTTTATTTTATTTTATTTTATTTGATTTTATTTTATTTATTTTTATTTTATGTTATTTTATTTTATTTTTTTATTTTATTTTATTTTATTTTATTCGATTTTATTTTATTTTATTTTATTTTAATTTATTTTAATTTATTTTATTTTATTTTATTTTATTTTATTTTATTTTATTTTATTTTATTTTATTTTATTTTATTTTATTTTATTTTATTTTATTTTATTTTATTTTATTTCATTTTATTTTATTTTATTTTATTTTATTTTATTTTATTTTATTTTATTTTATTTTATTTTATTTTATTTTATTTTATTTTATTTTATTTTATTTTATTTTATTTTATTTTATTTTATTTTATTTGGTTTTAAAAATAAATAAGTAATTTTATTTTTAATAAAAATATTTTGAAATTGTTTAAGTTGATAATTGTTTAAAATTGATTGGTTATTTGAATGACTTAATAGATATTGATTAAGAATCAAGCAATGTTTGGTACAAACAACAACATACTGAAGTTATAACTAACATGAATACGTGTGAAAATGTCATCATTTCCTCTTTGTCAGCCAAGAACATTAAAAAAGCTAACAGGAAAATATTGCATAAAGAAGAAAAAAAATACACCCGTAACTGTCGCTCGATAATGGATAAGAACAGCAAAGATAACGAGCAGTTTTTCACCTTTTATGGCCAAGCAAACAACATGCAGTCGTTGGAGCCAAATAGCTGTCGAAGTATATGACAGCCTGTCCATACGACTGCCAGTTCGTAACGGCTGCCTGCACAGCAGTTGAAATGCATAAATGTGCAGCATTTTTATATGTAAATAACTATGAAACGCATTAGAGCGCAAACGAGACAACACTACAGGCAACGAGAAATTGCAACAAATAAAATAAGAAATGGTAACATTTATTTCTTGAAGTAAATTCTACGTAAGTTCTAAGTAAAAAAATAAAAAAAAGCACAAGTGAAATGTGTTTGAAAATTGCAACATGCACTCATACGCACTTTAAGTACAACTACAACAATAAAAATATAGTCAAGAAGGGTTGTTGGTCCTTTTCTAGTCCTGTGGCACGTTAACGTCTCCTATGTCACTCGCGTTCTCAGCGCATATTAATTAAATGTGCGTCTGTATGTATGTTTATGCGTTTGCTTGTGCTGCGTGCGCCTTTGATGTTAAAAATAAAAAAGAAATGAAAGTAATACGCACAGAGAAATGTGCTTAGCCTGACGCACGCTGCAGTCAAAGCTTTTGCAAATGCTTTCACACATTACGCTTGCAACGCGTACAACGCCCAGTGCGTGAGGCTTTGTACTTGTGTGCGTGTATGTGTGTCAGTTCTAGTGTTGCTTTGCCTTTCATGTCTTTCCTTTAATGGCTTTTTATGTTTTGTGCATTTACTGCGGCAGATCTACCCTTTTCTATGCTTTTTCACTGTAATTTTTCTTGCTTTTGATTAAAGGTAAGAAATGAGAAAATATTTTTTGAGTTAAGTTTTCTTGATATGAAAAAGCTGTTAAAGTTCTCATTATATATTTTTTTCATAAAATCGGTTTTATGATATGAAATATTCTCTTCTTTTTTTTTCTTTTAAAATTTTCTGATTATTCATTGTTTTTCAAAATTTCTCTTTCCTTGTTTTTTTTATAATATCACGATTGATGGCATCAGACATGTGATCAACACCTTCCTGTCGAGTCAGAAGTGTTTGACTGCATGCATTTAAATATTTCGAAAAATATAAATCTTGCTGAATATTTCTAACATCTATAACAATTTTTTAAAATATTTTCAAGGTTCAGCATTTTAGCGAAATTCAAATTGTTTCAGTTACCCCCTCAGATTACCCACCCCTACCTAATTTATCACTAAATATTTTTTCAATATAATCATATTTCTAATTCTTGAAAGGCTTTTGACCTATTAAAAAATTTTAGTGCATACTTTTAGGTGCATTATCGAGAAGGAATCCTTATTTTATTTAAAAATCTATTGACAAATTTTTGTAGATACAAATTTCACTTGATTATTTATTCTTTATTATTTATACTTTATTTAAAGCATACTTTTAGGTACACCATGGTGTAAGAATTTGTTTTTTTTTTTGTTTAAAACCCAATTCCAAATTTTTGTAGAAACAAATTCTACTTGATTTTTTATTCTGTTGTGATAGAATCGCCTCATTTGAACTCTGGAGAGGTCTTTGAGTTTTTGTAAATATTATAAAGCATACTTTTAGGTAGTAAAACAATCCTCTTACAATTTTTCTTCATTCTTTTATTTCATTCTTCATTCCTTTTTGATATAATCGACTCATTTGAGTTTTGGAAGAGATTTTTTTGTTGTTATAATTATTGTAAGGCATACTTTAAGGCAATAAAACTCTTATCTAAACCTCTTACAATTTCACTTGATTTTTTATTTTTCATTCTTTCATCCTTTTTGTTATAATCTACTTTTTTGCGTCTTGGATGGGCTTCTTAGTTGTTATAAGTACTATGAGGCATACTTTTAGGCAGAAAACTATCCTCTTATAATTTCACTTGATTTTTTATATTTTATTCTTGATTCCTGTTTCATATAATTTGAGTCTTGGAAGGCTTCTTATTTGTGATAATTATTGTGAGGCATACTTTTAGGGAGTAAAAGTATCCGCTTGCAATTTCACTTGATTCTTTAGTCTTCGTTCTTTATTCCTTTTTGTTATAATCTACTCACTTAAGTCTTGCAAAAGTTTTCTTTGTTGTTATAATTATTATGAGGCATACTTTAAGGCAATACGACTATTCTGAAACAACTTCCCTTGATTCTTTATTTTTCATTCTTTATACGTTTTTGTTATAACCGACTTATGTGGGTCTTAGATGGGCTTCCTAGTTGTTATAATTATTATGAGGCATACTTTTAGGCAATAAAACTAATTTCAAACAAATGTTTCGACCCACATTAGTGCAAAAAAAAACTTGAAAAAATATGGAAATTGCTTTTTCCCTTTCTTGCTCATCAAGTTCATGCATTCTTTTCTAAAAGCTCATTTTCTACGTTTTGTTATTTTTTTTTATTTCTGTATCCATTCTTTCTCAGAGTCTCACTTCCTAAAAATTAAAACTTTTTGACCTTTAAAATTCAATTTTGTCTCTCGTCTCGTGCTGCTTTTCGTCTCTTCCCTTCTATCTGCGTCCTATCACTTCACACATTTAACCATTAATTTCTTCGCCTTTATTCATTGTGCATTTTCTTCTTCTGCTGCTCTTTTTCTCCGTTATTTTTTTAAACTTGCAAAGAAAAAACAAAAGAACATTCCCCACATTCAAGCGCGCGGCTACAACTTGTCAGCCTTCTGCTCCCTAGTCGCCTGACGGCTTTCGGATTTTGGCGCCTTTCAACTTTCGCAGTGCAGTTCTGGCATTCACTTCCTGCGCCACTTCCGCTGCTACCTTGGCTGCACACTTAAACCCGTTACATTTTCAACAATGTACACTCATACATATGCACACACATGAATATGTGTGCTGTGTGAATATGTTTGTGTGCTCATGGCGGCGTGTGTGTGTTAACGCCAAAAATTTTCGGGTCATTATTTATGACCTGCAATTATTCTTACTTGGCTCTTTAACACACACACACACACAGACACACATATACATTGGGCTCCAGCTTTCTGTGTGCGCCAACAAGTCAAGTAGGCGAATGCGTTGCCACTCATATGCGTCAGCGTATGTGTGCATGTGTGAGTGCGACTTTAAGTCTCATGTGCATGTGCCCGGGCGCGAATTTTCGCCGCAGTGCTGCAAACATTTGCCAACATTTTGGGGCAACTCATTTCATTTCGAGGGTGAGTGTGCGCTCAAAAAAAAAAAAAACCAAATAATAATGCCGGCGAATGAAATATGAAATGCAGACGCTGGCAGCGGGGCAGACAGGCCTGAGCCGCTGAGTGAATGAGCCATGGACGCGGGACGCTCAGTGCATGTGCGAATGCTGTGCTGGTTGAAATTGCTATGCGGCCGCAGCCACTACTCGAAATCTGAAAATCCTCTTAAGGCGTACGAGCGTAAATTGATTGCAGCGGAAATGCGCAAAATGCGCTGTGATGGAAACGCGCAGAAAACACTGCGCGCTCAAAAATGATTTAAGTTTTCTGCTGCGGATATCACTGGGCTAAGCGCTAAAGCTAGAAGCGCTCGAAGTCATTAGCAGTCAAAATTGTTGAAGGAATATATTATGCATAGCATACTTTTTGGCGTTTGGCAATGTGAATGTAGAATTCAATCAATCAAAACTACCATAATAATTTATTGCACAGTAGGGAATTGCCATGCCGTAGATTAATTTTAAATATTCATAAATAGCGACTGAAAATATCTATTCGAATAATTACTTCTTGTGTTGTATACTTTAAGGTGGAGGCGATGAAAATTTTCAAATTTAATTCATTTATTCATTTGAATTCAATTGTATAATTCAAATTGTTGCTACTTCCTAAGATATTTGTTTATTTTATTTATTTTAAGTACATTTATGTTCGTAAGAAGTTTCAGGTTCAATTGCCTCGGCGAATTTTTTTTGATTTCTTTTTTCTGTTCTTTTTTCCTGCCTACTTGGCTGTTTATTTTCATTTTAAAAGAACGCTTCAAGGTTACATTGCTAAAACGTTTGCGTGGCCTCATGGATGTGGCTTCTTTAGCAGACTGGACTACGACTGCCACAACAACAACAACTTCTGCTGTCTCCGGGCCGAACTGCAGCTTCCCCTTCTGCTTGTAAGAAGCGGCACCGCAGCAAGACAAGCAAAAAGAGACTGGAGGCAAAACCTCCGTCAGTATCCACAAGTCAGTCCTTTCGTAAGAAAATACAGAAAGGTTGACTTGGGCGAAGGACACTGTGGAGAAAGGCCAGACTCACTCCTCGTAATTTATTGCTTCTTACTCCAGATTCGTCAATAGGGTTGACGAGTACGCCGTCACAAAAAGGCAGCAAAGACCGAGCACCCAAGAGACAAAAGCCGAAAGAGGAGACTGCAAAGCTGGGGCCAACTAGCATTTCGAGGACGGCAGCTACGATCAGTGAGGTGACCACTTTACACTAGATTGCGGCACTCATTGTCTTCAGCGATTTGCTAAGCCAGAAGTTCGTAGAACAAAGTCTAATGGTCGACATGAAGTTGCTGAAGGTACTAATTGAGCAAGCAAAAATCGAGCCAAATGCAACTGTGCCATCGCTTGATGGGGCTGCATGGTTCATTGGCGTCAAAATAATGAAGTGCGCCTAATAACAATCCGGCTTTGAAGTGGGTGAAGGAAGCTGTAGTAATATTTCAAGGCCTATGGAAAGATGCGAAGCTCAAAGAAGTGGATCGAGGCAATATTCCATGCTTACTCAAACCAAAAATGATTATACCTCAAGTGGCAAAGTCAGAATGCTAACAAATTATATCTAATAATCTTTAAAGCCTACATTTGGGCGCAAACTATGGTAACGAAATTTACTTATTTAACTAAATTTTCAATTTTTGCTGTTGTAAATATTTAACATAAATAAACTCAGCAAATATTGCACTAAAAATTCACTTTAGTCAATTTGAATTTAAGTAACTGAGCGTACTGACATAAAAAAACATTCGTTTTAACATATTTTAAGGCGCACATCTAAGCTGTTTGCATCCTAAATTTCAATGACTAATAAATATTTTGTTTTAACTTTATTCCTTAAATTAGTTCTAACACTTAAATTTAATATCAAAAATTCTCCAATTAAATTAAATAAATGCATACTTTTGAGCGCATGCACTAAATTTTCTACTAAATGGTTGCTTATGGCAAATAAATATGAACTCAACTTTTCTGTGAAACATGAATACAAAGGCTTTTTAATTTATTTGCAAAATCAAAAAAATTGTAGCATACTTTCAGGCAACAATTTTTTATTTAAGCCACTAATCAGCTTCTTCAATTTGTATCAGTTTTCAGTGAACAGTTTCGTTTAAATACTTAAAAGTTATCTCAATTTTATTAAATTTTTTTGCAGCACGCACAGTTCATTCGAAATTCTCCACAATGTTCAGCGAAAACTTGCTGCAATTATTTGCAATTTAAACTTTCTAACCAGCATGCAGGCGCTGATTTAAAGTACTTTAGGGAATTCATTCATTCATTCATGCAATGGGCAATAAATCACAAAAATTAGTGCATACTTGCAGGCGCAAAAGAGCAAATGCAACTACTATAACTGGCGAATACACTGGCAAAATTTAAGTAATGCGGCAAAATTATTTGACTGGAAGTGCCTTAAATTATGTGCGCCCCCCTCAAACAAAAAAAAAACCTTCAACTGCCACCACTGAGCGCACTCGGTTGTCTCTCGCTGGTTTGTGTGGCAACCGCCAAATGCTGGAACGAGCAGCAATAAATGAAATTAAAAGATTTCCAAATCAGTTTTGCCGAAATTGAAATGGCAAAAAAGCGCGCTCCAACTGAGGAACAAAAAAAGTATGGCAAAACTTGCAATGCGCATTTAGTGGTACCATAAATTCTGGCTGCAAAAATCGCTGCTCACTTTTTTGTGCGCGCGCGAGCAAATAAAGTCGCTGGCTTGCTTTTTGAAAGCAAGTTGAACGATTTTTTGCGTGTGTGTGTGTGGGTGTGTGTGTGCGAATTTTGGAGGTAGAGAGAAATCAATGTCGGTGGTGGAGCTAACGCGTTTACAAGTTTGCGGCATTGCGGCATATATCAGCGAAGATAAATAATTGCGTTGCTTACTCGACTGTAAGACTTTGTGGTGCCAAAGCCAGACACGCACACATAGAGACCACATCGAGGCCACACTATGTAGCCAGATTCGTATACACTTGTGGCGGAATCGTTAACGAATGTTGGCGGAAATAGAAGTTTTGCCTCAATCGCTTCAAGTTTTTGCTGCTACATGTGTCTTGGGATGCAGGAAAAACTCCCATACTTAGGGCCATTTATTCTACATACATACATACCACAATGTGTTGTAGTTAGAAGACATTAATGTGTCTGTGTCTGTGTGTGTGTGCGTTGTTCATTAGTTGCTTGAGCTATTAATTTTAACAAATATTGCTTGAACTTTATGTGGCAATCATGCCACGCGCCCTAATGCTGCCTGCCGCAACAAATTTTTCCATTGCAGCCACACTTTTGACGCTGCCCCTTTGTGCCTTCAAAGTGAAATTTTCCTTCGGATTTCCGCTGCTATATCCACCGCAATTAATGCCCTTGTAGCTGCCCCACCGCTGTCATCTCTATGCCATTTGTTGTTATTATGAAACCATGGGCTGCCTGTGTTTTAGCTCGACGAGCTCAGCTCTTTGGTAGCGTTCCTCATCGCTGGTGAAATTAAGTGGCACTGTCTGCGCGCTTCAACTCTACTTTCCCCATTGGGATGTCGATACATTATTGCAGCGTTCACAGCGTTTTTGTTAGTTATGTTCTACCACTTGGAAATATATGAAAATATTTTCCCCCCTACATCTGTTGGTTCATTTAATGCTCGAACGCCTGCTGTACCTTTCATAAAACAGCCATTTTTGCTGTGATCTCAGTTGACTCTTTTAATTTTGATTTAGAGTGAACAAATTTGCGTTTTTGTTAGATGGAAATGTCAAATAATGAAGAAGAATTAAATTTAAAAAATAATAATATTTTGTTACATTTTTGGAACTCAACTGACTAAACCACATCGGTTCTTAAGACATTGGTTTTCTCACAAAATAGTTAGGTCTCAACTGACTAATCCAATGTCAGTTGACGTGGTTTTTTTAAGCCGAGGGTGGTCTGAAAAGTTTCCGACCTCAACATGAAGATGGCAGCAATCTTCAATGAAAAGAAACGAATCTGTCTCAGCCGTTTTTTTAAAAGGTACTCATTTTAATTTTAGTCATTTTATTTATTTATTTATTTATTTACTTATTTATTTATTTATATATTTATTTATTTATTTATTTATTTATTTATTTATTTATTTATTTATTTATTTATTTATTTATTTATTTATTTATTTATTTATTTATTTATTTATTTATTTATTTATTTATTTATTTATTTATTTATTTATTTATTTATTTATTTATTTATTTATTTATTTATTTATTTATTTATTTATTTATTTATTTATTTATTTATTTATTTATTTATTTATTTATTTATTTATTTATTTATTTATTTATTTATTTATTTATTTATTTATTTATTTATTTATTTATTTATTTATTTATTTATTTATTTATTTATTTATTTATTTATTTATTTATATATTTCTTTATTTATTTATTTGTCTATATATTCAGTCTACAGTTGAATAACTTACAGACTGGATGGGTGCACAGATGTTGTTTTACTTTACTTGTTTAGTAGTGTTCGACCGAAGGTGGATTTTTGGTGGAAACCGAAGCAGAATATTCGGCAGAACTAAAATATTCAGCCAAAGGCCGAAGCCTAATACTAATAAAAACTCTGTTAAGGAAAAAACTAATCAAATTTAGTCGTTCTTTCTTTATTTATTTGCTTTACTTAAGAATTAATAAAAGAATATATATATATATATAAGTACATACATATATTTTAGTATCATAAAATAAAAAAACCAAAAAAGTCTGAGAGTTCAGTTTCTAACAAAAATAAAAAACTTAACAACAAACAAACAATTCAATTGACATAAACAGCTAATTAAAGATCATTTTTGTATATTAATCGCAATCTTAATGTCCGAAATATCTATAAAATCCGATATTTGAGCAAATACTTCGAAACAGAGCAAATTGACTTGCATTACAGGATGAAAACTTAGTATTTGGCTATTTGGCCGAAGCCAAAGCAAAAAATTTAAAATTGTGCCTAATAAGCCGAATGCCGAAGCCGAAGACGAATAACCGGTCGTCACTATTGTTTCGCCATAGATTGACCCATCCATAGATTTACGGACTCATAACACATACAGCTTCAGTCAGTGACATATATTCTGACATAAATTTTTGGAACCATCAATGATTCATGCAATTATAAGTCAGTAGTTTTACATTTTGGTCAACAAATCTACGAATCATACATTATAAGGCTGGTCTGAAAAGTTTCCAACCTCAAGATTAAGAAATCTCAAAAGGCTTGAGCTTCTTTTGAAAATTGCTCACCAAAGTGTCAGCCTTTGTAGATTCGTAGTTGTTGTTTTGTAACTGTTCGAGTCAGTCAATGTGAGTGTTTTTGTGGAAAAAATCGAGTACAGAAAAATTATGAATTAAAGACAAGTCGGATGCTGAATTCAGGTGCCTTTTACCGTCGTGAAATTTTGAACAGCTGAATTTAAACGGGGCCGTACCAGCTTGTCAGATGATGAACGTTCGAGATCAAAATCCTGTTAGTTCGGCAAATGTTATCAGACAACAGTCGAATTGAAATGAAAGAGATGGTGGAGACAGATAGAATGTTCGGAAGGTCTTAGAAACCATATCCACTGATGATAACATTGCTCAAATTGACCAGATTGAATGAATATTTCCATTGCCGTTGCCAAGCATTGCCGGGAGAAGTGTGTAGACTAAGAAAGGGACTATGTAGAAAAATAATAACAAGTTTGAAGTAAAAATTTCTTGCATCTTTAGATTAGATAGGAAACTATTAAGATCATCTTCGTAAGATGATTCGGTGAGATTCGCTGAATTTTTCATTAGAAAACAATTTCTAAAGGTTCTTCACATTTCAATATTTGGTAGTACTAAGAATCACCTTTGGCACCAATCACCTAATCTAAACTTATCTTCATGAAAAATTATGTGAATTCTTTCGAGTAAATAGTTCTACGTTCTTCACACTTCAATTTTTGGTACCACTAAGGACCATAATTTGGTCTATGTAAGATTTTTAGAGGTCATCCAACCTAATCTAAACTATGTTACGAGTACATTAAAAAGTATGTGAATTCTTTCTAATAAATATTTATACATATTTTTGATGCCTTTTAAATAAAATTCAATCACTTCGGAAACACTTAAACAAATCTTACAAATAAATCAAATTCTCATTTGTCATTTTTATTGCTGGTCACCCTGAGCCTACACATTTAGCTTCCGCTCCAACTCTACCACTCACAGTTTGCTCATCTAGTTTGCTTCCTTCCGCTTTTTCTCATTTGCCACTGATTTCATATTAAAATGCTGATAAGCAGCTGCCAAGCCTCTTCAAATATGGCATCAACGACAACGACAGTGAGGAGCAGTGCCATACGGCGGCCGTTTTATACAAACCCACGCGTCAACAGAAACAACCCCTTGTCCCCTTCCCACCCCTCCCACCCTTTTCTATGGTTACGCGCTGTTGGTCTCATGGTCGCATGCAGATTGTCAGTTATTGAAGTACTTTAGAGTGACATTGTTATTGTTGTTGTTGTGCCGATGTTGCTAAGGTCTGTGTTGTTATTATTGTTCTGGTTGCTGGCGTCTGTTTCTAATGCTTGCAGTGTTGGTAAGATTATAATTTATATACATTTTGCAAACTTCGCGCCACTACAATTACGTTCGAGTGTGTGTATTTGTGTATGTGTGTGTGTCTTCGCACAATGTTAATTGTCCTATGGTGGCACACAATGTTGTTGTTGCTGCTGAGCTATCAAGTCGCACATATTTCTTAGTAATTTAATTGCTTGTTGGAAGAAGCTGCGTTCTTCCTTCTCTTCATATACTATTTCATTTTTTTCTTTATTTTATTTCACTGCTTATGGACTAAGAAAAATGCGTGGGCAGCCGTTTATAACGTTTGCCAACATTTAACTGCACCACAAATTGCTCGCTTGTTGCAGCCGCATTTGCCACATGGCCAGCTGAGATGGTGCCAACAATTTTCTAATTTAATATTTCATTGAGTATACATTTTCAAACAATTAATATAAATTTTATAAATTTATTTATTTATTTTCAAACAATTAATTTAAATTTTATAAATTTATTTAAAATTGTGTAGGTGCATTTTTTATATAAAAATTCTATAAAATGTTGCCAAAATGCCAAAATGTGCTGCCAAAAATTTTATAATTTAATATTTCATTGAGTATAAATTTTCAAACAATTAATATAAGTTTTATAAATTTATTTATTTATTTTCAAACAATTAATATACATTTTATAAATTTATTTAAAATTGTGTAGGTACATTTTTTCTATAGAAAATTTTATAAAATGTTGCCAAAATGCCAAAATGTGCTGCCAAAAATTTTCTAAATTAATATTTCAGTGAGTATAAATTTTCAAACAATTAAAATAAATTTTATAAATTTATTTATTTATTTTCAAACAATTAATATAAATTTTATAACTTTATTTAAAATTGTGTAGGTACATTTTTTTTATAGAAAATTCTATAAAATGTTGCCAAAATTCCAAAATGTGCTGCCAAAAATTTTCTAAATTAATATTTCATTGGGTATAAATTTTCAAACAATTAATATAAATTTTATAAATTTTTGTTTTCATTTTCAAACAATTAATATTAATTTTATAAATTTGTTTATTTATTTTCAAACAATTAATATAAATTTTATACATTTATTTAAAATTGTGTAGGTAAATTTTTTAATAGAAAATTCTATAAAATGTTGCCAAAATGCCAAAATGTGCTGCTAAAAATTTTCTAAATTAATATTTCATTGGGTATAAATTTTCAAACAATTAATATAAATTTTATACATTTTTTTTCATTTTCAAACAATTAATATCAATTTTATAAATTTGTTTATTTATTTTCAAACAATTAATATAAATTTTATACATTTATTTAAAATTGTGTAGGTAAATTTTTTAATAGAAAATTCTATCATATAAAATGTTGCCAAAATGCCAAAATGTGCTGCCAAAAATTTTCTAAATTAATATTTCATTGGGTATAAATTTTCAAACAATTAAAAAAATTTTTTAATTTTTTTTTTCATTTTCAAACAATTAATATTAATTTTATAAATTTGTTTATTTATTTTCAAATAATTAATATAAATTTTATACATTTATTTAAAATTGTGTAGGTAAATTTTTTAAAAGAAAATTCTATAAAATGTTGCCAAAATGCCAAAATGTGCTGCCAAAAATTTTCTAAATTAATATTTCATTGAGTATGAATTTTCAAACAATTAATATAAATTTTTTTTTTATTTTCAAACAATTAATATTAATTTTATAAATTTATTTGAAATTGTGTAGGTTCATTTTTTAATAGAAAATTCTATAAAATGTTGCCAAAATGCCAAAATGTGCTACCAAAAATTTTCTAAATTAATATTTCATTGAGTATAAATTTTCAAACAATTAATATAAATTTATAAATTTATTTATTTATTTTCAAACAATTAATATAAATTTTATAAATTTATTTAAAATTGTATAGGTACATTTTTTAATAGAAAATTCTATAAAATGTTGCCAAAATGCCAAAATGTGCTGCAAAAAATTTTCTAATTCTAATTTATTTAAAATTGTGTAGGTACCTACATTTCTTAATAGAAAATTCAAAAAAATGTATTGATAGCGTGGCCATCAACGATTTATGCAACTAAATTGTTAGCGGGTTTTGAGTTTGCTTGACCATAGCCTCAACTTTTCATTACTGCTGGGACAAATAAGTCTCACGTAAGAAAAATATTTCTTAAAACATCATTCCTGTCTTCTACTGTCTTAAGACAGTAAAAATTTCAAATGCAACCCACAAGTCTGTTTTGACTGACAAAATATAAAATTTTCTATATTTTTCATATTTCTCTTCTAACAAAAAGTATAAAGTAGAATAAAAATAATTTCATTTAATCTTTGTGCCGCATGAAATTACTTCAAAAAAGTGCAAAAAAGTGATCACATATTTTGCTCTGCCCTCAGTCACGCTCACCGGCCACTGGCCACTGGCCAGTGCCTCCATTTGCTGCCACCCACTGTCCACCTTTGCAGTTGTTTTTTTTTCCAAATTTTTTTCTTTATCTAAAATCACAACACTCGTTGCGCCAAATCGCTTTTCAGCACGCAAATCGTCTGCTTTGTAAACGTCAAACAGTCATTTGACGCCACCCCGAACTGCACACATGCGACATGCGGCCAGCTGCGGTCTGATACATACACACACACCTACACACACGCATACAAACACGACACGTTGCACGCTGAGCGCACCCAGCGCCGCGTGCAATTAATTAAAAACAAACAAATTTCACAGTGCGCGACACGGGTCGGCCACACCCAGTTGGCCAGCCCCGTTGGCCAGTTGTCCCGGCCGGCATTGGCGTTGACGTTGGCGTCCGTCAAGCGCTAACCGCTGCCGCTGTTGCCGTTGACGCAGTGACAGGATAATATCCCGAAACGTTAAACCAGCGCAAAAAAGGTGCTTAAAAATATGCAGAGTGGAAAATGCAGAAGAAGAAAAAAATGCAATAAAAAAGAAAAACTTTGAGAGAGGTGAAAAAGTGACGGAAACGGCGCAAGGAAAAGTGGAGAGAGCAAAGCGTGCCAAACAGCGAAAATCATCAACGCCGAGGTGCGCTGCAATGTTGCATGGCCAGTCAGCTTAGTGCCAGTCGAGCAGGTGCTGGCAACGCACACACACACAGACACACAGATACACAGGACACACAGACGCCAACAGAGACAGGGTAAAGTTTTTCTTTCATATGGCCCAACCGTTTTTTGTTGCTGTTCTCTGCTGCTGCATTTTCTTTCAGTCACTTTGTTTTCAGTGCCCTTCTGCCATCGGCCAACATTGCTGTTTTTCTATTAGCTCAGCGCTTTTATTTTATTTTCATTTCATTTCATTTTGTTTGTGTCGCGTACGCTTTGTGAATTTAGAATTAAAAACTTTCCCGCTCCAAATGCGAACAAAATTTAAGTTTTTCGCCATCTTGCAGCGACCCATTGGCACGCACGCGACTTTTTGTCGTGCAACTAGAAGTAAAAAAAAACAAACAATCAAATGGCGTAAATGCGCTCATTTTGCGCACGGCTCCAATGCGACAACCGCATAGCGCGCACACTGATGGCATGTCCTGCAGGTGGTTAAGCACTTTTATTGATGTTGGCGACGCGGCAAAAAAATTAAACAAAAATCAAAAGCGAAAAAACTAAAAAAAAACCTAATAACTGTCGAGTTGTGTTTTTTTATTCGCACGCGTTGCTTGTTATTTTGCTAGTTGGGTTAATGTTTGCCCGAGGATAACACAGCGAAACATGGCCATAGCTGCATATAGAGTCCATATATTCATTTATAAACGAGTATGCGTGTGTGTGTGTATGTGTGTGTGTGTGTTGTCGCTAACATCGCGCCAACAGGCATCCAACAAGCTATATTACATTTTTCCTCATTTTGTTGACAATGAAGGCCGCAGGGTAAAGGCGGTTGGGAGCCTAGTACGGAGCAAGCTGTGTAGTGTTCAAACAGGTAGGAAGGATATGTAATAACGGGAGCTAAATACAAATTAAAATTAAGGCTAAAAGCTACTTAAAGCAGCTAAATACAATTCTTTAAAAAAGTCTAAAAATCTAAAGTGTCTAAGACTCTAAAGAAAAATCTAGAAATTTTGGGTTTCATTAAAAATATTGCCATCACTTTGCATTTTTTTTTGAAGGAACTTTAGCCAATGGAAATTTAAAACAAAATTCCAAAAGTTCAGAACAACTTTCAAGAAATTATCCAGGAACAAATTTCTAATCTTTTCTTGCAACATTTCTACTACAATGTTACGCTACTCTGAGACCCGAAACGCGCATGGAACGAAAGTTATGAAAAACCGTATTACTAGAGAAGCAGTTAGCATTTGTCTGATGAGAACTAAATTGTTTTGTCAAAAAACTCAGAAAAAGTCTCAACATTAAAGTCGAAAATTAAGTGCAAGAACCAGAGGTCATAGCGACTTTTATGCGCTTAATTTATTGGTTACGTTAATCAATTGAAATTTTTCTAAGCTCGATGAGAAAATCGTTAGCACTACAACGTGACGAGGCTGCCATCCATTGTCCTCTGGGAGAGACGCCTCCATATTTCGGTGAAATTTTTCGACTTAGTTATATGAGAGCCGTCTGCGTATTCGTTGCTGAGCGATAGGAAGTAGATAACGCAGAGGTTTGTGTCTTAATTGGTACTCGCACCAACAGTGGTGTTGTTCTTGGATAGGATTTGACTAAACACGGAAGGAAGGATTTGACTGAGAAACCATTTGAAGTGATGATGAACAATAAGAAGGAAGGAAACATTGGAAATTGGGAGGCCAAGACTTAAGTGAACTTAATTAATCTCTAATGAAGGGTAGGACGTGAATCCTTATCGTCCCAGAAGAACCGAATAGATCTCTAATGAATAGTAGGCAGGAATCCTTATCGTCCCAGAAGAACTTAATGAATCTCTAATGAAGAGTAGGACCTGAAACCTTATTCCTTATCCCAGAAGAACTAAATGAATCCGTAATGAATGGAAGGACGTAAATTCTTTTTGTCCCAGAAGTACTTAATGAATCTCTAATGAAGGGTAGGACCTGAAACCTTATCGTCCCAGAAGAACCGACTGGATCTCTAATGAATGGTAGTCAGGAATTCTTATCATGAATCTCTACTGAAGGGTAGGACGTGAATCCTTATTGTCCCAGAAGAACTAAATGGATCTCTAATAAATGGTAGGCAGGATTTGTTATTGTCCAGAAGAACGGAATGGATCTCTAATGAATGGTAGGCAGGATTCCTTATTGTCCCAGAAGAACCGAATGGATCTCTAATGAAGGGTAGGACGAAAATTCTTTTTGTCTCAGAAGTACTTCATGAATCTCTACTGAAGGGTAGGACCTGAATCCTTATCGACCCAGAAGAACCGAATGGATCTCTAATGAATGGTAGTCAGGAATCCTTATCATCCCAGAAGAACTGAGTGGATCTCTAATGAATGGTAGTCAGGATTTGTTATTGTCCCAGAAGAACCGAATGGATCTCTAATGAAGGGTAGGACGAAAATTCTTTTTGTCTCAGAAGTACTTAATGAATCTCTACTGAAGGGTAGGACCTGAATCCTTATCGACCCAGAAGAACCGAATGGATCTCTAATGAATGGTAGGCAGGATTTGTTATTGTCCCAGAAGAACCGAATGGATCTCTAATGAAGGGAAGGACGTGAATCCTTTTTGTCCCAGAAGAACTTAATGAATCTCTACTGAAGGGTAGGACCTGAAACCTTATCCCTTATCCCAGAAGAACTAAATTAATCCCTAATGAATGGAAGGACGTAAATTCTTTTTGTCCCAGAAGTACTTAATGAATCTCTAATGAAGGGTAGGACCTGAAACCTTATCGTCCCAGAAGAACCGACTGGATCTCTAATGAATGGTAGTCAGGAATCCTTATCGTCCCAGAAAAACCGAATTGATCTCTAATGAAGGGAAGGACGTAAATCCTTATCGTCCCAGAAGAACTGAATGGATCTCTAATGAATGGTAGGACAGCACTCGGTAATGTCCCAGAAGAACTGAATGGATCTCTGAATGGTAGAGCAGGAATCAGTAATGTGCCGGAAGAACTGAAGAAATCTCTAATTAATAGAATCGGTTTCGTCCCAGAAGAACTAAATGTATCTCTAATGGGCCAGAAGAACTGATCCTGACATGCATTCTGCATCTTTTGGAGGATTTGTATTGGTATACTAAACAAAAGTGCTTAAACTTTTTCACGCACTGGATCATCTTGAGGACTGTCAGGTGACCGTGTCAAGCAATAACTTAACACTTTACTACATTTTGGTGCTCAAATACATGCAGCAAAAAATGCTAAACTAACTTGTAAACTGGATGTGGAACTGAATGTGTCTAAACAAGTTTTTCGTTGAAAGCAGAATGACTCTGATGTGGGTTAAAAACATATTTGGATCACCCAATATGAGCTGAGAGATGAACAAAAGGAAACGGAAGTAATCTTGAGCTGTCACAAAATTATAACATTTTTCTATTAATCATAAACGCAGGAAGACAGATGACAGAAAAAATATAAAATAACAAAAATTCTTCGCAGACAGACAACAGCAACGTACGCACTTCAAATACTCTGATTTCAAGCATTCACTTGACTTCACCCCTCCTACATATTTACTTCCAATTTATTTTAAATCTTCTGTATGCACGCTTCGTGGTTATGCAAATACTCGATCTCCCCAATTGTGAAGTGGCACGAAAGGAGAAACGTTATTTAATATCCAAACTAAATTGCACCTCAGTGTCCCCACATGCTCGTCGCACATCGTCAGTGCCACATCCTGCCATCAAACGAATCGTACGACGTACTGGCACAATTTCAGCACACCCACTGACAGTGTCATGGACTTTTCTTGTTGTTGCTGTTGTTGTTGGACTGTTTACTCTGCGAGTAGTAGTTTAAATATATTTTAATAGCAAAACAACAAACAAATTTAAATATGGCTACACTTGAAGTTGGCGCCGCGAAAAAAGGCACATTGCGACACACATGCGGCGCAATGTCCCATTTTTGTTCGGGCACAAGTTGAAGCATAGCACAAACAAAAAAACAAACAAAACATACAAAAACGCAACACACACAGATGCAAAGTAAACACAGAAGCGCAGCGGGGCAGACAGGCAACTGGCAAGGAAATGCCAAAAGCAGCGCAGCGACAGTGGAAAGCGGAAGTGACGGCGGGTAGCGAAAAAAATTAAACGTAGCATATTTTGCTGTGGAGCGCGCCAAATATTTCAAAATTTGTGGCACACAGCAAAAAAGTTGGCATTTTGCATTTAGAAAAAAATAAAAAAGCAACTTGAAAGGAGAAACGAAATGTAGCAAAGTGTATGGTGAAGCGGAAGTGTTGTTGTTATTTGGTTTTTTTATTTTTGCCTTCACTTATTCACGATGCTGCTACCTACATACTCAAACACACACACAGGGCTTTTCGAGAATAACTACAAAAAGAGTTGCAGCCTTTTAGGCTGTCCGTGTGCGCTGCGCTATTTTGCTGCAAACCTCCACCCACACACACACCCACACACACTCACAATTTCAATACCATAAAAACGGATGGGGAAAAGCGTAGTAGAAATTGTAGTGGCATTGGTAGTGAGAAGGAAAATCGAAAAGGCGTCGTCAGCAGCGACCGAGAAACGTGCATGCAAAAAACGCGCAGCAGCGAGCAAACAAACAAATAAAATTTTATGTGCAATGAAAAGCGGAAAGGAGGCGTGGCACATTTGCCTACCTACAGTGCAAATAATGCAAACAATGTATGCGCTCTTCTCTGCGCCTCCGACCCGCTTTCGCCTTTGCATTGCTGTTGCTTCTTTTGCTTTTGGCAATCAGCGCCAAGTTGTCGTTGGCGCTTTTGCTCGCCTACGCTGAGCTACCTTGGCGCATTTAGTAGTAAAAAACAGGCAGCACTTTATGCGGGGGAAGAGCATGAAATGGAAAAATAGAAAAAGCACCAAACATGTTGTTTACTTACTGTAACATTTCGCTGGCTCGACGCCCTGCCCGAGTGGGCGTGGAGCGGACACAAGATGTGGCACTGGTCGAGTCGAGCGAGTGGGCTGTGTGAGCGAATTCTGGGTTGTGCGGGCCATCGTGTTATTGCCACATTTGGTTGTTTTAAGCTACAAAAACAAACAAATCAAAAATACAAAAAACCAAAAATTAAAAAATAAATGCAAAAAAAGAAAGCTGGGAAAAGTACCATCGGAGGCCAAACAAACAAAATTTTATGCAAAACTAAGCAAAAATTTTATGGCAGCAGCTGTTGCTAAAAGTGCAACGAGAACGAGGCAACAAAAAATGTGCGCAAAGCACGCTAAAAGCTAGTTTCATGAGGAAATTTTATTTGTAAGAAAAAAAGTAATATTTTTGTGAAATATTATTAGTGAGATTACAGGTTATGAAAGCGCATCAATAAATAAAATTAGTGTAAATAGCAAAACAATATAAACAACCAAGCAAGGCAGGTTGTGTGCCAAGGAACTATAAGAACGGAAGCAAAGGAGCAGCCGGAAATGCCATAAAGATGGGACATAACAAAACAAATTAAGTACAGAAATGAAGCAGCAAATCAAGACATTTTAGTGAAATGAGGCAAAGTAAACATTTCTGGGAGGGGGAAAGGAAGCGTAGAATTTGAAATATTTGTATCAGTTTATTGAATAAATGAATTTTTATCTCTTTAAATTGAAATTTAAATTTTTTTATGTGTATTAAATTCTATTTTAATTTGTTTTTGTTTGTTCTTTCAATTGTTCGTTTTTTTTTTAATTTTTTTTTAAGTTTTTCTTTCTTAGAATTCTTTTTATGTTTTCCTCCAGTTTTTGATTTTAAATTTTTGTTCTTGATTTAATTTAATTAATTAATTATTTTTGTATTTTTTTATTATATTTTTTTCATTTTATTCTTTTTTATGTTTTCCTCCAGTTTTTAATTTTAAATTTTTGTTCTTGATTTAATTTAATGAATTAATTTTTTTTGTATTTTTTTATTATATTTTTTTCAATTTATTCTTTTTATGTTTTCCTCCAGTTTTTAATTTTAAATTTTTGTTCTTGATTTTATTTAATTAATTAATTTTTTTTTATTTTTTTATTATATTTTTTTTAATTTAAGTTTTTTAAATTTTTTTTATTTATTAGTATTTTAAATTAATTATGGTTTGTTTTTACATTTTTTAATTTTAACATTTTTAAGATTTATCAATTCTTAATTTTAATTGTAATGATAATAATCCTAATAATATTTTTAGTTAGTTTGCTTTTTTATTTTTTTTTTAGTTTTTAGTTCAATTTCAGTTCTTTCAGTTTTTCATTTTAGTTTTTTTCCTCCACATTTTAAATTCAATTTTTAAATTGATTAATTAATTTGTATCTGTATTTAATATTTATTTGAATTTTAAACTGTTTTTGTTTATTCTTTAAATTTTTTATTTCAAGCTTGTTTCCACCAGTTTTTAGTTTTTCTTACAATTTTTAGTTTTAAATTTTTTAATTTATTTATTTTTATTTAATTTAAGAGTCTTTGTATTTAAATTTTTTTTTTTATTTTTAATTTTTTTTTCTCAAGTAATATTAGTTTGTTATTTTTTCTTCCAATTTTTAAATTCAAGTTTTTAATTAATTGAATTGTTTTTATCTGTATTTTAATTGATTGTATTTTCAATTATTTTGTTTGTTCTTCAAATTTGTAAATTTAAGCTTTTTTATTTTTTCTCTAATTTTTCATTTTAGTTCGTTATTTTTTCTTCAAATTTTTTAATTCAAGTTTTTTAATTAATTGAATTATTTTTATCTGTATTGTATGATTGTATTTTCAATTATTTTGTTTGTTCTTCAAATTTGTAATTTTAAGCTTTTTTCTTTTTGTTTCTCTCAGTTTAATTGTTGTTTTTTAATTTCTTTTCTAATTTTTAATTTAATTTAATTTTTAATTTTTCTAATTTTTTTATGTTTTTAATTTTTTTTTTCAATTTTTAATTTTAATTTTTTTAATTCATTTATATTTTAATTATATTTTAATTTATTGAATTTATTTTAATTTATTTGTATTTTTTTTTTGTTCTTACAGTTTTATGTTTAAGAGTTTTTTATTTTTTCCAGTTATTAACTTACAGTTACAGTTTTATTTTTCTTTTTTCTTACAGTTGTTTAAAAATTTGTTTATTTTTATTAAGTTATTAATTTGAAATTTCGTTCATTTTTTCTTTCATATTTGTATTGGTTTTTTCTAATCATTTTTATTTTTGATTTTCAAGACCAGCTGGACATTTTCTGTTACCACATCTTTAAACTTAACACGACTTCACCAAACTAGTCATAAAAAGCCTAATAAATTAACGCCGCTCCATTAGTTTTTATGAAGTGAAAAATGCGTTCAAATTCAAGCAATAAAATTGCGAACATTTCCGTTACTGTATTATAAAAAAAACAATAATAACAACTGAACAAAAATACAAAAGAGAAGCCAGCCAAAAGTATGAAAAACCAAAAACAAAAATTATCAAAAGGTGGCCAGAAAACCTGTAACAACTACAAACATGCAGCAAGAGCGACGAAAAACGAAACGAAAACACACGGCGAGAATTTTAATGCATATCAAATGATTTAATTTCGAAACTCATAAAAATACAAAACACCCAAACGAACAGCATAAAAACGTAGGAAGAGGCAAAAGCAAAAACGATGGCAGGAAAAATATGTGCGTCCTTAATGTGCCGCTTCCTGATGTGTTTTTTCTCCCCAAGTTTTTCAGCAGCATGATGATGACAACAACAACAACATTTTTTTGTGTCTGTGTTTGTGGCTGAAACTTCCGTTTCGCTGAGCGATTTGAATGCTGGCAAACGTGTGGCAAGTGTGTGTTTGAATGCGTAAATGTGAGGGTGTGGGTGTGGCGAGCGAGTAATGAGAGGCGTTAGGCCTGATGGTCGTTGTGTTGCTGGAGGGCTGGGCTAATGTAATTCTTACGCTTTGACGACCAACGTGGCGTGCGGTTAGTTGATAATAAGCGAAAATCTAATTACACGAAAGCAGTGGTCCGTATGCGAGTCAAAGGTACAGAAATGTGCAGAGGCATTTCGACACATTGTAAATACATTCATACATAGGGAAATGTGCTCTTGGACAGGTGTAAAAAAGGAACAAAAAAATTAATATTTGTAGGAAAATTCAAAATGAAAAAATTAAATTAAAAATTTTTTTTTTTAATTTTTAAATTAAAATTTTGAAATTAATAAATACAAATTTATTTAAAAATTATTTTAATTTTTCCATATTATTTAAATGTTTTTTTAAATAAAAATTTTTTTTTAATTTAAAAATTTATTTAAAAATTTACTTTAATTTTTCCATATTATTTTCCATATTAAATTTTTTTTTAAATTTAAAAATTAAAAAAAAATATTTTTAAATTAAAAAAAAAATTTAAATAATATTATTTAGATAATAAAAAAAACATCTAAATAATATTATTTAGATAAAAAAAATTTTTTTTGAAATTTTTTAATTTTTTCATATTATTTAGATGTTTTGTTAGCAGGTTTCCCGAGATCTAAACAACACGTGTTTTTCTAATGAAGGTTTTATTCCAAGTGATCAAAGTAAAAAGTGGTATGACATTATATACAAGTGACAATGCTCTAATTTGTTGTAATGTACTGGAATATTGTACATAAGTTAGATTAAGCGATTGGGTTGCAGAGTTGCGTTTTCTGTCAACAATCCCTCCTTCAACCCAAGCACTTTTACAAACCAAAAAATATTACAATTTCATTCAAAGTCAATTCTTAATAATTTGCACGCTTCGATATGCTTCTGTTTGCCCAGAGGTTTTGTGAGCACATCTGCCGCATTCTCATCTGTTGCAACATATTTCACCTCAATTTCTTGCTGCTCGTACTTTTCGCGGATGTAGTGGTATTGTATGTCGATGTGCTTGCTTTTCTTCTGCACCGTCGGATTTTGCACCATGAACAGTGCACTTTGATTATCACACATCATTGGAGTAGGAACATCGACATATTCTTTGTACCCCAATTCGCTCAGTAAACCACGTTGAAAAACCACTTCTTTGGTCCCTTGGCACAACGCAATATACTCAGCCTCCATTGTGCTCAAAGCCACTACCGACTGCTTTCGTGACTCCCAGGCTGTAGCACCACCTGCCATTTGGACGACACATCCGGTAAACGATTTCCGGTCGAAGTTATCATTACCCCAATCGGCATCTGTGAAACATACAAAGTCTTTCGAATTAGCAGAATAAGTTAATTTACCAACTGGATTCTGCTTCAGGTATCGCAGCACATATTTCGCTGCATTCATGTGCTCCTTATGTGGATGTGAGTTGTACTGCGATAGTTTGGACACTACGTGGGCAATATCAGGCCTCGAGATAATGGCCAAGTACATAAGTGCCCCTATTAAACTTTGGTAGCGCTTCGTGACCAAGTCGCAACCCTCCTTCTCACACTTTTGTAGTACCGTACCAGCAGCCCATGGAGTTGCTGCAGGCTTGCAATCTCCCATGTCCCACTGCTGAATAATCTGCGCCGTATAACGTTTCTGATGGATTGTGATGTCACCTCGATCACCAACGCGCTCAACCTCCATGCCCAAATAAAATGACAGTGGGCCACGATCAACTGTTTCAATGTATTTGTTAAGCGATTCAATGATTGCTATCATGTCATTTTTGCTCGAACACGCTATCATCATGTCATCAACGTATAAACCGATGATACAGACTTTATCACCTTTTCGTCGCACATAAACACAAGTATCGTGTATGCATCTAATAAAGTTCATCTTTAGTAATATATCGGTAACTTTGCGATTCCATTCGCGACCAGCTTGTTTTAAGCCGTACAAAGCCTTTTTAAGTTTACAAACTTTATTCAAATTATTTTCATTTTCAAACATTGGCGGCTGAACCATATATACCTCCTCTTTTAATTCGCCGTTCAAATAAGCCGACACAATATCAACATGATTTATCAATAACCCATGTTTCGCTGCTAACGCCAACAGTAATCTTATTGTAGAGTGCCGAACAACTGGCGCAAATGTTTCCCGGTAATCAACGTTGTAGCGCTGCGCACAACCAAGCGCAACTAGCCTCGCCTTGTACCTTTCGATTGTACCATCTGACTTTCGTTTCAGCGCAAAAACCCATTTGCATCTAATAACATTTTTGTTTTTCGGCATGTCTACCAGATCCCACGTACCATTACGTATTAACGTGTCATATTCCAGTTGCATTGCCGCTTTCCAATTATGAGCATTTGACGAACTTAAAGCCGCAGCCACAGTGCTCGGATTCTCCACTACAGCATTCAACATTTCAGGTCCACTATCTGTACAATAAATTTTCCGTGGTCTGCCTATGCCGCCTGTCCGCACAATCTTCGGTCGTCCCCTTTTCCTTTTATTTCTGACCTGATCGATTTCCTCTTCTGAACTGGATTCACTTGCTTCTTGCACGCTGCTGTCATCTGGCACCTCAACATTTGTATTAGTTGTGTCACGTCCTATTGGATCATGCAACTCGTAAGACTCAGGCTCAATTTCATTTACGAAAATAGGCTCCTCGCGATCGTGCGTGCTGCTTGGCGTTTGTTCAAATGAATTTTCAAAAAAAATAACATCGCGCCCTATCGTTATTTGCTTCGTCTGCATATTGAATAAACGGTACCCTTTTGTGAGATCGTGATACCCAACAAACTTCAACTTTTCACCTTTTGGTACAAATTTATTACCGCGTATTTTCGGGCCTTTCTTTAGAACTACCGCATCGCACCCAAATGTGCGCAAATGCGAAACCGATGCTTTCCTGCCATGCCATCTTTCATAAGGTGTCACGTTTACAATCGCCTTCGTTGGCGACCTATTCCTGATGTAGACAGCTGTGCTTATTGCCTCGGCCCATAAGCTTTGCTGCATCCTCGACGCGTACAACATGCACCTCGCCATTTCACACAACGTTCTGTTTGCTCGTTCAGCAACCCCGTTTTGCTGTGGGGTATACGCGACTGTGGTTTGATGCCGAATACCTTTTTCAGCAAAATAGTTTTTAAATTGTGAGTTTACAAATTCTTTACCGTTGTCACTTCGCACAGTTTTTATTTGGCGGCCTGTCTGCTTCTCCGCTGTCGCAGCAAAAAGTTTAAATATATTAAATGCTTCCGATTTCCGTTTAAGAAAATAAACCATTGTGTACCGCGAGTAGTCGTCGATAAATGTAATAAAATATGACGCGCTACCGACCGAATTAACACCAACTGGCCCGCACAAATCTGTGTGTACTACTTCTAAAATGTCTTTCGTATAAACGTTTCCATAGTGCGCGAAGGGTTTACTATGAATTTTACACACCGCACATGTGAAACAATCTATTGTTTTAGGTACTTTAATGTTCAATCCATTCACCATATTTGACAGTTTATTTAAATCAACCGCATTAAGATGCCCGAAACGATTATGCCAATTATTAATTTCACTACCAATAGCGACATTCACTTTTTCAATTTTGTTTACTTTCATGTCCGCAATATAAATGCCATTTACTAGTGCAGCTGTCAAAATAGTCTCATTTTTGGAATTCGTTATTGCGGCACTATTTCCCGAAAATTTTACATTATTTCCACACTGAACAGCTTTGCCAATGGAATAGAAATTTGAGTGAAGATTAGGAACGTACCAGACATCACTCAAACTGATAGTAGTATACTTTGTTCTCAACGTTACTGTACCTTTCCCATGTGCATAAATACTTCCACCAGACGCTAATATGATGTTGTGCTTCTCACTAACAAGAGAACTAAAATAGTTTGCATTCTTGCACATATGGGAAGTCGCGCCGCTGTCAATAATCCCAACGTCGTCTAAACATTCCTCACCATCAAATAGTGACCACGCTCTTTCACTTGCTGCTTCTTTATTGCTTGGAAGTTTGCACTGAGAGCGAATATGCCCACGCTTCCCACATTTGTAACACTTTATGTTGTTGCGGCTGGAGTTATTAAAGTTGTTGTTGCTGTCATTTCGTTTTCCACCTTCTTTGTGATTAACGCTGTTACCGCTGCTGCCGTAGCTGCCGCTGCCTCTGTCGCTGCCTCTGCCGCTGCTTCTACCACTGTTGCCGGTGCTCGCTCTGATGCTGCGTTTCATTTCACTTGCCGCGAATACACTCTCGCCATTTTCATTCCGATCCCCTTGTCTTTGCTCTTCCTCCGAGATTTTTGCAACGAGCCTGTCCAGATTTGGCAATGTGTCCCTACTTTCAATTGCCACAACGAAATTTTCCATTTCGTCTGGTAATGAGCAAAGTAGCAAAACTGACAAAAAATCGTCGTTCATCGTAATACCGACTTCCTTTAAATCATCCACGATACCGCAAAAATCGTTCAACTGCGATGCGAATTTTTCACTGCTCTTAAACTTGAAACGCACCAACTTTTTGAATAAATTCACCTTTCTGCAAGCAGTGTCTGCCTTATATAAGCCACTCAATTTGTCCCAAGCGCTTCTTGCTGTTGTACAGTTTTTAATATGTATGAGCTCACTTGGCTTAACACTTAGCGTGATTGTGGCAAGGGCTTTTCTATCGGAAATTATCCATACAGACTTCTCTGCCTCTTGTTGTGGACATTCCTCGGTGACTGTACTCCATAGGTCTAAAGTTATCAGCAGACTTCTTATCTGGATGCTCCACGTGGCGTAGTTTTCTCCACTTAGCTTTTCGATGTTCGCGATCGAGTTCGCCATCGAATTATTTTAATTGCTTTTAACACCGGATGAACAATTGAACCGAAATATTACTTAAATGACTTGTCAATTTAATTACACGTGACCGTACTAGACTCCAGAACGTAATCTGGGCCCATAACCCTTGTTAGCAGGTTTCCCGAGATCTAAACAACACGTGTTTTTCTAATGAAGGTTTTATTCCAAGTGATCAAAGTAAAAAGTGGTATGACATTATATACAAGTGACAATGCTCTAATTTGTTGTAATGTACTGGAATATTGTACATAAGTTAGATTAAGCGATTGGGTTGCAGAGTTGCGTTTTCTGTCAACATGTTTTCTTTAATTTAAAAATTTTTTAAAAATTTAAAAATTTTTTAATTAAAAAACACATCTAAATAATATGGGAAAAATTAAAGTAAACATTTTTAAATAAATTGTTAAATTAAAAAAAAATTTAAATTTAATTTAAATTTAAAAATGAAAAAAAAAATTTTAAATTAAAAAAACATCTAAATAATATGGAAAAATTAAAATAACAATTTTTAAATAAATTTGTATTTATTAATTTCAAATGTGTTTTTAATTCCACTTTTCCATAAAAAGAGTTCCAACGTTTAAAACTGGGGTGTGTGTGTAGTTGACAGTTTTAGCAAATAAATGTCCTTTTCATGACAGACGTTTGGCCACTTGGCGCACCATAGGTCTCATATGTAAATGAATTTATACCAAAAAACAACACACACATGCTTAAATACACCAAAAACGCCCAAGCACAAGAAAAACGCAGACAAATAAACAAAACAAAAAAAAACAAAATAAAAACCAAGAATACCAGAAAAGCAAGCGGCAAAAAATTTAGAAGCACACAAATGGTCACGCAAACGACCGTGTTGCACACGCCCATCCACCCACACACCTACACCAACACCTCCACACACGCACCCACACACCCACACACCAACTGACATGCGGCTCAAACGCCTCAGTGCAGTGTCCCGGCGGAGTAGCGTTTAAGAACGCTTTAATGCTGACAGCAGTGGCAGCAAACCCAACAAAACAAACGCAAATAAAAATCAACAAAATGTTGGGCTAAAAATGCCTTCGCATAATTAACTAAAAACAGCTACGGGCGGCAGCAGCGGCGGACAAACAGACCAGCAGTGGCAGTAGACCAACAGCTGCGAAGGGGTGTGGGGGCCACATGTTGTCACAGACGACCATGTGTTAAGGTTGTGGGTGCATGCGTGTGTGTGTGTGAGTGCCATGTGCGGACATTTTCGTTGCTATTTTGCAATTTTATGCCGAGCTCATTTTAATTTAGTGTATGCGGGAAACAGAGCACTGTGTGCGGTGCTTGGAAGGGGGACGACGAAGTAAGTTGGCAACAGAGGTGGAAGTGCAAATGAGCGCAGATGCAGACGACTCCAAAAAAAAATAAAGTAAAATTCAGCTACCGATTTGTTGGTGTTGCGTAGGAGGAGAAGAAGTCAGTCATGTGCTACCAATGCGCCGCATTTGGGAATTAAGACAACGTTTTGTTTTTTTTTCTTTAATTTCCGCAGATTTAACGTTGTTTTATTTGCTTTTCCTTTGCTGTGAGTTTTCGTTTTCTTGCTTTTATTTCACTGTATTTATTGTGTTTTTTGTATTGCTTTTCCTCCATTGTCCTCCTTTGCACATTTATTTACATTGTATTTTGGTGTTTTTGTTTCATTAGATTTTAGTTGAAACAAATACACTGCGAAAAAATTTACTATACAAATTTAGATTTAGATTTATATCTGACGGGTGACTGGACAATTGGAAGAAGTTTGGGTCTGTCAAAGCTGTATGGACAAGGAAGAGGACGAAAACGCACTTTAACTTCTATGATCTTCGTCATGTTTAATCTAGAAGAAAAAAGATTCACTTGGGCAATTTCTGCTCCGACATTATACGCAATTTGACCGATAGGACTATTAAACCTTTCGTTATTTTGTTGCCATATGGCATCATGCTACTTTGTGGACGTCTGAACCCTTTATGGTTTTAGGAATAAATTTTTTTGTTGGTTCTTAGAATATTTTAAAGTTTTAGGAATAATACGAAATTAATAAATTGAATATTTAAGTTTAAAGAAGAGAAGAAGAGATAATCGATTTTTAAATGTTAGATATGTATACCAAAAAAAGAAGAAGCTGAAAAAATGAAAAGAAATTTGTAATGTAATTTTTTTTTCAATTCAGATAAATTTTTTTTTATAATTTTTGAAATGTATCTGAATTGAAAAAAATTACATTACAAATTTCTTTTCATTTTTTCTGCTTCTTCTTCGGAAGTAAAAGAAGAAATTTTTGGTTTTTAGCAATGCGTGAAAAATTTTATGATTTAGTAATTTTGACATCCACAACAATATGATTGCTAAAAAAATTTTTTAAAATTTAATTAAAAAAATTATGATTTTTTTTATGAAAAATTATTGATTTTTTTTATTTGATTTTTTTTATTTGATTTTTTTTTATTCATATACATTTTTTAATAATTTTTGCTGAAGTAAATGAAGAAATTTTTGGTTTTTAGCAATGCGTGAAAAATTTTATGTTTTAGTAATTTTGACACCCACAAAAATATGATTGCTGTCATATGACAACACTTTATGAAACAGGGTCCGGTAACAAAAATTAAATTTAAAAAAATTAATAAATTAAAAAAACAGTTCATAATGGAATGTTGTTGATATAACCACACAGGAGACTAAATCGATAAATTTAAAATTTAAAATTTTAACTTTCCTTAGTGAAAGCCTGTAATGAAAGAGTTAACTAACAAGCTTTGTAATGAGCTCAAATTGGAAGTATGAGGATATACCTGGACAACTTATCTTCCAAAAATTTTGGGGATCTATATGATTTGATTATTCAAACTACTAAGTTTAGTTAAAGAGATCAACCTGGTTCAATGATTGAGCGGACTTAAGTTTGAGTGATTGTGTCGGCTTCTTACGGAACTCAAACTGGAAGACTGAAGACTCACCTGGACAAATTCTTCTTCTTTGACAATCTAGGCGATCTAGCCGATGGGACTATTTACAGTCTGCTAGATTTCGTAAGCAGCTCAAACTAAAAGAAGAAAGATTCACCTGGACAAATTCTTCTTAAATTTAAAGTCGACTATACTTCGTAAGAAGCTCGAACCTGGTTCAATGAATGAGCGGATATAAGTTCGATTGATTGCGTCTAGTTGATTAGATTATTTACTACTAGGCTTCGTAAGGAGCTCAAACTGGAAGACTGAAGACTAATCTGGACAAATTCTTCTTCAATTAACAGTCTACTAGGCTTCGTAATGAGCTTAAACCTGGTTCTATAATCGAGCGGATATCAGTTCGATTGATTGTGTTTAGTCGATGGTATTAGTTACTACTAGGCTTCATAAGGAGCTCAAACTGGAAGACTAAGAACTCATCTGGACAAATTCTTCTTCTTTGACAACTTAGGGGATCTAACCAATGGGACTATTTACAGTCTACTAGGCTTCGTAAGAAGATCAAACGTGGTTCAATGAGTGAGTGGACTTATGTTCGATTGATTGTGTCTAGTCTATTGGATTATTCACAGTCTACTAGGCTTTTTAAAGACCTCAAACTGGAAGAATGAAAAGTCACCAGGACAAATTCTTCTTCTTTGACAACTTAGGGATCTTCGTAAGAAGCTCAAACCTGGTTCAATGAGTGACCGAACTTAAGTTCGTTTGATTGTAGTACTCGTATCACTATGAGTCTTTATGGTCTAAGTGGGTCTTGTGACAGAAATTTATAATCCAAATAATATAATAATATCCGACTTTGCTGCATAATAAACGTGATTATCTGGATTCATAGCCAAACTAAGGTCTGTTTGATGAAGAAAGACAAAGCTTAACTATGACGTACAGTGTTAGTCGGACTACTGATACGTACATATATGTGATGTTAACTATGATATACTCGTATTACACACTAAATACAAAAGTGTCACAGCTCAAAATTTTCCAAAATCAATTAACTTTTTTCCATAAATCAGTTCACATTACACATCTCTAACTGCTTCAAAAATTTTATTCTCATTACTATCTTCTTTAACTGGAAAATCATTATACATATGTACCTATATTTTTATGTTAGACATCTGCTAATGTTATGTTTTCTTGATCTTATTTACTTACCGATCGATTGTTTATGAAAGTTTCGAGCAAGTGGAGATATGACTTCGAACAAAACTGAACAAAGCATAGATTGCTGCAACAAAGAAGAGAGGAAATCGGTTAAAAAATTGTTTAAAATTAAAAAATATATATATTCAAAATGTGGAAATGTAGAACTTAGACGCACTTACTTAGTTGAAGATACAATTTTCATGATAAAAATTTCCTGTATCTTAACACAGAAACAAGAAACCTTTGAGCTCCACTTGATGGAACGTAGAGACCAGAGCCAGAATCTGATTCTATTCTGAAGCCATACGTAAATATTCGAAAGCTGTATTTGATGGGATCATTCTCAGGGTTTGACCATCAGTGTGTCTTCGGCAGCAAATAGCTTTTCTATTATGGCAATTGAAGGCATACGAGGCCGTTTACTAATCCATTTACTAATGTTTCTATCTTCGAATGACCTTGAGTGCCATTTTTTCTACTACCAAATTCATCGTCTTGTACAACTTAAAACCAGTCTCAATTCGTTTTAATTATTAACTTAAGAGTTCATAAAACTTCGATATGCGTAACAACATATTTCACAGCTGAACTAACTTAAATAAATCAAAAAACTGAAATTTAAAAAAACCAAACAAATACGCATTTACCACGCTGTGCCTCTCACGCAGAAGCTGGAAAAATTCCAATTGTTTAACTACTTCCGTGTGTGTTTTGCGCATTTGCGCCATTTATGTTTTCGCAAAATAAAATCAAAAACGCAAAAAATGTTGAAATTTTCAAAGTAAGACATTTAATTTTGGTGGGTTTTGTTTATTTTGCTTTTCGTTCGGTTTTCTAGTGCGACGCAACAAAGAGACGAAAAGAGAAAAATTCGACTATGTCGCCAAAGACAAAGCCAAAGTCAGAGCTTTCAAGTTGGGCAATTCAAATGCTAATGCAAAGAAGAAGTAGAGAAATAAACAAGACGCACAATGAATGAATGAATGAATGAACGAATGAGCGTACAAAAGCCAAAAAGATGACTTGTGAAAAAAATGGTAGCACCGAAAAAAATAATTCAAAACAAAAACAAAAAACCAAACGCTCGAAAGTGAATACAGCAAAAATTTATTATACAACTAAAAAGTGCAACAACAACAATAACAACAATAAGCGTCATGAGCCATAAAGCTAGAAATCACAAATATATATACAATTCTAATTCGAATGCCTATTTTTGGACAAATTACGTCAATTGAGACAACGATGCTGATTTTTTCTACGATTGTAAAATGCGAACAAAATCACACAACTTCTTTGCTGTTTGTGAGTTTGGTTTGATTTTTGAAAAAAAAACAAATTTTTATTTAAAGTCTTCAATACGCAGTTTTTGGTGAAAAATTGCAAAAGAAAAAACTTTTTTTTAAATGTAGCTTATTTTTTATTTTTTCTTTGATTGTAAAATGCGAACAAAATCACACAACTTCTTTGCTGTTTGTGAGTTTGGTTTGATTTTTAAAAAAAAACAAATTTTTATTTAAAGTTGTTAGCAGGTTTCCCGAGATCTAAACAACACGTGTTTTTCTAATGAAGGTTTTATTCCAAGTGATCAAAGTAAAAAGTGGTATGACATTATATACAAGTGACAATGCTCTAATTTGTTGTAATGTACTGGAATATTGTACATAAGTTAGATTAAGCGATTGGGTTGCAGAGTTGCGTTTTCTGTCAACAATCCCTCCTTCAACCCAAGCACTTTTACAAACCAAAAAATATTACAATTTCATTCAAAGTCAATTCTTAATAATTTGCACGCTTCGATATGCTTCTGTTTGCCCAGAGGTTTTGTGAGCACATCTGCCGCATTCTCATCTGTTGCAACATATTTCACCTCAATTTCTTGCTGCTCGTACTTTTCGCGGATGTAGTGGTATTGTATGTCGATGTGCTTGCTTTTCTTCTGCACCGTCGGATTTTGCACCATGAACAGTGCACTTTGATTATCACACATCATTGGAGTAGGAACATCGACATATTCTTTGTACCCCAATTCGCTCAGTAAACCACGTTGAAAAACCACTTCTTTGGTCCCTTGGCACAACGCAATATACTCAGCCTCCATTGTGCTCAAAGCCACTACCGACTGCTTTCGTGACTCCCAGGCTGTAGCACCACCTGCCATTTGGACGACACATCCGGTAAACGATTTCCGGTCGAAGTTATCATTACCCCAATCGGCATCTGTGAAACATACAAAGTCTTTCGAATTAGCAGAATAAGTTAATTTACCAACTGGATTCTGCTTCAGGTATCGCAGCACATATTTCGCTGCATTCATGTGCTCCTTATGTGGATGTGAGTTGTACTGCGATAGTTTGGACACTACGTGGGCAATATCAGGCCTCGAGATAATGGCCAAGTACATAAGTGCCCCTATTAAACTTTGGTAGCGCTTCGTGACCAAGTCGCAACCCTCCTTCTCACACTTTTGTAGTACCGTACCAGCAGCCCATGGAGTTGCTGCAGGCTTGCAATCTCCCATGTCCCACTGCTGAATAATCTGCGCCGTATAACGTTTCTGATGGATTGTGATGTCACCTCGATCACCAACGCGCTCAACCTCCATGCCCAAATAAAATGACAGTGGGCCACGATCAACTGTTTCAATGTATTTGTTAAGCGATTCAATGATTGCTATCATGTCATTTTTGCTCGAACACGCTATCATCATGTCATCAACGTATAAACCGATGATACAGACTTTATCACCTTTTCGTCGCACATAAACACAAGTATCGTGTATGCATCTAATAAAGTTCATCTTTAGTAATATATCGGTAACTTTGCGATTCCATTCGCGACCAGCTTGTTTTAAGCCGTACAAAGCCTTTTTAAGTTTACAAACTTTATTCAAATTATTTTCATTTTCAAACATTGGCGGCTGAACCATATATACCTCCTCTTTTAATTCGCCGTTCAAATAAGCCGACACAATATCAACATGATTTATCAATAACCCATGTTTCGCTGCTAACGCCAACAGTAATCTTATTGTAGAGTGCCGAACAACTGGCGCAAATGTTTCCCGGTAATCAACGTTGTAGCGCTGCGCACAACCAAGCGCAACTAGCCTCGCCTTGTACCTTTCGATTGTACCATCTGACTTTCGTTTCAGCGCAAAAACCCATTTGCATCTAATAACATTTTTGTTTTTCGGCATGTCTACCAGATCCCACGTACCATTACGTATTAACGTGTCATATTCCAGTTGCATTGCCGCTTTCCAATTATGAGCATTTGACGAACTTAAAGCCGCAGCCACAGTGCTCGGATTCTCCACTACAGCATTCAACATTTCAGGTCCACTATCTGTACAATAAATTTTCCGTGGTCTGCCTATGCCGCCTGTCCGCACAATCTTCGGTCGTCCCCTTTTCCTTTTATTTCTGACCTGATCGATTTCCTCTTCTGAACTGGATTCACTTGCTTCTTGCACGCTGCTGTCATCTGGCACCTCAACATTTGTATTAGTTGTGTCACGTCCTATTGGATCATGCAACTCGTAAGACTCAGGCTCAATTTCATTTACGAAAATAGGCTCCTCGCGATCGTGCGTGCTGCTTGGCGTTTGTTCAAATGAATTTTCAAAAAAAATAACATCGCGCCCTATCGTTATTTGCTTCGTCTGCATATTGAATAAACGGTACCCTTTTGTGAGATCGTGATACCCAACAAACTTCAACTTTTCACCTTTTGGTACAAATTTATTACCGCGTATTTTCGGGCCTTTCTTTAGAACTACCGCATCGCACCCAAATGTGCGCAAATGCGAAACCGATGCTTTCCTGCCATGCCATCTTTCATAAGGTGTCACGTTTACAATCGCCTTCGTTGGCGACCTATTCCTGATGTAGACAGCTGTGCTTATTGCCTCGGCCCATAAGCTTTGCTGCATCCTCGACGCGTACAACATGCACCTCGCCATTTCACACAACGTTCTGTTTGCTCGTTCAGCAACCCCGTTTTGCTGTGGGGTATACGCGACTGTGGTTTGATGCCGAATACCTTTTTCAGCAAAATAGTTTTTAAATTGTGAGTTTACAAATTCTTTACCGTTGTCACTTCGCACAGTTTTTATTTGGCGGCCTGTCTGCTTCTCCGCTGTCGCAGCAAAAAGTTTAAATATATTAAATGCTTCCGATTTCCGTTTAAGAAAATAAACCATTGTGTACCGCGAGTAGTCGTCGATAAATGTAATAAAATATGACGCGCTACCGACCGAATTAACACCAACTGGCCCGCACAAATCTGTGTGTACTACTTCTAAAATGTCTTTCGTATAAACGTTTCCATAGTGCGCGAAGGGTTTACTATGAATTTTACACACCGCACATGTGAAACAATCTATTGTTTTAGGTACTTTAATGTTCAATCCATTCACCATATTTGACAGTTTATTTAAATCAACCGCATTAAGATGCCCGAAACGATTATGCCAATTATTAATTTCACTACCAATAGCGACATTCACTTTTTCAATTTTGTTTACTTTCATGTCCGCAATATAAATGCCATTTACTAGTGCAGCTGTCAAAATAGTCTCATTTTTGGAATTCGTTATTGCGGCACTATTTCCCGAAAATTTTACATTATTTCCACACTGAACAGCTTTGCCAATGGAATAGAAATTTGAGTGAAGATTAGGAACGTACCAGACATCACTCAAACTGATAGTAGTATACTTTGTTCTCAACGTTACTGTACCTTTCCCATGTGCATAAATACTTCCACCAGACGCTAATATGATGTTGTGCTTCTCACTAACAAGAGAACTAAAATAGTTTGCATTCTTGCACATATGGGAAGTCGCGCCGCTGTCAATAATCCCAACGTCGTCTAAACATTCCTCACCATCAAATAGTGACCACGCTCTTTCACTTGCTGCTTCTTTATTGCTTGGAAGTTTGCACTGAGAGCGAATATGCCCACGCTTCCCACATTTGTAACACTTTATGTTGTTGCGGCTGGAGTTATTAAAGTTGTTGTTGCTGTCATTTCGTTTTCCACCTTCTTTGTGATTAACGCTGTTACCGCTGCTGCCGTAGCTGCCGCTGCCTCTGTCGCTGCCTCTGCCGCTGCTTCTACCACTGTTGCCGGTGCTCGCTCTGATGCTGCGTTTCATTTCACTTGCCGCGAATACACTCTCGCCATTTTCATTCCGATCCCCTTGTCTTTGCTCTTCCTCCGAGATTTTTGCAACGAGCCTGTCCAGATTTGGCAATGTGTCCCTACTTTCAATTGCCACAACGAAATTTTCCATTTCGTCTGGTAATGAGCACAGTAGCAAAACTGACAAAAAATCGTCGTTCATCGTAATACCGACTTCCTTTAAATCATCCACGATACCGCAAAAATCGTTCAACTGCGATGCGAATTTTTCACTGCTCTTAAACTTGAAACGCACCAACTTTTTGAATAAATTCACCTTTCTGCAAGCAGTGTCTGCCTTATATAAGCCACTCAATTTGTCCCAAGCGCTTCTTGCTGTTGTACAGTTTTTAATATGTATGAGCTCACTTGGCTTAACACTTAGCGTGATTGTGGCAAGGGCTTTTCTATCGGAAATTATCCATACAGACTTCTCTGCCTCTTGTTGTGGACATTCCTCGGTGACTGTACTCCATAGGTCTAAAGTTATCAGCAGACTTCTTATCTGGATGCTCCACGTGGCGTAGTTTTCTCCACTTAGCTTTTCGATGTTCGCGATCGAGTTCGCCATCGAATTATTTTAATTGCTTTTAACACCGGATGAACAATTGAACCGAATTATTAAATGACTTGTCAATTTAATTACACGTGACCGTACTAGACTCCAGAATGTAATCTGGGCCCATAACCCTTGTTAGCAGGTTTCCCGAGATCTAAACAACACGTGTTTTTCTAATGAAGGTTTTATTCCAAGTGATCAAAGTAAAAAGTGGTATGACATTATATACAAGTGACAATGCTCTAATTTGTTGTAATGTACTGGAATATTGTACATAAGTTAGATTAAGCGATTGGGTTGCAGAGTTGCGTTTTCTGTCAACAAAAGTCTTTAACACGCAGTTTGTGAAAAATTGCAAAAGAAAAAAGTGTTTTTTTAATTTAGCTCTTTTTTGATTTTTTTCTTCGGTTGTAAAATGCGAACAAAATCACACAACTTCTTTGCTGTTTGTGATTTTGGTTTAATTTTTGAAAAAAAAAAAACAAATTTTTATTTAAAGTCTTTAACACGCAGTTTGTGAAAAATTGCAAAAAAAAGTTTTTTTTAATTTCGCTTATTTTTGATTTTTTCTTCGATTGTAAAATGCGCACAAAATCACACAACTTCTTTACTGTTTGTAAGTTTGGTTTCATTTTTGAAAAAAACAAATTTTATTTAAAGTCTTCAATACGCAGTTTGTGAAAAATTGCAAAAAAATAAATTTTTAATTTAGCTTATTTTTATGATTTATTTTATTTAAGTTTTCTCTTCGCAGTAACTTACTGACTTGTCATGAAATGACTTAACACACACACACACACACACCGACATAAACATACAAAAGTGACATTTGCACAGCAAACGGTGACAGCGTCTGACATCTCACCTGTTTCAGCGACTGTCACAGCCGACTGACAAATGCTTTCGTTGCATTTTAATGACAATCGTAAATTTTCATGCCCCTCCCCCCTTCGCTGTTTCTTAGCGTTGGTTTTTGCTTGTGCTTTCAAAGTGCTACGCAGCGTGTAAGCAATGATGAGCTGCGCAAGATTGATGGCACCGTAGCGGGAATGGAGATGAAAATTCGATATGACTTGAAGACAGGTATGAAAATTTCGACCCCACAGTTGGCAGCAGGCATTGGCTGAAACAAAAAATTGGCTGAAGAAAAGAACGTTGGGGAGGACATTGATGGCGTTCACAATCGGTGCCAGTTGAACTGATAAAAGTGTTGAAGGGGTTAAAGGTTTTTGCCGCAATAGCCAGATTTGTCCGAAATCTTGACGCCAGGGCACAGAGTTTTGTGCTAAGACACCTGTAAATACTTTTGAACCAAAGAGGGTTAAGCTTTTGTTCAGATCAGGCGATTCATGTCAGGCGATTTTCATTTCTGCATAAAATACGCAAATTTATTAGCCGCCACCTTCGCACATTTACAACTCAGTAAAACCTTTTTTAAATCATTGCTTTCGTTTTTAACGACAATTCTGTTGCTGGTTCAGCTGCTCTCTGGAAATTTTCAACTTCCAAACTTATCGTCGCACGCTTTGCGTTTTAACAACACACTGCTTACTCAATTTCTGTTTATTTTTGGTTAATTTAAAACTCACTCAGGCTGTTACTGTCGCATTTTAATGCATAAATAGAGTGTTTCACTGGCCCGAGCTGGGAATCGAACCTAGGGCCTCTGGTATAAGAAGCCAACGCGCTACCCGGTGGACTATCGAGTAACTTATTCAGCTTTAACTCGAAGTTAATTAAGCTGTTGTCGAAGCCAATGCTGATGGCTTGACTTTAGAGATTTTTTGTGTCTCTGGTTATAATTAACCGATACCTGGTTATCGCTAACTCAAACTTAATTTAGCTGTTCTATCAGCCTGATTAAAAGATTTTATTGCTGCTTAGGTTATACCTAACTGATACTAACTGATACTTGTTTAATCCTACCTCGAACCTATTTAAGTCGCTGCCGAAGTAGATTCTAAACAGAATTCTTCATTAGCCGGACATCAAAGATTCTATTGTTTCTTTGGTTATAACTAACCGAAACTTGTTTCACCATAACTTGAACCTAATTCAGCTGTTCTCGAAGCAGATGCTGAGTAGAATTTCAGCTCATCATCAGACTGTCTTTAGAGATTGGTTTGATTCTTTGGTTATAACTAACCGAAACTTGTTTCAGCCTCAGTGGTTTTCGAAGCAGATGCTAACCGAAACTTGTTTCACCCTAACTCGAACCAAATTCAGCTGTTCTCGAAGCAGATGCTGATTAGAATTTCAGCTCATCATCAGACTGTCTTTAGAGATTTTTTTGTTTCTTTGGTTATAACTAACCGAAACTTGTTTCGGCCTCAGTGGTTTTCGAAGCAGATGCTAACCGAAACTTGTTTCACCCCAACTCGAACCAAATTCAGCTGTTTCGAAGCAGATGCTGAGTAGAATTTCAGCTCCTCATTAGACTATATTTAGAGAAGTTTTTATTTCTTCGGTTATAACTAACCGAAACTTCTTTCGGCTTCAGTGGTTTTCGAAGCAGATGCTAACCGAAACTTGTTTCACCCTAACTTGGACCTAATTCAGCTGTTCTCGAAGCAGATGCTGAGTAGAATTTCAGATCATCATCAGACTGTCTTTAGAGATTGTTTTATTTCTTTGGTTATAACTAACCGAAACTTGTTTCGGCCTCAGTGGTTTTCGAAGCAGATGCTAACCGAAACTTGTTTCACCCCAACTCGAACCAAATTCAGCTGTTTCGAAGCAGATGCTGAGTAGAATTTCAGCTCCTCATTAGACTATATTTAGAGAAGTTTTTATTTCTTCGGTTATAACTAACTGAAACTTGTTTTGGCCTCAGTGGTTTTCGAAGCAGATGCTAACCGAAACTTGTTTCGCCCTAACTTGAACCTAATTCAGCTGTTTTCGAAGCAGATGCTGAGTAGAATTTCAGCTCATCATCAGACTGTTTTTAGAGATTTTTTTGTTTCTTTGGTTATAACTAACCGAAACTTGTTTCGGCCTCAGTGGTTTTCGAAGCAGATGCTAACCGAAACTTGTTTCATCCTAACTTGAACCAAATTCAGCTGTTCTCGAAGCAGATGCTGAGTAGAATTTCAGCCCATCATCAGAGTGTCTTTAGAGACTGTTTTGTTTCTTTTGGTTATAACTAACCGAAACTTGTTTCGCCCTCACTTGAACCTTATTAGCCAATGCTGAGTGAAAATCTAGCTCCCCATCAGCTCCTTATCATCTTTACTTATAACTAACCAATACTAATTTCACTCTAACTAGAATCAAATTAAACTGATTTCGAAGCAGATGCTTTTTGGAAAATTAAAAATCTAAGCCGATGTAGTTGTTAACAAAAAAAAATGCACAAAAAAAGCAATGATAATAAACTTTTACTCCTAACTTCAATGGATGGTGTACTACAAATATTGACAAACTACTAAAACAAATCAACTGAATGATAATTTCTTTGGCAGTTTTGCTGCAATAGCAGACGGAAACAATCAGCGCAAGCAAAAACTGTAACCACTCACAGTGGCAGACAGTTGGGCAGGAACTCAAGTAATTGGGCGCCACTTATTCACTCACATAAGTACTAACCGCAAACCCCTATACGCTGTCATTGAACAGAACGCAAGATTGATGTGACTGCTGTCAGTTTTTTATGTGCTACTGTCTTTCTACTTAACTCCTGTGGCTTTTTCTTGCTTGCATTCGAGACGACTTAGAGCCATCAGGACTCGATGGGAGAAGCTCAATGACGAGCGCCAATAGCAAAACTTTCTGACTGTTTCAAGCATATATCGACGCATCTATCTGACTGTACTGTACTCTATTATCTGTCCATCTATCCTTAGTCTCGACTAATATTCTCATATTTTTATGTTAGTTTGCTGACTGTCTTTTGTTTTTACCTTCCGGCCTACCACTTCATCAACATCATTTTCCGGTTTCATGTTGCTCCTGCAGCTGTTGCTGCCATACCTGTCTACTTCTGTCATGCTACCGATATCAGAATTTATATTCAATTGCCGCCTGTGTTTCTGTTGTTGCTATTGCCATCTTTCTCTCTGCTTGTTTGTTTTTTATTTCCTTTTTTTGTCAATTTTACTCTGCTTGGTTTTCCTTTGATTCCTTGCTTGCCACGAACAGTAAAACCAAAACGAATAACAGTATCAAAGGCACCATTGAAAATATGAGTTACGACATTTTGATGTTCGCAAATTTGACTTCACAGCTAGCCTCCAGCTACGCCCCCGTTCTAGCGCAGCTTTCACAAAATTGCCTCATTCGCTATTTATTTCTATTTGTTTTTTGTCACACCGTTGCCAGTGTTGCTGGTGATTTCCATTGTTGTCGTTGTTAAGCTACTGCCGCTGATAAATGGTCGGTAATAGGGAACATAGATACAAAGTTAAGAAATTATCCCTTCTGATGTTTGCTGAAAGGTGCGCAGAGGCGACAAATTTATTGTACGGTTGCATTTATACTGCACATGTTAGAAATAAAAAATTTCGGAGTATAAACAAAGATTTGTGCTGTTATTGTTTTTGATAATTTTATTTTATATATATTTATTTATATTTATTATTTTATATTTTAAGCTTCAGAGTTTTTATTTCATATTTTACACCTAATTTTGTATATTTTATGCTTTTATATTTTTGTACTTTTTATATTTTTTTTATATCTTAAATTTCTATAGTTTTATGTTTGTGTATTTCTATACTATTATGTAATTTTTTTATATTTTATATTTTATACTTTTCTATTTGTTCTATTTTTTTATACTTATTATATTTTTTATTTTATATTTTACATTTACATTTTATATTTCATAATTTGTATTTTATATTTTATACTTTATATTTTATATTTAAAATTTTATATTTTTATATTTTGAAAATTTATATTTTATAATTTTTATTTAATATTTAATATTTTAAATTTTATATTTTATATTTTATTTTTTATATTTTATATTTTATATTTTATATTTTATATTTTATATTTTATATTTTATATTTTATATTTTATATTTTATATTTTATATTTTATATTTTATATTTTATATTTTATATTTTATATTTTATATTTTATATTTTATATTTTATATTTTATATTTTATATTTTATATTTTATATTTTATATTTTATATTTTATATTTTATATTTTGTATTTTATATTTTATATTTACTATTCTATATTTTATATTTCATATTTTATATTTTATATTTTATTTTTTATATTTTATATTTTATACTTTATATTTTATATTTTTTATTTTATATTTTATATATTATTTTTTATTTTATATATTTTTTATTTTATATTTCATATTTGATATTTTATTTTTTACATTTTAAATATTTTATATTTTTTATATTTTATATTTTATACTTTATATTTATATATTTCACATTTAAATTTTATATTTTTATGTTTTGAAAATTTATATTTTATAATTTTTATTTTAAATTTTATATTTTATATTTTGTATTTAATATTTTATATTTTATATTTTGTATTTTATATTTTATATTTTATATTTTATATTCTATATTTCATATTTTTTTTTATATTTTTTTATATTTTATATATTATTTTTTATTTTATATATTTTTTATTTTATATTTCATATTTGATATTTTATTTTTTACATTTTAAATATTTTATCATATATTTTTAACATTTTAAATATTTTATATTTTTTATATTTTATATTTTATACTTTATATTTAATATTTTATGTTTTCTATTTTATTTTTATATTAAATATTTTGTATTTTTTATTTTATATTTAATATTTTACATTTAATTTTTATTTTCATTTAATTTTTATTTTATGTTTTATTTCTTATATTTCATATTTTACACTGCATATTTCATATTTTAAAATTTTTCATTTTGTATTTTATTTTTAAAATTTTTTATTTTCTATGTCTTACATTTTATCTTTTATGTTTTATTATTACATATTATTATTATTAAAATTTGTACAATAATAAATTATTCTACAAAAAATGTGAGCACTAGCATCAAAGGCTTTCGGCTCTTCTATTTTCTAGTTTACGTTTTCTATTCTATATTTTATATTTTGCATTTTATTTTTTCTATGATATTTTCTATTTTCTATTTTACATTTTATATTTTCTATTTTGTACTTTATATTTTATTTATTTTTTGTTTTACTTTTTTTACATTTATATTTTCAAACTCTTATATATTTATATTTTTTCTATTACTAGTTTTTTGTATTTTTATATTTTCATATCTATGTATTTTTATATTTGTAATGCCATATTTTGTGTTTAATTTTTCGTGCACTTAATACGACATTCTTAAATTTTGTTACATTTTTTATATTATCAACTAAATTTATGTGCTCTTCGATTTTATTACAATCATTTACCTAAAAACATGGCTACATGTAGACCTTTAAATATATTTCTCAATACCCAAGTATCCATAAAATCCCTACACGAAATGACTTTAAAAATATATAACGTTGTCCGCACTTTTCCACTGCTGCATGTTTTCATAAAAAACATAAATAAATTACAAAAACAGCTCATGTACGTTTTATGCTTGCAACATTTTTGCCACAAAATGTTGCCTGACTCCTGCTGCGACTGCTGCAGCGAAATTCTCCCTGCTGACACTTTGATTTTTTTGTTGTTGTTATTGTTGTTGTGTTACTTTTATTTATTAACAACAAAAATTTGTTTTCCGTCTACAATATAGCATTGCAACAACAACAGCAACAAGAGAAAATGGCGCATATACCGAAAAGATGAAAAAATTTAAAGGAAAATACTTGCAATTTATTGCTTCCATTACCTACCGATAGTTGTTGTTGTTGTAGTTGTTATTGTTGCTATTGCATTTGTTGTTGCCATGGCAATAAATTTTCAACAGCAATCGCAACAACAGCAGCGGCAGCAACAACAACACCAGTGTACTGCAGTTTGTCTGAAATCTACAAGTGATTAAAAAAATAAGTAAAATAAAGTAGCAAAAAAAAAATTGCAATAACAACAATAACATTAAAACGCTAAAATAAAGTACAAAGTCTGCTGCAGGAACAACAAAAGCAACAACAAAAATATATAAACAAAAAGCACAAAGCAAGAAAAATCGCTAAAAAGTTTTTTGCATTTTTGCGCGGCGACTGAATGAAACACACAGGAACACAGATAGAAAAACAGACAGTCTGACAAACAAACAGACACACAAATTTACATATGCATGTTTTATATATATGTATACATACGTGTGTATATACAAAGCTATAGGCAAACTGGAAAAATAATATGAAAAAAGCTGACGACACGACGTTCATATAGCAATGCGGCACAAGCAGCAACAATTGAAGGCGCCAGTCGATAGCCGATTTTTGTGTTATCAGAGAGACAGACAAACAAACCGACAGGCGAGCAGTCAGACAAATGAAGCGACAGACAGTGCAACAAACAGTCAAATAGATATGCGAACTGAGTACAACAATTTTTATTATATAGTTGTCTGTTCTGTGTTTGTTGTACTTTTTCCGTTGATTTTTATTTTTTCTTTACTCTTTATTGAATTTTTAATCGCCTTAGTGCGGGGTGCTGCTGTATAAACTTGTACTTTCTCCCCTGTGTCTGTGTAGGGTTAAATATTGTACTCGTATATGGTGATGCGAGACTTTGGAAATTCTGCCCACAATGGGGTTGACTGACAGTTGGATGAGTGTAGTAGTTCTTTTAGTAAAAGTCACTCAAATCTATGCTTACATATGTGGCCATTAAAAAATCATAGATAGATAAAAAATCATAGACAAAGCACAGTGATTGAACAATCAGCGGCTTGGCCATGTCTCTCGTATGGACGATGAAGCTTCGGCGAAAAAGGCAATTGAAAGTCGACGGCTTTGAGGGCGAGCGTGTCTTCGGTGGAAGGACCAAGTTGAGAATGCCGTATCATCTCTCGGTGTGACCAACTGGAGCAGGCGCGAGGAAAGTAGGGGCGCAGAAATCGGGCAATGGATTGTTATGACCAAGACTAAGTAAGTAGACTGTTTCGACTGGCCTTTACATATAGATTTTAAATTTTCTGCTTCACATTTTTATTTTATATTTTTTATATTATATTTTATATTTTATGTTTTCAATTTCCTATTTTATTATATTTGAAGTTTCATATTTTTAATTTTATGTTTTACATTTTATATTTTATATTTTGTATTTTTCATTTTATATTTTTATATTTTATTTTAAATTTATATTTTGCATTTAATATTAATTATTTTATATTTTGTGTTTTATATTTTATATATAAAATTTGCTGAATGTTTATGGGACAGATTGCAAATAAAAGACTATTAAAAAAAACAAATATTTTATATTTTATTTTATATTTTAAATATTTTGTATTTTATATTGTATGTTTACTATTTTATATTTTTTATCTTATATTTTACATTTCATTTTTATTTTTAGTTTATTTTCATTTCATTTTTATTTTATGTTTCATTACTTATATTTTATATTTCATATTTTATAATTTTGCGTTTTATATTTTATTTTTTATATTTTGTATTTTATATTTTTTATATTTTATTTTTTATTAAAATTATTAGAATTTGTACAATAAGAAATTATTTTACAAGAAAAGTGAGCACTAGCATCAAATGCTTTCGGCTTTTCTATTTTCTTTTTTCTATTTTTTTTTTTTATTTTATATTTTTTTTTTTATATTTCATATCTTTAATATGTTTTACATTTTTGTATTTTTATTTTTAAATTTTGTTAAATTCATAATCTTATATTTTTATATTTTTAAATTCTCACCTAAATATATAAAAATGAGTAGTGCTTGTGTCGCCAGTAGACTAGGAAACTGCTTGATCGATTGAGCTGAATTTTCGACACAATATTTTGTTTCTTCTGAGGATGGTTTTAGGATTTTTTGTTTAATTAGAAAGGAGGCGTGGCACCTCCCATACAATCAGAACACCTAATAGAGAATAATTTTGTAGTTAGACGTCGCACAGCCTTGAAATTTGGTACAGAATTGTCCCATGAATGTCTCGATGCACTGGTAAAATTTTATTGGCGTTAGACAATGGGCGTGGCACTTTTAAAGCGAACCAAATTTTTTTAATAATTTAATTTTTCGTACCATACACAACTTTTAAGCTCATTTAATATAATTTGAAATCATATTTGCTACCCACAATTTTGATAAAAAAATGAATATTTAGGATATTTTTAATCCCCCCAAAACCCACCTTTCGTGCGCTATAAATTCGTTAGAGTCTAACCGGGCTTTTTTTAAGAAATTTTTTAACGATTCAATTCGGTACCAAATAAAATGTTCAAACTTTTTACCAACATTTTGTTTGATGTATATTTAATTACATTATTTTTTTATTTATTTATTGAAAAAATTACATGAAATCTCCGAACTTAAAGATATTTTTATTAGATTTTAATACAAAAATATTGATAGACAAATATTTCCAATGGGAAAACCATATTTTTTTAAATTATGAAACAATTTAAATCATTTTAGTTTGCATTTTATGAAATTTCCCTTGCAGTGCTTAAAAACTCAGACATGTTTATACCAGAAAACATTTCGGTTATTTTAGGGTTTGATTAGAATGGCTAAAGAGTCTTGAACAAAGGTTTGTTTATGTTCAATCTGCAGGTTCAATGCAGTGGTTTTTTTTTATAATGTAAAGACTAAATTAATTTAATTATTTAACCTATCTAATCTCGTGAGAGATATTACTATCTATTGGGTATCCCAAAAAGAGAGGACAATTTAATTTAATAATAAAACACATATTTTTGTAGCAAGTGGTTAAATTTTCACTGCAGTGTAATGTGGTCATGTTTCGAATGTTTAAGAAGGAAATAAAATAGGCGGCAAATGACTCCGCGACCCTTTGATTACAAGCTTTGTTTCACTCTTTTCCGATTATCGATGAAATTTTGACCACAAAAAATGGTTTTATGTGATTGATGACGCATTGGATATCGGCAGTGAGCTCAGGAATTGTTTGTGGATATTTGCATAGACAATAGATTTCATAAGATCCCAACAAAGAAGTCGCACCAAGTCAAATGGAACAATTTTGGTGGTCAGTTGATTTCAGGCGATGATTCGGGCTGGGAATCGTTGTTATAAATAAATCGATAATCGATAATAAATCGATATAAAATCATCGATAATAAATAAATATAAAATAAATATATTATAATAATTTTAATTTAATAATAATAATTTTTATAAATAAATAAAAAATTATCGATAGTAAATCTATATAAAATAATCGATAATAAGTCGATATAAAATAATCGATTGTTTTCATAACCCATTTTTAATCATCTTTAAAATCGAAGAAGACAGCTGTAAAATTTCGCAGCTGCCGCTTGCATAGAAAACAAATTTCACACCTCTTAAATCATGCACTTTTTTTAGGACACCCTATATAAACTGCAGGCTATAATGGCAGCCATAATTGTCAACAATGTTTCTAAAAACTTTCTACAACTCATCGATGGCAAAAAGATCTTTAAACTGCTTTGAGTTTTGGGACCTCAAAAGCATCAGAAGAACTAAAATTTCGACACGAAATTGGGCCAAGGAAATTACTTCATATGGAGTTCCTATTCATAAAAAGTTGCCAAGCTTATACGAAAAATTTCAGTATGGAAAGTTTCGCGCCTATTAGATCACTTTCCCTGATTTGGGCTTCAAATCTCGCTACGACTGAACAAATAGTGTCAGCCAAATGTTTTAGAATTTCGCTTATCCAGTTAAGAGTTTTTACGGTACAGACAGATAGACAAACAAACAGATGGACAAACATTTACAAATATCTAAAAAAATAATGTACCAACACAGAAGCAAAAATTTCAAACTGCAAAAAGCAAATTATAAAAAAAGATAAACTCAAATATTGAAAATAAAATAAAGCAACCCATAAACGCCAAAGTAGCCAAAAAAGAGTGGAGAATCACAAAATCACATTGCCGCAAATAGAAGTAGAAGTAGACAACGAAGAAGCAACAAACGAAATAGCACTGGAAGCGGCTGAACGAGCTCAATAAACATTAGTTGCGTGGCGTGGCGGCGTGTTGGACGGACCGAGCGGCAGACTCGTTATTTGAAATTGCTGGAATTAATTTATTGGATGCGAGCAAACAGTCAAACAGCAACCATTCCGCCGCCACACACCCGCCCCGTGCCGCATGCCGCAAGTACAGAAACCGGGAAAAAAATAACTTGGCGAAAAAACTAAAAAGCCCAAAAACGATACGAAAAAGTACAAAAAGCAATAAGAGAAAAAAATGGAAAAAAACACTAATAGCGAAACAAGTTCAAAAAAGTTCAAAAAAGATCAGAAAAAATCAGCAACACACAAAGAAAAAACAACAAAATCAACAAAGTAAAAAAAAAACAATTGAAAGAAACTTCAGAAAAAGCGGCAGCCGCTGCAGACGCAAAATCATCTGCAAGCTTTGCTATGTTCGAGTACTCGTATGTGGCGGCGGCAAATGTATCTGACAGATACTTACAGACGCGCGCACACATGTAGCCACGTCGTAAAAGATAGAGATATACGCACACACACACACACACACATGCACATGCACCCAAACACACAGAAACACGGTTCGAGTCGTTGCGATGCGATGCGAGTTGCTGCTCGAGCAAATTGGAAATGGGAAATGCGCAAGAAATTAGTTTTACTTGAACTTTAACAACCCAATTGTACATCTTCACATACCTTATCGCTGCATTGTTGCTGTACGCCACAGTGTGGTGTGGCATGTGGTATGCGATTTCATGCCACAGTTCGTGCCACACCCACCGCTGTCTCGAGCCGTCGACTGAGTCATAAGTTGAGAGCGCATTGCAATTTGCTGCTAATAATAAATTTCATTGAAGTTATGTCGTTCGGCAGCAGTGACGCAGAAATTCACTTCGGCAAACCAGAAAGCACAAACATTTTGTGGTTATCTCGCTGAAGTGCAGTGCGAGATTAGATAAGTTTGGTGTATGAAAGGATCAGCAACGATGGAAATAGTTTAAGAAAACTGTGGAGCGTAATTGGAGGATTTGTTGAAGAAAAGTAATTATGAAGAATTGATGTGTGGTTTCTAGGAGAATTTATAGAAACAGAAATTTGAAAAACAAAAAATTGCAAAGGTATTAAAAGAAATCATAGAAAATATTATTAGCGAAACCCTTTAACCCTAGTAACCCTTTAACACTAGAATGCCCAAGGTATCTTTCGTGACTTTTACTAATTTTTAAAGCTAAATAGAATAAATAAATTAAAAATATTGTAAACAAAATTTTTAACCCAATTTTGCAAAATTTACCTTAAATGCCCAATGGTAGTCATTTTGACTACCTATATACAATTTTCAGCAAATCTTACTGATAAATAGACAAATATGTATCTTCAATTGCAAAATATGAAAATTTTATATAATTGCAAATATTTAAAAAAAAATATCATAGTAGGTTGTGACAATCCCTAAGTTTTTCATTCCAAAATTCACTAAAAAAATTCATTCACAAATTCCAAATTTCATTCCATTTTATCCCATTGATGTGTAAAGTACGCCATTATATTTAAATGAATTAAATTAAAAAAATGAATAAAATTAAAAAAAAGGCAGTAAATAATAATGTTGTCAAAATTACTACATATGGGCATTTTAGGTATGTCAGATTGTCGGGCATTCTAGTGTTAAGATACCAAATAACACCAACTCACTGTAACATAGTTCATCGTCCGGACTATAGTAATGGATGAAAAACAACTCTCCTCCCCTGAGCCATTGAACAATGCGTCTGATAAAATTAATTATATAAACTTAATTTAATGATATGAAAGCTCAATAATAAAGTTAAAGCCAAGCTTATCGATCTATTCGATCTATTTAAAATTTTTCATCTAAAGTTTGGCATTTTAATTGGCAAATATGTTTCTCCATTTTGTGTTTAATTTCTGTACCATTTTCAACTAAAAAAATATAACCACACATCTTTACTTAAATGCAACTACTCCATAGAAATTCCATGTTGTCCTAACTTGTAAAAAATGTCACGTACTTTCCCAAAATGTTTTAAAAATGCACGACATCTCACCAGACCCCGAGAATCCAAAATCAAAGAAGAGTCGAAAAAATTCCCTATTTTTTCAAGTAGTTTAAGTGGCTATAACTTCTTATACAAAAGCTTCTAACCATCTCAAGTGATCTACAGGAAATAGATCCAAACTTGTAGAAAATTTTAAATATTTTCCAAAAATTGTCTCAAAGTTCAAGACATCTCTCTAAAACCCGAAACAGAAGGAGATTCTAAAAAACTCCACATAATTCCAAGTAGTTCAAATAGCTATAGCTTCTAAAATGAAGGGTTCTAACTAACCAAAGTAATCTAAAGGAAATAGGTCCTATCTCCTAGAAAATGTTATGACCTTTCTGAAAATAGGGTCAAAGTATTTCACATTTCATCAGAACCTAAGAATACTGAAATTGAAGGAAGGTGTAAAATGATGCTAGACATTTCTAAGTAGCTATAACTTTTAAAACGAAGACTCTAAAGAACTGAAAAAGATTCTATACCTGAAAGAGATTCTATATTTCAGACAATTTTACAAATTTTCAAAAGAATGTGTAGTTACAAAATTTGAGAAAGCTTACCAAAACCAGAATCCAAATCGTTTAAATATAGTATTATAGTTAAAGTTGTTATACCTTTGTCCATCACAGCAGAAACGACGGCTACAGATCTTTGTGGCCAGATCCTTCGATGGACTTACGGAAATAGTTGAGGCACAGATTATTAATCGACACAATTTCCTAACCAAGACCAAATGGTTCTCAAAAGATATCGTCTGCGTCTACAGCGAACCCAACAGATAGGAAAGGCCACCAGATTCAAGAATAAAGAGATTCACAATGGACCCAATGGGGCCTCCAAGTGAAAGTGCATGCCAAAAACTTCCCTTCTTTAACATAACGTAAAAAAAGTGGTTAAAATTTTCAAACTAAAAACCTAAGTGACCTGAAATGGACCCTTTTTTGTAGTAAATCTTAAGAGATTTTGTATTTTCTTCTATCCCAATACAAAATCTGTATTTTTGTCAATTTCACAAGCTTTCAGAAAATATGCTCAAAAATTCAAAAACTTCAACAAAACAGGAAGAATTTTAAATTGAAAGTGGTGTTTCAAAATAATATTCCAGATCATTCGAGTTCTTATCTTGCAGTAAATCTTTAAATATTTTATATTTTAGTCAATTTAACAAGTTTTTGAAAAATGTACAAAAAGTTTTAGAAACCTCAGCAAAACTAAAGAACTCCAAGTTGAACGAGAGATCTTATAGATCAGATATAGATCCTATTTTGTAAAAAGATCTCGATCTTTCCAAAAGTCTGTTCAAAGTTTTCAAAGCTTTTACAAAACCTTAAAAAATTCCAATCTTAAGATGGCTTTCCAGAAAAGGCCTGTTTTTCCAAGACGTTCAAAGGTGGGTAGTTCCTCAATTATGGGGCCATCAGGATTTGCAAATGGGAACTTATCTCCCAAAAATTGAATCTTGTTGGCTATTTCTAGGGACCTCTATGGAATGACATATAGGTTAGGTTATTTTATGGTGGTTGCCTCTGTAAGAGACACACTGGGTGGCCTATTAATAGGTCCAATGTGATACCAAATATTTCACTTGATTTTAAATGTGTTTTCCAACATGTGTTCCAACACACATTTCAAGTGGATGAGGAAAGTGAGGAGGTGGCCACCTACAGTTTTTCTTTCCAACTTGGAGGTTTCGCCATTGCCTGCCAAGAGAGTACTTGAGCGATTCTTGTAATTCTCATCTGCTTCTTGGATAGCGATAGAAGTAGATGAGGGTTTCACCAGCCCGAGCTAGGAATCGAACCTAGGGCCTCGGTATGAGAAGCCAGCCCCTACCCACTGGACTATCAAGGCCAGAAACATATAACACGATGATTGCTGATTCAACAAAGTTCCAGTAAAATGAGAATTCTGTACAAAAGTCAATGGATGATAACGAAGGAAAATACAAAAACAAAGGTTCTAATAGAAAATGTGAAAAGCCAAAAAATTAAAACCAAAAACTAGTACAACATTTTTAACAGTGTAAACAACGGAAAGTAAATAAGGTGTCGAAAAATGGTTATTCGCTAAGCACGGAAACCACTCAATTGGAATTATTTTTGTTCTACTTGTCTGCACGATTTTTCGCCACTCACAAAAACACAGATTTCCCTACGCCGCATTCAATCCTGCGGATATTTTTCACTTGTCTCCATTTCGCTTTAATTTTGTAGTACTTTTCTTTCAGTCTTCGCTAAGCTGATTCCTTTTAATTTTTTCCCGGAATTGTTTGTCTTTTTTTGCCATAGTTTTCACTCTCCTCTGATGGCCAATTCGCTAAAACTCGCTGCCACTTTCGTGTGTCTTGGCCGCTGCGCACAGCCCAGCGACGACCTGCCCACTTCCTCACGTTGACAACACTTGGGCCAACTGTCTCCCCCCCACCGGAGTTCAATTAGTAGTCAGCGTTACTGCTGACGCTGTCGCGTATCTGACGCTTTATGGCATGGGGTGGTTAGCGGATTCTTGGATTTTTCGGCTTTATCTCGTTGAGTTTTCCAAAAACAAAACAAAAAATTAAAATATGAAGGCAGAAAATTGCGCACTACGGTCTTTGCGCCAAAAGTGTCGACTTCATTTGGTTGTTCTTGTTGTGAATTTTTGTTGCTTTTATCGCTGTGTGCTTGTTTTTTTTTTATTATTTTGGCGTTTCATTTTTGTTTGGTTTTTGCTTGAGACCTTTTTGCATATGCAGATGAGTTGGTTAAGTGTAGTGAATATAGCGAATTTGCTTTCGGCTACTTATTCGCACTTGTAGCTGCAGCCAACGCACAGTAGACCCAATTTTCTGAGTACTCTCACTTTGTTGCTGGCATTGGACGCAATGTGTTCTTATCTTTGTTGAATGTTGAATTGAGAATCCAGAGAAAAAGTATAAAATTGCATAGTTGATGAGATGATAAGTATGCATGTGTGTGCGTATATATTTTCTGCTCAATATTAATGCGGATTGTTTTGTCAGAAATTGTTCCAAAGTGTAGTTAAAGGTGTTCACAAGTTTTTAAAAATTTTAAAAAGTGCTGTGAATACTAAATTTATGCATTTCTTCATGTTTTGAAGCAACTAACATTATAAGATTTTGGTTAAATGTGTTAAATGATCTAGATCCCATTCTCAATCACATCTTCTTCTTTTTCTGTACTTCTTAAGTTTCCCCCTATTTCGGCTTCCTTGGCCTCGGAAACCTCGGCCATCTGCATCCAATTCACTAATCGCGTCTCTTATTTCAACCACCGACGGTATACGAGTTTTCAGTCCTTAAGATGACTTCATGATAACATGAAACTGTGTTTTGAATAAATAAATAAAACTTCATAAAAAAAATAAAAATACTTTTTCTTTCTTTCTCAGAAGTTCTCTCTTCTCTGTCTCCACTGTCTTTACAACTTGCCAGGACACTCTAGGGGTATTCACACTGAGCTCGATACTTTGTTAGTTCGGTACTTGGTAGTTTTGTATGTGTATATTGTTTTTGCAAAAGAAGAAAAAAAAGAAACAAAAACAAAATACACGTAAAAAACTACCGAATACCGAACTAACAAAGTAACGAGCTCGGTGTGAATACCCCTTCTATGTTTCTTTTTCATTGATTTTTTTAGTCAGACAATATCACAAAAAACTTTCTGCATGAGTGTTTTGACAAAAAAAATTGTAGATCTTATAAAGGTTCACCAAATGTATGGAATCTTAAAAGATGGAACGATAAACGTTCACCAAGTTTATTGAATTTTAAGAGTTAGTACGATAAAGATTCATCAGGTTAATGGAATCTTAAGAGTTAGAACGATAAAGGTTCACAGTTTGTGGATAAATGTTCATCAAGGTAATGGAAGCTTAAGAGTTAGATCGTTAAAGGTCCCCAAGTTTATGGAATTTTAAGAGTTAGAACGACAAAGGTTCATCAGGTTAATGGAATCTTAAAAGTTAGAATGTTAAACGTTGATCAAGTTAGCGGAATCTTAAGAGTTAGATCGTTAAAGGTTCAACAAGTTTTTGGAATCTTCAGAGTAGGATCGTTAAAGGTTCTTGTTAGTTCTATCAAAACTCAGATTTTTTTTAAACATTTACGACGATTGCTTCCAATAAACCATAAGTATACGAATAATTTGAAATATTCTAAAATTGTTTAATATTCTAAGATTTCTAAGATTGCTTCGTGGTGTTCACTAGTTTTTAAAAAGTTGAAACTTTTAAGCTTTCAGACAGTAAAAATTATATTTCATAAAAATATGTAAAAAAAACAAAACATTCCATATGCCTCAAACATTGAAAAAAAATATATATAAAAAAATTTAAAAAAAATACAAAAGCTATTACTATGAATTAAAAAAATATAAAATAGATATTACTATGAATTACAAAAATATAAAATAGATATAAATACAAAAAAGTATGTATAAAATATAAAAAAATTTTAAATAATAAATGAAGGATAAAAAAATAAATAAATAAATAAAAAATTAATACAAAATATATTTTAAATAAATATTAAAAAATAATATTCAACTAAAGCCAACACTACAACCCTTAAAAATCTAACATCTCTAAAGTCATTCCACGAAAAAAATCGATTTCCTATTTATTCACTTATGAATTTTTTTCCACTTTTTTAAAAGAAAAAATATATTTCCTATTTATTCCCTTATAAAATTTTCCCACTTTTTTGAAAACGCAACCCATAAAATGTTACTGTTCCTACCGATCCGCTCAATTGTTTTCTTTCCCACACAAATACCAACCGTAACTGTGTTTTCGATTTTCAGCAAATTTTTTTACAATCAAAGCTATAACCAACAACTTAATTGGCATTTCCAATTTTACTAAGTGCACCTTTCTTAATCATTATAAAAATTAAAACAAAAACTCTTGATAATAAAAATCGATTTGAATAGGGCTGCCGTCTAATTGTAATAACTGCAAAATTACAATTAAGGTTTTCGACATTGCTCACCGTTAGCGCATCATCAACGCGTCCAAATCAAATCAAATGAATTTTTAATTTTAACTGCACACAACGGCAATTATTGTAATTATTTTGTCTTTTTTTCACTTTTACAACTCATAAAAACGACGAAGGAGCACAAAGCGGACATAAAATTCATATTAAAATCGAGCATAATGGCCGAATCTACAATTCCCCTGCTGCCACCAACCGTCTAATGCTAAGTTCAATTGGCTAATCTCACGCCCGAACAAAAAGCTCTTTGAAAATTTCGTTATAAAAGGTAGAACAACAAAAAATGCGAGCCAAAAAACATCATAAAAAAACCCCAAAATCCATTAACTTGGCAGAAAGTGTCCGAATTTTATGACTTAATTAAGTGCAGAGCCAGCATGCGGTACCACAACTTCAGAACTCTGACTGACTGACTAACTGTTTTAGCTGTCAGCTAAACCGCTCAGCGGTTTTTTGTTTTTATAATTTTTTCAACCGAGTGCAACCCAGTGTGACGCTTGTGTGGCTACCACATTAGTCATGTTCAACTTGAATGAGGTGAAGAAAATCACTAAATTGATAAGTAATTTTCACAGCAGGTCGACTGGGTGATGGAGTTTAGTTCTAATTACATTATAATAATGACAGTTCCGCGTTAAATTGTGGAGGTTTTCTATTCGCATTTAGATTATTAAGTTAATTTTTTGAAATTAAGTCAAAATAAACTTTTCCTTCCTTCTACTTCTTCCGACCTTCTTGGTTTAGATTATTAAAGCCATCTATTGGAAAAACGGTGGATTTTCTTTTTACAGGTCAAGCTAAATGACGTTGGAGAGATGAGATTATGTTCTAAAACAACTTATCAGACAATTTTGTAATTGCTTGATTCAGTTTGGTTCCGGCGCGGGTCAAAGATGGTCCCAAGCAAACAGGAAATACGCCACAATTTAAAATTTTTCATCGATAGAGGAAAAGCGCAAGCCAGACAACTGAAAATGTGAGTTTTGTTTACAGTTCTGATACTGTCAGAGCTAATCTTGAGCAATTTTGATTTCATCTATTCCGTTAGGGTAATTTTTATCTCAAAGATGCACCACGCTCTGGAAGGTCAATTGTTGAAAATGTATTTAAAATCATTAAAATCTTTGATATAGATCCTCATTTAAGCACTGCTTCGATTACTCAGAAGCTAAACATAGCACAATAAAATAGTTTGGAACCACTTGAATAAGGCTAAAGAAACTCGACACACATAAACCTCATAAATCGAATTTTCATTCAATTGCTGCTGAATCACAACAAAATAGATCCATTTCTGAACCGGATGTTGATTGGTAATGAAAAGTGGATCACTTGGGACAACGTCAAGCAAAACATTGAAAATTGTGATGGAATTGCGGTGAGTCGCCACAAACGTTGGTCAAGCCGGGATTGACGGTCAGCAAGGTTTGGTTGTGTTCTTGACAAGATTGCCAGAGAATCAACTGCTATGAGCTGCTTCCCTATGGCTGAACTCTTATTTTGGACCTATACTGTCAACAATTGGGCTGTCTGAAGAAACCAATGGCCCCGAAGCGGCCAACTTTGGCCAATGAATGAATGATGAAGAATGATGTATGTAAAAATAATGAATTTCTTTTTACTACACCTTATCTCTCAGCTCTTTATATATCTTTCAGCTTTAGAATATATGCGAAGTAGGTATTATATATTTTTTATATTTCCGTTTCGAAGACGAAGTTGATGTTGCAGTTGACATTTTAATTTTCGGAGTATTTTAATTGCTGAATTAAATTTAAAATACTTAAATAGGAAGACTCAATCATTTAGTTAACGCAATTCAACACCTTTCAAAGATAATCCGGATGTTAAAATTTATATTATCATTTTCGGAGTAGTTTCTAGTGAAACCAATTCAAATAAAAAGTATTTTTAGTGATCTTAACCCAACCAGTGTTAGGATTTAATAGTTCGATTTTACCTTTAAATGGCAAATCAAGTTCAGTTATACAAATTTCTTTCAGCTATTAGCTGTTCTTGTTCTTCTTATCTCTCAGCTCTTTTTATTCTTTCAACTTTTGAATATATGTGAACTAGGTATATTTATTATTTTTCCGTTTCGAAGACTCAAAAAGTTGGTGGTCCAGTTGGCATTTTAATTTTAGGAGTATTTTAATGCTGAGTTAAATTTTAAATAAATAGGAAGACTCGATCATTTAGATAACGTAATTCAACTTTTTCAATTTATGATTTTCGGAGTAGTTTCTAGTGAAACAAAATCATATAAAAAACTCTTTAGTGATCTTAACCCTTTCATAACCAACGTCACATATGTCTCGCAACCAGTGTTAGGATTTTAATTAGTAAGATTTTGATTTCATTTATCAAGTTCGACTATACAAATTTATTTCTTGTTCTTCTTATCTCTCAGCTCTTTTTATTCTTTCAAGTTTTGAATATATGTGAAGTAGGTATATTTATTATTTTTGCATTTGGAAGACACGTAAAGTTGGTGTTACAGTTGGCATATTCATTTTCGGAGTATTTTAATTGCTGAGTTAGGTAAATTTAAAATAAATAGAAAAACTTGACTTGATTTATATAACGCAATTCAACTTCTATCAAAAATAATCTGCATACTAAAATGTATACTATAATTTTCGGAGTAGTTTCTATTGAACCGGAATCAAATAACAAGGTTTTTTTAGTGATCTTAACGCTTTCATAACCAACGTCACATATGTGTCGCTACCCATGTTAGGAATTTTGTAGTTACATTTATATTTTATTCTTGCAGTTCAGCTATAAAAATTATCTTTCAGCAATTAGCGTTTCTTCTAGATTTATTCTTATCAAGTTAGCTTTTTTTTAGATATTTTTGTTCAGTAAAATTTCCACTAAACTTTTCCAGAACGATCACTAATGTGTAAAAAACACTAACAATTTGCAACATTTTCGACTATTAAAAAATTCAAACTAATTAATTAATTGTTGACTCCTAAAAAAATTAAAGTTTTTAACAAAATTTACATTTAAATTTAAATTGTTGAAAGTTTGGAATGAGAATTTTATTAAATCAAAATTTAGAAACCCTAACATTTTTGACATAATTTAGTTCTCCGAATTTTCGAAAACATTACAATTGATGCTTTTTCATGTTACGAATTTTCGGAAACATTACAATTGATGCTTTTTCATGTTTGCATAGCAAAATTTTCATTTCTTTTCAACAAGACATTCACTATAAGCATTCGGAATACTTTCTGAGTAGTACGATTTCTTGAAATTCTGTAATAGAAAGTTGTCCAAGCTTGTAGCTGCGTATTTGTTGCACTGTGCAACATTATATCGCGCAAATTGCCTGCGATTTAGTTCTCCGAAATTTCGGAAAAATTACAATTGATGATTTTTCATGTTTGCAAAGCCAAATTTTCATTTCTTTTCAACAAGACATTCAACACAAACATTCGGAATACTTTCGGAGTAGTACGACTTCTTGAAATTCTGTAATAGAAAATTGTCCAAGCTTGTAGCTGTGTATTTGTTGCACTGTACGACATCATATCGCGTAAATTGCCTGCGACGAGTACATAAAATTCAAATGAGGCGTCTGGGCAAAGTAGAAAAATTATAAAGTGTGTGCGAGTAGAAGAAGAAGAAGCATAAATGTAATGAGGAAAGAGCATGAAAATTACACACATGTACCCAGAAGACAGTTTTTCGTGTGCGAATGCCACTGCATGGCATAATATCATTTCATCTACACAAGTGGCATGGGGCTTGTAGGAGGAGGAGGAGAGGAAGGCGACTGAGTTAGGTGGCAAGCGCGCGACAGCATCATCGTCAACATCAATGGGCAGCTAAGCGTTAAGCGTGGCGGTGGGAGGCTGACGGTTGACGGTTGCGGCGGTGGCTGGGTGGGTGGCAGAGTTGGTCTGGCTGGACGTTCGAGTGAGTGGCCGTGCCGGGTGTGAGTAGTCATTTCACAATTTCATTCAAGAAATTCACACTTATTTCAGACTTGTGTTGATTGTTGTTGTTGCGGTTTGTCTATGTTGCTGCACTTGCAACATGTTCTTTACATTTTACGCCCTCAAATTGAAAGAAAGACAACTTTAGTTGCTGTTGTTGTGGTCACTTAAGCAGTTCACATCCGGTCGGTGCGCGCGACATTGTTGAATGAATGCCGGATTAGTTATGTGTTCGCTGTTCGCTGATGCCAAAGCACACACGTTCGTATACGCAACTTGCCATAACGCTACTTACACACACACGCACACACACGCACACCCACACCCACACGCATGCATGTTCGTACGCACTCGTAGGCGTTTACTTATTAATGAAGTCGCTGCAGTGGTGTGTGACGTGTGACGGGGCTCTGGGACGCCGCATAGGCGGGAATTACAAAAACAGCAAAGCAACAAGCAGCAAGAAAAAAAATCGCTAACTGCAGTCGCTGGTGTCAGTTTTGATAAATGAAGCGCCGCTATTGACTGACACATTTCGAATATTTCTGACAGATCGACGCCGACGCCGACGCCAACGCCGACGACTACCGCCAGCGCGACTGCAGCTATGGTTGGCGTCGCATAGACCGGCAGGCAGACAATGAGGCGTTTAGGATTGGTGAATGCTGCTTTTGGCTATGTGGCGCACAGGCGTTGGCTACTCGCAAGCAGTTAGATAAATATGTATGGATTTGTATGTGTGTGTGTGTGTGTATTTGTGTTGTTGCTGTTATTGTTGTTTTCTTTGCAATTGTTACTAATATTTATTCTTACAATTGTTGTCACTGCGATGTTGTCAGTGCGCATTGATAAAATTGCTGTTTTTCTAGTTATTTTTCTACAATAATAACAACAACAATAGAGAAAACCTATTGTGGCATCAAGTTTTTGTTGTCGCATCTAGTTAGTATTAATGTATGTTTTTGTTGTAGTTGCTGCTTAAAAATGTTCATTGTGCTAGTACAGTACTTATTGCTGTTGTTGTTGTTGTTGTGCATATTTGATTGCAGTTTATTGCTTACCCGTTCAAGGCGAGAATCTGCGCCGCCGATCAGTCGATGTGAAGATTTTGTCTTTCCAAATATTCATCGCTTCGAAATGTCAAAAAAGTGTGTTGTCTTTTTTTAATTTAATTGGTTTGTTTTTTTTAATATTCTAGAATTTTGAGAACGCAGCAATTATGAATGCAATTTATTGATTAAAATTTTTTGCAACTTTTTGGTGATTTAGTTAATATTTTTATTTAAATATGGGTTTACTTTCATATTAAAAGAAATTTATTTGTATTTTTAAGTGTTTTTGGATTAGTTCATATTGAGTGTTTTAGGTTATCTTTCATAAGAATATTTTGATTTACTGTTTGAATCTTGTGTTTAAATTTTTGAAAATGAAACCAAAAGAAAATTTGACAAGTCTTAGTGGTGTTACACTTTAAATTTTATTGTTATAAAATGTCATTTGGTGGCATTTTATTTTATGGAATAATTCAAGTCTTTTTGTTTGATGTTAATAGAAAAATCGTTACACTTGTCAGTTTCGAACTTTAAAATTTATTGTTTAAAAAATGTCATGTTTTGGGTAGACATTTCATTCTCTAGTTTTTTCATATTCAAATCTTCAAGTCTTTCATGTCAAGTCTTTCATATTTCAAGTCTTTTTGTTTGTCATTAATAGAAAAATCTTTACACTTGTCAGTTTCGAACTACGAAAACCATGAATTAAAAATTACTCAAAGTTTCACCAGTAAATTTTGAATGGAACATCTTTACTCATGTCAGTTTTGAACTACGGATACAATTAATAAAAAATTGTTTCAAGTCTTTAGTTGCCTTCAATATGGATTTTTGACACCAGTAAATTGTAATAAAAATATCTTTGCACTTGACAGTTTCAAACTTTAAATAAACATTCATTCAAGTCTGTTAAAAATTTTCAACACTAGTAAATTACGTTCTGAAATAAACTTTAAAAAATTTAATGAGTTACTGTTTTTCCTTTTTTTCAAGTGTGAATATTTTTTATAAGAATGAAACTGTGAAAATGTTTATTGGAAAAATTAGCAGTTTGATAAATTACTTTTAAGTTTGGTGTAAGTGCTTTTAGTTGTCTCAGTCTTTACGTGTTTTTAGTTATCTTCAATAAAACATTTTAAACTGTTCAGTTTTGAACCTTCAAAACGCTGCAACAATCACCATTTTGGGAATATTTTATAGTTTTTCTAGAGATGTATTTAAAATAAATGCCTTTATTTGTAAATTCTAAACTTCAAAGGGCCTGTTCGAAGAGAAATGTTTGCAATTTTCACAAATTTTTTGGTTTCATTTTTAACCTCAAATTATTTTTGTTCTTTCATATTCAGGAACCAACTATTCTTGAAAGTTCAGTCATTCGATTTCAATCTTTCAATTTCCAACTATTGAAAGTTCAGTCATTCGATTTCAATCTTTCAATTTCAGAAACCAACTATTCTTGAAAGTTCAGTCATTCGAAAAAATATTTTCACTCGTTCTCAATTCTCAATGAAGCTTGCATTACTTTTATGATCTTCAGCCTCATGTTGGCAATTTTATTTCAAGAAATCTGTTTCAATTTGTCTTTGTAATCTTCATGATTTTTCCTTCATATCAAATACTTCAATTCAATTTAATTTCCATATTCAATTCAATATTCACGAGAACGCGTTTCGTTTGATTTTCACTCATTCAGCTTTATCGATGTGTTTCGGAGTTTAATTGTATTTTTATATTATTTATCTTAGCTATAGTTTTTGTTGTATTAAGGTTGGCTTTCTCTTTAGCACTGCCTGCGTTAGATTCTTTGTCATTATTTATTGTTTTTACTTTGCCACTAAGTTTGCGTTGATTTTTTCTTCGTAATTTTCGTTGCCACTTTTAAATGTTTTCTCTTCATGTCCATTTGTTGTTGCACCGCTTTTCACTAATTTTAGTTTAATCTTCCAGCTGTCCACCTTCTTCTAATTAACGTTGCTGAGCCCTACTGCCATTTGATGGGCAATTTTGTTGCTTCCATAATTTTTTTTGTTTCCTTCGACTTGTTCACCATTGCGGATTTTTGCGAGTACCGTTACGACTACTGCGCCAGCGAAGCGGCAGCTACGGAATGCGATTGACAATGGACTACCGCAAGGTAAATGCGAAGTGGCCAAGTGCAGCGCCACGCCAGTCAGCGACGATCGGCGACGACAACGAGTTGCGCAGGAAACGATAATGCACGATGCACGGACAATGCACGATGGGAAACGGCGTCGTTGCTGTCGCTGTTGCTGTTGCTGTCGCTGCCGCCGCTGTCACTGCTCCGTATAAACCGCAACGGCAGACGGACAAAACGCGAATGAATGAAGAAGCAGCAGCGAACGGAATGTGAACCGACCGGCCGCCAAGCCTGCGAAACACGAAACACCGCACTGCGATGACGAAGACAAAGACAGCTGGTTATTGTAGCGCGATTTTTTGCGTTGGAGCAGTGCGGAGCAGCGACGGCGGCGTCGGCGGCGTCGGCCATATGTTGTTGGCGCAGTCGACACAATTGCCTCGGCCTCGGCGAGAGAGCGAGACCGGTCGAAATGCTGCCGCTGCTGGAGCGTTCTTGTGCAACAATGCTGCTCGCCAGTGGGCGGTGGGAGGCGGCAGGTGGTCGGTTGTTGGTTAGTTGGAGCATTGAAAAAGCTTGCGCTCTTAGTTGCGCGCTCTGCCGCGGAGGCAAAACTGGTTGGCGTTGTTGTTGTTGTGAGCGCGTAGGTCGTCTAGAGGCCGTTTGCGAAATTGCTGAAAGCTTTAGCGTTTCAGCGATTGTAATTCCATGTTGTTGTTGTCATCTCTCGGAATACCAATGCCTGCTGCTGCTGCCGACTGCTGCCGTCGACTGCAGCTGAGTGTGTGAATTTTTATGACCAAAAGCAGTCAAATCGAGTCAGTGCGACGTTGGTGACGGTTGTCGCTGTTGTTGTTGGTGTTGCTGGCTTAATGCTTTGTGTAACAATGATGAGGCTTATTTGGTGTGTATGTGCAAAGGCGCGCTCTGTTACATGCCGACTGCGCTCAATGGCTTCCCCGGCGGCTGCACAAATCTCGCATTTGCGCTCTTTCTCTCTCTCTGTCACTCTCGCGCCGCTTGTGGCCAACACAACAAATTTTGTGGAGCACACACAAAACTGCAAATCAAAGTCGAGGTCGTTGTACGAATGAAAGAATGTCGGGAATGGTGTTGCCACCATCAGCAGCAGCAGCAGCAACAAAAACAACAACAGCGGCACTCACTACCGTAACAGTACTGAAAACGCCGCTCAACGCCGCGGCCCGCCAACAGTCGCACCGCCAGAGCCAGTGGCTGCCACCGGTGCTGTTGAAATCTATACCTGTTGTTGTTGTTGGTGGAGTTGACAGCGGCTCTGTGCAAGTAAATGTGTGCATCTGTGTGTGTGTGTGATTTTGCTGCCGCTGCATACTCGGCTTTCATGCGGAGCACTCCAGTCATTCTTCTTGCTTCGGTTACTTGGTTATCTTCTTTGAATAATGTGGCAGGGCTGGCCGGCTGCAGCGGATGGACTGTGGCACAGTCAGGCGAAACAGTGCAATTGGCGGCATGGCGCAGTGGGCAGGGAATTCAAGCGGATTTTCGTATCGCATAAAAACCTTAGACAACCAGGCAAACGGACAGACAGTCGACGGCATGGACAGAGCGTCAGACGGTGGCGGCAGCAGCAGCAGGCGCGGACAGACGTTCAGACACAGTTACTTGGGTTTGGAATTCTGTTAGGTTGTGTCTTCGTTGGCGTCGTCGGTATTTGGCATTAAGCGAGGCAGCAGCCGCCTCAGCTGCCGCTGCAACGTTTCATTTGTCTGATGTCGTTGCGATGCGGAATTCTTTTCGTATTTTACAATTTCAAAGGTGGAGAAAGACAATTTTGTTAGTCATTGAGACGTTTGGCAAGAGGAGAGAGAAGTATTGCATGTATGAGAAGATTTCAATGCAACTCTGATCGCTTGCTATGACATTTGCGGCCAAGTGTTAAATAGCAATTTTAAACAATTTAGCGAACAATGAGTTACTCAATTTTCAGCTCAAAGCAATCACATTGAAGTCTAAATGGTTTCTCCACTTCACCTCTCTCTGCTCTGCAAACACACCCATTCATAGAGCCACTTTATGTTTATTAGCCCACTTGGCCTTTGATCTCCGCCACTAGGCTCACTAACCGAATATCTTTGCCACTATTTAGGCATTCTGCTTATGCAAACAATCTGCAAGGCATTCAAAGCACTTGACAAAGTTTCTACAAACACAAACACCCAATTCTCCCAGCCGCCTCATTTCAACTTCAGCTCTTTACGCCATTGTCAGACACTTGAATGGAATATTTTAATTAGTTTATCACTTTGCAACTATCTTCCTTTCCGTCCATGTTCCCGTTTCGCTTCTCCATCACACACACACACACACACACAGAGACAACGCACCCTCATTGCACCGTGAACGCGCTTCGCATTTCCCAGCCCAAAAACTTTCTACACGCCTTAAGTCACCGTCAATCTCGCTTCCCCCCAACCTCGCAAATTACAACGCACCTTTGGTTGTCATGCCCGCTTTTCGCGTCTGATAACGCGCATTCCGCACAGTTCATTTCATTTCAATTCATTCCATTTCAATCGCCATCGCCCGATAACGCCAACTTTCCTGCTCAGCCGCACTTGCCGCAGTTACGCCCAGCCAGCCCTCAGATTATACAAAGTTTAATTTAATGCCTACAAGTGCTCACGTGAAATGTTTCGAGCAAACTATTTATTGCCGCACACAACTATTGGGCGAACGCGGGGGGAGGCAAGTTGACGCCAAGAAAACGCACCAGACCGTTGAAAAGGCATGTCAAGTCTATTGAATAGCGTCGATTGATATGATACACGCCATGATTGCGAGGAGGGGGCGGCAAACGCGTCGCACGAATTGAATTGTCAATTCGTAGTAGCAACAAAGACATAAACATCAAAAGCAAACGCGAAAATGTTATTGACTGCGTGATAGATATGCGATAGAAAGCGGCAGACCCGCACGAACACAGCGCCAGATTTCGATTTGGATCAAGTGAGGAAGTTATTGTCAAAGCTGAAAGTTGTTGGTGAATTCAAGTGGGAGTTGGTGGGGGACGGATTAGGGGGTCTTCCCACGCATGAAATCTTATTGAGATAAGTTTCCACTATAACTTGGGCTCACTTAGAAGTTCTCATGCTATCAAAGGTTTATTGTCGGTTGCTTTTTCCTAAAAGTTCCCACTGTAATGTGGTGCCTCGGCTTGTTCTAAAGTCCCTTTGCTTTTAGGAAACTATTGAGCGGTGTGTTTAGAGTCCTTAAGTCATGGATGCCCAGGTGTTCTTTTTAAGAAAAGTTCCCACTATAATGAGAAACATCGGCTAGCTCTAAAGTCCCTTTGATGTAAGAAAACTATTGAGCGATGTGCTTGGAATCCTCATGCCATGAAAGGTTTATTGTCGGTTGGTTTTTTCCAAAAGTTCCCACTATAATGTCATGCCTCGGCTTGTTCTAAAGTCCCTTTGCTTTTAGAAAACTATTGAGCGGTGTGCTTAGAGTCCTTAAGTTAGGGAAGGTTTATGCTCTGCTGCTCTTTTTAAGAAAAGTTCCCACTGCAATGTGGTGCCTCGGCTTGTTCTAAAGTCCCTTTGATATTCGAAAACTATTGAGCGATATGCTTGGAGTCCTCATGTTAGGGAAGGTTTATTGTCGGCTGCTATTTGTAAGAGAAGTATCCACTATAATGAGCTACCTCGGCTAGTTCTAAAGTCCCTTTGATGTTAGAAAACTATTGAGCGGTGTGCTTGGAGTCCTCATGCTGTGAAAGGTTTATTGTCGGTTGCTCTTTTTAAGAGAAGTACCCAGTATAATGTGGTGCCTCGGCTTGTTCTGAAGTCCCTTTGATGTTAGAAAACTATTGAGCGATGTGCTTGGAGTCCTCATGTTAGCAAAGGTTTATGTTCTGGTGCTCTTTTTAAGAAAAGTTCCCACGGTAATGTGGTGCCTCGGCTTGTTCTAAAGTCCCTTTGATATTCGAAAACTATTGAGCGATATGCTTGGAGTCCTCATGTTAGGGAAGGTTTATTATCGGCTGCTCTTTTTAAGAGCAGTACCCACTATAATGTGGTACCTCGGCTAGTTCTAAAGTCTCTTTGATGTTAGAAAACTATTGAGCGATGTGCTTGGAGTCCTCATGCTATCAAAGGTTTATTGTCAGTTGTCCTTTTTAAGAAAAGTTCCCACTATAATGTGGTGCCTCGGCTTGTTCTAAAGTCCTTTCGATGTTAGAAACCTATTGAGCGATGTGCTTGGAGTCCTTAAGTTATGGAAGGTTTATGCTCTGGTGCTCTTTTTAAGAAAAGTTCCAACTATAATGAGGTACCTCGGCTAGCTCTAAAGTCCCTTTGATGTAAGAAAACTATTGAGCGATGTGCTTTGAAAAATAAGGTTTGACGAGAAGGTTGAGCTTGGGGTTCCCTTGCTATCAAAGGTTTACTGTCTGTTGCAATGTTTAAGAAATTTCCTACTATAAAGTGGTGCTTTGGTTCTTTCCAAAGTCCGCTTGTTGTTACAGAACTATTGGCTGGTGTATTTATTAAAATGAGTTTCCATTATAAGGCAAAGTTTGGGGTCACTTTCAGGTCCTCATGCTACCAAGAATCATTTGTCTGGTGCCCTTATTACAATAAGTTCAAAGGTAAACTATTTAACTAGTAAACAATTGTCTGGTGCTCTGTTTAAGATACGTTTCCATCATAAATTGTAAATTGGGCTCGCTGTGATGTCCTTTTAATATCGAAATTTTTTACAATGACTGATGACAAATAAGCTTATGGGAATCTTTAGAAAGGACGAGTACTAGAAGTATCTTTTATTAAATTAAAATCTATAATGGCAAATGTACCATCAACTCCTAAATTAAATATTAAAAGGATGCAAGGATTTTCTTTGAAGTTTCCTTGAAGTACTCGATGCATTCAAAATTTTCAAAGTACCATAAGCGGTCTTGTGGTATCTTTTACCTTTGATGAAACTTACATAAAATCTGGTTTCTCTGAACATTTCCAAGAATTGAGTGCTTTATCTCGATACTCTTAAAATGCCTCGATTCCAACAGGCAACGAAATGTTGCGATTAAAATGATAACTCGTTGTTTCCCTAAAAAATATGGCTCCTTCTTTTCAAGTTATTCGAGCACCGAGGCTGTCTGGTGACTACTTAATACAGAACTGACACTTGGCCTGATTTACCAGAGCATTTCTTTGGGTTAAAGCACTTAATCCCAGCCCTACGTTTTTCTTCACAGTAAAGCTAAGGAAGGCTTGTATTGTAGCTTTCCTGCTCACCCTCACATCAAAATCATCATTAAGGTACTCGAAACTGTCTCGAACTCATTGAACATAGAACAGACTAACATAGGACAGATCATTCGATTCGATTACATCATCTCAATTATCCGTTTCATATAAAAACTGCACTGATTCTAATAGATAACTTAGTGCATATATTAGTTGACCAGCTGTAAAAGTTCAGAATCGGATTCTGGACCAACGCAATTTGGGCAGAAACTTATGGAACTTACATGTTGCTCAACAGAAGAATACTAAGTAAGTGGAGAGTACTTAGGATTCAAATTAATGGCTTCAGCTATTGAAGGAAAATCAGTAAAATACAGAAACATAATGAGGGAAGAATTACATAGAGTTAAATATTCACATAACTCTTGATCACAATAGCTTAAAATATCTTCCCCTCATATCGGATAAATGTATAGTCAATAAAAATTATTGCTGTACAGGTTTCATGGAGTAAGTAGAAACTTTGAGTACTTGTGAGTGTTGTCTAGCACTAAACTTCAGAGATAATAAAAATTATTGCTATACAGATTTCATGGACTAAGTAGGAACTTTGAGTACTTGTGAGTGTTTTCTAGAACTAAACTTCAGAGATAATAAAAATTATTGCTGTACAGATTTCATGGAGTTAGTAGAAACTTTCAGTACTTGTGAGTGTTTTTTAGAACTAACCTTCAGATAGATAGATGCAATGAGAAGCGGAGGAAATGAACCTTACGGACGATTCATTCTTCAAGCACTGAGGCTTGGTATCCCATACTACTTTAGGCTCAAGAAGTAGCTTGACAGCAAAGAGAGAAGTGGGAATAAATCAAAGTAGATCAATAAGGAAGGAGGAGACTATCTGTGCAAAATTTTGGGTCTTTTAGGACAAGCCCTTAGTCTCTTAGGAGGGGTATGGAAGTGTTCAATTCGAGAACTGGAAAACCTTGAGGTTTCCATACAGTAATAGAAATAGTCTCTTAGGAGGGGTATGGAAGTGTTCAATTCGAGAACTGGAAAACCTTGAGGTTTCCATACAGTAATTGGGCTTTAGAAAATCGCAAAATTTTTAAAAAATCTGAAATAGCATCTTTCATAGAAAACCTATTCAGAGATAACTTTTACATTATAACGTTTTCACTAACAAATTTTTAATGGAGGATTTAAAGATCTTTTCCGTCATCACAATGGACCATTTAGGGCCTCCCAGGGTACTTACTGAGAAACTAGCGAGCTGCCTTTTTGGCCTAACCTAACATTGGATCTCAAAGCACCATCAAAGCACAGGTACACTGTCTGCAAGGACCTAAAGATTGTCGTAATAGCCAACTAAGTTTGATTGATATGGCTTTGATGAAAGCCGTTGTTCCCTATACGAAAGTTCACTTCTGAAACTAAAACTTTTAAAGCCAAAGCATCACATAATTTCAACTCTTTCATCAAAAATACTTCCAACACATCAAATGCTTGGGTCACTTTTCAAATTACCGATCAAAGTCTACATGGCTGCAGTTAGGTAATGAACTTAAATAAGGGCGACTCTATTCCGAATTCCATTGCTTGATTCCAGCAATTCTTATCGTCGACTTTCTTTCGTTCTTTTGCTGAGCACAATTTGTGTCAAGTGTGGTGATAAATGAAAAGTGCCGTACATACCTCCGCCTCCATCCATCCATCTGCACAGCCACAGTGGGCTTATCATGGCTGCACCGGTTATTATCGGCGTCCGTTGTCTCGATTCATGCAAATCACACCGTTCGCAGTTCGGTGGCGCGCAACGGTTTAGCACTTTTCGCGCGTCATGTCTGACATGACAATAAGCATTCACAATGTCCAGCGCAGACAGCAGAAACAGTCACAGTTACAGTCACAGTTACAGTCACATTGTCTCATTATCACATTGGGAACGCGACGTACACACGCGCTCACACACCGTTTCGCCGCCGTTGTCGTTGTCGCCGTCGCTGCCGCTGCCGCCTTCAAGTGCGTCAAGTGGAATTTTAGAAAGCCACGACAACTGACCACTGAGTGACAGTCGCGGCACATTGTTGCAGCTCTGTAGCACCGATCAAAGAACAACACTGCAATAAGCCAGCCAGACCCGTTTGCGAGCAGCAGCGCAACAGCAATTAGCCAAGTTGGGTGCGCGTGTAAAGTGTCAGTCGGCCGCGCGTAGATGCTGGCCGATAACGCGCCGCGTGCGTGCGTGCAACGCTGTGGCAAGTGCAGCGTCACAATGGTCCACTGGCATCACTGCCAAGTCTGCATCGAGTCAAGTGTGTGTTGACAGTGGCGGCCGGATTTGGCTTTGGGAATTTTTGTTCCAAACAGCTTCGATTTGATTTTTTTTCTTACTGTCAGAGCGACAGAGCTGTGGAATTTCGTTGTTGGCTGTGGTGATGGTGTTGGCCCGCGACGTTCAACGACCGTTGGACGAATGAGCCAGGCTAAAGTAAACGGCAGCCGATTAAGCCATAAACTTGATGGAATGCTTGAGAAAACACTGAAACTGCAATGCGCTAACGCGGCACTGAACTGCAGTGCGAACTCGCGTAGCGGAGCCGAACGGAGTCGCGTGCACTGGAGAGCGCAGGCCGACGACGACGCAAGAGCGCACGCCACTGAAGCGGCAACGATGCGCCCGGCGGGCGGCCAGTCGTTTCGGCCAACTGATGTGAATTTCGGACCGCGTGAACGCAAACACTGGCGTCAAGTGGCACCTCGTCGTCGTCGCTCGGTGACGGCGTCAAGCGTTCAACGACCGTTGTCAACGTCTGATAGTGCCAGCTGCCGATAACCACCACAACGGCGGCCAAACGACGCTACGTGGAAGCGCAACGAACGTGGCGAGCGAGCGAACCAGCGAACGAACCGTTCAATGCGAAAGTTCCGTTTTAACTGAATTGCTTGCATGCCAGACCACTGTCGACTTGGACTACTAGTCCGATGTTGAAGTTGGCGTTTGGCGCATTTTGCGACGAGCAACAAAGTGAAGCGAAGCAACGGCAACGACGATGCCGACTCGACATGCAAGTTGCCTGCAGCGGTTACGGCAAGTCGGCGCTGGCCGCACTGTCATCGTGTGCAGTAAAGTGGTCGGCTGGCGGGAAGTGGCATCTTCGTGAATGCTGCAACTGTGGAGCTTTCGCTGACAGCGACTGTGATGACGTTGTGAGATCGCTGGCTGGAGATGTTTCGAAATGTCAACAACAATGTTCTCTACATTTCACCTCAGATCTGAGTCATGCGGCAACGCGAGACCCGTTAGAACTCGTGTAGACAATGCAACAACGACCAGCACGTTGAATTGAAAATGCCGCTTCCATTCAATGAACACGCCACACGCGACGCCGAGTGCCGCTGAGCGTAACGCAGTGGCAACGCCGCTGCAACGCTGGCGACGGCAACACAGGCTTCGGTAGCCCATGGACGCTGCCGCAGAATGCAGCAGACAGACAGCGCGCAAAATTCACCGGTATGTGAGTCGAAGTTACAGCTTACGGCAAATGCATGGCACGAACATTTTCACGAAGGTGGTTCGCATGCGTCGGCGCCTCGTACATTGGCATAGTAAACTCGCCAGACATCGTTCCGGCCGCAACTCATCCGTCCTCACGTCCATCACCATCGACCGGGTGTTGCTGGGGTTGGGTTCGAGTTGCCGCTGCCGTTGGCATTGTTGCAATACGCCGACTGCGTTCGACGACAACGTAGCGTCTGCCAGCAGCCCCCGTGGTTTCTCTCTAAATTCCACTTCACTGCCGACGGCTGCAACAAAACTAAAACACCCAACGCGTCGGCACATCTTTCGTGCATTCAACAACGAAAAACTGTTTTGTGCTCTCTACGCTTCTCACTCACACTCGCGCTCTTTCACTCGCTCGCTAGCGCGTCCTTAGCCCCACCGAACGGCAGCGACACTCGGACTCGACTCGATTCGTCTCGTCCGGCGTCTGGGCTCAGCGCCAAACGACACGAATGCGTTCGTTGTTCGCAATGCGTTTTGCCGACTGCAAAGGAATTCCCCGAATTCGACAAACGGGAAAAAAAATTTCAAAAATCAACAACAACAACAACTGCAGCAGCAACGCAACGAGTCTCCGCTATTTAGACTTTGTACTTTGCATTGTTTTGCTGCTTTTTCTGCATGTTCCTGATGCTGTTGTTGTTGTTGTTGCAACGACACGATTGCACCTCGGCTCGTCATCGTCATCGTCGTCGTCTCGTCTGTTTGCTTTTTGACCACAGTTGCGCTGTTGGTTTAGGGTGAAACAATGCCCGGGGAATGGGGGGGCCGGTGCGGCCTGCATTCGTTGTTGCATTTCGTGTGTGGCGCCGTTTCGTTGCTTGCCCCGCGCGCAGCCGCTTCCGTGTGTGTTTCAGTTCCGTGCGTTTCGCGTTTGTGCTTTTGTTTTCGTTTTTTTGGTCAGACGCCCCGAAATTTTCGTCCTTCCTCAACGTAATTCAGCGATTACCCGTTGCCAAAACGACCGTCGCCGTCTGTCCGTGCCCGCTTCGCCGCAGCCACATTGCAGGCAGTTGTAAGGCGTCTCTTTTGTGCGCCAACGCCACCTGCCGCTCTTCATCGCCACGCAACAGCACTCGCCGCATTCCCGTCGCCGTCGCCATCTCTCGACCGTCGCGCATTGTGTCTTTGTGCGTTTGTCGGTGCAACCGTTGTTGGCTGGGTTGCTGGTTTGAGTTCGGTTTAGTTCTGATTTCTGTTGCTCTGCGGCCGCTGCCAATTCCACAGCCACTCCGGCTGTCGTTGCTGCTGCAGCTGCAATGTAAATTTATTTTAGCAATTTCGTACTTTGCCGTATTGTTGTGCGGCGACGCTGCAGTGCAGCGCCTACAGGACGAAATGTTTTCTGGTTTTGTGCAGGTTGACATTATTTCCTCGGCGCTGTGCTGTACGCCAAGTTCGTACAATTTCGGCGCCTTACTGAAATTACAACTTAAAGTTGCCTGAGGATAGTTTCAGTGTTGCAGCACACGGGGCCAACTCGATGAAATCAATATGGGTGATCAATTTTGGGGGATTTCTGGGAAAACTGTACCTGAACCTATGAACTTTTGTCTTAGTGTTATCAAACCATAAAAATCAAACCTACAATTCATACTCATAAAGACTTAGTTCACAACTGTACTCAAAAATTCTCCATCAGAAAGAACATTTAACAACTTTTAGATTCTTAGATATTTGCTGCTCTATTTTCAGTAACAAAATGTTCTTGGTACACTGTGCTTAAAATAAATTAAATTGAATTTTTGTTTACATTCTTCATATTTTCCCATTTCCAGCGGATTTTCCAAGGGTGCCCACAACTGAACCAAAAAACCATTTTCGTTAAAAATTACTACTTTACAAAATAAAAAAAAAAAAACGTTTCTATTTGACGGCATCGATTTTTTTACTTCATTAGTTGTTAGCTAAGGTCTCTAGCTTTCCATAGATATCTGATTCCATAGATGTCCGAATAATATGAACTTGGTGAAAAGTTATGAGCCAAAACCAAAAGGATGCCCACAACCGAACCTCTTCCCCTACTGATTCGCTGACTTAAATGTTTCATTGCATGCTTCAACTCTTCTCGAGACTAGCAAAAGCATTTTCCATTTCTGTACTCAAAATAAGAAGGATGGGGATATCCAAGATAAGGTCTCTGCAATGGCGCACACAGGATTTCATTTTGGGGGGTTTCGCGTACAACTTTTGAGCCGAATACTGTTCGAAGCCACATTTTGTACCAGCAATTTTTGTGTTTGGGAGGGGATTGAACTCCCAAAACCCCTCTCGTTGTGCCACTGGGTCTCTGATTGGGTATAACTGGCACATATCGAAACGATACCTGTTCCTTGCTTTATCTAAGTTCAAACAATAACTTTCCTCATTGAGTTATCCCTTCCAAAAGCTACCCCTTTTTTGGTTTGGTCCTCATGCTGGATTTGAATTCCAAGCGGATTTTTAATCACACCAACTAAAATCCATATCCAATACCATCTAACAAGCAAGCAACGGACTCTCAACTCAACGTTTGGCCTACCCAAGTTGTAGCTTAAGATGGATGAAAGTGAGAGAAGTGTTCGATACGGAAATGGCTAGATATCTCCAATAAAAAAGTCAAGTAAAGTCTCTATTCATGCTTGTTCTTACTGACTGGCAAAGGTGCCCACGAATTAGAGGCATTTGGAGAGATCTGTTGACGTTCTTATGACTACAGAAGTGAGTAAATATACTTAATACTTGAAGACATCACAGACAAACGATTGATAGATTCAACCTAATCACTACTTAATCCATGATGTACGAGTAGACTAGATAGGTTGGTAGGTTGTAGTCGCTGACTCTGTATGAAACTTAGGCTCCTGTATGGACTCTATCTATTCTATCACACTTGGAGATTTTGCCATCGCCGAGCGCACTTGTGCGATTCGTGTAATTTTCATCTCCTTCATGTGGATAGCGAAAGAAGTAGACGATTCCTGGGAATCGAACCTAGGGTCTCTGGTTGAGAAGCCAGCGCGCTATTGAGGCCAACTATGATGATGTCTAAATAGCGAAAAACTTTAACGTTTTTTGGAGTAGACACAGAGTCACTGCTGTACTTGTCATTCCCTGGGGTTGTAGTTTTCAACATGAAGAACTAGAGACATAGATACATTCATCGAGCCGACCGGAGTTATTACAGTCCATTATATTACAGGCTGGCGATGCGAAGATAGAAAATGAAAAAAAGAATTTTTAGAACAACTATATATCAAGTCTCCTTGACCAGGAATCAAAGCTTTGATCCATACTAACTAACGCAAAGTGCATGGTTTTGGTTTGTAATTTGAGATTGAAGCACTACTTGCTACATGAAGGCACTTACAATTGACTAAAATGAATGGTGAATGTGTGAAGGTTTTCTAACTTAAGTTCACAAGTATTGGTAATTTGTTCTCCAAACTTAAAAACTTTCCAGATAAAGTATTTTGAAGATTCAAAATCAGGTAATGACAGGTATGACTTAAAGTTGTTTATTCTAAGTTACTAATTACTGGAGATAATTTTAAGGATGGCGTACAAGTTGAAACAGCTGAGTCAGACTCTGCATACGGAGAGTTTTATTTTTTACGGAGACATTTGGTAAGATGATAAAAGAACCCTGATATGGGATATTGTGTTTACTGATATGGGCTTCCGACTAGCCGGGAACCAAAACAAGTAAAGAGTTTCAACATCCCACAAGCGAGTATGAAGATAGATGTGCCCTGAGGACGTCAAAACCACGGTGCACTTTATATGTGCCCGGCTTTCGGGCGTGTCAGGCAGATATGCTTCGGCAGCATGATCCTCCGCGAGGATGAGCTCAGGTACCTCAAGTTGTCGGACGTGCTCAGCTTCGCTTAAGCAACGCTCCGCCTAACTGAGATCCAGAGCTTATGGGAACCTTTTTAGGGCAACTGCAAACCTGAATGCAACAGATCACTGGATACTGGTTCTGTCTCGTAACAGGGGCGTAGTTGACTATTTCTGGCTGAAATGGTCCCTTCTGGCTTGGCGGTGAGAATCGTCAGCCGAAGTGGGCCCGTTACTTGCTCGCAAGGAAGGAGGCGCAAGTCAGCGCACAAAGGGCAGACCTTTTCCTACGCGCCCGCGTTTCTGGACATTCCCTAGAGTTTAATAGTAATTAAAAAACGGTTAGATAGGACGGGATATGTGCGTTCTAGAACAGTCGGATACCAAAATGACCTAACATTGTCTCAACCGTCTCAATGCCAAAACTCTCAATTCAAACCAGTTCGACGTCTAAATGAAGAGGAGCATTTTTGAAATTTAGACTTTTACCATGTCCGTCTGGAATCCTGATCCCAGGGTATGGATTCGGCGTTTCTGCAGAGTCGAACAGTAGCACAGTAAGTGTTGTATCGTTTCTACCTCTTCTTCATTTCCATAGCTTTTGAAGATATCACTGAACGAGGGATGCCATTTGAGGAATATGGACCCAATAGCGCAGAGTTCGGTGGTGACTTCAACAAGCATTCGGTAGCTTCGACCCAGGGACCGTATAAATCGTTTTCCTCATGAACAGGGATGTCCATATTGGCTGGTAGGTGCCGTAACGGTTCTGCTAAGCCATGAGGACTTCATATCTTTATTGATCAACCTATCAATATTCTTATCGGGAGCAGACATTGGAAATAGCAAAGAGTTATCCAATTTGGTATTAGTAGAAGTAATTTCTTGGAATTCATACTGGCGTATATTCAAATTTCTTGTGCAATGACAATCTGGCCAGAAGGGATACAGAGAGTCTGGGTACTTTAGCATGAAAGTAGTTAAATACTTGTAATATGCAATGGTCCCTACTCGACGCTCATCGGTCACTTCAGCCAGAAGTTTGTGTAACTGTTAGTAAACTATGGGTAAGTACTGGTCAGGGACAGTACAAATCGTTATCCTCATGGACAGAGATGGCCATAGTGGCCGGGAGGTGCCGTAATCAGTTCTGTTATGCCATTAATTTTGTATAGCTTTATTGATCACCATATCAATGTTCATATAGAGAGCAGACATTGGAAATAGCAAAGAGTTATCCAATTTGGTATTAGTAGAAGTAATTTCTTGGAATTCATACTGGCGTATATTCAAATTTCTTGTGCAATGACAATCTGGCCAGAAGGGATACAGAGAGTCTGGGTACTTTAGCATGAAAGTAGTTAAATACTTGTAATATGCAATGGTCCCTACTCGACGCTCATCGGTCACTTCAGCCAGAAGTTTGTGTAACTGTTAGTAAACTATGGGTAAGTACTGGTCAGGGACAGTACAAATCGTTATCCTCATGGACAGAGATGGCCATAGTGGCCGGGAGGTGCCGTAATCAGTTCTGTTATGCCATTAATTTTGTATAGCTTTATTGATCACCATATCAATGTTCATATAGAGAGCAGACATTGGAGATAGCACAGAGTTATCCAATTTGGTATTTGTATTTGTCAAAGCAGATACAGAGAAAGGGATATAAAAAGGGATACAGAGAGTCTGGGTACTTAAGTATTAAAGTAGTTAAATACTTCTAATATGCAATGGTACTTTCAGGAAGCTCACCGGTCACTCCAGCCAGAAGCCAGTTGTGGTGGCCAGTTACAATGGACCCAACTACAGTGTTACCAGATCAGGAGATTTCTCTCTAGATTTAGGCGATTCTTGGCCCTTTAGGAGAATTTTTAGGACAAAGAATTGTTTAGGAGAAAGTTTAGGAGATTTATATTTTAATGATATTATATTTTTATTTATATCATATTATATTTTTTCGGATCCTTACTGGATTTTTGGGAGATTTTTGGATAACGAAGTATGATGTATTGGGAACACTGGCAGCAAAACATATTTTGGCAGCTATTTTAATAGTCAAAGCACCCTATTGTGATAAAAATTTTAAGCTTACAAAATGTAAGCTCGTTCTATCTCGTTTTCACTTATTTCTGTTACAATGAAATCCCGCCAAAAATTGCACTTTTTATTTAATTCATTTGTTATATGATTTGTTTTTGTTAAGTTTTCGTTGTTAAGCTGAAGAAGAATAAAAAAGGCTGCATTAAAAAAAATTATATGTATATATATTTATTATTTTATGTGAAGTTTAATTTCTTTAGAGATTTTTTTTAACTTTTGGGAGGAAATTTCAGTATTTTTTTAAGATTTAGGAGAAAGTAATTTCAGGTATCCGGCAGCACTGCCCAACTATTCTATGGTCTGTTCAGCGTTTTTCATTGCTGAAAAGGTCTTTTTGTTCAAACATTGCCCGATACTCCATGCACTCAGATTAAGTTAGACAGTACAACTTCCCCTGGATTCCCATGTATGTGTGTGTGTATGAAGTGCAAAAAGTTTCCCACGCGTAATTGTTAACACGCAATTTTGACATAGAAAGACATGTGTCGAGACTTTTCCCCCGCAACAACATAAAACCCAGGCCCGGTTGGCAATTGCAGTAAAAAGAAATTATTAAGTAAAAGTTTCATATTTGTAAAATATGCAGTAGCTATCACACTTTACATGGCGAATGTGTAAAGGCGAAACAGCGGCTGCAATGACGGCAATAAAATCTTGTACAAAAATAGCGCAGCATAGCCCCAGGACTCGCACCAGCGCCAACGTCAGCGTCAGCACCGAGAGCGCTTCAAACACCAACAACAGCGTGATAAACGCCACCAGCAACACCATCCAGAAGCAACAACAACAACAATTGCAGGTGGGCCAACAATGGCGCGAAAGCCCAGCGGGCAGGCAAGTGGGAAGGCGCGAGGGCCGCGGCGCTTGGGTCGTTAGGTCTAAGCAAAATGAGCCCAGAAAGGAAAATAGCCAACTTCCAATTTGAGCGCAACAACAAGCAGCAGATCGCCGCACGACACACACGAGGGCGAGGACGTGTGGCAAGTGGGAGTGGGTATGGGTGAGGGGGGGGAGGCACGTTTTACAATATGCACTTGAGCAGCAAAAGGCACTTGAGCAACGTGAACCACTTCTGGCGACTACTTCGGCACGAGTTGCAGATACAAATACAATTACAGCGAAGCGTACGAAGGGCGCAGAGCGGTAAAAGTACTGGCATACAACAATAACAACAACAACAACAAAACACTGGCCAAGGCACTGTAACAGAAAAGAAAGACTCGCAGGACTCAAGTGCAGTTGCCGCTGGCGGCCTGGCTGGCTGGCTGACTGGCAATAAAAGCAACAACAACAACCGCAAGCATTGGCACTGCAACAATAACAACAACAACAACAATATAATAAAGCCAAACGAAACAACGACTGCAAACGAATAAAGGCAAACGAAAGAATGCACGAAGCTAGGTTGGTGCACGAAATGATAAAGCAACAAAAACAATAACAATAGCAACAGCTACAGGCGCTGGCACACACGAAGCGCCCGAACAATGGCGACAGCAAAGAACGAGTGGATGTAGCGAAACGGAAGCCTGCGGAAAGCTTCAATTTAGCCGGCATTTTACAGTTGCATCCGCTCATCCTGAAAATAGAATTTAACAAATACAATGGGCGAGGCTGCAATGCTGATTGGGGGCTCGAAAGAGAGAGAGAGCGGCAAGAGGTGAAGAGAGCCGACGCTAAGGATGAGCCAGCAAGCGGCACGAGGACGAGTAGGTTTAATGAAACAGACAACAACAAGAACTGAGACAAGAGTACAAAGGGAGAGGCAGCGAGCTGAAAAGTCGAGAGAGCAGAAGAGTTTAAATTGTTATTAGTGAGAGTAATATAAATAAATTTGAGAAATGAGAGCACACAAACGAGAGAAGCTTACAACGAAGAACAGCCACAGTGGGTTGAAAGGATGAATAGAACAGCATAGAGTAGAAATAAAAAAGGAGGCAGAATCCCACATGAATCGAAATCACAGCATAAAAATACAAATCAAAACAGTTAAAGAGTATATTGAGTGGAGAATGAACAAGTTCGCTCTCACTTGTAAGCATGAGAGACAAACAAACCTTGAGAGACAAAAAACATCTCTCAATTAAAAAAGCACAAAGATGAGCGCAGTTGACTTACTGAAAAACGAATATTTTCTACTTTCTCAGCGCTAACACTGTACACAAGAGAGAGTTCTCTCTTTCACTCCCCACTTCCCTTGACCATTATCAGCTATTTGAGAGCAGTTCTGGGCAAGCAGTACAGCAAACACCGCGCCAATGCGGCATCACTTCGCTTCACGTTAGGGCAGGTCATGCCCATAATTTATGTGACAGTCAGAGACACAACGCAACGTATGTAAAATGCAAAAATTGAGCATGAGAGTAAGTGACTTTGACAGCACAAGACAAGGAGCGAGTGTGGTGAGAATCGCTTTGAAGCCTTCTACGAGCCCATTTAACTTTCAGGTGTCAGTGTGCGAACACGCTAAGTCGAAATGGGCTTAACGGTTAATTTTGGTGAACCACAGTAGCTGAGTGAATGAAGCACAGAAACACAAGCCAGAGCGAGTCGGGTTCAAATCTGCGTTCAGTTCAATTTTTTATATTTTTTTAATCTATTAAATTGAGCTAAATAACTTAAATTAAATATCATAAATAATGTAAGCTAAATATGTTGTGATGGTAGTAGGATCCTCTCCGAGGCTCTTTTGGCTTTTATTGGTATGAAATGTCGAATTTATAACATAAGTCCCGCCACATTGTGGCCTCAAAAGCACAGCGTATCAAAATTAAGTGATGATGAGGGCCTCGAGAGACTACTTCCCAGTACCAATTATGATATTGTAAGTGAGACATTACCCCTTCTTGATAGGAATCGAGGCCTATCCAAATCTCTGACTATGGGTCCGGCAACCGGTTGAACTTTCATTGATGTATGGGTTTTAGGTGGCAAGTATCAAACCCTGCGTGCAACCTGAGGATTGGAGACGCTGCACATATTGGCTCACTATTCCAGAATGGCCAAGAGAAAGCTGTGTGTCAACTTTGATCGAAAAGGGACACGAATACTTCTGGTGTTGAACAATCAATCAATCTGTATTGAACTTATTGGGCTTTGCAGATGTTAGTAAATAGTTCAGAGCTATCATTGTAGAAAATTTAACTTGAGATTCCACTTGTGCAGAGGTCTCTAGAAGTCTCGAGCGTTGTTGAATCAGTCTTGTGGTCTGGGTTTAGCACTTCTCTAGCAGTTCTTACGAATTTAAATTGATTAACGTAACCAAAACTAGGTGTTTGCCTTGTTGAGTCCCTGTGCTTTCTAGCGAAGTGAATAAGGGAATAAAATCATATATCCAGGGCGTCCTTAACTTCAAAATTCACATTTAAAACTCAGCATAGAGCTTTGAAAACTTTGAGTATTTTTAATCATTCCGAGTGAGAAAGTGTTTTAGAAAAACCGTTCCATTAATAATTTTACTTCAATTTAATTGTAAAATATAAGTTTTTTTCAAAATCTTTAAAAAATGTCATAAAACTCAGCATGGATCTTTGAAAACTTTGAGTATTTTAAAATTATTCTGAGTGAAAAAGTGTTTTAGAAAAACAGTTCTTTGAATAAGTTTACTTCAATTGAGTTGTACAAAATATGTTTTTTCAAAATCTTTGGAAAACCTCATAAAACTAAGCATAGATCTTTGAAAACTTTGAGTATTTGTTAATCATTCTGAGTGAGAAAGTGTTTTTGAGAAACAGTTCTTTGAACAAGTTTTCTTCAATTGAATTGTAAAAAAATATGTTATTTTCCAAATTTTTGGAATACCTCATAAAACTCAGCATAGATCTTTGAAAACTTTGAGTATTTGTTAATCATTCTGAGTGAAACAGTGTTTTATAGAAACTGTTCTAGTTTCTAGTTCAAGTTTTCTTCAATTGAATTCTACAAAATATGTTATTTTGAAAATTTTTTTAACACCTCATAAAACTCAGCATAGATCTTTGAAAACTTTGAGTGTTTTTGAATCACTCTGAGTAAGAAAGTGTTTTGAAAATTAGTTCTTTGAACAAGTTTCTTCAATTTAATTGTAAAAAATATGTAATTTTCAAAATGTTTGGAATACCTCATAAAACTCAGCATAGATTTTTGAAAACTTTGAGTATTTTTAAATCATTCTGAGTGAAAATGTGTTTTACAAAAACAGTTCTTTGAACAAGTTTCTTCAATTTAGTTGTACAAAATATGTTATTTTCAAAATCTTTGGAATAATTAAGAGAAAGTGTTTTAGAAAAACAGTTTTTCGAGCAAGTTTTCTTCAATTGAATTTTAAAAAATATGTTTTTTATGAAAATCTTTGGAATACCTCACAAAACTCAGCATAGGCCTTTGAAAACATTGAATATTTTTTCATCATTCTTAGTGAGAAAATGTTTTAGAGAAACAGTTCGTTGAACACGTTTTCTTCAATTGAATTGTAAAAAATATGTTATTTTCAAAATCTTTCGAATACCTTATAAAACTAAGCATAAGTCTTTGAAAACTTTTAATATATTTTAATCATTCTTAGTGAGAAAATGTTTTAGAAAAACAGTTCTTTGAACAAATTTACTTGAATTGAGCTGTTCAAAGTGTTGTTAATTAATTTAATATTTAACCCTTTACACGGTACAGTTGCATATCTGCAACCAACCGTAAAATTGCCCGTAATTTCGGAGGTAATTATCAAATTTACAACTTACAACTTACAACTATGCAAGGTTCCTTTTTTGAAATACTGGCATTAATAGTGGGAAAAAGTAGCTAAATTTTACTTGACAGCACTTATTTTACCGTTTTTGCGAAAAGTTGCACGCATTTATTTTAGTGAAACAAAAGTGATTAAGACTTATTAATAAAAAACACAAAAACACTTTGCGAAAAATGCGGAGTAGGACTATGCTACAACAAACGCATTAATTGCTTTAAAAATTTTCATTTAAAACAAAACATATTAAAATAAAAAAACAAGTTTTAATGCTTTTTGCTTTTTTTGTTTTTAATGTTTTTTACTAAAAAACCTTACAAAATAAAAGAATATTAAAAAATAAAAAATACGTGTTTTTTTAATTTAGGTTTATATCTAAAAAACAACATTTGATGAAAAAATTCGCTGTTGCCGTGTAAAGGGTTAAATATTAAATGGTCAAAAATTTCAATGATGCCTTTTTATGCTTCATCGCGTTTAATCACACGTGATTCTCGATACCCAACAAAACATCAATCAATTCAATTGTTTCTTACTTAGTTTGAAATTTATTATCCTTTGGCAGCTCTAAACACACCTTTTGTGAAACAAATTATTGCATTACATTATCCAATCTTCTTTGCGATATCATGCACTGTAAAAATGAAATCATTTCAATTCCACTCTATTTGCAACCAACTCCTCCATTATCCTAATTATGCATCTGAATTTCTAATACCAACCATTTTCCAGTCGCTGTTACGCACTAAAACGACCCAACTGCCCCCCGACAGACACAAACAGCCAACAAAACAACACACCACGACACCCAATGCTCCGCAAGTACATTTGCAAGTAGGAAAAACTCAACGGAAACGTAGACAAATCCGCAATTCACTTACATGGGTTGCCCGCACACGCGTCGCACCGTCGCACGACCCTTTGCACCTACGCCGAGAAGCCGCAACTTCAACACACTGAGCCGGCAAGGACGGGACTAATTAAATATTTGCATTAAAATTGGAATTTACAAGAAAACTTAAGACAACTTAAGCAACAAAGTGAGTAGCGTAGGTAGAATAGCCAAATGAGTGCAAATAGCAAAAGTTTTGGGTTGGTTGAGTACTTCATGGGTTAATGCTGCAGAAGCAGAACGAGCTGGAAATATTGGACAGAAAATTAAAAACAAGAGTAAAAGCGCAATTTCGTTGCACGATAGTAGGTGAAGAAATAAAATGAGCAAATAATGGGCAAAAACAAATAAATAAATGAAGAGCACAGAATTAACGTAAGAAATGGTAAAAAAAAGCTAAAAACTGGATACTAACTGAGGAAGTTAACGATTTTTAACGTATGTAAACAATAAAAGAGAGGATTATTTTAAGTTTAGTTATTATAAGCACAGGAAAAGTGCGTTTGAAATTGAAATAGAAATTGCTATGAAAAATGAAATTAATACAAAATATGAAAAACCTTTAGAAAATCATTAACAAAATGTTTTTGGTTCTTCTCCTTCAAAAAATTTGTAGTCTCAGAATTTAACGATTATAATGTCATTTAAAAACTTTAACTAAAAAAACCCCCAAAAATCCAAAAGCTGCTCAAAGTCGAAACTTTTTTCACAAAAAAATTTTAGCATATTTTTTCTGTATTTTAGTTTATTGAGTAAAAAAATCGGAAAAATATATGGTTAGCAAAAATTTGCTAAAACTTTCAATATAGATTAAAAATTGATGTGGACATTTTCTCAAACTTTGCACAGTTGAGCTTTCTACTTCACATTTGATTTAAAATATTTTTTAAAATTAAAAATCTGTAAATTAGCAAAACTTAGAAGAACATATTTTAAAAGATCGTAAAAGTATGTTCCTGGATTTACATTCTTTCTTTTTCGAAAAATGTAAACACATCCTTCGATATCTTCCGATCTCAGAAAATAATTCAATTTGAAAAGTGGTCTAAGCACCTTTTTTTCGACAAAATTTATTTTATTTATCCCTGAAAGTATGCAATCAGCAAGAAAAATGATAAAATCTGCAAAAATGCAAAACATACATCTATTATTATCGTTTTTATTGCAAAACTAAAGGGTCCTCATACAATTTCTGTTACTCTTTACGACTAAATATCAATCAATCAACTTACTCAAATCACATATTTGTTAACTCTTCAAACTCACTCAAGTTCAAATCTGACAGCAGTCGTTTTCTAACTTAAATCACATATCTCTTAATTTTTCAAACTGACTCAAGTTCAAATGTGACAGCAGTCTTCAGTTCAGTCAGTCAGTCAGTTCTTAATTCTTCGACCTGAACTGACTCAAATACAAATCTGACAGCATTCTTTTTCTAACTCAAATCAACTAAGCATTTCTTTACTCTTCAAACTGACTCAAGTTCAAATCTGACAGCATTCTTTTTCTAACTCAATTCAACTAAGCATTTCTTAACTCTTCAAACTGACTCAAGTTCAAATCTGACAGCAGCCTTTTTCTAACTCAAATCAACTAAGTATTTCTTAATTCTTCAAACTGACTCAAGTTCAAATCTGACAGCAGTCGTTTTCTAACTCAAATCAACTAAGCATTTCTTAACTCTTCAAACTGATTTAAGTTCAAATCTGACAGCAGTATTTTTCTAACTCAAATCAACTAAGCATTTCTTAATTCTTCAAACTGACTCAAGTTCAAATCTGACAACAGTCTTTTCTAACTCAAATCACATATCTCTTAATTCTTCAAACTGACTCAAGTTCAAATATGACAGCAGTCTTCAGTTCAGTCAGTCAGTCAGTTCTTAATTCTTGAACCTGAACTGACTCAAATACAAATCTGACAGCAGTCTTTTTCTGACTCAAATCAACTAAGCATTTCTTAATTCTTCAAACTGACTCAAGTTCAATAACTCGATCGATCATGAATGGAAATTATTTTTATGTCAATAGTAAAACAACTAATAGAGAAATATCTGTGGGTAAAGTTCTTATTTTTTAAATTTATATGTTAAAACATAAAGTCAGGAGACATTGTTTAGTAATAACTCCTGTAGATGTCCCACGAATTAAATTTTTTCCTGAAATCTCTGAAATTTAACAGCTGTCGTTTAAGGCTGTTTCGACTATTAAAAAAGAGAGCCCTATACAAAGAAAGAGCGCATTGTTATTGTAAAAACAATAATGAAGCAACGGGTTTCTGACCAAAATCTTCTCCCGAAATTCCGATGGCAACTGGCCTTGCGATTTCTGTCTTTGAAGTTATCTGAAATCACTGGTATATGTGAATAAATTATTAACAATTCCTGAGCTCAAGATGGACGAGATCCAACAGATCATTGGTAAGATAGAGCCACGTCTTTGTCAAATTGTTATCGAATATCGCAAATCGAAAAACGACTGGACTTAGGCTGATCCGACTATTTAAATTATATTTCAAATACGGCTTCAGTAGTAACTCAGAACTGTCGGTCAGAGAGCTGTGGGTTCGAATCTCAACTCAATCAGCACCAAATAAAAACAATTTTTTTAATAACTGGCAGCAGCAGAGAACCGCTAAACTTCTAACATTCTAAGTGGTTAGTGTACCATGCCAATAGTTGCCCTAAAGGGTTTACAACTTCACACTCAAAAATTTTTATTTTTTTATTTGTTATATTTTGAAATCTATAAGAAATAAGTATCAATTTAAAAAGTAAATTTTCATGCCATATTTTTTGGTCAAATTTATATTTTTCGCTTTCATAAAGCCCCCAATGTTCTGTCTCCTACAGTGTACCAAATTTATTGTAAAATATTTTCGAATTTTTTTTCTTGCTGTTGCGAAATTTTACATTTTATGTCCAAAATGGCCAAAATTTCATTAAAAGTTTTTTCTTTTTTTTGCGACAAAACTTAAAAGCAGCGACATGCCTTAAATTTGTCGCTTCCACACGCCATTTCGACGGCTGCCATTTTTGCTGCTATTGTCGCATTTGTGTGCGTCTGTGTGTTCTTGTGTCTGTGTATTTGTACGTCTCAGTGCGTACGTAAAGTGTGTTGGCCCAATTCCAAAATTAAATGCAAACGCACATTTTGTCCGAAAGCGAGCGCAGCGGCCACAAAAAGGCTAAAAAGTTAAATTAGCGAAACTCGAGTGCGGCAAAGTGTTGAATACAATTCACACAACAAGCCCTCGGCAACAAGAATAAAATTAACAGAATCACACACACACACACACATATACACAGATATAGCTACACAAAAACAAACCAACGAGACACGCGTCGGGGAGACATTTTAAACACACGCACACAAATGCACAAATTCACACACACACATCGACACTAACCCAGACGCACACAAATGCACATTTAATGAGTTTAGCTTTGCTCGACGTTGGCTGTTAGCAAAAAACCAACAACGCCGCCAACGTCACCCTTCTGCTGCCCCACCGTTGACCGTTTTCCGCATCGTATCTGCTTCAGCAGCTGCAATTTAAGGCCCAAAATGCTTTGGCCAAAATCTGCAAAAGCCAAATTGAAAGTCCACAGTGTGCGCCGCTCTGGACAAATTTAATTTCGAAAACATGAATTAGCGGCGGGCAAAAAATTATAACGGCTTAGCAGCCGCACGGCGGCTGCCATAAGATTTTAATTTTTCAAAAAGTGAAAAACACGTGTCATATTATTTTTCACTAAGAGTACTCTCACAAAGTTTGAAGTCAATGGGCCCATTAATTCAAGTTTTTTCACAGTTTCGCCATACAAACTTTTAACCGGTCGTTGACCCCATCCGATTTTAATATTCGGAAAAAAATGAAAAACACGTATCGAGTTATTTTACATTTAAAGTATTTAAAGTAAACTCGGTGAGTTTGAAGTCAAAAGGCTCAAAAAAATGTGTTTCTCCAAAGATACTTGTAACCCGCCGTTGATCCAGTTAGATTTCGATTTTGAAAATAGTGAGAAACACGTGTCTAATTTTTTTTGATTTCAAGTATTTTTACAATTTTTGAAGTCAATCGGTTCATGTTTTTTTTCGGAGTCTTCTCGAACAAACAAACAAACAAACAAACCTTAAGCCATTGTTGGCCCAATTAAATTTTGATTTTCGAAAAATTATAAAATATGAAAAAAATGAATTGAAATGAATGAAAAATTAAAACCCGTAAAAATGACCCCAATGGTTTGAAGTATGTTACAAGAAGCGCATAAAAAAAAAATTCAGGAACATTTTATAAGCCGATAAAGGATAATTATGGCCAGTCAACAATCTCTTACTCCGACATGGTCACTTTGAAGCGCGTTGCATGCCTTGCCGCATGTTTGTGCGACACCTCTCTCGAGTCGCCTCGATGCCGAAAATTCCAAATAATAATCAAATATTTTGCTATTTCCAGTCATTTGGCGCGCATTTTCAAATTCGCAGCATTTCTGGGCATTGCGCTGAAAAGCTGCCCGTCCAAAGCGCCTACAACGAGTGCCGCTGGTTTCGGTCGCTCTTGTGGCTGTTCTTTTGGGCTGTGCAAATTGAGTGGCGCACAATAATAGCAGCAACAACAACAGCTACGATAATAGTTGCATTGAAAAGTAAACAACAGCAACTATTCGAAACAAGAACTGTGTATGCGAGTGTGTGTGTGTGTGAGTGTGTGTGTCGCTGCGTGGCAGTGTGCGTGCGGCTCACATTGGCTGTTCGTCTGTCTTGTTGTCTGTCTGTCTGGCCAGAGACCTGTGTGTTTAGGTCTTTGGCATTTTTGATTTTGTTTATTATTGTAATTTTTAGAACGCTTATTGTTGTTGTTTTTGTTGCTATTTTAGTTGCAGTTGTCATAGTTGTTATTGTTGTTTTCATGTTATTATTCGGCGCATTTCCTGACATTTTGGCGTGAACGCGCGTGTGTGTGTGTGTGTGTGTGTGTGTCGGTGTGTTGGCCATTTCCGGCGCTGCAATGACATCAAATTTTCGTTCGGTTATGTCGAGTTGTCAGCGGCGTTGCCAATATGAATGGCAGTTTACAATAGCAAACCTGAATGCATGCATATATGTAACAACAACAACAAATTCTTTCTCTTCAGTTTAATAAAATTTAATATGACAATGCAACAACAACAACAACAGCCAGGCAATAACAAACCGACCAACCAACTAGCATTGCAACAACAACAATTTGAAAATGTAACAACTGCTGTAACAGCATAAAATTACACCAACAAATGCAACAACAACAACAAAAACACAGTAATGAGTTTATTGCAAATTGCATTTGGTTGTGCAAAAAGAGTTAAAGCACCAAAGTCGACGGCCGGGGTTAAGTAGGAAATGTCAATTTTTTTATTTGCTACATGGACGAGCGTGAGTGAGGGAGAGCGGGGGAAATTAGAAATGAATGGAAGTCAAATTTACATGCAATTGGCACGCAAAATTTGGATGCCAACAACACATAATGGCATTTATAGTTACTTGTTGTTGTTGTTTTTGTTGGCGGTGTCGTTGAACAAACAATATTTGGCAACAGCAAAAACGACAACGACAACAACAGCGAATTGAACGAAAAACTAATTTAACTAAATAAATGCAGCTGATTGAAATTTTGTGAAAGACATTTCAGGTTTTCGGGCCAAACAAACAACGATCTGTTGTTATTTTTGTCTGATGCAAAGTTTTTTTGATTTAAGTACAAGTAGTTCTAAATATGAAAAAAAATTGGGTATAGAAAGACAAGAAATTATGCCATAGAAAAACAAAAATTATAAACCATTTCATTTCAAAAGTTGGAAGTTTTGATTTTTTATGTTCTTATGTGTTTTCTATCAATTTTTCAGTTCATTCCATTGGCTCAACAGCTGAGTTTTCTCATCATATTTTCAAAATTATTTTACTAATTTTGAAATTGATTTCTTCCATTTTTACAGCTTCTGACTACTTAGGTTCTTCGACCTTTGTTGGAATTTGGACATTAATTTTCCATATATTCCTCTAATTTTATCTTACAGATCACCATAAGTTCTTCTTTTTTTCTACTATCTGTCTGTTTTTAATTCCAATCATTCACTTATCTCTTCATATCACAATTTTCGCTCATCTTTTTCCGTTAATCTTTTAATTTATCTTCAACTTATGCTGTTTTTTTTATTTTATTGCAAAATTTTTTTTCACATCTTAAATCTCCCCATAAGTTCTTCATCTATTACCTATCTGACCTTTTTCTCCTTCTAATCATCCACCTAACTCTTTGGATCTCAACTAGTTTAGGTAAAGTTAGGTTAGGTAAGACAGACAGCTTACTAGTTTCTCGGCAAGTACAATCGGAGCAGTGTTGCCAGATACCTACAGTGCTTTTTCCTAAATTAAAAAAAAATACTGAAATTTCCTCCCAAAAGTAAAAAACATCTCCTAAATCTTCTAAAATTTGTTTACATATTTTTTAAAGGATTAAAGTTCTCATAAAAAATAAAAATATATACAAATAATTTTTTTTATTGCAGCCTTTTTTATTCGTCTTCAGCCTAACAACAAAAACTTAACAAAACCAAATCATTTAGCAAATGAATTAAATAAAAAGTGGAAGTTTTGACGGGATTTCGTTGTGACAGCAATAAGTGACAACGAGATAGAACGAGTCAACATTTTGCAAGCTTAAACATTTTTAACACAATAGGGTGCTTTGACTATTAAAATAGCTGCCAAAATATGTTTTGTTGCCAGTGTTCCCAATACATCATACTTCGTTATCCAAAAATTTCCCAAAAATCCACTAGGGATCCGAAAAATCAACTAAATAAAATCTCCTAAACATTCTCCTAAACAATTCTTCCTCCTAAAAATTCTCCTAAAAGATCAAGAATCTCCTAAATTTAGGAGGAAATCTCCTGATCTGGCAACACTAAATCGGAGGGCTAAAAAGGCCCGTTTTGATGCCCGAAATCTAGGTTAGGTTAGGTTGAAATTTTTTATAGATCTTACTCTACACATAGGCCAAGAAGCGGGCCCGTTGTGATGCCATAAGCAGCTTTTCCTGAAATTCGATTACTTTGTCAAACCATTTGGACAATGCTATCAACCTAAACAGGTCTTTAACATCTACGTGGGATATCTTTGGAGCCTTCTTCAAGTGAGCACTAATCAGTGACAGAGGAGATGCCGTATGCTTTCTTTTTCTTCGATATACTCACAGCTTCTGCAGTAGTCTCTGAAATGAGTTCTGCTGACCAACACAGGCGTAGTTCGTATCACTGAAATGTGCCAAAAATAAAACACACTGAAATTCTTTAACGCAGAACACCGCTAGTAGACACTTTATTGACAAATTTTCTAATCACTTCATTTTCACTACATTGATTCACTACTCATTTTATTTTCACTTTACTTTCAATTAATTTTTCTTATTCGAATTACACTGTTGGTAGTGAAAACCAAGTTGACTCGCAGCACCATACCCGGCTGCCTTTTATACTGGTTTGGCCGGAACGTAACTCGTTCTCGAACATTTCAGCATCGCTTGGAACTGTTGTCTCCACATTAATTTGCTCATAATGACCATGCCCCCTAGAAGTATGCAATGCAGCTACTGTCAACAAATGCCTGTTCAGTGCTATTGTGTTGTCTATGCTAGGGGGCCTGATGCATGATGGTCACAATTAAGGCTTTCAAGCCCGAAACATTTTAAAAAATCCCTGGATTCGGGATTCTAAAAATTTCATTCCCGGAATACCGCAATATTTTGGGATTTTTCGAGATTTATATTTATATTCTTTACTTTGTCAAAATCAATTTTTTGAACTAAAATTATTTCATTTTTAATATGCAAAAAAGCCAAATCAGAAATCAAAAAGCATTTATTTAGTGTGAATATACCTACTCGTAAAGCTATATTTTAAAAGGAACATTGCGTTTTTATTTGGTAGTCTTTTTTATAAAAATTCTTATATATGTAACTTATATATAAAGTAAAATCTAGTGTCCGACCGAAACCACTTTTTTGGGCCGAAACCGAAACCGAAACCGAATATTCGGTTTTTTTTTAATATTCGGCCGAAACCGAAACCGAAACCGAAACTTTCTAGTTGAAATAAAAATCACCATATCAAGCACTTTTTTCAACAAACGAATTTTACATTAAGTAAATAGAGAACAAACAAACAAACATAGCATAAATAAATAAATACTTATTAAAAAAAAAACAATTTATTCATTTTTTAAAAACGTAAACATGAAAAAATCACCCTTTCGTACCTTACTCGCTAATATTCAAAATTAAATAATTTAATATTATATGCTAAAACAAGAAGTTTATTTACATTGGTGGCATCTAAATTATTCCTAATTTCATTATATATCTGCTACACAATAAAATGTAAAAAATATTCTAGAAAGTTTCGGTTTCGGCTATTCGGCCATTTTTTGGCCGAAACTGAAACCGAAACCGAAACCACTTATTTGGGCCGAAACCGAAACCGAAACCGAATATTCGGTCGGACACTAGTAAAATCTTATATCTACATAAATCAATCTGGTAGTTGAAATATTAAGTTCATTTGCATACATTGCATTCAGTTATGAGATCAGTTAAAAAAAAATAACGAACTTAAAATTATGTTAAAAAATTAATTACAGCTGAACTGTTGGGCTTTGAACTGAACGATATTGCAATAAGGTTAGCAAAAATCAAAACTTCTAATCTAATCAAAATGGTAATAAAAAATGCATTGAAAAAATTATCAATAATACAAATAACTAAATTGTTATTTCGGTTAGCTATAACCGAAACCATTAAATTAAAAGTGAATTTTCTATATATTGAGAAACAATTTTTTTATAAATTGAAAATATTGAATAAACCTGGTTAGCAATAAACAAAACTTCTAACTTAGAATTGTATTTTTAAAATGTTAGTAAACTGTCATTTGTAGCTACAAAAGTTGAAAATGAATTAAATCTTTGTATTTTAATTTTAATTCATTTTAATTAATTAATTAATTTAAATTATTATATTAAGTTAATTTTCATTAAAATCTTGTAAAAATATATTTTGTTCAAGCTGTCAGACTGATAAATTTAAAATTTTCAAACCATAATTATTCTAAAAACACATTGAAAAAACTATCACTATGAAAAATAGCTGAAGTGGTTAGCAATAACCAAAACTCTTACTTAAAAATCGAATTTTCAAAATATTAAAATACTATAAAAAATGGATCTATAAAATATGAAAGTAAATGTATTTGGGGTTTTTATTGAGCATTATAGCACAGATTGATTAGCTATAACCAAAACTTCATTTCGAAAACCTATTAGAAGCAGACATTAATTACACTACTCGACAAAAAATGGGTCAATCGCTTGCACCTGAAAACAAAAGTATTTTCTAGACTAACTTTGGGCTCGAAATACGAAACTGAAAATCACAAAATTTTTTTAAGAAGCGTTTTCCAAAAATCTAATATAAAAATCTAAATTTAAAATGATTAAAGTAAAAATCCCGGGAATCAGTGGCCCTTATACCGGGATTCGAGATTGCAAAAAGCCTCCGGGATCGCGGGATTTCGGGGTCGGGAATCGCGGGATTGAAAGCCCTAGTCACAATACGTTTTCGAATCTATTCTTGGCCGTTTATCCTCTTCCACCTGTCTGTCTGTCAGTCTTTAATTTTCATTCGCCTATCAGCTTCGGCATTCATTAGTTTATCTACTCATCCGAATTCCCCCTCTGTCGCGCCTAAATTTTTTTAAATATTTTCAACTAACCTTTGCTTCAACCCTACACGAGATTTCTGCCTACTTTATTGGTTCGAAAGTTATTAAAAAAAAAAACGAGTGTGCTTATGACCACACGACTGAAGTGAAACTTCTTTCGCTCCATCTGTATGTATATATATCAGGTGTACAACTTTGCTTCCGCCGTTTTCCGATAGGTGGCTGTACCGGCTGAGGCTGGTTGAAATACATAGATGGTAATGCCTTTAAAGTGAGTGTGGACAGTGCCTAACGAATTGTCATCGCCGTTTCAGTGACAGTTGTTCTTGTTTTCGTATTATTCACGCTCGAAAATGTCCGTTTATGTGCCCAATTCTCGCCATTTGCGGGAAGTTTTACTTTTCTGTTACAATTCGCAAAAAAATGCAGCTGAAGCGCATCGAATGCTCTCAGAAACTTACGGTGATGCTGCTCTGAGTGAAAGAACGTGTCGGGAGTGGTTTCAACGTTTTAAAAATGGCAAAACCGAATATTCACGGCGCCAAGGTTATGATTTGTATTTGGTGGGATCAGCTCGGTGTGATTTACTACGAGCTCTTAAAACCGGGTGAAACCATCACAGGAGATCGCTACCGAACGCAACTGATGCGCCTTAGTCGCGCGCTAAAAGAAAAGCGGCCACAATATCAAGAGCGACATGACAAAGTCATCCTCCAACACGACAATGCTCGGCCTCACGTCGCAAAAGTGGTCAAAAAGTACCTGGAAACGCTGAAATGGTCTTGCCCCACCCGCCGTATTCCCCAGATGTCGCCCCTTCTGACTTCCACCTATTCCGTTCGATGGCACACGGCCTGGCAGATCAACATTTTCAATCCTTCGAAGAATTGGAAAAATGGATTGCTTCATGGAAAGCGTCAAAAGAGGACTCCTTTTTTCGAGCCGGGATCCGAAAATTGCCGGAAAGATGGGAGAAAGTTGTCGCTAGCGACGGACAATACTTTGAATAATACATCTGTAAGCACTTTTTCGCAATAAAGCTTTTAATTTTGGAAAAAAACGGCGGAAGCACCTGATATATATATATATATATGTGTTCTTTCTCTCTTCCTCTCATAGCCAAATACGTTCCGTATATCTAAGCACACTGCAGGCCTATTGTCTGTATCACAGTGTAGGAGTAAGAGAGAGCAGTGCGCGCGCACATTTTCTTTATATCTTTCTCTTATAGCTAGTAAATGAAATATGTATATATTGCAGTCTCTTGCTTATATCCCCCACTCAACTCCCGTTCGCCTTGCCCGATCACACTTTTCGTAACGCTTACGTCACGCGTTCGCCAGCTTACTCCCCAAGTCAAGCGTGCGTAAACCACTCAACTCCCGTTCGCCTCGACCGATCACACTTTTCGTAACGCGTTCGCCAGCTTACTCCCCAAGTCAAGCGTGCGTAAAGAAGTTTCACTTCAAAAAGGCGGATGCTGCAATTCTAATGAAGTACAAAAATTCTAATTTATTTGAGTATCAGTATTTTAAATAATAAAAAGATACAAAATTAATGAAGAGAGAATAATAAAATTTTTACCGTTATCAAGGAGATTTTGGGTTTTAACATACTTACTTTTCAAGAAAATTCTATATAAATTTTCAAGGATATAAAGGATTAAAATTTTCAAAAGACCTTTTTCATATCTTTTTTTTACAAATAGATAAAAAATCAATTTTATTTAAATTCTTGAGCCTTTCCTCTTTCTTTTGATATACATATCGCCATATTCTAACGAGGTTAAGTATTTTTCATATTTTTTTTATTTTATATTCCCTTCAACATTTTGAAGTCCTTTTAAAAGGACAAAGGATGTAGAAATGAAAAACTGAGTACGAAGTATTACTATGTTTGGTCTCTAGTTTCACGCCCATGTGGATTTTTTCCGGTGTGAAACATTTTTTAATTTCTGTCGCACGGTGTAATAAGTAATAAGTCAATTTTAGAGCTACCACCTGGTGCACTCTACTCAATTGACTTAAGCTTTTTCATTTCGCCAATACCAAAAGTTGTACATATTTTCGAAAGCTTAAATTATTGTTTTTGACAATTGATATCGAAAGAAAAAAATCAAACTTGCTTTAATATACCAAAGAGTTAAGTGTCCAGTTGTTCAGTACGGCTCATTAAAATGGCCAATTGACCATAAGTATGTGTGTATGTGTGTTTTCAAACTGAGCTCCCAAGCACCTGGGAATCCGGGCAACACTCTTGAGAGGCTCAGTAAAAATGCAAGGCGCTCGCGCGAGCACAAAATTAAGCTAATTGCACACAAAGGTGCAAAGCATACTCGCTCGCAGCCTCGTAGCAACACTAATACCCATAAACACGCACACACACGCAGCGAAAATATTTGCATAAGCAGACACTCCATGCACCAACCGAACCCAACACAGCGCCAACAGGGACTCACCGTCAGCGACAACGCAACGCCTAATCAGCGGCACCGCATCGAACTCAACTAATTTGGCTTAGTTGGCAAACGGAAGTGGAAGTGGAAAGAGGTGTCACACACACACACACACACACACACACATAAGCGCGCGCATAAACAACGAGAAGTGTGCGGCCAGCGCACAGCAACGGCAGCATTTCAAACCGATTTGGCTTTATTAAAGCGTGGAGATAATTTTTGGTTTTCGCGCTGAATTTTGGAAAACGAACCGCTGTCACACGACTAACGTCGGCCGTTATCTGCCGCATCTGTTGGCCTGCCACTGGCTACGGAAATGGAAATTTATGAAAATGTTGCATGTGAGCGGCAACGGCGACGGCGACGGCAGCAACAATGGCACAGCGCATGGCAACTTCATGAAGGTTGAAGGTAACTAAGTGAATTAAGCTGCGGTAAGTTGTGGGGCCGTGTGTTCAGTGATGAGGGAACGCGAATGCAACTTTGGAAAGAGTTGAGGCGTAGTCCAATGTTTAGTTGAGAGCGTTGTTGTGGCGTGCCTTGGGGGGTGTGACGGGTTTTAGTCGGTTAAAGTGCAAATAAAATTAAATTAAATGCGCACTTGAAGCGGCTTAGAGGTGCTTAAGACTTAAAAGCGCGCACGCGAGTGATTAACCCTTTGCTAGGCAAACACATGATGCCACAAGTGGTACTATAAACAACAACAATAATAATGTCGCAATGGTTGGCGCTTGAGTTGAAGCAGATTTTGTGTACGCTGGCAACTCTGCCAGCAAAGCGCGCTAAATGCGTTGATTTAGGTGTAATTTAATATCAAATTCTATGCAAACGCTTGAAGTACGCACAGTTTTGAACACATAGGCGGCGCATAGAGTAGCCAACTGTGCTCAGAGGCGGCACACAAGTTACAACGTTAGGCGTTATTTGACACAATAGGCGAAACGGTGTTTTGTGATAGTCAGCAAGAGTCTGAAAGTAACTAGAAGAGTGAAGTAAAAAGGTTAACACTAGAATGCCCAAGGTTGTCATATTGACTACATTGAGGTCTTTTAATGTAAATAACTTTAATTGCATCGCTTTCAAAAAATATATTTTACTTTACTTGTATTAATTTTTAAAGCTAAATGGAATACATAAATTAAAAATATTGTAAACAAAATTTTTACCCCAATTTTGCAACATTTACCTCAACCCTTTCGCTACAGATTTTTACTGGGGAAAGTTTTAAATTTTACGTTTTAGGCTTCTATGTGGTTAAATTAGCAACATTCCATAAGACATTTTTTAATTTTTATACTCGGACCCTGTATTTTAGAGTGTTTTTCTATGAGAGCAACCACCTCGTTGTGGCTGTAACAATTTCTTAAACATAAAACTTTTTACGCATAACGAAAATTTGAATATTTCTTCATTACCTTCAGCCAAAATTAAAAAAAAAATTATCTAAATTGAAAGAAAACGTCAAATTAAAAAGTTCTCTAATTGTTTTTGCTTCTTCTTCCTTTACTAAGTCAATATATACAATAAAAAAAACGTGTATACTTCTCGTCTTTAAACTTAAATAGTCAGTTATTAATTTCGTATTTTTCCTAAAACTTCAAACTATTCTAAGGATCAACAAACAATTTATTCTTGAAACCATAGAGGATGCAGACGTCCACAAAGTAGCATGTTGCCATATGGCAACAAAATAGCGAAAGGGTTAAATGCCCAAAAGGAGTCATTTTGACTAACTATATAAAATTTTCAGCAAATTTTACTGATAAATAGACAAATATGCATCTTCAAATGCGAAATATGAAAATTTCAAATAAATACAAATATTTTAAAAAAAATCATAGTAGGTTGTGACAATTTCCAAGTTTTTCAATTCAATAAATAATAATACTTAATAATACTTAATAAAGCAATAATCAAAATAACTTCATATGGGCATTTTAGGTAGGTCAGATTTTCGGGCATTCTAGTGTTAATGGATAGTAATAAGTAAGAAAACAATGCCTTACAATAGCTGGAATCTTTTAGAATAGTTCCATATGTCATTATGTTATTTCAGTATTAAGCCAGCAGCCGTTGTTGCTTGGTGGTTAGTAAGTTAGGCCACTTGTCAAAGGGTTGTGGGTTCAAATCTCTAAAAAAGAAGCTCCAAATAAAATTTGCCGTCTCTTTCGACGGCAACCCAGCAATGGGCTGTAGTTTTTCTCTGCATGAATATCTTCCTATTTTTTGATAGTAAAAGTTAAAATTTATATTAACCCTTTCGACCCCGAATTTTAATCTGTGTCTCAATATTACTTTTTGGTATTTAAATCATGAAACATTTGCCTAAGAAGTGTGCACACGACATTTGAAGTCGCCACGCCTCTTTGTTAGAGTTCTACAGCTAGTTTATTTTTGAACAATTTTAGCTTAAAACGGATTATATAAATTTTGTATCAATATTATTTAATTACAGAAAAATTATTTAATATTTATGGAAAAATACAAAATTATCACTTTTTGATTTTAGTTAAACATTATTAAAGAAACAGGGTTTTGATCAAACGCGCCCAATTCGTAGACTTCAATTAGAACTTTCCCTAATATCGCTGCAAATTATTGGAAATTATTTTGGGGATAACAGTAAATATTTTTTAATTTGCTTTGAATTCACTTCTGAAAATATTAATTTGTTGGTGCCTACTTAAATTAAACCTATAAATCAATCGTAGCTTTTGGAATAAGATGACAAATAGGTGAAGTTTTCTAAACACCTAATCCAAGTTCTCCCTGAGAGTTAAGTAGTTAGCTGAAAGCTGAAACAATTTGGTGGATGGGTCTGTTATCTAAGTAACCGAATCAATCAAGAATAGCGAACATTAGGTTAGATTAAGAAAATTGACTTGCAAGGTCAGACCTGCATAGACCCTTTTGAATCCTTAGCGGTGTGAGTTAGAACTTTTTAGTCTTGGGGTCAACGTAAAAATGATCGGTGAGAATGTGAGTGTTCCTAGCAAAGTTCAGCAGCGACTTTCGTGCTTAACCCTTTCGCTATTTTGTTGCCCTATAGAAGCATGCTACTTTGTGGAATTCTGATCCCTCTATGGTTTCAAGAATAAATATTTTTGTTGGTCCCTAGAATAGTTTGAAATTTTAGGAATAATACGAAATTAATAAAGTGAATATTTCAGTTTAAAGAAGAGAAGTAAAAAATTTTTTTCTTTACATAATAAAAAAGAGAAGCAAAATAAAAATATGGGAAATTTTCAATTTGACTTTTTACTTTAATTCAGATATATTTTTTTAAATAATTTTAGCTAATGTAAATGAACAAATATTCGATTTTTAGTTATGTTTAAAAATTATGCTATGTTTTGTTGGTCCTTAGTATAGTTTTAAATTTTAGAAATAATACGAAATTAATAAACTGAATATTTAAGTTTAAAGAAGAGAAGTATACAAGTTTTGTTAATGTGATATCTTTACATAGTAAAAAAAGAAGAAAAATAAAAAGTAGAGACATTTTTAATTTGCCTTTATTTTAATTCAGATATATTTTTTCAAAATTATGTGAGCTAAAGTAAATGAAGAAGTCTTTGATTTTTAGTTATGTCTAAAAAATTTGATGTTAAATTATTTAATTATTACAGCTACAACTATAGGGTTGCTGTCATTTGACTACACTGTAGAAGCAGGATGCGGGTATAAAAATAAAAAAAAAATTTTATTGAATGATGCTAATTTCCTTTTTAGAAATAATACGAAATTTATAAACTGAATATTTAAGTTTAAAGAAGGGAAGTATACATGTATTTTTTTTAATCTGAAATCTTTACATAGTAAAAAAAGAATAAAAATAAAAATAAGAGACATTTTGAATTTGACTTTTTACTTTCAGATATTTTTTTAAAATAATTTTAGCTAATGTAGATGAAGAAGTATTAGATTTTTAGTTATGTCTAAAAACTTTGATGTTTAAGTATTTAATTATTACAGCTACAACGATGGTGTTGCTGTCATATGACAACACTGTAAAAAAACGGGATGCGGGTATACAAATTTTCAAAAATTATTATGGAAAAAATAAAAAATAAAATAAAAATATAATAAAATAAAAAATAAAATAACAAAAAAATTACTATGGAATGAAGTTAATATAACTTTCTCCAGTATAAACCTGTAGTAAAAGGGTTAAGGATCACATCTAACCCAGCGTCGAACGATGTCGTTAATTGAGTAAGGTGCAGTCTTGAGATAACAGGACAGAGGCAAAGAATGTGCTCTAAAATTACCCTGACACCATTTTCTTAAGCAGTGCCCTGTTAATATTCCTTCGATTGCTTGGCAGTCCCTCCACGGAAGCGAAAGAATGAATCTCGTAAGCATTTAATTGAAATGTCTGGACATTATTTTAGCGATTGTTCAGGTAACTAAACTGTTCTTCCTCGCTTTTGTCTTTTTCGTCAGGTTGTCATGCAGACCTTGTGAACCATGTGTAGAGTTAAAACTTACCAAAAGTTTTAAAATCTTGGGTTGAAGTAGGGTCTTTAAAGTAAGGTCTTTGAGATCGAAAGGCATACCAGTCGATTGGTTGATAGATGGACAAACTGATTGACAGATTGACATGGATTTTGGTAATATTGGCCCCGAATATATGGTATGCGATTTTTTATACCCTTCGACGCTTTCCTCTAAAGCGTTACATGCCCCATTTGAAAATCAATCAATTTATACCAACATCAATCAATCACTCCCCAGGAACTACTCATCAGACCCACAAATGTATCTCACACTACATCGCTGACCAGAATTCCTCATCAAAAGTAGTTACGACAGTTGATGCAGCAACGCTCAATTAAAAATCATTGCACTTCAATGCGTATCGCTGCCAGTGCCAACTTAAAAAAAACTTCCATCTTCATAGTCAACTTAATAAAAATGTTAACCCTCTGGGCGTTTTGATGCCGTCAACGGCGTTTCAACACTTGAAGCGGCAGCCGGCCCCACACGCCGCTGTCAGCGCGCATGCAAATCAGCGCCTGGAAAATATTGCGCGCGCTCCCACTTAGACATGCATAGCACTAAAGTTGCAGCGGGGGCGGGGTGCTGCCAGCATCAGTTTGGTCGCCGCAAATGTTGCGCTCACAATTGCCGTAACTGCTGCGCGGCTGTCATGAATGTTGCAACTTTTCACACCACACTTTCCATTATGCGATTTGTTTGTTGTTGTTGGTGTGCTTAAGGGTTGCTGTGCTGTGCGTTAAAAAATTCAAATGCTATGGGAATGAAGGCACATGAAAATAAAAACAAAAACCTAAAAATAGAAAATGGGGGAAATGCCGAAAAAGTGTAAAAATGCGCGTTAGGCCAAGGCGGCAACTTTTCACACTTAGCGTCAGTTGGTGCTGGTGTGCGGGTTGGCTGTTTAGTAGGCAATGCTGTCGAAACAACAACACTTATGTTTACGTTTTGTTGTTGTATATGAAATAATGCAAACAACAACAAATAAAATAAGCAAAATTAAAGGAGTTGTGGCTTGGAGACGGCACCGGCGGCCACAGTTGTCACCACTTCTGTCATCAGCATCATCATTAATAATAAGAAGCAACACTGTTTTACCGTTACAACTACAACACTTTTGATGTTTTGCAGTGTGTTCTAGACGGGAAGAAAATTATTAGTAATCTTATTAGAGAGTGCAATTCAAGTGAAAAGTGTCGAATGCTTTGTAGAATCACAAGCGGATCGATGCTGAAGTCTACAAAATGGGAGCTTAAGTATCTAAATAGATTTCGGGATAAGGCGGATTTAGAGTAATGAAAACCATTCTTTTCACTTTGAATTAAAAAGTCAGTCACTGTGACCTTCAGAGTATAATGGAATTGGAATGAATACATGTCAGAGGTTTTGGGTTCGAATCTCATCTCAGCTTATATGAAAAAAAGAAACAATGTTTCTTTCGGTAGGTGTCTGTCGGTAAAAGTAGAAATTTAGGTGTTATTGTACAGCGAGTCCCTGAAAGTAAAATATTTGAGTATGAAAAGTACCAAACCTATTCTTCGAAATTGATATAAAATGTAAGGATCCTTTTATTAATGTACAAAGGCAAATCTAAACAGCAACAAGTCATAAATAGACATTTGGGAGATTCATAAATAGACTCTGGACTAAAATAGATAGAATAGACCAGAAGGATTTCTTTACTTATTTACTCAACTGGCCATAACAACCCGTATCGGGTCACCGCATACCTAAAAAACTCTCTCCAGGCATCTTCTCCAGTTAGATTAGATTAGATTAGATTTGGGATTCGGACAACACCTGTCCGAGACACTGAACTATTGTGTCATGCCCCTCTACGTTACTGGAGGAGTTCGGGTCCTCCAATTTTATCTAGGAACTCCTTTAGTTTCCTTAGATTCATTTCAGACAAATCTCTCGTCTGTATCGCCTTCTCCAGTTGGTCAAACCACGAGATGATAGGACCTCCTCAACTTGGTCCTTCCACCGGAGACCCAGCTTCCCTCTTCGCCGTCGAACTCCAACTACCAGATCGAACATCTTTTTCGGCGAAGCTTCATCGTCCATACGCCATGCTACGTCCATGTCTTTATACAGCTCCTTATTGGTTCGTATACGATAGTCGTCGCCAATACGAACAGGGCCAAAGATTTTGCAAAATACCTTCCCCAGTCGGCCTCCATAGTCCAGCGGGTAGCGCGTTGGCTTCTCATACCGAGGCCCTAGGTTCGATTCCTAGCTCGGGCTGGTGAAACGCTCATCTACTTCTAATGCTATTCACATGAAGCAGATGAGAATTACAAGAATCGCACAAGAACGCTCTTGGCAGTCCAAAACCTCTAAGTGTGAAATAAAAACTGCTTATCGCCGTTCGGATTCGGCGTTTAACTCTAAGTCCCCTCCCTCCGCCCTTTTCCCATCCGCTTGAAATGTGTGATGTTGGAAAAAACAGTGTTGCATACACATTTCAAAACGGGTGAAATATGAGATATGTCCTCTTCTTCCCTATCCCCCATGGGTATAGTAAAATGGTCCAATGGACTGAGTGCTATGATAGGCTTGTAGCCTTCCTGCACACCGTCACATCACATCACTTTCCCTAAAGGCCCCTATGGCGTTACGAGGAAGTGTCCATGCTTCTGCGCCATAACGGTCAGACACGATCAGAATAAGCTCCCTATAGAGTGCAAGTATTGTCGGTCGAGAGAGGTCTCTGCTACTCAGTTGCCTACCGAGACCATAGTAGCACCTATTGGCAAGAGTAATCCTTCGCTTTATCTCCAGGCTGACATCATTACTGCTGTTTATGACGGTGCCAAGGTAGAAGAATTCCTTGACAACTTCAAAGGTATACGTGTCAGCCTCGACGTGAGACCCTAACCGCTGCGACTCCCTGCGTGTAGACAGTATATACTTCGTCTTGCCCTCATTTACCAACAGACCCATTTTGGCAGAGTCTCTTTCTATTGTCGCAAAGGCAGCGGTGACATCTCGCTTGTTACGCCCTATGACTCAATGTTATCGGCGTAGGCAAGCAGTTGAATACTCTTGTTGAATATTCTGCCATTACAATGTACACCGGCCTTGCGCAGAACACTCTCCATGATGAAATTGAAGAGGTCGCATGACAAAAGATCGCCCTGTCTGAAGCATCGAACGGTATCAAATGGGTCGGAGAGCCACTTCCAGCCTTGACAGACCGTTTATCGGTCTTGGCCGAATCCAATAGGGTGCTTGCTGGCGGCAGTTGAAGATTCCGAGCGGCGACAGGTTCTGCGACACTTGGTCTTTCTAACGTGGATGAGGACGTCCTCTTCCGTAGCGTCCACCTGAGGGTACCGTCTCGTAGACTCGCCTTGCTGGCCCGAGCTCGTACAGCTCGTTGTTCCATCGTATACGGTACTCATCACCCACGCGGAGTGGACCGAAGACCTTACGGAGTGTCTTTCTCTCGAAAGCTCTCAAAGCACGTACATCGGTGGTCGACAAGGTCCACGACTCTGCACTATATAAGAGGACGAGGTTGATAAGTACTTTGTAGAGTGTAAGTTTTGTTCGTGGAGAGAGGGCTCTACTTCTCTCTTCTAGGCCTACTGAGCCTAAAGTAGCACCTGTTGGCAAGAGTTATTCTCCGCTTGATCTCCAGGCTGACGTCATATTTGGTGTTGATTATTACTATTAACTGGTAATAACAATTCATTATCAGGCTACGACTTGCCGCAGAACTTCCCTCCCTACTCAAATGCATAAACTTGAAAACACTTGGATGGTTGATGGTGTTGTCGATTGTAGCATTTCTGAGGACTCAAATACAAATATAGCGGTTCGATTGTAATTCATAGTCGTCGCTACCAGGACGAAGTCGAAGATTATGCGAACTAACTAGTTATGTCTCAAAAACTCCGAAGGTCGCAATGCTGTTTCATTGGCTTTCATGAAATTGATAACCAAACCTAAACACTCTCACCCCTGAACCAATTTTGGTTAGTGGTGCAATCCTATCTAGGGAAGTCCTTCCATTTTTTTCTTTGTGATCCCTCGTTCGGTAATCTAAAGTGAAAATTGTGATTCAATGAAATCTCTGGAATGGCCAGTTGATTGGATCATTTGATTTCCTTGATGTCGAAAAGCTGAAACATCTGGTTTAGGTATTTATTGTTATTATTTTTGTGTTGGGAGTGTGCGATGGAAACAGGAACTTAGACGTTGCTCTCATTGTAGTCTTGCGTCCTTCAGTTAGGTTGCCTTGTTGTCAAGTTTTTTAAAGACTCTGGATCTCTTACACCGTGCAACAAAAATTGAAAAAATTTTGACACCGGAAAAAATCCATATGAACGTAAAACTAGAGACCAAACATAGTAATACTGCGTACTCAGTTTTTCATTTCTACATCCTTTGTCCTTTTAAAATGAATTTAAAATTTTGAAGGGGATGAAACATAAAAAAATATAAAATAAAAATATTCTTAACCTCGTTAAAATATGGCGATACGTATATCAAATGAAAGAGAAAATGCTCAAGAATTTAAATAAAATTAATTTTATATCTATTTGTAAAAACAGGATATGAAAAAGGTCCTTTGAAAATTTTAATCCTTGATGTTCTTGAAAATTTATATAGAATTTTCTTGAAAAGTAAGTATGTTAAAACCCAAAATCTCCTTAATCACGTGTCAAAATTTCATTACTCAAACTTTATTAGTTCGAAAATTATTAAAATAAGGCGGAAGCTGCAATTCTAATGAAGTACAAAAATTCTAATTTATTTGAGTATCAGTATTTTAAATAATAAAAAGATACAAAATCAATGAAGCGAGAATAATGAAATTTTGACACGTGATCAAGGAGATTTTGGGTTTTAACATACATACTTTTAAAAAAATTCTATATAAATTTTCAAGGATATAAAGGATTAAAATTTTCAAAGGAACTTTTTCATATCCTTTTTTTATAAATAGATAAAAAATCAATTTTTGTTAAATTCTTGAGCCTTTCCTCTTCCTTTGGTTCTACGTATCGCCATATTCTAACGAGGTTAAGTATTTTTTATATTTTTTTTATTTTTTATCCCCTTCAAAATATTGAAGTCTTTTTAATAGGACAAAGGATGTAGAAATGAAAAACTGAGTACGCAGTATTACTATGTTTGGTCTCTAGTTTCACGCACATATGGATTTTTCCCAGTGTGAAAAATGCTGTCGCACGGTGTTATAGGAGATGCGGCGCTTGTGTAAAGCAAGAATATTCGGCAGATCAGGTGCCAGTAGCTCATTTTCCGCGAGAGTCATTTTGGAAAGGTGCATGTTTCTAGGACATCCGAAAGCTGAACACACACCATCATAGTGGACAACACTTTCATAGTCCTGACCGAGGTACCTCTCCCAATTCTTTTGACGTACTCATTAAGCGAAATAAATGCCAAGACGAAGCGAAACCTCTCTGGCAGCTGAAGTTTCAGTAGCATTGGAATTGGGCTCAAGAATTCAGTGTTAAGACCTCTTCCAATCTGATCAAGTGGCAGACTAACTTTACACCAACTTATTTGACACTATGACTAACTTTTTCCGTAGCTCTAAATTTTCTCTGTTTGCAGCCAAATTTATTTTTTCAAACGCACTCAACGTAATAAAATAAAAATGCATAACTTGCAGCACCTTTGGCCACAATTCAGTACCAAAATTTTCACACGCTTTATGACCAGCTACATTAACACAAACGGACTCCCTCTTGCCCTCCCTCACTAACACTTATCCCCATTTTAATACTTAAGCATCGCAGTTTCGTGCTGTACCGTGTTGCGAAATTTTGTAGCCTACTAACAGGCGCCTAAGCGCATCGCGCAGCCAAGTTTCGAAGCAGGCAAAGTATAAAAGTCGCTTCGTTGAACTGAAAAATTAATGCGTTCCCGAGCAGCGTTGACAGTTCGTGTGCGTAGCCGCACATACTCACACACACACACTCGCCCATATGTAAGTGTGTTTGCGTTTTATTTGTGTGCTGCTGCTGTCATGTGGCATGCAACACTTGCTGCCACATTTTCCACATATTTTCCAATTTCCTTTGCCCGCATTGGCGCTCAACGTTGGCGCTATTCACCGACTGTTTCTTGCTGCCACCGGCAACAGCACAGTTGGTGTGCCATGTTTCTTACTTAAGTTGCCACATTTTGCCATCTGGCAACACCTTCACTTGACTTTTTGCACCTTTTCAAATGATGAATTATGTTGTTGACGTTGTTGCGCGTCTGAAGGTGTTGCTTTTACTTGTTGGCTATGTTGTTGTTATTGTTGTTGTTGTTACTTTTACTATTCCCGCTGTTCTTGTTGTTGCTGTTGGATTTTAATGCCGCTATGGCTGCAACCATTGCCGCAACGGCGACAACGACGACTGATGTCAGCGGCTTGTTGACTCTTTGCTGTTGCGAGCATAATGAAGCACCGCCTAGTGGGCGCTTAGTGAAAATTAAAGCAATGTTTGATGTTGGCCCAACAGCTTGGAAAATAGTTGAAGCACTTTTAAAGAAGTGCACTCAACAGAATTCGCCCCCACAGCGTTGCCACTCTTCCAGTTTTTCTCGGTTGCTTGCCATCTAATTACGCATTACTGATTAGCTGCCTTCCCTTCCCTTTCCCCTTCACCACCTATTCTAATGAAACGTTTTTTGCATTCTCTTTCATATTTGCCATGTCCTTTTTTTGCCTTTTTTTGAGTGCAAAATTTTGATAAATTAGCGCAATTTCCGCTGCCACACTTCCTGCCGCAAGGTCAATTGCGTGTAAGCGTCAAGTTCCGCTGCAGCTTAGGAAATTCAAAAGTATTTTAATTTTTTATTTTTTTGTAAATTTTTTCCTTTTTTTATTTTTTGAATTTTTTTTTTGTCTTTCATTTTTTATTTTTTCCATTTGAATTTTTTGAATTTTTTTTTTTAGTCTCACGCGCTTCGTTTGCATTTTTCTTCACTTATCCCGTCGAAATTCGTTTCGTATGCTTTTGTCACAATTTTTGTGTGACTTCTTCCATGTTTTTTTTTCTACTCTTTGCTTTTATTACAATATTTTTTTTTTGCGCCGCAAGGACATTTTGCATATTTCATCAGCATTTTTGCTGCAGCCGCCAGCGCTGCCAACATCATCATTAGTCATCATCAAAACGGCGCATGTGTTGGGCATGAAGTACGTGCGCCGGCAACTGTCGCTAGGTGTCACGTTAGTTCAAGCGTGACACAATTACTGCACGACACGACACAACGATGACACTTCGGCATTGCCTTTAAGGCGCTTTAACGCGCTGTTGGACAGCACCGCAGACGCTACCGATTTGAGTTCCTTTTTGGAGCTGCAGTTGGGGCTAAGACAAATTCGAATGGTTGAGGTTAGGTTGAAATTTGGTTAGTAGTTGTAAGGGTCTAAACGGTTCCTGTTTGTTGAGCGTAGATTGAAATTTGGAAAAGATAAAAGTGAGGTTAGTTGAGTTGTGTGAACTTTAAAGACACAGTTGACGAAATGTAGTTCAAGTTAAAAATGCTTTCTGCTTGTTGATGTAAAACTAATGTTTTGATGCAATAAAGTTTGAGGTTACGTCGAGTGCATTGAACATTAAAAACGCAAACGCTGCCGAATTGAGTTCCTTTTGAGATGTGGTTGGAGCTAAAACGAAGTCGAAGTCTTGGATATAAGTTGGACGGGATTAAAAAAACAGGCACCTGTTTTTTGAGGGTAGATTGAAATTTGGAAAAGATAAAAGTTAGGTTAGTTGAGTTTTATGAACTTTAAAGACTCAGTTGTAGATCTAGTTTAAAATACGGATATTTGCTTATTGGGGTAAAACCGATGTTTTGAAAATTTGAGGTTAGGTTGAATGTGTCGAACTTTAGGAACGCTGCCGGATTAAGTTCCTTTTGAGCAGAGACTAACTTCAATCGTTGAGAATAGGTTGAAATTTGTATGGTTTATTGATAATAAATTGAAATTTGTAATAGATATAAGTGAGGTTAGAGTGAGTTTAAAAAACTTTAGTAAAGCCTTAGTTGATGAGTGGTCAAACAAAATTTAAATTAGAAATGCCTATGACTGGTTGTTGAGGTCAAAGTTTGGATGTGGGTGTGATAAAGTTTGAGGTTAAATTGAATGTGATAAACTTTAAAAACCTGGTTGACATGTAGTCAAAAGGTAATTCAAGTTACAAGTGTCGATGCCTGGTTGTTGAAGTTATGTCCGTATGCCCGTATCTGCTTGTTAAATTTAGGTTAGAATATATGAAAAATAAAATTGAGTTTAGATTGAATGTAGCGAACTTTGAAGACCTAACTGACGTGTAGTCCAAATGTGATTAAATTTAAAAGACTTGATTGACGTATAGTTGTTACTCAACTGACGTTATGTGCCTGTTTGAGATTAGATTGAAACTCGGATTCGTTAGTTTTAGATATTAAATTGAATGCACAGAACTTTAAAAACTCAGTTGGCGATTTATCCAAATGTGATTCAAGCTAAAAATGCTGGCTTTTCTTTTCTGAAGACAGGAACGCTAAAATTTGGTAAATTTTAAAACCTAAATCCAAAAATATACACGTATATTTCAAATAAAATTTTTCAATAAATATATATAAAATAAAAAATAATAATATATATAAAATAAAAAATATATATAAAATATATATAAATATACATATGTTGAAATAAGTCACCTTCTCTGTCACTGCTTGGCTCTCTCTATACGAAGGTAGAAATCCCTAGGCTGTTCTTTCTTCAAAACTTGGATGAACTCAGATCAGTCAACATGAAAATCTCTTCATGAAATTATCATTTTAAAAAAGTTGTTTTGTACACCAAAAGATTAGTATTAACTTTCTTAAAAAAAAATGTAATAACAGTTTTTCTTGCAAATCCTAAATCTCATCTTGAAAGCGTCAAGGAAAATAAATTTTGAATATAAAAAGTTTATAATTATTAAAAATCTATTAAAATCTCTTCATAAAATGATAATTTTAAAAAAATTGTTATGTAGAAAATATTAGCATTTACTTTTCAAAAATAATAATAATAGTTTTTCTTATAAACCTCATTGCAAGTCTGAAAATGTTTTCATAAAATGATCACTTTAAAAAAATTGTTTATGTAAAATTATTAGTATTAACTTTTCAAAAATAATGATAATAGTTTTTCTAATAAATCTCATCTTGAGACCATCAAGAAAAATAAATTTTGAATATAAAAAAGTTATAATTAATATTTATCATTGCAAGTCTGAAAATCTCTTCTTAAAATGATCATTTAAAAAAAATTTTTTATGTAAAAAATATTATTATTAACTTTTAAAAAAAAATGATAATAGTTTTTCTTATACATCTCATCTTGAAACCATCAAGAAAAATACATTTTTGATATAAAAAAGTTATAATTAATTTTTATCATTGCAAGTTTGAAAATCTCTTCTTAAAATGATCATTTTAAAAAAATTTTTATGTAAACAATTTTTAGTATTAACTTTTTAAAAATAATAATAATAGTTTTCCTTATAAATCTCAAAATCTTATCTTGAGACCATTGAAAAAAATAAATTTTTAATATAAAAAAATTATAATAATATAATTATTAATATAATAATTATAATTATTATATACCATTGTAACCATTTAAAAAAAAGTTGTTTATCTAAAAACATTACTATTAACTTTCCAATGCAAATCTGACCAAGTTTTGCACAGCATTCCATCAACGTGTTAAATCTGCACTTACAAACACTTTGACATCTTTACGCAATGACTGCAGGGGAGTGGAACTGTTGTTGTTGATGTTGTTGCTGTCATTGCGCTGACAGCTCCCGCAGGGTATAAAATAATTAATTTTGCCGGCAAAACTATGCCATGCAGACACTTAATGCAATATTAATGTTTGCATTTTAAAGTGTGATTCACAATTCAGACACACAGCCGCGTTGTGTTTCTTTTCATAAATTGGCAAAATTGTGTGTGTGTGCAATCAAGTTGAAGAGAGCAAATTGAAGAAGACACTCGCCGGAGTAGTTAACACAATTTAACCCGAAGACGCACACTGGCAGCTCTACAAGAAAACTCAATATATTCTTTATGCACACACACACACACACACGCACACACACAAATAGACATATTCAGTTAAGGCAGGGCAAAGCAATACTGCAGCAGAGAGCCCAAAAATTTGTTGCTGTCAGACGGCGGTTGTTGGCTACTTTCGGTTTCCTAATTGAATTTCCTTTTGTTGCCACTCGATGTTGCGGGTTGCTGAGACACACACACAAACACACTTACACACACATGTATGCATAGACAAAACACACATGCAGACAGACATGAATGCACACAGACGAATGCAAAGCATAGACCAAAGTCGTTCTGCATATTTGATGATGGCAAACATTTGCATGCACCAACAAAAATAACACTAAGAAGGCGAGCCTGGGTGTGTTCGTGTGTGTGCGTGTTGTGCCCAAAAATTCCCCAAGTGCAGGCAAATTAAATGTTTTTCACTTTTGGTCGAAACTTTCTACCAATTGATTTATTAATTGGCCAAAACTATGACTTGAGGCATTTGTCTCAATGCTTCTCAACGTCGAGTGATTCATTTTCGTTGTGTGTGTATGTGTGTGTGTGTGTAGTAGTAATCCAGCTGGGAACTCTAACTATTGTTTTGCGTTGTACTTTGTTGTTGTTAGCAATTTTTGTTCAATTTTTAGTGCTGACAGGAGCCGAGTACCGACTTTAGTCAATCAATCGAGTAGTTTTTTGAATCGCTGAAAAAAATGTCTGGGTGTCCTAAGGATAACTGTTTAATTGGTAACCATGCAAGAAGGTTAGGTCTGTTAGTCGACTTGTAGCTGACAAACATATATTTTGGGTTTTGAAGGCCCTCAAACCTCTGATAAGACAATAACTTAACTTTGAAGAGGAAGTCCCGGTTCGAAGGATGTGTCTATTCCTGGCATTTAAAGCAAGCAATCACAGTGGGCCGCCAAGTGAAGTACCTCGTACTCCTCCCTTACATATCTTTTACCCTTACCAGACCTAATCTTTTTATGCTTAAAATCGTTACTTAGCAGAAATAACTTCGATTCCACTCAACACCAGCGCACTTCGGTTCGCACACTTCTGTGCATTGGTGGCTGTGCGTAAACTATTGAAATAATTAAACAAACAATTTTTCTGCTCATCTGCCATCCACTGAGAGATTTCCTCATGTTACTAGTCTCAGTGGCATTTTTCGTTGCGTGACAATAAAATGCCAAATAACAAACGTCTATGTGTGTGTGTGTGTGCAATTTCTTAAGAAATCATTCAATGTTTTTGTTAGTTGCAATGTTTTCCATTGCAATTTTCTTATACTCAAATTAACAACAAATCTGTATACATAAAATACTTAAAAATTTCCTCTGTTTGTTTTAATTATTTACAATTCTCAGCAGACTACACAGAACTGTCACATTGGTCGCTTCAACGCTCGCAAGTATAATAAATGGAAGTGGCTGGCTTGATTTTTGTCACTTTGCTTTCCTGTTCGTCAAACCATTTTTCTAGCTGTCTAGTGCTGCACATTTGTCTGTCCAACCGACTGTCTGTCTGATTGCTTATACAACATTTTCGTTTCGCACCGCTTCAACTCCTCAGCCGCATTGGAATCGTGTGCATTTTAATTTATAAAATGGCACATTTCGTCATTTTTGTTTTTTGGGGATTATTTCATATTTCATTTTGTTTTATTTTTTAATGTACATTTATCATTATTTTTTGATGTTTTAATTTTCCTCTTTCAATATTTCATTTTATGGTGTTGTCTTCTTGGTTTTACTGATTTTAGCAACTTTTTTTTATTTTTTAATATTTTTGTGTTGTGTTCTCATTTAGCTGAGTTGCTGCAGTCATTATTGCCATTTATGTGTTTATGCTACTTTTTGCATGTTTTGGGCAAATTTTCATTCTTCAACCAACAATGACGACAGCCTGTCAAATTGTAATGAGTTCTGGTTTTCACGTTGGCTTTGTATTATTTTTTGACAATTTTTTTTTTACTATTTTTCAGAGGAAGAAAACTATTGGGTTTGTTAGACTTTAAAACTTAGTGAATTGAAAAGCGCCGAATACTTTTCTGCAATCCAATAATTTTCTTTCCATGAGTAATTAGTAAAGAAATATAAAATAAAATAAAATGAAATAAAATAAAATAAAATAAAATAAAATAAAATAAAATAAAATAAAATAAAATAAAATAAAATAAAATAAAATAAAATAAAATAAAATAAAATAAAATAAAAGAAAATAATAATAAAATAAAGTAAAGTAAATAAAATAAAATAAAATAAAATAAAATAAAATAGAATAAAATAAAATAAAATAAAATTAATTAAATAAAATAAAATAAAATAAAATAAAATAAAATAAAATAAAATAAAATAAAATAAAATAAAATAAAGTAAAGTAAAGTAAAGTAAAGTAAAGTAAAGTAAAGTAAAGTAAAGTAAAGTAAAATAAAATAAAATAAAATAAAATAAAATAAAATAAAATAAAATAAAATAAAATAAAATAAAATAAAATAAAATAAAATAAAATAAAATTAATTAAATAAAATAAAATAAAATAAAATAAAATAAAATAAAATAAAATAAAATGAAATGAAATGAAATGAAATGAATTGAAATAAAATAAAATTAAATTAAATTAAATATAATAAAATAAAATAAAATAAAATAATATCAAATATAACAAAATAAAATAAAATAAAATAAAATAAAATAAAATACAATACAATAAAATAAAATAAAATAAAATAAAATAAAATAAAATAAAATAAAATAAAATAAAATAAAATAAAATAAAATAAAATAAAATAAAATAAAATAAAATAAAATAAAATAAAATAAAATAAAATAAAATAAAATAAAATAAAATAAAATAAAATAATAAAATAAAATAAAATAAAATAAAATAAAATAAAATAAAATAAAATAAAATAAAATAAAATAAAATAAAATAAAATAAAATAAAATAAAATAAATAAAATAAAATAAAATAAAATAAAATAAAATAAAATAAACAAAATAAAATAATATAAAATAAAATAAAATAAAATAAAATAAAATAAAATTAATTAAATAAAATAAAATAAAATAAAATAAAATAAAATAAAATAAAATAAAATAAAATAAAATAAAATAAAATAAAATAAAATAAAATAAAATAAAATAAAATAAAATAAAATAAAATAAAATAAAATAAAATGAAATAAAATAAAATAAAATTAAATTAAATATAATAAAATAAAATTAAATATAATAAAATAAAATAAACTTAAATAAAATAAAATAAAATAAAATAAAATAAAAAACTAAACTATCTTTCTTTTTGACAAAAGAAATTTATTTATGAAAATACTATTGAAATTGGTGCATTGTATCAGGTGTACAACTTTGCTTCCGCCGTTTTCCGATAGGTGGCTGTACCGGCTGAGGCTGGTTGAAATACATAGATGGTAATGCCTTTAAAGTGAGTGTGGACAGTGCCTAACGAATTGTCATCGCCGTTTCAGTGACAGTTGTTCTTGTTTTCGTATTATTCACGCTCGAAAATGTCCGTTTATGTGCCCAATTCTCGCCATTTGCGGGAAGTTTTACTTTTCTGTTACAATTCGTAAAAAAATGCAGCTGAAGCGCATCGAATGCTCTCAGAAACTTACGGTGATGCTGCTCTGAGTGAAAGAACGTGTCGGGAGTGGTTTCAACGTTTTAAAAATGGTGATTTCGAATATTCACGGCGCCAAGGTTATGATTTGTATTTGGTGGGATCAGCTCGGTGTGATTTACTACGAGCTCTTAAAACCGGGTGAAACCATCACAGGAGATCGCTACCGAACGCAACTGATGCGCCTTAGTCGCGCGCTAAAAGAAAAGCGGCCACAATATCAAGAGCGACATGACAAAGTCATCCTCCAACACGACAATGCTCGGCCTCACGTCGCAAAAGTGGTCAAAAAGTACCTGGAAACGCTGAAATGGGAAGTCTTGCCCCACCCGCCGTATTCCCCAGATGTCGCCCCTTCTGACTTCCACCTATTCCGTTCGATGGCACACGGCCTGGCAGATCAACATTTTCAATCCTTCGAAGAATTGGAAAAATGGATTGCTTCATGGATAGCGTCAAAGGAGGACTCCTTTTTTCGAGCCGGGATCCGAAAATTGCCGGAAAGATGGGAGAAAGTTATCGCTAGCGACGGACAATACTTTGAATAATACATCTGTAAGCACTTTTTCGCAATAAAGCTTTTAATTTTGGAAAAAAACGGCGGAAGCAAAGTTGTACACCTGATATTAAAAGTTATTACACAGTAAAGAGGAGTGAAATTTCAGAAGAGACATGGTTTATTTAAAATTTGTTTCAAGAAAGAAAAGAATGCGGCCCAGGCGTGTGAAAAGATTAGTTTTTTTATTTCGAAAGTACTGAATCCAAACCATCTGCCTGAAAATAGTTCAACCGCTTTATTCTAGAAATTTCGAAATGAAAAATGCTCCTCGCTCCTCAATAACTTTTTGTATGTCAAATTTTGTGTGTCATGACATCACTAATGAGTTGAAGATGAACCATAAAACAGCTGTAAGCAATTTGCATAATGTTTGTTTCAAAAAGGACCTCATTGTTTGAGTGCCTCAGTGAAGAATTTCCATCTGCATTTCGCTGTTGAATGAAGACAAAATCGAGCCATTTCTGAATTTGAATTTTTGAAACCCCCAAAACTGCCCTTGCGTGCGGCACTGGGTGCTGAGACATGGACTAGAGCCGATAATGTTTTTCGAAAGTAGTCTTGGAGAAGCATACAAGTAAATAAGTAAGTAAGTAAATAAGTAAAGTAAGTAAGTAAGTAAAATAGCACATCACGTATCACTAATATTTTTGTATTTATTTCATCTTCAAATTCCTACTTAAACACTCAATTTCAGAAAGTCGGTTTTCTTCAAATACTAATCATTCTATTTCTTCAATTATTAACTTAACTTTTGTGTTTTCCATATTCGACGCTTTATCCCTTTTTAAATTCCTTTATTCCCTCTTTATTTCCTACTCCTTAAAATATTCAACTTCTTCGACAAAGAATATCAGATATCCTTCGTTCACATTGTCCTATCTGCATCTCCCTATACCGCTACATTCCTTGCCTTTCCCTATCCTTACCGCCCCTTGTCTTCTCACGCTTCTCTTTCCCTCTCTGAGTCCTCTATTTTCTGCCCAAATTCTTTCCCCCTCTCAGTCCTCTATTTTCCAGCCAAATTCTTTCGCCATCGCTTCCTGTTTGCGCTTCATTCAAATATCTCCAATTTTGCACAATTCGTGCCTTTGACATTTCCGTGTTTCCTTTCCCGCTTCCGCCCACTTGTGCCTCTGCTCTCATATACAAACAACCGCAGAGTACACATTTTTTAAACATTTAAGTGCTGCCGCATGACAAAAATTGACATGTTGTTCAGTCAGCGCATTTGCCTGCCGCTTGTCCACCTTCACATCTGCCGCAGCAGATCAATTGACATGGTCGACTGACTGGCTGACTGACGAACTGGCCGACAGCCAGTGGCCGCCTTCTCGCACAAAAATATTCACAGTAGTCGCCAGTCGCGGCCCACCGACGGCCAAATTCAATTCGCTGCGCCATTGCTCGTTTGATTTGCATTTGCTCAGCGGCTGTGGGCAGCGGCAGCGGCAAATGGTCGCCGCCATGCTCGGTAAAAATTCATTGAATTTCAAATGCCCGGCAAATGTTCGAAATGTTCAAATGGCAGTAAATTTTCGGCTCGTTCACTTTGTGCGCTGATTTGCAGATCAAATTTTATTCCTTTTGCGTTTTTAACGTTTTTCTGAGCAATTTGTTGTTGGTTCTGGTTTTTTTAAGAGGGTAGAGAGAAGGCAATGTCAAAATATGCAATTTCACCTCTTTGCGTTGCTTGACCAGCCATTTCGGGTCAATAAAATTTTAAGTGGCCGCTTCAGGTTACCGCTTCAAGTTGGCAGTTCACTTCAATTGGGAATTTAACAAAATTTTTACGAGAAACATTTATTTCAAAAAACATTAGTTTCAACATTTTTTAATGAAAAAAACAAAACAACAAATTCCCTTCAAATGCTACACTGCCGCCGACACAACAGAGCGCACGTCATGCCACAAGCACAACAACAACAACAAAGGCAGCAAACTACCAGTTGCCAGCCAACAACCTGTCAGCCGAGACTCATCAGCCACAGTCGCTATCGTTGCCGCTGCCATCAACGCCCGACATTGCAGTCGCGTCGACTGTTGCCAAGTGTTGCGAGCGATTTTCATGGCCGAAAAGGGGCGGCAACCTTGTCAAGCGGCATGCAGCAAACGTCTGGCACGCCGACTGCCGCCAATGCCGCCACTGTTCTATGGCCGGCGAGCTGCAGTCTACTGCCTCTAGTTCTTCTTCTTCTTCTTCTTATATGCTCATATTTATTTATATTTGGTTTTAGAATTTTCTCTTTTTGTTGGCTCTTAGACCAATTAATGCTGCAACATGTGGCAGCATTGCAAAAATCCGCAAACTTCAAACGGAACTACGAACGGCGAATTTAGATAAAACTGCAACAACAAACAATTACAGCAAGCAGCTGTAAATGCGGCTAGTTGCATGCTGCATGCCACTTGTGGTTGGTGTTCTTGTTGTATTTGTTGCTATGCTGCTGTTGCAGTCTGCACGCGACTGACGCGCCAGACTTGCCACAGCATCAGTTGGTCGACTGGCGACTGGCGACTGGGCGCTGCTGGGTTGGGTTGGTTGCGTTAGCAGCTGATCTGTTCGTTCGTCTGTCTGTCTGTCTGCGGATCGGCCAACAAGCCGACTTGCGTCTGTTGCAACGGCGCAAAAGTGGAACCGAACCGTTTGGTGCGCGTTGTGCGCATTGCACAAGCGGCGCAAAGTGTCTGAGAATTTCAGCACGCGTCCTACTTTCTCCGCATTCCAGCAAATCTACAACAACACTAACAACAAAAGCAGCAGCAACAAATGCTAGAACAGCAGATAAATGAAATTTAAAAAAACCATAGCAAAGACAGTGAACACAAAAAAAGAATGGGAGGAAGAATAAGTAAAAGAAGTCGTTAAAGCAGTGGGAGAAAGAGAAGCATGAGGCGTGAGATTTTTTAGAAGATTTGAAAATGAAATTAGTGACATTGGTGAGAAAGATTTGGAATATTAGGAGAAAGAAACAAATAAAGAGTTGAGACACAACAGACATGACAGAGAAGAGTAAAAAGGCAGAACAAGAAGCAAAAACATAGGGAAAAGGTGGTAAAGACTGCTGGAGGTACAGAAGAAGAAGAAGGACAAAGAATATGAAGAATGAAAGTTTAAAGTAGTTAAAAGAGAGAATGAAAAATACCTTTAAGAAATCAAGCTAAAAGCAATTAAATATTAAAAAAATTGTTTAGGGAAAAGAAAGGAGAAGTAATATATTAACGAAACAAGGGGAAGCAGTAAGTAAACGAAAAAACATCTTTCATTCTTCATCTTTCAAGAAGAGAAAGAAAAAACATTTATGAGAAGTGGAAGAAAGCAAAAAAGACGAAACATGTTTAAACGAAGGAAGAGAAAAAAACAACTTTGAGACATAAAAACTAAAAGTAAGTAAAAAATGAAAAAAGAAACCTTTTTGAACGAGAGGACAGACTAAGCAAGTCTAAGAATTGAAAGGTAGAAGTGTTAGAATGAGAGAAAACAATAAAAAAGTCTATGAAAAATTGAAGGCAGAAGTGAGCAAATGAAGAAACATGTTTGAACATTCAAAGCTCAAAGTCATTAAAATTATTAGAAAAAAAAACATGTTTAAAAGAAAAGGGTAATAAATATCTTTAAGAAATGAAGGGAAGCTGTAAGTAAACGACGAAACATTTTTAAATGGAAGAAGAGCAAGAAAAAACATTTATGAGAAGTGAAAGAAAGAGAAAAAAGAAACATGTTTAAATGAAGAAAGAGAAGAAGCTTTTAAAAATCCAAACTAAAAGTAAGTAAAAAAATAATATGATAAAATAACCTCTTTGAACGAGAGGAGAGAATAACAAATATATTTATGAAATAAAAGGTGGAAGTCAGTACACGAAGACATAAATTAGAATGAGAAAAGAGAATAAAACACTTATGTGAGAAATTTAAGGCAAAGTAAAAAACTTTAAATAAAATAAACAAAAAAAATTAATAAATAAATAATAAAATAAAATAAAATAAAAAAATAAAATAAATAAATAAATAATAAAATAAAATAAAATAAAATACAATAAAATAAAATAAAACAAAATAATAGAATAGAATAGAATAGAATAGAATAGAATAGAATAGAATAGAATAGAATAGAATAGAATAGAATAGAATAGAATAGAATAGAATAGAATAGAATAGAATAGAATAGAATAGAATAGAATAGAATAGAATAGAATAGAATAGAATAGAATAGAATAGAATAGAATAGAATAGAATAGAATAGAATAGAATAGAATAGAATAGAATAGAATAGAATAGAATAGAATAGAATAGAATAGAATAGAATAGAATAGAATAGAATAGAATAGAATAGAATAGAATAGAATAGAATAGAATAGAATAGAATAGAATAGAATAGAATAGAATAGAATAGAATAGAATAGAATAGAATAGAATAGAATAGAATAGAATAGAATAGAATAGAATAGAATAGAATAGAATAGAATAGAATAGAATAGAATAGAATAGAATTAAATTAAAAAAATAATAAAATAAAATTAAATAAAATAAAAAAAATAAAAGAAGGAACCTCGTCAAACGAGAGGAGAGAATAAAATCAATCTTTAAGAAATAAAAGGTAGAAGCCAGTAAACGAAGACACATGTAGAATGAAAGAAGAGAATAAAAAACATAAACAAAAATAAAAATAAAAAATTAAAGGTAGAATTAAGCAAATGAAGAAACATGTTTAAACGCAAAAAATAGAAAGAAAAATATTTGTGAGAAAGAAAGAAAAAACAAATAAAAGACGAAATCTGCTTGAATGAGAGGAGAGAAATCTAAGCTGAAAGTCATTAAAATTATTAGAAAAAAACATGTTTGAAGGAAAAGAGAGAATAGGAAATATCTTTAAGAAATTAAAAGTCAGAATAAGAAGTAAGTAATTGAAGAAAAATGTTGGAATGAAAGAAGAGAAAATAATATCTCTTTGAGGAAAATATAAAATTAAGTAAAAGAAGAAACTTGATTGAACGAGAAAAAAGATTCAAGACATCTATGAGAAATGGAAGACAGAAGTAAGTAAACGAAGAAACATGTTTGAAGAAAGAAAAGAACGAAACAAATTTATGAAAAATGAAAGAAAGAAAAAATAAGATACAAAACATGTTTAAACGAAGGAAGAGAAAAAGCTTCAAGAAATCAAAACTTAAAGTAAGTAAAAGAAACACAGGTTTCTTTAGGAACGAATGAAGAGAGAGAAAGTGTAAGTAAACGAAGAACCATGTTTGACCGAAGGAAGAGAAAATAATATCTCTTTGAGAAAAATATAAAAGCAAGTAAAAGAAGAAACTTCATTGAACGTGAAAAAAGATAAAAACATCTATGAGAAATGAAAGACAGAAGTAAATAAACGAAGAAACATATTTGAAGAAAGAAAAGGAAGAAAAACGGTAAAGAGAAATGAAAGAAAGAAAAATTAAAAGACGAATTACTTAAATGAAGGAAAAGAAAGAACCACTTTGAGGTATCAAAACTAAAAGTAAGTAAAAAAGTCAAAGAAGAAACCTATTCGAACGAGAGGTGAATAAAAAACATTTTAAGAATTTAAAGGTAGAATTCAGTAAACGAGGAAACATGTTAGAATAGAAGAAGAGATTAAAAACATCTATGAGAAATTAAAGACAGAAGAAGAAGTAAGCAACATGTTTGAACAAAGGAAGAGAAAGAAAAAAATATTTATGAGAAACGAAAGAAAGAACGAACAAGAAAAGACAAAATCTATTCGAGCTTTAAGAATTGAAAAGGTAGAGCTCAGTAAAGGAAGAAACATGTTTGAACGAAGGAGAAGAAAAAAAAATGTATGAGAAATGAAAGAAAGAGCAAATAAAAGCGAAACCTGTTTGAACAGGATGAGAGAATTAAAAAAATCTTTAAGAAATGAAAGGTAGAAGTCAGTAAATGAAAAAACATGTTCGAACGGAAGAAGAGAAAAAAAACAAGACACATGTTAGAACGAAAGAAGTGAAAGAAAAACATTTATGTAAAATGAAAGAATGAACAAAAAAAAAACGAAACCTGTTTCAACGAGACAAGAGAATAAAAAAATCTTTAAGAAAACAATATCGAACCGAAGAAGAGAAAGAAAAAACATTTATGAGAAATGAATGGAAGAAAAAGTAAAAGACGAAGCATGTATAAACGAGGGGAGAGAAAAACAAGCAATTTTGAGAAACCAAAACTAAAGTAAAAAAGTAAAAGAAGATATGTTTGAACGAAAGAAGAGAATGCAAATTTCTTTGAGAAATAAACAATAAAAATTGGTAAGAAGAAAACACTTTTTTGTATTTTGTTTCAAAAATCTAAGTCGTAATAAAATATACTTAAAACATTGTCATAACAGTCATCAATAGGAAGAACACAATGTTAAAACACAGAAGATAAAAAATAATCAAAAATAAAAATAAATAAAAAGACAATGATAAAGAAATAATAAAAAAAAGTTGAAAAAGTAAAAAATAAGTAGGGTTAGGATGAGGTAAGGTGGCTGTTTGAGAGAATAATAATTCACGGTTTAACAGATACATGAAAGTAGAAGAAAGGTGAAAGTAAAACGAATGAAGAAATTTATGATAATTTTTAGAATGTAAACAAATTTGTCAAAAATTATAAATTAACAAAGGAAAAGAACAAAGGAGAAAATATATCAACAATCGATTAGCTGAAAAACATATAAATGAAAATAAAGAACTAATTTTGCCGCATAAATTAGAAAGGTTAAGTTAGGTTGCGTAGGTTAAGTTAGGTTATAGTGTTGCGATGCTGTTGATGGGTTTTAGATACTTCAAAGGAGACAAGAGAAATTTTGAAAAATTAACTAAAAATAAAAAAAAATTTAGTTAGAAAAAAAAAATATTTTCAAACCAAAAGAAATTTTTGGCAAGTCTGGCACACTGAGAATCATCTACAACCTTCTGAATCTCCGATTGAGATATCAGATCTGGCAACACCTATTTGCACCAAAGGCATTCAAAGCTCTGGTGGCTTCAGTGGCGTACACAAGGGGGAGATTTGGGGTTCAAACCCGCCAAATCTAAAAATTGTGCAAAATATGGTTTCGAATGAAACTGCGATCAAAAGTTGTGCGCAAAACCCCCTAAAATGAAATTCTGTGTGCGCCACTGGGTGGTTTTATGTATATGTTTATACTGTATATAATGTAATGATCTATCTAATGTTTTATTTATATGTAAAGTACAGCTGGTACAAATCTTATAGGTGCAACTAAAAGTTTTTCTCAGATTTGAATCGATTAAAGTTTGAAGAACCGAATCAGAATGGAGTGAGAAAGAAGCCGCGTGGTGTGGTTGAACAATCAGCTGACGGCAACAGACAACTGAAGTGAATGTGGCAGCAAAGTCGCACCAGTAGCAGAAACTGCAACAATAACAATAATCACCGGCACCAGGCAAAGCGGCAACGGCCATCAATGAGAGCAAAACTGAAAGAGCACAAGAACAAAAATTCAGCTGCTGCTTGCTTGCACACAAAGACAACAAAAAAGTGCCAACAACAACAAGAAACAATTGGCAACAAATAACCGTACAGCAGCAGCACAGTTAGCTGACTCAATTGCCACACGATTTTTTTTATTTTTTATATATAAAATGCAGGGATATGAATTTTTCTTTTCTTTTGCGTTTTTGTTACTTTTAACGCCACACTAGTTTTTCTTGCAATAAGCGAGCAGGTGAGAGGCGTAACGAGACGCGCGCAGCTCAGTGGCCAGACGCGGCTTTTGTAGTCTTTTAAGTGCCGCTAATCAAAGCCAGTCAAATTGAAAAATATGTTTATATTTTCTTTATTCGCTTTTATGGCTATTGATATGCGAACGCATATTGAGACCCACACACACACACACACACACACGCGCACGTACGTTGGTGTACTTTCACACACGTACGGCAACAACAACAACAACAATGGCGATATCAATGTGCACTGATTACACAGTGCGACAAAAATCAAAAAGTTTCGAAAGTATTAAATTTTTTATATCTTAAGCTAATAAAGTTAGAAGGACGAAATTCAAGGATGTGGTAGTCTACATGTTAGTCCTTAAGATATATTTAAAACAAAAAAAAACTATTGGAAATTTCCAAGGATATTCAAGGATAAAGTTTTAAAAGGACATTTTCATTACCTCTTCGTCCTTTTGCACCAAAACATTAAATTTTCTAAGATTTTAAGGATTTTTCCCTTTCATTTGATGTCCATATTGTTATTCTACAATGCGCTCAATTTTTAAAATAATTTTTTGAAATAAACATGTCCTTGAAATTTCAAAGTTAGAAGGACGAAATTCAAAGATGTGGTAGTATGCATATTAGTCCTTAAGATATATTTTTTTTCAAAAAAAACGATTGGAAATTTCCAAGGATATTCAAGAATAAAGTTTTAAAAGGACATTTTCATTACATCTTTGTCCTTTTGCACAAAAACATTAAATTTCTAAGGATTCTAAGGATTTTTCCCTTTCATTTGATACCCATTTGGTTACTCTACAATGCGCTCAATTTTTAAAATAATTTATTGAAATAAACATGTCCTTAAAATTTCAAAGTTAGAAGGACGAAATTCAAGGATGTGGTAGTATGCATATTAGTCCTTAAGATATATTTTTTTCAAAAAAAAACTATTGGAAATTTTCAAGGATATTCAAGGATAACGTTTTAAAAGGACATTTTCATTACCTCTTCGTCCTTTTGAACAAAAACATTAAATTTTTAAGGATTCTAAGGATTTTTCCCTTTCATTTGATACCCATATTGTT